>OX382302.1:18920402-19547367 GCA_947507805.1 Aporophyla nigra | reverse complement strand
GGAACAACTCCTGCAAATAATCCTGTTTGTATATCCCAGGAGGCCTGAAAATTAATATTTTTACATCATTAACACATATTTCATTTAGTATACAATTAAATTACAGTGGATATAATTGAAATTGGACGTTTATACGTTCCTCAGTCCCACCAACCGTGATCTTGAACTGAACTTTATACTTTCAAGTTGAATCCATGCATGCACTGACATATTATATCGTAACTAGTATTACCCGCCCGCGCCCCGCGCTATGTCTGCCCCAAGCGTTTTATTACTGTTTCAGTTAGTTACCAATTGTTATTGTACTCCGCTGTGACATATTTCAGCAATTTAAGAAAATATGTCATATTTTAATCATTACTTAAACAGTTTTTGGTTTTTTTAATACATTCGAATATCCGGATTTTCGGTTATCCGAATGCCAAACGCCATCAATTAGTGCACTCCACACTCATTCAAATTAATATCCCACCATCCACCACCACCATTTCAGCCGTAAGGCGTCCACTGCTGGACTTAGGCCTCCCCCAATTTGGGGGGCTTTGCCATAATCGCCACGCTTGGCAGGCGGGTTGGCGATCGCAGTATGGTGGTAAAATGCATAGAGAATGCTGCTGCCCATTCTCTAGTAAGTCCCTTAGTCGCCTTTTACGACACCCACAGGAAGAAATGGGGTGGTGTTATTCTTTACGTCCGGCACCACACGGTACCGTCCGGCATCACACGACACCCGGTTAAATTGATATAACGATGTAGATTGTAGACAAACCTCATCCTAGCAAATTCGTTGATAGCTGCCTGAACGCTGCAGTCTAAATGCTCCACCATGTAGGACACAAGTAAGAACCCTGTTCTATTGAAGCCATGTGTGCAATGTACTCCAATCAGCTCCAGGGGGTTCTGACTTACAAATTTGGCAACTAGTGAGATAAATTCCCTGGAAAATTAATTCAATGGTATAGCAAAACAGTTTAATCTTCATCTTTCAACTGCTGATCTGTATGTAATTATCTTGTAATGTTTTTATTTTTATTTATTTTATTCCTTTTATATTCCTTTTGGAACAGTATCTGGCCACTTTTACACTAGATTCGTTGTTCAGATAGTCAAGGCTGCATGTGAACATTGGGGACACTAGCATATAGGGCATAGTCTGTTCAGGAGCACCACATTTGCACTGGATGTTAACACGTTAACTGCCATGTCGGACTATGTGTCCGACACTTTTTGTTCCATTCAGACCTTGTCGGACTATATGTCCGACAGCACATACCAAATCTGAATGTGTTGTTGCTGCACTGCGGCCATGTTTTTGGAAAAAATTATGTATTTATGGAATACATAATCTATTTAAACTGAAATAACACTTAGTACGTTTTTTTACTTTTTCTGATTTTAACCATGGCAGTTAACATGTTAATGAAGAGTATAACGAGGTACAGTTAAAGAATGGAAGAAAAGGTTAAGCCATTTATATACACAACAAACAAGTGTAAACAATATAGAATGAATGCCAATGATAGTTCAGAAAGGTATCATGTGTTCTGTAAGAAGGAAATTATATTAGAAGTACATAGCTATTTTCCCTGAGTTTTATTTCACCATTTATTATCTGGGGTAGTCAGATAAGAAATGTCTAGGTTATGTTTTTTTTTTATGATGTAAAGAAAAAACAATGCCGATATCCCATCTTTGTAATTAGGATATTAGAATCACTTTTACAGGCCTTAATTTAAAAATAATTCTTTATTATAAAAAATCATTATTATATATATACTTCTACAACTAAGTTCTCCTACATGATCTGTTAATTAATCATTTAAATTAATTGTTGGCAGGTTATGCGTCACTACCAGTGTAAGTAAAACTCTTCTGTGATTCTTCACTATTGTAGATATTCATCTTTATATGCAAATTAAAAGTCATTAATAAATCTCTTGCTTGGTAGTATCATAATCATCCTCATCATTAATATTTCAGCTGAAAGACAACCGCTGCTAGACATAGACCTCCACCAAGCACCACCACTTCGACTAGCTCTGTGCTTAACACATACAGCGGATTCCTACCGCCTTCACCAGCTTGTAATATGCCATTTCTAATTCTTACCTAGTCTGATCTGGTGATGGTGTTTCACCATGGCCACGGCACGACATTTTCACATACTTACAGCCTCTTTCTTCTACCTCTCCCTTGTTATAAAACCGACTTGTGTTTGTGAGGTCAATCCATAGACCTAGCTTTATCTATAGAAAAAACATACTTCTTGGTATAACATTAAATACTAACATTGGTTTTTAAACTTCTATCTCCTTTTCTTCGTCTATTGGAAAATCAATGAACAAAAGAGAGTATTCAACTCCATTGTATAAACTCATTTGTAATGTGTGTGGACATTCTCTAATCCCACTAAAAATAGAATTCCGTATGTAGGAAAACAATAATAATTTGTGTCATGGTATTTATAGGTCAAGTAGGTAATTCTTTGGATATTGAGAATATAAGTTACACATTTCATGTAGAATAATTTAAAATCAAGTAGAGTCGCACTGATTACAACAGTAAATGATTATTTAGAACAAAACAAATGCGAAAAAGGCTGACATTGAAAATGTGACTCACTTTCATACTTTTCATGTAAACAAACAACATGGATGGTGTGAAACGGTTTTCTTCAGGTACTTTATCATTGAATTGAGCTCCCAAAGGTGTCTTGAAAGCCATAAACTTATCAGCAACCAGCCCCGTAGCTTTTCTTGGACATCTTAACCACCTATTCGGTATAGGTCCCGGATCTCTTTGCGACATTCTGACCAGTTTCAGGGGTCAATTTACTAGGAAACTAATGCAGTTTCTGCTTATCACACATTGGTTAGAAATATACACGATTCTAAGGTTTTTGCTATGAAAAAACTAAACAAATCTATCTTTGACAAGTCGACACAGCATCTTCGTCACTAGTGTTGCATGTTTAATTTAGTTTAATCGATTAAAAACTGTAGTCGACTGACATTACTGTCGAATTTTAAATATGATTAAAATAAAAACAGTGAATTCATGTCAGCGTCGCTTTTAATCCTCTCAATAGTATTTTAAATTTTTTGGTTAAGGTATTAATTTTACTGCACCTAGTAGATACAGTTACTAATAAATCGTGATAATTGTGAAAAGTAAACCTCTCGTGGTACGAGTATATATACATACTAAAAATGCAGAGAATGTTACCAACTCAACAATTGCTCGATTCTCATGCAAATTTGATTTGATTAAGAGAGAAAAAATACACAGAATTTTTAGACTTTTGGTGCCAGTGTGTGATAAACTCGCCGTAACATAAAATCACCCAGTGATAATATTAGGTGATCTAGCCCTTGTACCCGGGCTAGGTCACTTAATATTATCACAATTTAAGAGCAGTAGTTGCATACCTACCTAGTTTACTCCAGTTAAAAGTTATTCAGCGGATTCAATGGAAATATATAGTGCTGCAAGGATCTTTTGGCGGCTGACTTGAATGACATTGATAAAGGAGTTTAATGGATAAAAAAATGAGATTTAATTGTGAAATAGAATTAAAAGCAATATAACTACAGTACACATTTTGGGCACGCGTTGATAGATCCTAGTACAATAATTATAATGGTAAAACCTGATAGCTTCAAGTTACTGCCAGTTGATTTTCAATAAAAATCGGTAAGTTACAGTTTCATCGAATCGGATTTACAAAAACTAAATCTGAATCTAAATATACATCACTATACAAATTGCAAGTAAAACAGATAATAAATTGGACCCACTTTGTGAGTTTTAGCAATAATACAATATATTTAATAATTCTATGAATAAATAACATCGAAGTTAAGAATAAGTATTATGTTATAGATCTTGTAGTGAATATAAATTTTACATAGTTTGTTGTTCTGTTTTCACCAGTGCTGATACGTTCCTATGCCAGTCATTTATTCACTCTTGTTTTTTCATTATTCATTCTGCTGAGGTTAATTTAAATCTATGAAAATAAAAGTGATCATTTTATATTTAATTTCTTATTAATATTACACCGAATAAAAATATCGGTGTTCATACTATTTAGGATTTTGAACGACAGCTAAACTATTTTTGGCTGTTGACAGAAGTAGCAACTTTACAAAATATGAATGTGAAGTATTGTCACTTCACTCTTTCTTTAAAGATGTGTGCGTGGTAGAAAGAGTAATAAGATTGTTTAGTTTTTATGTGTTGGCTACATTTGAAGTTGGTATTTGCCAAGAGCCTGCCATTTTGTAAGATAGAAGGGAGATAAAAAATAGTTTTATGGTGTTAAAATTTTACAAAAACTCCGTTGCCATTTGTCTTAGGGCCAAAAACAAATGTTTAAATGGACGCATCGTCCATTATAACTCAGGTGTCACGGGATGACGAACAATTAAACAATTATGGATCCGACAGAGGTAAATCCCAACCGAATTACACCTGTTACCTACTAGCATCAAATTAGAGCGTATAGTGTTACCTCCTCACGACTCGTAAATATTTGCTGATCGTGATCGATTCTGAATCAGTGGATTAGTGAACGTTTTATATTCCTTGGGTTCCGTTTCGCGTGCGTGTGCTGTGAGGTAAACAATTGGATCGTGTGGACGCGATAACATATTTACAGCAACCTTGAGAACTTCTCTTTCCTTACGGTTCCACTGGTGATATTTATTGAGGCCCCCGCGTGTGTATTACTGTGTTCGAGTGTTCTGATGTGCAATGGTTGTTTTAGGGCCAACCCCTGGCGGCCAGCACAATGAGGGGGATGTTACGCCGGTGTCGGGCTCTGCCCCGATGGGCAGTAAGAAGTCGAGCGGCGGCGGCGGGTTCCTGCGGTCGCTGCTATGCTGCTGGCGCGGCGGGCGCGGTAAGGGCCCGCCGGGAAGCAATGGCGCGAACAGCATCGATGGCCGGGCCTCGCCGCTCCCTCAGGAGCGAGGGCTCCTGGTCATGGCTGAGCATGCCCCCCGACCGCTTCTACCACCCGTGAGACACCAGGACATGCATAAAAAGTGTATGGTCATTGATCTTGACGAGACATTAGTTCACAGTTCATTCAAGGTATGTGCCCCTGTTTTTTTAATGAAACGCCTTGATTGTTTATTTTTTGCAGATAGTGTTATTGCTAATTAAAACTAAAATTTTGCCTCGGTTATGAACTTGTGTTGTTAAATCTTGGCTAAAACAGGTTTTCAGTTACTTGTGAAGCTAATTAATGATGCATTGTCCTGTACAATGGCTATGTTTATACATAAATTTATCAATATAACAGGAATAATAAGTTTATTATTCTCAAAATTAGTACTTATCTCGTTATCTAAATGGTGTGGGTTGTATTTGTAATGTTTCTTATTTTATCAAAAGAACTTATCAGAATAGAATTATGTCATTTCTTGTGTTAACATTGCTTATGATTAAATGCATAAATAATATCCTCATTATATTGATATTAAAAATATTTACTGATTTGCTGCACTTTAGAGTGAGCAAACAACTTTTTATTACGATTTCATATAAGGAGTTCTAAGAAAGAATTAAGCACCATTCACATTTATGTTCAAGCTCACATTGAGTAGGTTAATGGGTGCCGCCAGTAATTATCCTAAATTCACTAACACAAGACACTCTTATGGAAGCTGAATTATGGCTACCTAGCTAAGAGTAGCTTTTTTATGATTCTAATTATATTCCATAACCAAAAATAAAAATAAAAGCATAAACATAAACTTGTTTTTTAAGAACTGAGCCTCAAAATGTGAAATGATGATAAAGCAGGAATAACAACTCCGAAACCTTATTTAGGGTTACACATAAAATTTCAAAGAATCAGTTAAAACTTTTGAAGAAATTTAAGGAGACTGTGATTCCCCTTTGATTAAGAGGTATTGTTACACGCCATCCATGTACAACATTTTTTAAACTTCACATACCAAAGTGGGATCTTCATAGTTGAGTACCTAATCTATGACTCACATAAGTAGTTTAAACAGACACAATGCAGCAATTATGTGATTAAATTCCAAGCTCAAATGCTCTACTCTTTTTTATCTCCAATTATAGCTAGCGATTCTAAGTAAATATTTCTTATAAAAAGTTGTACTAATTATGTAAAAAAGAATTGTAGGTACTGTTTTTCTTTTTAATGTCTAGTAGTTTTATTGTTATACTTACATATCTCATGATTTTTCTTTAAGAAAAGGCATCACATACTATGAATCTGGAAGAAGTGTTATAACTATGCCAGTCTACATATTCTGCCTGCTGGGGTCGCGAGATTGTTCGAAAGAGATACTGTGACCCTGGCACATGGGCAACTGAAGGAACACGGGTGGGTTTTACTCAGTAAAAGTCTGACACGCCGTCCCGCTCCGCCCAGAGCGGGAGAAATTTGATGATTTCCCACCGCAAAAAAAAAAAGTCTACACATTCTTTCTGGTCTCTTCAAACATGAAATACTCACAAGCCAACTTTGATTAGACCACTAGGATACTTCTTCAATATTGGTAGAATATAATTTATGCTGTTTTGAAAAGATCACCCAGTCAGTTTCATGAGTACCAGGGCTAGTAGCGTAAAGACCACGGGATTTAAGGGGGATGCGTAAAGGTACCCCGCGAAATTCAAATTTAATTACGTTTTTTTTTTCAATTTGCAAGTCAGTGTCAGGTTGTTCTGACACGTCCTTCCACTCCATCCTGAGCGGGAGACGTCATTTGATGATTTCCACCCAAAAAAAAAAGTATCAGCTAGTATGTTGACTAAAATATAAATCGCAATCGTAAGAAATATGGCTTTACTGAATTACAATTAATAGAATCATATTTAGATAATAATATCCTTAGCACAACCAACACACCGTTATCTGTTTCCAAACTAGGCAGAGCCTGTACTATGGCAACCAGACAACTGATAAATATACTTATATATTTCTAAATACATACCTACCTATTATAGATAATTTTTTTATTATTTTGCGGGCTACCCTGACTGACACACGAAATTAAAATTTACGTTTTTTGGCATTTACGGGTCTGTATCTAACGGGCGGGACAGACTTAATCTAAGACAAACAGTATTATAAATTCATATACAAACTCAATTTCTCATGCCTGTTCGTTGATAGATCTTGTTTGTCAATCAAACAATATTTTAACATTGATATCTTATTAAAAGGAAGTACCTAAGTATTATTATTTTTGCCTCCCTTAATGAAAACGTATATTAATTACTTTACGTTATCAGTGCGATTTCGAGCTAAATGACAACACAACACAAAAATGTTTACTCATGAATCTCGGTAAGTTGTTTTACTTTTATTTTCATAAGAACTCGTATTCTTCGAATTTTGCACCATAAACAGGAAAATATCCGATGAAAAATAGGTTTATTTGTAAACTTTTTTGGCTTGTTAAAACACAAAGCCATTTTCATCATAAAACGAGTGAAAGTTTTCACCCAAATCGGCCATGGTTTTGTTCGCCAGCGACAAAACGTTCGCACAATATTCATAAAACCTGTTCCCTGGCCTACTTATTACTATTTTAAAATAATTCGGTGGTTCGTTTGCTATTCGTAACTAACTTTTTTAATCGATTTGTTTTAATTAATCGCTCAATTTGACACAATAATTCATCCGAAACACGACAAGAAAGACCGATTTTGAGTCGGTCAATGTTATTTGAAACTAACTGTGCTCGCTACTTCGTTCGCGTGAAAATAATTGGATTTCAGAGGTTTGAAATTTTTTGCGCGGAACAATAATCCTGTTCCTAAACTAAAAGTAGCCCAAGCTACTCCTTATAACATCAGTTATCTGCCAGTGAAAGTCCCATCAAAAGCACTCCAGTTGTTTCTTAGATTAGCCGAAACAAACAGACAATACGACGATACGAATTTTATTTTTTAGAAATAAACAGATAATAGGGAATCAACAGACAATACGTCGTAGTCACTGTCTGGTTTTATGTTTATACGAAAATATTATGAGTAATGTGATGATAACTAACATTTGTGTGGTCTTCCTAACTACCTAAGTATAACCTACCTAGCATTTGTCTCAGGTTTCTTACGTGTCTCTTCATTCTAATCATTAGTAGTTACAGCAAAAAAGTGCAACACTCATAGAATGACATTGCTTTGTTTTCGGTCTGCCCAAACGTATATCGTTAGCCATATCTTATTGATATAAATATTTATCGTTACATTATCACTTTTTCGTTCCGACATTACAGATAATGTATCTTTTATCGTACCTAATTCATTCATATCGTATTTGATAACCTTGAGAGCTGGTGCATCAGATTATTGCTGTAGCAATATTGTTTTGATTTTTCTATCTTAAATTACTATGTTTTTATCATGGAAATATTTAATATTGGGATCACGTCTGGTGCTAATGAAGTGTTTATACATAAGCAGGATAAACATACATACACTTATTCCATTGTACTCTGTTCACAATGTAAATATATTGATATTAATTCTATTTACAAGATCAACAATATTACTTATGCAACTAATTATCAGTTTTGCCGTACCAGATAACAAGGCGGAAGTGTCTATCGTTGTAAAATAGCGCAACGCGCAACATGAGTTACTATAAATTCTTCAAAAAGCTATTAAACTACTGAACGTTTAAAAATTGTTTGCTACATTAGCAATAAAAAACAATCATGTCGGCTATGAAACAAATTCGGCGTGCAAAAATGAACACTGACCAATCACACATTCGTGACGGGAGCAACTAGCTAGCTACCAAGATCGTCGCGTGACGCGCCACCGTTTAAGTACACAAACTGCAATAAAAACCGAATCTCCATATTGGAGACACCTGACTACTTCGGAGACGAGACGACATAATTTTATGATGTCATAATCTTAAGCCAAGGGCGCCTCATAGCTACGCCTACAAAACATTCCGAGTTTGCATAACAACCTTCGTGAAATTATCGTGTAAACGCTAGACGCGGTAATGAACGAATTGAATAATTTGTAATGTAATCACACCACACAATCGCGACAGTGTATTAAGTAGTATTTTCGGTTCCCGTATAATTCTGACGTAAATCCTCCAGACATTGGGTTTGTACGATATTAGTGTGGGAAACGAAATCTGCGTGACGCATATCGGCTGCTCTAATCTGTAACTTGCCCTTGTTCTATACGCCTTATGGCATCCTTGCTTTCCCATATTTGGAATGTTACAAGTGCCTAAGCAATCAGCACATGTATTTTAAGTGGCACAACAGGTTGCGCAAAGGAAGTGGAGATAACACAGGTAGCGATCAATTTAGTATCGGAACCGAATATTTTGTAGTTTCCTCTTTTGAAAGGGTCTTATCAAAGTTCTCATCGTCTTTGTACGACTCAGTGTGGTCTATAATGGAAGTATGTCATCAATTGTCTGTACCTTCGTTAATAGCTTAACGATGCTAGTTTCCTCATATTCGTCACTAATTGCGTCAATATAAATAATATAATAATTGGCCAACGTGGTCAACAAATAAATGTCCGTAAACAGACCTGCGACCAGTCAAAATGGCGATTACGCAAATACACAAAACTAGCAATCACTACGAACATGTAGAATGCTAACAGTTTTTGTGGCGAGGCAGGCCATTATCATTGATTGTTTAGAGAAGTGAATAGAAATGGAAATGGGAATTGAATGAAGCGCTGACGCGATTCCAACTCTTTAATAGCAACGACCCTAAAAACCCAGTTACGTCTTACCGCCAAGTTAAATCAACAGCTAGTAAAAACAAACGTTTTATGTTTTTAGCGGCCGGTATTCCCAAATAATTACATTGGTCAGGAATGTGTACCACGTGAGCTGATTCGCATTTGACCGGTTTGTTCCCGTTCCAAAAGACTTGCTCTTTTTAACATTTCAGTTTGGGAACTAGAGCGTGCCGTCGACCAAAGGGCTCGCAGCGAAACGGGAAATTGTCAGATTAATATTGTACAACAGCTTTGAGATAATGTGAAAGTCTACCATTTCACTTTTTTAGACGTGATTTAATTTGATTCTTTGCCAATGCCGAAGTGCGTGATAAAAAACGGTCATCATCGTTGATTGAATGTTACATTAAGGCGAAATGACTGCAACGTATCGGTTACGACAATGTTATTAGATTATTGAGAACGCGTTCTATCAACGCTTCTCATATATTTTGTAACCGAAGAATAAATTGCAGTTTGTTTAAAATTAAAAGCATTTGGATTCAGTGCTTTCGGAGAGCAGGTATGTGGAGGACCTCCATGATCTGATCCCACCATCGCTCTTTTACTACCTGACTGCCAGACGTATTGCACGGTACCACCCGCACTTGGTTGATATCCCGACCAGTTGTAGACGGGCGCTCTTCTCCACCACATTCATATTCATTATGCGCACAGCGAAAGTGTAGAAGTCTGTGCCAGCGTCTGTGTTCCCTTCTACATTTAACCCCTCTGCCTTCAAAGCAAGAGTGAACAGGCATCTTCTGGCTACGCTAGTTCCATCATAGACCTCATGCATCGCTTCTCATATGGCGTGATTGAAATCAAGAGTAGGCCCGTTCAGCAATAACAAAAGTATAGTGGTATAGAATTTGGTCTCGCAAAATATTGCTTGATTCAACTTTCGGTCCATGTTACTGTTCATTACAGTAAAATCAACTTTCGGTCTATACTGCTCTCTACAGCAAGATATGATTGGGCTACAAAATTTACCGCAGTAGATAAATCAAAGAATAGGTACGTCTTAATGTTACTTGCTCTTCCAGTCATCATCGTCTGTATAGAGTGGCCTTTCGCTATAATCTCAAAACAAAGATGATAGGTACGTTAGAAATTATATGCAAGTATGCCATTGCCGTCTATTATTATGCCTACATTAGGTACGTCTTAATTGCTAATAAACTTATAGGGTCTTAAAGGTACATTAAATAGTATTGAAACGACTTCGTGTCTAATAAACATTGTGTGGGCAGACCACAATAGTTCAATAGGTCGGTCGGTGTCTAACTTCCGATCGGCAGTACACCCACACCCATCTATTGTCGGTTCATACCTCGTCGCTCCTTGACTACGTAACATGCATCAATAGAGGAAAATGCTTTGTATCGATCTATTTAACGATGGATGTAAACAGAAAACAGGAAAATACATTATAAATCTGTCAAGTCGCAGAATTGTAATGATTGAATATGAAAATAGATAGCACAAATCCCATGCTAGTCTAGGGTAAATATTGTATGTTTTGGTTGCAGAGCATAAGTACGCATCATGCAGAGAAATATAGTATCAGTATCAAGACACTGGTCTTCTCTAACTGAAATGATTACGTTCACTATAATCATGGCGCCAAATAAAATATAACAGCCATACTTTCAGTCTAATAATAACTTGGATAGATCGTGATCATAAGCATCATAAACAGCTATGATGAAATGAAACAGAAAGTTCGATTCTTTCAAAATTATAGCCATTTACCGTAGACCGTGGCTGTGGAATGGAAGCCTTTGAAATGTACGCGGCACTAAAAGTACTTCCTACTGCCTGAGTACAAACTGACGATATGGATGAGTTGACGCGATTAGTTTGATACTATTTCCATAATAAACACGTGATGCAGAAGTGGATGGTGGTTTATTAGTTAACTCTCCAGATATAAGAAGTTAATTCTGGATACTTGAGAGAAACCTAGCCTGTTTTGCGATGTAGTTATAATCTTTTCGTTCAAAATTGCAATGTCGCTTGAAACCTTAATATCGTGTTCAATAAAGAGTAATATCCATTTATTTAGTGATCAGAGTCGTCCAGCCATCGTTGCCTTCGCCGACAAGTCAAGTATTTTCAAATGTTTGCCAATTTCTCAATACGTCGTTATTTAAGCAAGACTTGTTCGCTTTGGATGGTATGCCCGCTCAAAATTGCGCAGACAGCAATCCGATTCATGAGTCTTAGTAATTTGATCCTCGCTTAAAAGAATTTGTCGATCTGTCGAATATTTTATCTTTATTTGGACACTGAGACGCTGTAATGTTAGAAGGAAAGTATCAGTCCTATATTAGGACTATAATATATTCTGTTGCTTTCTTTTTGCTATGGTTCGTATTAACAACAATTTGATATTTAACTGTCTCTTGTCACGATGAATTCTTGAATTTATTTCTATCCATTGTTGTCGTGATACAATTTCGGCAATTTATCTACGCTGTTTTTTAACAGTATGCAGTAATTTTTTTGTCATTGCTGATCGCAAATCTAGAAAATTGTACAAATAATTTAACATTGTGACCCAATTCTTTCCTCGATATTCGTAGATTTTTCTCTGTCATATACATTCTATGCGAATACTTTATTGCTCATGTCCTAATGAGTCTGTTTATATTCTGTTGCTGTCCACTTGTCGTCCTTATGGAGCACTACCATTTGTGAAATCGATTTAATTCTGATGCCTTAGATTCCTATTAAATGTTTATGAGTTAGCAGAGTCACCACTTCCACTTTCAGATACTATTTTATGTCCTAGTGTAACGTCGTCAGGAGTCAGATTAGGAATACATGCTTCGTTTCAAGCTCGCTGTTCATTGCTACATATAGCTTGATATTAAGAGACTTCCCATCAGTCAATCTATATCTAGCGGCCAGCGATGAGATAATGTGGGTTGAGTATAAAGATTCTCAGACTCAATTTTTGCTCTATTGAACTGACTGGACTATTTTTAACGTAACCCGGGTAGGGTGTGCACTGAACTTTGACTCCTACGTAAATAGACTGATTGGTACAGTTCACACCGCCGTCCAATCGTTTCTGTGAGCGCTATATCGAAACTTGTAGGTAACTAAGCAAAAATGTGATCGTGCATGCGTTTACTCGAGCTGGCGACTTGGTCCGTAGATACAGTGTGCGAGTACGGCGGCGTGGTGTAGAAAATGAGGTGACCGACACCCTTCACTTCCGATCCCTAATGGAGCACTCGCTGTTACGTGCAGTTGCTTAGAAAACGCAAAAACATTGCCTTCTCTTTAGAAATGCAATCTTGATCAAATAACGAAGTTTTTAATCACTTCATAATCCCGACCAGCGCATAATGTAGAAAGTTTTTCGCCGTTTTAACTAACAAGATGTGGGTACGCTTTCGTAAAAATGCTGTATATTTGTATGAAAACTTGATTAAGTGCAAACATATCAACTGGAAAAGTTGGTCAATACTGTCTTCTATTTACAAATTCATATAGGCAGCTTCTGTCATATTTGACCTAATATGCCTCTAATCTTCATAAGTAAAAAAACACGCACAGATTCTGTCCTAATCTCTTAGGCTTACAGTGCAAGATTTGTCGTGAGGTCTACAAGGCCATATTGGCCAACTGATCCAACAGTTAATAAAACCGCAAATGTTGCATTGTTAGCACGATTTGTGTTCTATACCATATGTTAGCTGCTATTGTAAGTTCACTTTTGGTTAGCTCGGCCGTGTCAAGGTTTCGACCTTGGATATGTTTGGCCACACAATCGGGAATCAATTCTCATCCACAATGTCTAACCGATAGTTCAATGTGAACCTTGAAAGTATTTGAAGGGCAATGTGTACTCTTTGAACGTTGATGCTTTGGTTATTTGCTTTAGTTTAGGCTAAGATAAACAGCTTTGCTTTATAACCGTCTTTGACAGGATTCGATGAGTTTTTTGGTCGTCAGTCTCAGTACTGATACATAAATCACTATTTTCGTCTTAGCTTACATCATGATCTGCCTAGCCTTTTCCCAACTACGTTGGGGTCAGCTTCCAGTCTAACTGGATGCAGCATCCACATCCCAATACCTGGGTAATAAATACGATACCCTTTGTTAAGACTGGTTGTCAGACTTTCGGGCTTCTAACAACCCTTAACGACTGTCATAGATTCAGCACAGCATACATACATACGTAAACTAACGTGTTCTTTCGATGGGGATAGACGGAAACTGGAACAGCACTTGTTATTATCCTTACATACGTCTTTAGCCTCGTTTACATTCTAGCTAAATTCTTTGTTATGTACGCGATACAGGTGTGTTGCAAAATTTTGCACACGAGTTCACATGACCAAATATTGTCATCTATGCTTTAATATTATATATGTGATAGTAACTCTGTCTGTTACGCTTTCATGACTAAACCACTGAACCGATTTTGATGAAATTTGGTACCGGGTAAGTTTGAACCCCAAGAGAGGACATAGGCTACTTTTTATTCCGCGAGTTTGTCTACGTCCGCGATAATCGACATTTACGCGGACAAAGTCGCGGGAAAAGCTATTTACCTATATATCAGTGTAATTTTGAAGCTTTAAATAAAAAATCTTTTAAAAACTTATTTGCAAACAAAATGTCGTCATGATATCCAGTTTTTACGGAACAACAGTAGTCAAACAAGCTTCCTATATTTACTACCTACTGTTAATAGTGCGGTATTAACGGATCTAATATGAATATTGACCTGTATCTAACAGCAATATAACGGTTAATTAATAATCTAAATGTTATAAATTGTGTCAGTAAATATATGGATGTAGGACAGACGGACAACCAATCATATTCACTCGAAGGTGACTGAACTAAATTAATTGAATGGATTTGACATGGTGATATAACTGAAGGACAAAAGGTCTGGCTAAGTTTTGACAGGAGGATTATATGTATATAGGTACAGTGGATTTGATTTCGATAAAGATTGGGTAGCTTGGATAACAAGTAATCTAATTAAAAGTTTGTTTAAGTGGATTTTAGATGGCAGTCATATGTTGGACATGTCGTAACGATTACTTGTCCTTAAGAAACGCTGGTCTATAAAAATGAAAGAATATGCCATATAGCATCCTCTAGCGAAACTAGAAGGTCGTTCCATAAGACTGTTTTATGTTGCGGAAACAATAAAGCGTTCGTCCCAAGAGCTGGCAAGCAATTTTCCTGACTTATATGAGAAACGCCTTTAGAGCGTTGACGTTGAAATCTAGTTAGCTGAGCAAAGATTGCTTTCGGAAGCTCTAGTCGATCTCTCAATGATATAAAGAAACATCTAAGGGACTCCAACACCACTGCTACTAATGTCTCCAAAATGCTATCTAGATACGACTATTCAATTTGGAACTAGCTTTACAGAATTTGCCCTAAGAACAACCAGACTACAAAATTAGGACTTCCTTTCGTCCAAAACTGGATACAATTAGCAAGATACTCTAGCAAGTTGGACGTGAAATTCGGAAGTTTACAATATGAACTCGCGGCGGCATATTATTAATACCTTCACAGCTAATTCTTGCTACTCCATGTTTATCTTACGCTCACACATCAAATTTCTGGCTTCCGCAACTATAATAGTGAGCTATCGGCTTCTGGGGTTATGTTACACAAATAAATTATCTCCAAGTTATGTTAGCCGCCACGTTGGTAATATTACGTGCTCTGAGGGAACATAATTTAGGTTTATGTTATGACTAGCTACCAGCTAGACCGTGAGATCATCGGCGCAGGCGTGGTGATTACGCAGTTCCTCCGTATTGATAACTTCGTCAGTAGTTAATGATTTTAGGTATAATTTGAGTTTGTGAGTTGAGCTTGGACGCTAAGAATTCGTTGGGTTTGATGCGTGTCATTAAACTTATGTTTGGAGTCAGAACTCAGAATCATCGGGCACAAATGGGCTTGTTAGGGTTCCGTTGCCAAATGGCAAAAAACGGAACCCTTATAGATTCGCCATGTCTGTCTGTCTGTCTGTCTGTCTGTCTGTCCGAGTATGTCACAGCCACTTTTCTCCGAAACTATAAGAGCTGTGCTATTGAAACTTGGTAAGTGGATGTATTCAGTGAACCGCATTAAGATTTTCACACAAAAATAGAAAAAAAGCAATAATATTTGGGGTTCCCCATACATAGAATTGAAACTCAAAATTTTTTTTTTCATCAAACCCATACGTGTGGGGTATCTATGGATAGGTCTTCAAAAATGATATTGAGGTTTCTAATATCATTTTTTTTTTAAACAATAATATTTGGGGTTCCCCATACATAGAACTGAAACACAAAAAAAAAATTTAATCAAACCCTTACGTGTGGGGTATCTATGGATAGGTCTTTAAAAATGAAATTGAGGTTCCTAATATCATTTTTTTCTAAACTGAATAGTTTGCGCGAGAGACACTTCCAAAGTGGTAAAATGTGTGTCCCCCCCCCCGTAACTTCTAAAATAAGGGAATGATAAAACTAAAAAAAATATATGATGTACATTACCATGAAAACTACCAACGAAAATTGGTTTGAACGAGATCTA
The DNA here is from genome assembly GCA_947507805.1 of Aporophyla nigra. NCBI lineage: Eukaryota > Metazoa > Arthropoda > Insecta > Lepidoptera > Noctuidae > Aporophyla > Aporophyla nigra. Next base: position 19,531,032 of record OX382302.1, on the reverse strand, counting down.
GTAAGTAGTTTTTTTTTAATACGTCATAAATCGTAAATCACAATTTACCTTTCATTCAGTCAACTCAAATATAAAAAAAAAAAAACATTTAATTTCATAAACGATGATGACGAATGATGATGATGATGACCTGCAGGTTTGTACGGAACCCTCGGTGCGCGAGTCCGACTCGCACTTGGCCGGTTTTTTTTACGTTTGTTCTTAAAAAGTCTATGATTGTGCAAACTCACGCCAAAGTTTGAAAATAAACGTGCCAATCAAACCTTCCTTGTTGAAATTGTCACTTTTCTTCATTTCCTTTATTCTTAAACCCTGCCAGGATAACTGTCTAACCGATTGCACAAACGCCTTGATAAAGTAATCATTGTCAATGAAGTGTTGTTAAATAATGTGATTGAGTAATTTACCAAGATCACTTTTATATTGGATTGATTGACTGGCTTTATATAACTGCGTCGTTTGTTTACCGGTAGTGTCACTTTATCCATTGAATGTTTACTGCATACAGCGTCATTGGGGCACTATAGGGCTTCCTCGTTTTAGAAATTGTGTTTTTGCTGTAACAATATTTGAGCAAAATTGTCGGACATGCGGAATTGGTTGTAAAAACGTTGTAAGTAATAAAGCTAATAAGTAGTAAGTAGTATACTTTTCCTTGGAGCTTTCTTGGACGCAATATAAATAAAACGAAGTTGCCTCGCGTCACGCAAATAACATGTTTGAGCGACCTCTGCGGCTTCTACGTATTAGGTTTATGCAAATTATTAATTAATACTACTGTTTATATCTTCATTGTAAATAGGTACTACGATGGCATTGTTGTTATATTTTATGCGCGGTATGAGCAATAGCGTATTTTCCATTGTTTTGTGACTCGTTTCCCCTATCTATCCAACCCTTTTGTGGTTTAGTTAATCATTTTGGTTTTCGCGTGATAAGTTCTATTTTATGTTTGTTCCTTCTGTTAAATGAGTCGGTTAAAAAGCAAAGTTATTTTAACAGGTGTTTTTTTATGAGCACGTCATAAGTATTTAAGTGTAATTACTTTTTGTCACGTATTTGATGGCATTGGAGCATAAAGTAACCCTTTTACTTGTAGGTCGGAGTTCAAAACAACATACATCAGTTATTATAACTATTTTTATGAGAACCATTGTATGTTTTCTCTTTATGTTTAACAATGGTTTTACCTTGCTGCCCTTGGTTTGTTAGAAAAGAAATCTATGTTTAAGAAATTAGTAATAGTCCCCCTTTTTAGACGACTGCGCGACACGAAGGAGGGTTAATGTGTTTATCAGCCTATGTAAGTATGTTTCTTTCGCGCTCTAGAGACCAAACGCGTGGGCCGACTGTGATGAACTGATGAATTTTACGTCCATCGATTTGTATTAACCTTGTGGATGTCACTAAAGAAATGACAGTAAACAAAATTCAATATAGCGACATCCAGACGCCATATTGTGAAAAATAAAAAATTAAAGTCAACGTACTAAGTCAAGTGAGGTATCAATTAATAGGTCTTTAAAATCATCTTTAGGTTACTTGGCCGCTTCTTAAATTTTACAATAAAGACAATGTTGCCTCCGATTACAAGAAATTGTTTATAACAGTAGGTGTAATAGTCAAAATCTTAAAATAAAATTTTCTTGCTCACGTTTTTTAAAGTTTACTTTTTACGCAGTCGGCCTTATGATTTTTTTAAATTTACTTTTATTGTGTAAGTTTTTCGACGGTCTCTTGGTCCGTTTTGCTCTAAGCATGTCTTGCGCTAATTAACAAATGCACAACCAGTTCCTTTACGCGTTCTTGATACGTCAAATTTTTGCTTTTATACGAAGCTACAGGCTTCTGAACTCTTGTTGGAGAAACCAAATATTTGGAACAGGTGTTGTTCCTCAAGAATCTGAGAGAAAAGTCTTAAATACAAGGGAAAAATTCAAGCCAAGTCCTAAAATACTTATTTCAATGAAAGCGGCTTTTAGCCCAACAGCCGCCTTATGCGTGTAAAAAGGCATGAAATTCTCTCTCTAGCTAGAGCATCACACGTAAAAAAATTGCTATATTCTAGATTAAAAATCGAATTACCTAGGTCGAATATTCTGCCGTGGTTTACTCAACAAGGCATCGATGACGGACGCACTATTAAAACGTTTTGATTATTTGAATAACAATAACGTCTACCAAAGCCTTCTCTAAACATTTTTTATTTTGTGCTGTCATTATACTAAAACCAAAGAGTTTGTTGTTTTGTTTGAAAACGTTAATCTCTGAAACTACCCGAGATTTGATAACTTAGTTTTTTATTTGATAGCCCAATTCTTGAGGTAGGTTATAGGCTATTTAACATCTCTCTCTCTAAGGGTCCCACCTTAGGAGGATAGCAAAATAAAACAAAATAAAGTCTGAAAATGACGTAACAGCGCGGGCGGGCGTTGCGTCGACATATGTACTGAAGTTTATTGTTTTAACAAAATTAAGAATATACATTTTCATTTTATAGGGAAGAAAGGGTTGTTGGGATTTTACACGCTGTAGGATTTACTCAAAACCAATAAAATATATATTGTGTTTCAGGGTTTTTTAAAAATCATCTCCTTACGAAATGTAAAGACGAAGCTAACGGGTTTTTTTTTAAATAAGCCATGTTATGGTGAAAGGAGAGGACATAGCTTATTTGAAATATATTATCATTCCTTTCATCTTTAAACTAAAAAATTGCCCCGGATTGTTATTTCTTTAAATAAATTATAAAAATCGTGTTAACATTAATTTTCGAAAATTTATCTTTCAACTACTATATTTACGCGGATGAAGTCGAGGGCAATGAATGAGCTAGTTTAACATCGGTTTCCTTTGATATTTGAGACGAAGAAAACTTTGAATGAAATCATTCTGTCTTACCATATAAGTTACACGCTTATGTTGCTTAAGTTACCAGATTAAAATTCTAAAGTTACATGATTAGCCTGTCAGTTAGTTGTCGTTTTAAAGTATCCTTACTTAATATTATGTGAAGGTTTGTTTGTTATGTAATATGCCTGACTCGGCTTTGCATAGATTTCTTTATGGTGATGGTTATGAAAACATCCTTTATAGTCATAGTCTATGTTCCGAAATATCGAAATATCCACTTTTTAATATAGGATCCGAAGTTAGATCGACCTACACCTGTTCATCTGTTTACCGGATGCCATGTTATAAAAATCAAATATGCATTCAGGGAATGGTAACGATTCTGAAGCGTTGCGATGAAATCCCCGTTGAAAATTTTCGAATGGTTGCTTATTCAAAAAAATTGCTGTTTCATATATTTTGCCCACGAAGATATTGCACTTTTCTAAGAAACTGTATTTTTTTGAAAACCAACGAAAGGTTTAGGTTTGCGCGTCAATGATCGTACCCCTGTTTTGCAAATGGCTAATTAATTAAAAATACGATAAGTGCTTTTTTTTTAATAATTCCCTTTTTAGAAGATCCCGTAAGATTTTGCTGAACATATATTGTGTTGTATTGATAGGTAGTGACCCAAGCTATCACCCCCTGCAGTATGTCGTGCTATTTACTGGACACCCTGTATAAAGCATACAATAAGCTTGCATGTAATCAACCGAATTTATTTTGATATCTTCTTTTGAGATATATAATAAAATACAATAGTTTAAAGACAATGCATGAGTAATGCTTTACGATGACTACGGTGACTCATGCCTTCACGATGTATTGCGTGTCAAGTTCAATGAAAACAAAACGTTTTGCTTTTTTATTATCAGCCAGCATGGACCAAAAAAGTTAAAACCTCTTCGGAAAAGTTGAGTCTGTAATAAGGTCGGTTCACTACGATAAAAATCTTTATTTGGTAGTCGGCCGTCGCCGTCGCCTATATCGTTATGTTCTGCCACCGTACTATTGCAATGGCAGACAACGATTTATAAAATTTCTTAATGAGATTGTTGACACAAGTGCCTGGAACATAATTGCCCGTGCGTGTGATTTCAGTTTGTCACCATGTGATAAATTCCTCGAAATTTTTATCAGCATTTAGAAATGCTCAATGATGTTAAATAAATATTAGCTGACTGATTCTCTTAATTAAGCTCCAATTAAAAGAGTTTTTGTGAGTCTTGTTTTTATTGAGTTGTTTGAGTCCAGAACATTCCGTTATGTGCACCATTTCTTTCCATGGCTGTCGTAAGAAGCGACTAAGGGAGTAACTAGAGAATTGACAGCAGCATTCTCTATGCATTTTACCACCATACTGCGATCGCCGCCACGCGTGTTGGTAATGGCAAACCTCCCCAAATTGGGGGAGGCCTATGTCCAGCAGTTGACGTATTATGGCCGAAATAATTAATTATTAGTCCAAAACATTGTGCAAAAGAGAATGGGGTTAAGTCCAGGCTGTGGATCATGATGATGAGACATCATCCCTGTCTGTCTTCCTTGAACTCCATATTAATATATTAAGTTCTTCCCAATGAAAGCCTAGCCTTTTCAAACCCTTTTCCTATCTTTCCAGCCGATAAACAATGCAGACTTCGTGGTGCCTGTCGAGATCGACGGCGCCGTGCACCAGGTGTATGTCCTGAAGCGGCCGCACGTCGACGAGTTCCTGCGACGTTGTGGCGAACTGTACGAGTGCGTGCTCTTCACCGCCTCGCTCGCTAAATACGCTGACCCCGTCGCTGACCTATTGGACAGGTGAGTTGGTTAATGAGTGGGTACTGAGTGAACTGTGAATGAGTCATGGCATTTTTTTTTTAAAGAGTATCGCTGTATATTCTTTCCCTTTTCTTCCTCATACGAAACTATCTTTTGGAATGGGCGACTAGAATTAATTCTATTTCAATGTGTATGTTGAAGATCAAAAGTGCCGTTTACGTTACTTTGAATGTTTCACCAGTCACCATTAATTATTGTGACTTGACAACGAGCTGACAGCGGCTGGACGGTTTTTCTCTATTCGGGATGTCGACACGGTAGGAACAGAGCACCAATGAGGATCGAGCAAGGAACATTATATTCCAGAGCTATAGTCTAGATACCTTTATGGACCAGCAGGGTCTTCAGACCGAGCAAATTTGAAAAAGTAGGAGAAATTACCAGTTTAATATGTTTTGTTTGAATGTTAACAAAATTGGTACTGCTATTGTGTAGTCAACTAGTCATACTTTCCCTCACAATTAAATGGTTATGCTTTCGTTAGCTAAAACAGTTCTTAAATCTGACTTGGCGTTCCAAGACGTCTTTCCAAAATTAACCTACTCTGATGGTAGAACAATGGTGAAACTTTGTCGAACTGATTTTAGTGTATAACTTAATAATATGGAGGTCGGAGCCAAACTAAATTATGTATGAAAATACGTCTTTTTACGCTAGTACAAACTTTGACAAACATACATTTAAAAATATTTATCTTAATTAGGTGTAGGCGTCTTGATTAGAACTTCTAATAGACTATTGTAAATATGTAGTACTTAAAATCACAGTTTGTTGGGAATTCTGTTATCGTGAGTATTATTTACTTCGTCATTTTTGTTTGATTTCCGTTCTTATCATTTAAAAATGTTGTCATAACACAATCCAAAGAAGGCTTTTAACAAAAACCTATTGTAACTGGTGAGTTTTCAGGTGACGCATCTTGTGCGTATTGTATGGGCAATTGTTCTATAAATTGAAAAGCTTTCAGTTAGGTTGCTTAGATATCTAATATCAACAGCCCATAAGCCGAACTATTTCAAATGAGCCACATGCGAAAAATCTAATTTGATGAGCATATCATTAATGAGCTGTAGTGGCCCAGTGGTATCGGCAATAGCGGCTCGTGCTTTTTTTACCGACTTCAAAAAGGAGGAGGTTCTCAATTCGGATGTTTATGTTTTTTTTATGTATGTTCGGCCATAACTCCGTCATATATAGACCGATTTGCAAAATTCTTTTTTTGTTCGAAAGGGGTTTATTCCGAAATGGTCCCATGTAAATTTCATATAGATCTGATGATGAGTTCGGGAGACAGACACCGGAACTCTTTAAAAAATGACAGCAAATCAACCGCGATTTCTGCTATCACATAAATATGCATTGTTTGTTTGGAATTAGTGCGGGGTGAATACCACAACTAAAAATTTAAAAATAAAAACTTTTTTGCAAAAAAAAACAACCGACTTCCTTAAAAACACTACAAAGTGAAAAATAACTTTAATTTTGGAAGTCGGTGTCTTAGGATCTGTATTTATGGTTTTTTTGCCACCGACTTCCGAAATTAAAGTTATTTTTCACTTTGTAGTGTTTTTAAGGAAGTCGGTTTTTTTTTTGCAAAAAAGTTTTTATTTGATAAACTCTTATCAAAAAAGTAGCCCTATTATTGTGATATAGGGCTGTGTTTTAAAAAGAGCTTTATCATTATTAACCGACTTAAAAAAAGGAGGTTATCAATACGACAGTAGGTATAAAAAAAAAATGTTTGTTACCTCATAACTTTTGACTGGGTGAACCGATTTTAATTATTCTTTTTTTGAAAGCTGGTGCTTCCCGAATGGTCATTTTAATTTGGTTCCATTCGGACAATGGGATCCATGTGAAAACCATATAAGTTTAAATTTGCAATAAGTATTTTCGCGACAAACGAACGAATAACGCGATTAGATTAGTGCGGGGTATCTACCGTAACTCAAAAGTTAAAAATAAAAACTATTAACAAAAAAAAATAACAACCAACTTCCTTAAAAAAACACTACAAAGTCAAAAATAACTTTAATTTCGGAAGTCGGTGGCAAAAAAAACTGAAATTAAAGTTATTTTTGACTTTGAAGTTTTTTTTTTAAGGAAGTCTGCTTTTATTTTTTGTAAAAAGTTTTTATGAGTCAAAGTTGAAATATTAAAATTTCTAATTAGGTGTATATAATTCTACAGTGCGTTTTGTTCGTCTATGTGTCACACATACATACCACATTCATCGTGCGCCGCGATTTCGAAAAAAAAAAAAAAAAAAATTCGCCATTTTGACTTTTTCGGGTCGATATGCCAGGTCGGTCCTAAGCCCTTTGGCACACGGATAACGCATCTTGTCATGTTCAGAAAATACTCTTAGTCCCTGTACGTTCCCGAGAGATACTTTATTTTCCGACCTCCACTCGTGCGAAGCCGAGGGCAGACATTATACATAAACAATTTATAATAGCATAACAAATACACACAGCTTTGCTAAAGATAATTCAATTATGTTAATAAGTTAGCTGTAAACGGTAACAAGGCATACAATTAAATTGTGTAATTAGAAAATGATATGATGCGTGAGTGCTTTGCGTGTGAATCAGAGTAATGTACGCGATTATAGCGCTATTTGTGTTATCTGTGATCATCTAATATACTGCAGTAGGCCAATTGATTGGTTTGAAAGATTAATTGGAAATATCTTAGGTAGAAAATGCTATTATTTAATGGTTAGTTTTTTTTTGGGTGGTAAGAGCGGGAGTGCTTGTCAGACGTTTACTGACTAAAACCCACCCGTGTTCCTTCAGTTGCAAACAGTTCAGTTGTTCAGTTGTCGACCCTGGCAGGCATCGGTCCTAGCGGACCCCTTTACTTTTGCAGACATCTCTAAGTTTTAGTTTAAGAAGTGAACTTGTATCCACATTTTTCGATGAAGACAGACCCATTTTCCATCCTTCCTGTGTTAAAATACTAAGGTACGACATTCACGATCGACGTAAAACCATTAGCAAGTCATTGTATTGTAGGTCTTATCTCTGTAAGGTAAGGTATAAATTAGAGTGATTACCGTAAGTTTCATAAAACTCGCGGCAATCATTCTAATTTGTAGTTTATACCAATGTAATAAGAGTTACATAAGTTTTTTTTGTTGAAAATGAATGTGCTGCTTTAAGATCGTTAGGCCCGGTGCATACCTGGCAAATCAAACTGGCTTTCACGGTCAAACAATGTCAACTTTGCGACTATTCAAATAAAGTCGAAAATGTTTTTCAGCTTCAAAATCTAATTCAAACGTAATGGTTGTTTCAGATGGGGCGTGTTCCGCGCGCGGTTGTTCCGTGACAGTTGCGTGTTCCACCGCGGCAACTACGTGAAGGACCTCAACAGTCTCGGTCGCGACCTCCGGCGTGTCGTCATAGTTGACAACTCGCCCGCCTCTTATATATTCCATCCTGATAATGCTGTGAGTGTACCTGTCAAAATTTATAACATTGCTCTAGTTTTTAAACTAAAACAAAAACAATATTACCAAATATTTGATACTTTAAAAAAAAAATATTCGACTACACCCGCATTTCGCCAGTTATGTTTAAGTCCTATGAAATAGGGGGCGAGCCTATTGGTATCAACCGGCCACTAATCCAGAGTCCGGGCTACTATTGAGAAGACACATGTTATAATAATATTATTGAAATGGACGAAGACTAGGCCCTTCCATGTCCAAGGTGGTGATAATGATGCTGGGGGTAACCCTGGTTCTTTAATGAGGGTTCTTATCAATATTTCGTCGATACAGCTAGGAATGACTCTCTTAAACAACTACAATGAGTGGTTATGCTGTTATCATCATTGATAGAACCACTCTTGACTACTGTTCGGGCGTCGAGAGAATGCGTTCCTGACATCTGTCAGTGCGACAATTCTAGTAACTAATAAAGATAAAATTCGCAGAATAGTATGCGTTTGTATGAAACATTTTTGTTTTCTGTTGATTTTAACATTACCACAGTTTAGATAATAGGTAGAACGGGCTGGTGTCCGCAACTCCACGTCAGAACGCGTATTTTGCGTACGGATATCGCAGTTTATAATACATAACAATATAGGAAGAAAATCAAATTATGGAATATAATTAAATAATAAACAAAGATGAATTACTTAGTATGCAATGATTTAATCATAATTAACCTGTCATCATATATGCGGTAATCGACGGAAATAGATAATATGATCATACTAATTTAATACCAGTTAATAAAAATACCTAAAGTATGACGCAATTTTTCTCGTTAATTCCATTATATTTTTTTGCATAAGTACATACATAATCTGACGCCGTCTTCGCACGAGGCTTAGGCAGAAACTACAGAACGTCACCTGCATATCCTAGCATAATCCATAGTTTCGTTTGTGTTGCATATACAGGGTGTCCCAAAAATCAACGTCAAGCCGAAAACGGTTGAAAGGCCAGGTGGTGAAGTTATCAGAAAAAAAATAAAAAAAATCTAAGTTAAGCATTTTTTTTTCAGTACAGTCAGTTAAAGTTGGGCGATGTAATCATTTTTAGTACATGGTGGAGCAAAAAAGTGATGTTTTCTTTAAAACTGAGGTTTTTTTTATTTTTTTTCTGATAACTGTCACCACCTGGCCTATCAACCGTTTTCGGCTTGACGTTGATTTTTGGGACACCCTGTATGTATGTTAACCTGACCGCATGTATATTTATGGCCAAATACTAATATCGATATTTTGATGTGAAAACCCTAATTGTGTAACACACTTAAAAACGATTAAGAAAAAATTAAAACTTCTTTTTGTTAAATGCGAATTGTGTAAATCACAATCTGAATAATTTTGTAGGATCTAGGCAGAATTTATTTACACTATTATCAACGTTAGCTCAACAACGTAAATAACGGAATTAATGTTGCTTTTTTAATTTTATGATGACAATATTTACTGCTACCGTGTTACGCAACTACCACGCTAGTCAGTTTTGTTAGAGATAGCTTTGTGTAAGAGTAGATAACGGATTCATTGGTCACGCAATGCCTATCGTGTGTAAAGAATTGAATGATAAAATATGGTTAACAACACGTTAACAATGTGCATTGTTGAAGTTTCTTCCAAAATGAGTAATGACTATAAGTAAATAGAAATACCAAATTCTGCGTTATGTATGACAAATGCAAATGCCTCATCGAGATAATATTTTGAACAAAGAAGATTATCTTATCAGCAGAATCTGTTTCTAACTCAAGTTTATCGTTCCAGGTACCTGTCGCGTCATGGTTCGACGACATGACAGATTCAGAACTTTTGGACTTGATACCGTTTTTCGAGAAACTCGCAAAGGTGGACAGTGTATACACAGTGTTGCGGAACTCGAACCACCCCTACAACCCCACGGCGAACAGCTCGCCCGGCACATAGCGCGCGCCGCGCGCCCCGAGCGCGCCCGAGCCGCCCCGAGCCGGCCCGAGCGCGCCCGACGGTCCCCGACCTGGCCCGAGTGCGCCCGAAGCTCCCCGACTAGCCCCGGCCGCCACACTCCTCCGAACACTCAAGAAAGGAGCGAACTTCGTCTTAAGTGCCAATTTTGCCTTCTGGATAGTGAGGACATTATTTCTACCTATTTTACATTTTAGGTATTTCTTAGTGCGTAAGTGGTCTGTATGATGGATTTGTGATGATAATCTTTATTTAACATTTCCACTCTCTGGTGAGCTTGCAAACGAAGTGTTCGTATATATTTGGACGTAATTCTATCGATATTTTTCGGGCTGACTAACGTATGTTTAACGTGTATTTTTAAAATGCAATCGTCGTTCATTGAATTTCATTTTCATAACTATTCGACAAATCAATATCGTGCTTGGGATCAAATACAGATAAGTTAGGATATTTTTACCGACGTGGTTGCAATCTATTATGTATCGCTCATTTCTGGTGTTTTGTCAGAATTGATAGGAATCGATAAATACGTCATGTCGCATCTCTATGATTTGCCTTCGTCTTTGACTACATATAGATGTTTAAATATAAATTGATAGACTTGTAACATAATCACGGATTCTAAAATTCGACTGGGATTTAAGCATTAGTATCCAGCACTAGTGAAATGTGTAAATATTTTTATAAGAGAGTTATGATGGTCGCCGCTTGAATCATGGTTAGAATTAATATGATTAATGTACATACATTTATATTATACATAACAATTGAATTGTAAGAGAAGCGCTCGTGGCAGAACAATAGCACTTAAGGTGAATTGCGTCGCACTGATCCGTGACTCGTGTTACATTCGCACTCTTAATATATTACTACACGTAATGGAGCTATAATTAATTAATTAAGATTATCGAGAGGTATGCGAATTATTTATTCAACAAAATATTATTTTATAAAATATGAATTTACATTTCGTATCTAATTTCTAAGCAAAATACTTATTTACGGTTTTTGTATTGTTTTGTGAACTTATGAATAAAAGATGGACGATAGAGGAATGTCAATTATTAAGAAGTGATGTAATACGGGTCACTTTAAGGTTTGTGCACATTAGACAGATCAAGTATTGCATTATCCCACTTCATGTAACATATTATTAACTTTAGTGTGTACATACCTTTGTATTTTACGGTAGAACTCCCCCCTTAGTAGTTATTGGTGACAATAAGAAGTAAATCACGACAGTGTCATAAATGAATGTTTTTTTTAAATGATTAATTATGATTAAAATACTTTTAATTATATGTTACACACGGGTGAACGTAGTATCAGATCAACATGGCATCTAAAAACATAATAGTAATATGTTCGTTCTGCTCCTGTATAGACTGCGAAGATGCTGACATAAAAGTAATAGTTAATGTAACATCCAGGAATGTTGTCTGTGTGTCTGTCATGACACGACTCCTATTTCTACATGAGCAGAAATCCATGCATGCTTAAAAATATTATAGTAAAATTCGTCATCTCAGTATTAACCTAGCTTTGTAGTATTTGATGCCATTTTTACAAAAAAAAACTTAAATGAATATATTATCCTATGGATTTTAACGAAATATTTTTTATGATGGCAATATTTTTGTATGTTAAATTATTGGGTGTCAAGTATTACCAACGTGAAGTTGCGACGGCACACGCGAGGCGACAGCGATATAGTGGAGCGTGTACAACGGACGATGGGTTTTAAACGAAATTTAAATTTAAAAAAGCCCATTTCATTGGATGTAGAAAACCTTTTATTTCTATCCAAAACTTGCATTTATTGTATCGTGAAATTGGCTTAGTCATGCATTTATTTTGCATAAAAGCGGATCGTTCGGAATATATGTCGGTGAAGCTCAATATTTCCGTCTACCTTATCGAATATCGTAAATAATCTTATCGCATATCTTTGCCTCAAGTGTGGTCGAAATCTAAATACTAAAATTACAAAATTTTCTAACTGACTTACGTAAGAATTGATTAAATTAGGTAATACTAAATGGTGCTTTCAGTATTAGTTGATTAAGCAGCTTGAAATTATTGACTGTTAGTAAACTACGCATATTCGGTTTGTACGATTGGTATACAAAAAATTTACATACTGAGAATATCACAGTTGGCAGACAAAAAGTAAAGTTAATTAAAAACTCCTTGGCTCATTTCAAGCCATGTATTTATTTGTTTTAATTGCTTAGCAAAACGGTTTTATTGTTTTTTGTATTATCTTTTGATGTCGGACTATTATTGTTTTGTAGGAGCTTGTAAATAAGATTTTTATTAACTTAACTGAATTAAATTGATGATTTTTTTTAAGGATATCAATGTAGATGATCACTTTCTTTTAATATACGCGTTAGTTTGTTATTTAGTGACTACACAGGTGTATGTATATACCTTATACATATGTTTAGGTATACGTACGCTTAATGCTAGGTATAGGCAGATTCACACAGTGCGCTTGTAATCCACGTCGTTACTGAGGCCATATAAGTTAGACAATTATAGTCCTCCGGAGCACATAACCTTTACGTCCTGAACCGTTTAACTGCCATTTATTTAAATAACGGGCGCACATTCTATTATATGACCGAGTAAAAGAAGACAAAACAAACGCACCCCGGCCGTCGACGGAATGCGTTCTTGATACCCGTCAGTTTCATACGAACGAAGACTTGTTTTGCGAATTTGATCTTTATTAGTTACCAGAATTGTCGCACTGACAGCTGTCAGGAACGCAGTTTCTTGACGGTAGGACTTTGACGCAAACACTGACTGTATGAAAACTATGTCTAGGGCAGAAATGGTGAACCTTTATACATGCACGTAGCACTTTTTCAAAATAAATATTTAATGTGGAAAAGCTAGACTACAGGTTTCACATTATTACCTTTAATATTAACATCTAATATTAAGTAAAAAATGTTTAATTAAATTAAATTACAATAAAGTTATATGACTAGATGGCTTGGCAATGAAATGGCAAATGAAATAAAATGTTGAATTGTTGCCGTGCCCAAATTATTTTGTTGCATGCCATTGGTTTGCCATCTCTGCTCTAGGGAATATAGTATAAGGTGATGCATGGGTGTACGCATGACGAAATGGAAATAAAGGTCCTGTAAGTCAGCTAGTTTCGAAAAGGTCAAATTGAGTTATTCGTAGTGTTTCAGGAACACTATCTAAGAAGATAATTATAATTGGATCTTACGAAGTATAACTAAAACAAAATGTGCCCCCGTTTTTAAATCACATCATTGAAAATGAGCTTTATAACTTAAAATCTACATTCGATAAGCATATTAAAACTTTAAAATAATCTAAGTGTTCTTATAATTTTTACATGAACAATTTTTGTCAATATGGACGCGGCTTTTCATTCTACGCTATGTGGATTACACGTTTAAAATTATCACATGATCACTCGTCACACGTCACCATAGCCCCACGTAGACAGCATTTATTTCTAAGCATTAACATAGACATAGGATGTTATTATAGTAATATATACGTTGATTTCTATAGAATTAAGGATTCTGTTGTTTTAAATGACGCGTTTTCTTATAAATGTATTTAGCTTGATAGGAACACCTCCCTGTGACCATCTTATTTAAAACTTTTATTATCAATTTTTATTATTATCATCGTATTCTTTTTTTTATCGTCCAACAATGTTAATTAGGAGAATAATTGTTAACGTTTATTTAAAAATGCATGCAATAAAATTCAATTGATATTTTGCTAATAGTATCGTATTTTTTAATAATGGGTATAAATTAATAAAAATAATATTTTATGTCTAACATTATAGCGAGATTTGGTATCGTTGTTGTATCATTAATTTGGATTTTTTATGTAATTTAACATTGATGTATAAGGACTTATGGAAATGTATAATTATGCAATAACTTGTTTTTTCTTGTAATGTTTCTGAATGAGCTTATTGGTTTAAGTAATTGTTTGAGATTGTTTCTATCGGTGCTTTTATGAGTATTTTGACGTAAGCGACACTCTGTGTTTACTAAACAATCAATCAACAAGTCACTTGTGAAATATCTGAAGTTAAAATAAAGCTGCTTCATTACCTAATGCATGCTGGTTAATCATAATATTTGAAAGATTAAATAAAATAAGTGTACAGTGAAGGCCGAGTATCACTTACGTTTTAGTCAAATTGTTGCAGTTGTAATGACTGGTCAGTATTTTGAAACGAATGCAATTCGAGTCGCGTCGTAACTATCACAATTCTTAAAAAAACTATTACTAATTCAACGCGTTTTTCACCCATTGTCATCACGCGACAAGAATTGCACTACAGAATCTATTCACTTGGACTCTCAACTTTAATTGCTTGAAAACAAAGTACAAAATACAACAGCATTGCTGGTTTTAACGTTACGAACAAAATGTATGAGTCAGTTAATACGATTCTTAATAATAAGGTTGTGCTTACGCTGTACCACATATCTTTTGTATTCGAGTCGATCGGTCATCAATTCTTGCCTCTAGGAAGTAAATTATATAAAGAAATACTCTCGAATTTTTATACACATGATAAACAAGCTACCCACCTGTCACTGCCTTATACGATGAGATTGCCCCAAAATTTGAATCTATACTTAGAGCGGTATTAATCAAGTTTATATTCTTATGAAATATTTATATAATAGTGCTGATTATTATAAATTATAATAATATGTTCTGCAATACTAGATTTCCTCTTACCGTGTAACTGGTAATAGAAAATTAATTATATTCAAATTAATTTATATTTAAAACATTTTTACGCGGGGCTTACGTTAGTTCATGCTGGTGTTTTTATTATGAGTTGCGATGAAGGAAGGAAGAAAAGTTAGCCTCTCTTGCTAGTTTTCCTACAAAGTATACGTTCCTTCAACGCATCGCATCGTAACGCCTCTGTTGATCTCTTTACCGCCTCGCTACGCAAACAAATTGTCATCCAGACACCTGATACATTTTTAATACTCAAAATCTTACTTAGTTTTAGCTTTATTTCTTAACAAACTATTAAAATGTTTGACACTGATGTCCATTCACGTCCGTGGCGGTGAACAGATTGATGACGAATAGTACATTGATTTTAGTTTCAGAATTATATGTGCCTATGTAATTTCTTGAAGCTGATAAATGTGATAGGTTGTAATTTCTAGCCTCGCGACAAAATGTTACGTACGTCAATTTACCGCTCTTCCCCATACAAATTGTATATTATTCATTTGAGATTTTATAATATATCCCAGAGTTTCAATATGCTTAACGGATGTAACTTCCAGCTTATAAAAGTAAACAGTAACAGTGCAATATTCTTCCTTACAAAATATACATAAAATGTATTCTGGACTTAAAAGCTTTATGATTAAGATTCAATTTCATGTAACAATGAATTTTAACTTGTTGGCATATTGTAGATATATTGTACAGCATTACGGGGGACTCGTTTTATAGAAATACCTACAAGACGGTTGTAATTCTGGTGTGTTATGTATTTTTATAAAGTTGCGTCCGATTCGGTATTGTGAACATTTTGTACCTACAGACTAGGCACGTGAGAGGACTATAATTATATTTATGTAATAATAGCCATGAAAATAATAGGGGAGACACGAGAGTAGCTAGGTAACATTTACCTGAGACGAAATTTATATAATGGTGTACATTTTTGATATGACGTTGTACAAAAGAGACATTTGGTATGTTATTTTATAGGAATGAAATAAATAGCCTTAATAAATTATTTGTGTTTTAATTTCGTTTCCCTGAGGTTTGTTTTAAGTGAAATTTAAAGTCCGCTAAACGTTTTAAGGCTAGCAGAATACGGAATAATTCCTAGCTTAGGCAGAAGCTGTTTCAAAGCACAAAAAATGCAGTATTTATTTCCTTAAAAATTGAGATCCTTGGACGACTTTGTTTATTTAGTTATCTTACTATCCATAATTTAGAAAGGAAGTTACCAGCTATGGGCGCCTAGTTAAGTGTAGAAGTCAATGAGCAGTAAATATTGTTTTATTTTTACTATTGTTGTATACTTCAATTGACAGACAAAAAAGTTGATCAAGGTAAGGAAACAGCGACTAGAGTCATAAGAAAATTAGTTCATAACCAAATACATTGTAATACAAATGAAATATTTAACATTCCATGGAAATGAATGCATAGAATGTTAAATATTTAATTTTATAGCGACTGACCTCCAAATTCATGATTACTGAATATTAAAAAATCTATTAGATTTGATTGTTTGTACCACGCTTTTATTAGCTCATTCGTATGTTAGTTAGTATGTAACGGAACCTTTGAACATGATTTTGACCCCCTTCAAAAAGTCGGATTCGAAATTTGGCATACTTATCAAGGGACCGATGACAATAAAAAACTTTTTAACAAAAAATTAAACCGCCGAAAAAACTGAAAAGCAAAAAATAATAAACCTTAAAATTTTGAGTCGGCGCTGGAAAATCAATGAACAAAGACCACTCAAAGCGCCGACTCATAATTTTAAGGTTTATTATTTTATGCTTTTCAGTTTTTTCGGCGGTTTAATTTTTTGTTAAAAAGTTTTTATTTTATAATTTTTTGTGGCTTTAATGTACTCATAATACTTGGCAAGGTATACGCTATCCAATGAAAAAAGAATTATCAAAATCGGACTACTCTGTACAAAGTTATGCGTGGTTATACATTACAATCAATGAGTGAACAATCAATCATCCCCTATTTTCCGACCCTTTTTTTTTTCTGGATGGGAAATCATATGGTTCGATTTTGTTTTCCAAATTTATATGGGACCACCCTCGGAGTATACCCTTTCCAATAAAAAAAGAATTATCACAATCGGACAACTATGTAAAAAGTTATGCGTGGTCATACATAAAAAAAAAACAAACAAAAAAAAAATATATACGCGTCGAATTGATAACCTCCTCCATTTTTTTCGTCGGTTAAAAATGAATTTGTGGTGCCATTATCCTTGCCGGGGTTACCAGGATAGAAAAAAAAACTGTCTTCGAAAACTACGCTGACATGCGTCTTAAAATTCGAAACACTCTAAAAGATAGAAAATAAATAATAGTTTAAAAAAACCGGCCAAGTGCGAGTCGGACTCGCGCACCGAGGGTTCCGTACAAACCTGTAGGTATAAAGTTTAAAATTTTATTTTATTTTTTATTATATGATCTAATTAAAAATTTACGGTTTTCGCTATTTTTCCTTTATCTGTGCTATAAGACGTTGCTTCGTACCAAATTTCAAAATTGTAGATCGACTGGAAGTACCCTTTTTTTTTTTTTTTTTTTTTTTTTTTTTTTTTTTTTTTTTTTTTTTTTTTTTTGGATGGGAATTCAGTTGCCCATGAGCCAGGGTCAAGGTATCTCTTTTGAACAATCACGCGACCCCGGCAGGCATCGGTCCTAGCAGACCCCTTCAGTGTGGCTGACATCTCTTTGAGGCGCGCGTGGAACACTACGCGCCGTCGACCCGAGCTTGGTCCTTACCGGGCGGCGAGCTACCCATTGCTCGCCACCCGCAAGCTCGCGCCTACGGTGGCCGGGAGTCCGCAATCGACTCCCGGCGCCCGGGGCGTCTCCTCCTGCGGCGGCTAGGGACGTGAGGGCGCAGAGACTGCAACTCCCTCACGCGCCCCGCCTCCTCCTTCGCGAGCATTACTGCTTCGCAGAAGGAGGTGACGGCTTCCCATGCCCTCTCGCTCCGTACCATGGCTCGCACCAGGGCCGGACGCGAGAGATCGCCGCCGCCGATCGCCTCCACGAGGACACGGCGGTGCTCCGCCCAGGCAGGGCACACTTCCACCGTATGCTCCACCGTGTCCTCTAGACGATCCTCACAATGGAAACACCCGGGCGTTTCCTCCCGCTTTATCCTGAACAGGAACCCACCGAAGCACCCATGCCCGGTGAGAACCTGCGTCAGGCGGAAGGTGAGGACGCCGTGGCGCCTCTCTATCCACTCCTCAAAGAGGGGACTTACCGCCGCAATTGTGGCGTGCCCTGCGCTGGGTTGCGACAATCGTACCCGCCATGTCGCCATGAGATCCTGCCGGAGCTCTGTCCGCCGTGCCGCGATTTGTCGCGGCAGCGGAGTTTCGCCCCGGCGTTTCTCATCCTCGCGCCACTCCCACATGTGGGCGAGGACCTTTGCCTCCAGATCCCATGGCGGCACTCCGGCAAGGAGGCTCGCCGCCTCGCAGGAGACCGTGCGGTATCCCCGGATTAACCGGATGGCCATGACCCTCTGGGCCGCACTCAACCGGCGCGCTGGGCGCAGCCTCAATGAGGGCGCCCACACCGGTGCCCCGTAGAGGGCCATGGACCGCACGACCCCCGTGTAGAGCCTCCGGCAGGAGGCGTTTGGACCCCCCAGATTGGGCAGGAGCCGCTTTAACGCAGCCCGCTCCAGTCTGGGGGCCAAACGTCGGAAATGCTCGACGAAGTTCCACCGGCTGTCGAGGACAAGTCCCAGGTACTTCATCGTCGACTCGACGCCGATGTGAACCCCTCCTACCGTGAGTTGGGAACCCGCAGGTGGCGCGTTCCGAGGACCATGAAAACCCATGGCCTCGGACTTGTGCAAGGCCACCTCGAGTCCCAATTGCCGGATCCTATCGACGATTGTCGCAACCCCGCGTGTCATTAGTTCGGCCGCCGCCTCGTGCGACCTCCCCTGCGCCAGGACCAGCGTGTCGTCAGCGTAGCAAACTACGCTGACGCCGCTAGGGAGGTCGGCGCGCAGCACTGGAAGTACCCTTTAGGTTTTGATTCCCTTGCGAGATTCGAAAATTTGCGGAAATTTGCAGCATAAACGGCTATATCTTTTGACTGCGTTAGTTTAGAATTTGATTTTTTCACAGCTCCAAGAGACAGTAGACTTGAGTATTTGATATGAATTTCAGCTTGATACCTCCACGCGTTCCTGAGAAAAAGGGTCTTGACAGACAGACGGACGGACGGACGGACGGACAACAAAGTGATCCTATAAGGGTTCCGCTTTTTCCTTTTGAGGTGCGGAACCCTAAAAAAACTAAAAAACAAGCTTCGCAAAAACCGGGCTTTACTATAATTGTGGTTTGGAGGCAATTTTGCAATGTGGCGCATTGTGGTCCGCCACTGCTGTAATATTTCGCTTCGCTTAAAACATCACTGTCTCTATCATCTTTAAACGGTTGACAGGAACAGAACCATGTTTTAAATTCGTTGTGTTAGTGGGGGCCTGCTAATACAGTTGACTGCACGACGGTGGCATGATAAAACTTTAGCCTTGTACAGGAGTAGACGAACCTCCGCAGTATCAAGAGAATATGGTCTTTTGTAAGTATGATGGAAAAAAAAGTCAATATTTTACTGCGAATTTTATTAAATGTTAAATATATATTTTTCAAATATTTAAACACACTTCACATAGGACAAAGATATAAATATAGTAATTAACATATTTATGTAACATTAATGATATGGTACTTATCAATTGTATTCAACAATCGCTTTGATCATAGACAACAATCTACATTCATATTTCATGGTATTTGCAACAATGAATAACTCATTTCGGGTTCTATATCGTTAATATTAACCACGGTGGGGTTGCCACTTAAAATAATTGTTTTTTAAGTGTTTTTCTGTATGACAATTTTAATATGGATGACATGAAATTGTAAAATTCCTTTTTTTACATAAGGGTTGAAAGCTATTGCGATGAATGTAATTTTGAAATGTATGAATGAAGTGATAGAAAAGTCACTGGTAACTTTAGTTGCCTATCAAATAAAAACAATTTCACACTTAGCAACAGAAAAAGTCACATAAAAAAAATAACAATTTGTTTGCTACATAACAATTCTCTTTTGTACTACCAAACCTTTGGATTATTGCTTAGTATTGTTAACCTTTTAAACATTTTTCATAATATGAAATGGAATGGTCTTAAACGTAGTGAGTGGACGAGTACCATTATAATTTCTTACATTTTTCACTAGGAAGAGATCAAGTTTCTACAATTTATATAGTCTCTGTATAGCTTACATTATTTATATCTAAAAGTCGTTACTATGCGGACAAAATAAGAGAAGGATTGACCGCCAAAATAACTTCAATTGAATGAAATATTAGAAATAAAGTTAGATTCGTTTCAGTTAACGCTTTTTCTCTTATTTATATCGCAGTTTTAGTCTCGTTCACTCACTGAGTTTCACTTACTAAAGCTAAACGGCGTATAATAAATTTTGGCACTCAACGAAACTAAAACATACATGGGCATAATTTAGTATGATAACTAAAACAAAATATTATTAGTTACCTAATACTTAAAAATAAATACTTTCGTAATAATATAAGTCTACAAGAGTATTTAATGCATTCAATGGTTAAAATTTAAAGTCTTCTAAAGGTGGGGGGTTCATAAAAAATAAATGGAGTGCTATCCATGAAAGAAGTCAAGGTCTCGTACATCTCAATGTTGCCAACCTCTATAATTTTAAAATCTCTCTATGTTCTGAGAATTTCGTAAATAAATACGAGACTTCTTTTACTAAAAAAGGTCTCTCAAATGAATGTTGGATACATAAACATTCGTAAGAGTTGTAGGGACATAATATTGCATGATTACCAGTGATCGGATATTCGGATGTATGTATATTTACCTAATGTTACTATTTAGCTGTGAAAGCACGGAAGCGGCTTCGTATTTTTTTATTAAAGCCGGGTTTCTTGGATCATCATATTTATTTAAAATTAATGTTTAACCGCAGATGCAAATACATATGTGCGTAGGGTGGATGTGTTAGTTAAAACAACTCACAAAACACGGTAAAAACGCGCATTCCATATTAGCCAACATTTCAACTTTAGGTGAATATCCGATCTCTAATGATTCCCAATACTAACACACAAATATCGGTTTTCTAATCAACCTCACAATGGACATACAATATATTTTGTAAAACAGCTAAAAGACACTCTTTAAAAAAATACATCTTTTTATTACACAATATACCAATATTTGCGGTAAATTAAAAGAAATATCGACGGTTAGCTATCAAGACCTCTTAACCCAATCAAAAGTTTGCAGCAGGCACAAAAATCCTTCTCATTTTTATGTGAGTACAAGTGTACCGTTTGGTGCCAGACGCAAAGGATAACACCATCTCATTGCTTCCGTTCGTCGTAAAAGGCGATTATGGGACTTACTAGAGAATGGGCTGCAGCGTTTTCTATGCATTTTACTACCATACTGCGATCGCCAACCCGCCTGCCAAGCGTGACGATTATGGTTAACTCCCCCTTGGGGGAGGCCTATGTCCAACAGTGGACGTCTTTCAGCTGAGATTATGATGGTGACAAATATACGTAAAGCTAAAATATAGTTGATATTAAAATATAATTATTTACTGTACTAATGTTTTAGATGAGATTTTTCTATTATGTGAGATGTAATGTTTAAAAACAGAATTTCTAAAAAAAAAAAAACTGGTGATCAAAATGTGTCAGTTAGAAGGTCTTAGTAGTTAACCATCGATATAGCATTCTTATAATGCTACTTTTAAAATCAATTATAAGTTTTCTTTCTAATACGAAACGTTTTGTAACTAATATAATTACAATACATATTATAATCATAAAAAAATCAAATACAACTTGATTTATCTAGCCACTAGTATAAGACGCTATCATATAAAGAATTTAAAGACAGGTTATAGTGTCTTTATTTTGACATTACATAATATTGTATAAATAAATTAACAAAAATTGCTAATGTTTTATTAGTTATTGTTCTTTAATTCATTATTATTTAAATTAATATCATGCCATCAGATTCAATTATTATGATTGTATTTTTATTAAAAATACATGAAAGATCACACAAATAGCACATTTACCTTACCATATGGAAAGGTAAGAGAACGAAGTCCTTTTGTGTTCTTTTCCCTCATGTATATAAATAATAGACATATTATTACAATTATATAACAAGAAGAATTTCATAACAATTATCATAGTTAAGGACGTATACAATTTAGGTCATAGTAAATTAGAACGCCGTGTTCCCATTGACCAGTTGAAATAAGCCCTTCAGTCGCGTATTTTGTCAATTTAAAAAATGAATACCTCACCTATTAAAAAAAAAAAACGATTTCTGTAGAACTAACTTTTGCTAAAGATACTAGATTTCCGACTTTGTGTAAGTTCGTATTTGATTATTTCTGGGAGTTTTTACTAGACTAGTATGTGGGGGGTGGTCTTTAAGGTCGCAAAATGCAGATGCAATCGTTTAAAAAAAAAACAGATACTGAGTTTTTGAAATTGAACAGCCTATTTCATGAAAAACTCATTCAATGGGATTATATAAACTTAGGGTTGTATTGATGATTAACAGGGTCAGTACCATACTGGGTGGAATTCTCTGTTCGAGAAGAGTACTTTGCCTAGCATGGGAGCATAATAGTGGTGTTATTGTGTACGCGTATTATATAGGGTAGTATTACTTTTGCAACAACATGTATACGCCCTTGAACAATCTACAAGCTAACAGAACACCTAGCGAGGACTTACGTAGCAAATAATTACGTAAGCTACAACTAAATGTTACGCACCATACGTATTGCGAGATCATTCGTTATTATATAGTTGCTTCTAGTTGATCGACATCTTCTCTTGAAGGATTTGGAAGTAGCAGGCCTGGAAATGAAGGAATGTATACTTAAATGCGTGGAAAATAAGGTCCTGATTGGAGTGGACGTTCGTGTTACCTGAATCAGGAAAACAGGATACGGTAATATGATAAAATTAGTGTGAGCTATACAGTGTAGACAGATGAATTAGTACGGTAGATAATTTTGCCATCCGACTAAATTCTCCTACTCTACCCAATAAAGTTGATATTGGTGCCGATTCTGTTGTACAAAATTCTCTAAACTAAACTAAAAATCACTAAAATTAGGTTTATTCCTGTCTAACGACGATTTCCTATTCTGAAATAGACTAAAGTGACACAACTTAACTATATTTTAGTTTGACAGCACTAAGATTGCACTGAGTTATTAGTTTAGTAAAAATGACAATTTTGCTATTCTGGGATTGCCGGTTTTCCCCAAAAATTTAGACTGTAATAATTTATTTTGACTAAATCTGACTATTTTTAATCGCGATTAAATAGGTGTGGAATAAAACTAGTGGTCATGAACAAAAATTCACACCAAAACGCCTCGCCTTCACGTGCAAAAACAGTGCTGTATTTTTTCTTTTTTCTTTTGCTTATATCTCAAAAATGGCGTGTCCTATCGCAAAAATAATGAAATTTTCGACCCCCTTTATGAAAGCCCGGAACATTTAAATCTCAACACGTGATAGTAATATTTTTTTTTAATTTTCTAAGAAAAAGTGAAAAATTCCATATAAAACACGTCCAGGCTGCCCCAATGCGCGCGCCTTCGTCTCTAAAAAATTAATTGCGTAGCGGACACAAGTACCACGTTGCGAAACCAAAAGAAAAAAAAACCACGTTGAATGTCAAATTCGTTTTTAGTCGTGTCAAAATAATTTTTAAATTTAGAGAGTTTTTCTTGCAGAATAGCGTTAAAATTCTCTTAGCCAAAAGTAAGGAATTTTAGAGATAGTTTAGTTAGTTTAGTTCGGTGTACAACAGAATCGGCACCATTATCTTGAACATGGCATACCACCCAAAAACTTAAAAATCTCCATTCAATTTTCAACTTTCACCCTTCACTATAAAGTTCACGTTACCTTGAGCGTGGTGAACATAAGTCCGAGTTCTCCATGCTGCATGGCTGGCTCCAGAAAGTCTTCAATGAAATGTATCTCAGAGCCGAGTTGTAAGATACGAGCTCGAACCACCACGAAATGAAATACTGGAAACAACTCGTCCATGCTCCATAGGTAGTTTGAACCTGGTAAAAAAAAGTAAGATTAAGTACAGAAATTTAAACCTAGTGTTATTTAGCGCAGAAAAAATAATAATTCTGCCCCGACTTCTGAAAACTTTTCAAATTAATCTAATGATATCATGCGTTTTGCTCATCATCATCATCATTTCAGCCGTAAGACGTCCACTGCTGGACTTAGGCCTCCCCCAATTTGGGGAGCTTTGCCATAATCGCCACGCTTGGCAGGCGGGTTGGCGACCGCAGTATGGTAGTAAAATGCATAGAGAACGCTGCTGCCCATTTTCTAGTAAGTCCCTTAGTTGCCTTTTACGACACCCACGGGAAGAAATGGGGTGGTGTTATTCTTTACGTCCGGCACTACAGGGTACAACACGGTGCGTTTTGTTCAGTTGTCTTAATTTCTGCCAAAGAGCAGCTAAATCAAGATTAATTTTTCAGATAGCTGATCTTCAGATGAGGCGATGGACCACTGCACGCTAATTTAACCTCACTTTGATAGCTGGAGTCCAATTTGTTTCGCTATTGTTTTATTTATTTACTAGCTTTTGCACGCGGCTTCGCCCGTGTGCATGTCGTAAATTATCGCAAGAGGACGTATTACCGCGGTTAATGTATTAAGAATGCATTAATCCAGGTTATATAGGTAATTACCCGCGACTTCGTTCACGTGGAATTTTTAACAAAAACATTTTTCGTTCGTTTTTTTTTTCGTGAGATTCTTTTATTTTTTTCTAAAATAAAAGTAGCCTAAGTTACTCCTTGTTACATCAGCTATCTGCCAGTGAAAGTCCCATCAAAATCGGTCCAGCCATTTCAGAGATTAGCCGGAACAAACAGACAGACACAACATTTAAAAAAAAATGTTGTTTTGGTATATTATTATGAGTTCCGTGAATACATCTATAGTATACACTTAGTAAAAAGCGGTAATTTTAATATTACAAACAGACACTCCAATTTTATTTATTTGTCTTGATTATTCCCAACACACTACTAGCATTACAGGTTGCCTCAAATCGGTAGCGTGGTCTTAAACAATATTTTTCCATTACACTTTATCACATTTAAATTAATTTTTGTGAACTCATTCAGAGAATATAATATGTATAATGACCTTGTTTCCCCGAGAGGTTGAGCAGAGGTATACCTATAGTACACCCACATTTGAAGAAATTATTTTCAACATAACTAGTTATGTTTAAGTCCCGTGAAATAGGGGGCAGGCTTATTGTTATCAAGGGGGCACAAATTGCCGTGTCAGCGGTAGCACTTGCGACCACTAGACTACCAACCAAGCACTTTATTTTATTTATAAATCCATTTATAATGATTGTGCTCTCTATCTTCGACGTTAGAAAATCGACCTTTGGCAGAATATTCCATGATGTGGTGTAGAGATCAATTGGTTATAAAGATGACTGCAGATGCACGAGACTGAAAGACTAACATAAAATAATTAGATATCGTTATTATTTTAAACTTACCCAACTCCTGTTGCACAGCAAACGTCATCTTCTGGAAGGTGCTTCTGATGACGAGAAGCTTCTCAATCGGAGAGAAGGTGGTCTTCAGTTGCTGCAGCGTCTCCACTGCTTCTTGGAACAGCTGCTCTTTGAGGGGTGATGTTGGAGACAACTGGTTGTTTGGGCTAGTGTAGCCTACCCAGAATTTTCTAGAACAAAAAAGAATAGATGTAGAAGCTGGTAAGGAAAGGTAAATGTACAAAATATTGTATCTTGCATTAATCAATATAGGCTGATTATTATCACGCCGCGGCTGTCTAGACGACGTAATTTAATTCGACAGATGCAGATTGCCGCAGTAACAATCATGTCCTAAAGTTTTTTGAAAACCTGTTTCCATATGAGTGTGCAAGGACAAAAATTATTGAACCCATTACTATCCTTGCGGGGGTGAAAGTAAAGACAACTTTTACAATCAGACCAACACTGAAATAAAGAGGTGTCTGTTATAAACATTTTAATTAGGCGGGTCCATATTACAGACTGGTTGACGCGAGTCAAACGCATACCCGATCTAGACCCGGGTATTGGGTAGCTTTTGTATGTTTTTATGATAGCAGATAACTATTTAAATTTTTTAGAATACACAAAACTCAAACTCAACGCAATTTATCTATAATTATGTATGTATTTAGAAATATATATTTATCAGTTGTCTGGTTACCATAGTACAGGCTCTGCCTAGTTTGGGATCAGATAACGGTGTATTGGTTGTCCTAACATATATATTATATTATTTTTATTTCAATTAAATTATCCCGCCGGTCATTTAGAAGGACGAAGGAGTTGCAAAACTTGGTAACAATAATTCATTTTGAATTATTTTATCTTTTTAAGTAAGAACGATGTTAAAAGACGCACATTAAAAGCGTCAACAGCAAAAGTAAAAAAGAAATGTTTCAAAAATATAATAATTGGAACTCACTGATCAATCCCCAAGAACGCCATGAGCGTGAGATCTGGCTGTCTGTTCCACTTGAGAAGCCTCCTCCAATACAAATCATCTTCCCGTTTGTTGTGGAGGGCATACAGTACGAATAGTGCGGGATGCACTCGCGGTAGCAAGGTCGGTTGTAGGAGAGATGCTGCAGATACCACTTCACTGGAAAGGAATGAATATGAAGGTTAATATAACAGTTAATTTTAGGTTATTTTAAGGTCAGAGGAGTCATTCAATTAATCAATAAATCTGCCTAGCCTATTCCCAACTATGTTGGAACGAATCCTTAAAATTTGCGTTTAAAGTGTGTTCTTCTCTTATGATGTAAACTACATCGGTTCCTGTCGCCGGCAGTTAATATGGTTGGAAACAATGAGTGGGAAGTAACGAGTATTAAGTGTGCACTGTAGTGTAGGAATATAAGGTTAATCTCAAATGCCAAGATGCATTCACTTAATTTTACTAAACAAAAGACGTCCCTCGACTGCGATACCTGGCAAAAAGGCACACAAGGCAAAAAAAAAGCAGATTTTTTGTATGGGTTGAAATAAAAAAATACAACAAATACATTTTAAGATTAAGGGGTAAAGGGCCCTGCCCGGGTCGCGAGATTGTTCGAAAGAGATAAGGGGGTAAAGGGCTGTACAAGTAATAAAAATAAAGTAAAAAATTGAAGGGAGTTAAATTTTTCCCTTTATTTTTATTATTTGTTGTTACAGTGGCAATAGAAATTAATACACACGGTGAAAATTTCAGCTGTCTACCTATTACAGTTCATCGTACAGACAGACGGACGGACAACAGAGGCTTATTAATTAAAAACTTAAACTCACCCATCAATAGGATTACTATCTTCATGGTGCAATTCCTGTCCATCATCCCTCTTCTTATAAGGCAGTACAGCATCAGTGCCCTCTGCTGGTAACGCCGGGAACAACAATCTTACCACCTGGTACAACCTTGCAGTTATACTCTTGAGTTCCTTTACTGCATGGCTGAGCAGTAGGGGGTGCACTCTTACCCCACCGTATGTGGTATTGAAGGCGTTTGTTACGCCCAGGACAAGTTGACCTAGAGGGTGGTGGCTCGACTCGCAGGCCTGTGGATATGGAGCAAGCTGTAAGTAAGTAAGAAGAAAAAGGGGAGAGTAAGATAAGTAAGTGGAAAGTATGATAAGCGAGGTGCATATGAGCTATCCGAAGTTGTTGATGAATTTTTTAAAGAAGTGCAGCTTAGTTCTTTGAACAAAATGATCCTTAATAGTTCACAGGTGATTTACATTATAAAATATCTACAGTCTATTTGCGTCAAGAAAATAGTGACTCATCGTTGTCACTCAGCTTAGCCACGCCCCTTGACCAATTAGTTTATAGTAAATTGATAAAAGACGCATCCATACTGTCTGAAGGGCTTACTTAAACTGGTCAATGTGAACACGGGTTTCTAATTTACTATGATCTAATTGGTCAAGGGGCGTGGCTAAGCTGAGTGACAACGGCGAGTCACTATTTTTTTTAACGCGAATAGACTATGATTTGTTTAAGTGTTATTGCATAGTCAGGAAACCATCACTAACATTTTTATACTGTTTTCTGTTTTATTCATTCATCATTTTTGACATAATCAGGACTGTCAATATTCTTTATATATTTCGTTCTAAATTTAAGAAGTCACAGTTATTCCACCTATAGCCAACAACTTTTTATCATCATGTAGCCTTATCCCGACTATGTTGGGGTCAGATTCCAGTTAAACTGTGACAGTTGAATACCAGTATGTTCAACGGAGCGACTACCTCCACAACCAAGCGACTGTGTGATACGATATCCCTTGGTTATACTTTCGGGCTTCTGACGACCCGTAACAACTGTCGAAGATCAACAAATGATAGCCGGGGCCAATGGCTTAACGTACTTCCCGGGGCACGGAGGGGTCTTGGTATGTAAAAATGGTCATCCATCTACGAAAAAACCTCGATCCGTGCGGCTGTTATCACTTATAGCCACAAGCCTCCCGAGTAAGTAGTTTAATAAGAATAAAAACCGGCCAAGTGCGAGTCGGACTCGCGCACCGAGGGTTCCGTACAAACCTGTAGGTATATAACTAAAAGTTCACACATCACAACAATCGAGTCGTAGTTCTGTTCTGTTTCTTAGCTTGGTTTTATTTCTGTCTGTGTTTTGTTCTGTTTATTATATGATGTAACAAAAAATTTACGGTTTTCGCAATTTTTCCTTTATCTGTGCTATAAGACGTTGCTTCGTACCAAATTTCAAAATTCTAGGTCGACTGGAAGTACCCTTTAGGTTTTGATTCCCTTGCGAGTTTCGAAAATTTGAGGAAATTTGCGGTATAAACGGCTATATCTTTTGATTGCGTTAGCTTAGAAGTTTGATTTTTTCACAGCTCCAAGGGACAGTAGACTTGAGTATTTGTTATAAATTTCAGCTTGATACCTCCACGCGTTCCTGAGAAAAAAGGGTCTTGACAGATGGACGGACGGACGGACGGACGGACGGACAACAAAGTGATCCTATAAGGGTTCCGCTTTTTCCTTTTGAGGTGCGGAACCCTAAAAATGACTTAAATTAATAAATAAAAACCATGAACTCACATTATACAAATACTGTTGCAACTCCGCGTAGCTTTCCAAATTGAGCGTCTTCTGTCCAAATTGTGGTATAACTTCTAAGCAATCAACAGACTTCTCCAGATCGCTGCCTCTTTTCCTCATGGACATTTTGTTCCTCTCTTTGTGCGAACACGATATGGCAACGGCTACATTCTGCCAGATCTTCGAGTTGTCTATGGTAATCCCAGACGGGCCATTAGCAAAATGGTTGCCAGTTGGTGTAAGAATGGACTCTGAGACGCCTAAGCATTGGAAACATTGGCGGAAGAGAGCGTTCCATTTTTGGTTTGGTGCTACACTTAGTTTTCCGAATGAGCTGAAAGGAATGGAAAATAAACATAAGTTTTATGCTTAAAGTTGTTTTGTAACCAAATAATTCAATGAAATTGGTTGATGGAAAAACATCGTGAGGAAACATTGATTTATATTTAACTAGCTTTTGTCAGAGGCTTCGCCCGCGTATTATATTATACATTAAATAAACCGTCCTCTTGAATCACTCTGTCTATTGATAAAAACATACAAATAAAAAAGCAGTTGCGGAGTTTAAAAGATCTAAGCGTGTTAGCGTGTATCTATGTAGAGATATATACAAGGTGTAACAGAATAGACGAGATTCAAAAATTATGGATTTTGCCTCTGCCAGGGTCGCGAGATCTGTTCGAAAGAGTTACCGTGGCCCTGGAATATGGGCAACTGAAGGAACACGGGTGGGTTTTTAGTCAGTAAAAGTCTGACACGCCTTTCCGTCCGAGCGGGGGACGTCATTTAATGATTTCCCACCCACAAAAAAAATGGATTTTGCCATACCTACCACCATTTGAGCAAAAAAAAAAAATTTCATGTTTTATAAGACCATTTTGAATGCATAAAGTAATGCTAGGGTCAACACGAATTTCTTAATAATATATAACAGTAAGCTTTAAGAAAATAGTTTTTTTCAAAAATATGAAATCCCAGATTACACTTCAGGCCATACTGACTGAGAAACGTCTCAAGGACCTCGGAAACAGTTGTATAAATTCAACCTTGTTGCGATTGAAATAAGGAAGTAATCACTTTAAGTACAGCTGTTTAAACAAAGCATTCACTAAACATATTTGTTTTAAACACTATTTACGAATGATAGCTTCTTTTACAGATAGAAATGATACAAGTCTTCAATGGCAAAAAACAAACTAAAATCAACTTTTTAATTCAACTCACTTAGGTTTAGAGCTATTCGTTGGCAGCACCGGATTGGATACGTTCAAATGCATAGTAGCATTGGATATCTTGACGCCTTCAGTCCACGCACCACTAAGGGACCCTTCGATTTTGTCTCCACTGGAGAACGTGAGGATGCCCTTTCCTGAAAATACCCCAGCTGACCGGAACTCTCCCTCGTAGTGGGTACCGTCTTCAAATACCATGACACCGTGACCCTGGAAAATGGGAAATTAAAAGTGTATTGAAATGCAGTACTTATGGCTTACTTTAAAAGACTGTTCAGATGTAAAAAAATATAACAGTGTTGATTTTACAATAAAAAGTAATGACATCGTGTCCATGTATACGAGTTATCATTTCGCTAGACAGCCCACATAATCCTACTATATTTAAAAAAGGAAGTTTTCGACGACTCAATTGGAGAAGAACCATTTCCTTTCTGGCTTTGAATATGTGCATCAGATCTTAATATCTCTTCTTTTGGACAACTAACACACTGTTATCCGATCCCAAACTAGGCAGAGCCTGTACTATGGTAACCAGACAACTGATAAATATACTTATATATTTCTAAATACATACATATGATAGATAAATTTCACCCAGACACAGAACAAATGATTGTGCTCATCACACAAAGATTTGTCCTGGGTAGGAATCGTACCTACGACCTCAGTCTGAGCAGTCAGGGTCACTAACCACTAGTCTAACAGGCCAGTCAATGCGGATGCGGAATCGTTATGGAGAAAAAGATATGTATAGGCTGAAAACTTGATAACCTCAGTATCACTTACCGTTAAAACATCCTGCATGAACAGTCCTTCATAATAAATTCCGTCCAAGGTCACGATCAAGCCACACCATGCTTCTTGTTATCACTCCAATTACCCAAGTACTTCTCCCCCTTTCCAATGTCATCCATGACCCCATAGCCTTGTCTGACCCCATTGACCCACTCTCCCGTATAAATAGTGGCTGATGATGAAGTAAAGTCCCCTTGCTTTTTAATACCATGCCCATGGGGGTTGCCATCTTTGAAATAACCTTCGTAAATGTCGCCAGTTGTGTATTTCATGACACCGTAACCGTGTTGGAGGTTGTCCTTCCATTGACCTTCGTATATTCCTGTAAATTTTATAATGTGTTGTTTTGTAGTGAAGGTTGTTTTTAACCAACTTTTGTTGAAAGAAATAATTGATAGGAGGATAATGGATAGCTTTGTGTGTCTCTGTTTATTATATTTCAGCATAGCTATTCACAACCATTCATTACGCTTCCGTATTGAATCGAACATCAATGTTAACGTAGGATTCTATAAACGCTGTTCACAAATCCAAACCCGAAAATTTTGGTAGTTTTACTCAAATAAACGTTCTATTCTCCAGACAGCTGTTTGCTATTGGGGGAAAGGCAAATCAGAGGGACAGTTCTCGTAATTTCAATAATGTTCACAGTATAACTTCTGTTTCAATCTATCAAAAATACCTCGAGTTTCCCTACATTTTCGACATTTATTTGTCGTCGAGGTGAGACGGCGACTAGAATTTGAACGTTTTTAAATATGAGAATTGGTCTTCAGGTGTTCAATATATATAATTTTCGATATGATAGC
Source organism: Aporophyla nigra (assembly GCA_947507805.1). Lineage (NCBI taxonomy): Eukaryota > Metazoa > Arthropoda > Insecta > Lepidoptera > Noctuidae > Aporophyla > Aporophyla nigra. The sequence continues at coordinate 19,498,986 of OX382302.1, read as the reverse complement.
CTGTCGAATGCTTGTGAATAGCATCCTGGTCTAACTGTAGCTCATAATAAATTAATATATATAATATATAAAGGAAACAAATTCTAGCCGGGAACTTCAAGGAAAACGTTATCTAGGGGATTACTAAAATGGTGGAAAACATTTAATTTAATATATGGGTATAATTATATCTAAGCCGGACTTCGCTCGTTATCGAGACCGCTGTAAATACCCACGGCGAGCGTGAAAAATTAAATATTCGTCATTTCTAAATAATATTATATCCTATTATAAATAATAATTATGATGGTTTTGTTCTGATTTTAACCAAAAATGGGCAAAAACGGCCAGGCGGGGTATTCTCTTATTATTAGGTAACTAGCTTTTGCCAGCGGCTCCACCCGCGTATTATACATATAAACCTTCCTCTTGACTCAGTCTGTCTATTGATGAAAATCGCATTAAAATCCGTTGCGGAGTTTAAAAGATCTAAGCGTATACAAACACGAAATGCGACTTTATTTTATACTATGTAAAGAAGATTATGATTAGCAGTCGGACGGGGACATTGCGGATTTCAGACAGGCGCGGTCCGAGGGGGGGGGGGGGGTGGGGGGGGGGTTTAGGGGTCATGACCCTCCCCCAAAAGACAGTCATGCTATCGAAACCCTGAACGATTTGCCTGTCTTACTATCTTAAAATGGTTCTCACTTGAGCCACGGAGACTCCGATGGACATTTGCAAAAAGATTATAACCCGGGACATCATGCTGATCAGTAGCGCTTTCGACTACTAGACCAAAGAGGATGTACCTTCCTAAAAATATTCTTCAGTACTCATGGTGACCCCCCCAAAATGTTAGGCTGCGACTGCGCCTGATTTCAGAGTTACATAACATAACATCACGCCTTGTGTCCTCGAAGGGTTGGGCAGAGGTGCACCTATAGTACACCCAAATTTCACCTGTTATTTTTAAATCCCATGTAATAGGGGGCGAGCCTATTGCGATCAACCGGGCACAAATCCAGACTCCGGGCTGCTACTGAGAAATTCCAGATGGAAAAACCCAATAACACTTTGCCCGACCTGGGAATCGAACTCAGGACCTCATGCTCAGCAGTAGCGCTTGCTACCACTAGACCAACGAGGATTTCAGAGTTACCTATAGTTAATCCTTGTTACTATGTATAGTAGTAGGTATAAGGTTGACGCTGCTGGCAACTCTGCTATTTGGTATTAAATTCCTATGGTCTCATTTTACGAAAACCTAGGCAGGAAAGAAGCCTAAATGAACAGCTAGGGAAAGGAAAGGGCCTCTTCTTCAGTAGGAACCACACAAGATAATTAGCCACTTGACAGTCCGGACTACTGAGAGTAGTTTCACTTTGGCAACTACGGTTGCCAAGGACTGTCAAGTGGTTATGAAGGTAGATTTTAAACATTTCTGTAACCTGAATACATTGGTGGTCGCAAATGCTCCTGCTGAACATGAGATCGTGGGTTTGATGTCGGGCAGTGTTAATGGCGGTATAAGTGGTTAATTTTCATCAGGAAATTCTCAATAGTAGGATTTGTGCCCGGTTGATGACAATAGGCTCGCCCCTATTTCACTTAAACATAACAGGCGAAATATGGATGTACTTTAAGTACACCTCTATACACCGTGACATTTTTATCGTCTTACAACGGCAGCCCACTTCATTTATCCAATGACTACTACACATCCATAAGAAAAAAAACCGGCCAAGTGCGAGTCGGACTCGCGCACCGAGGGTTCCGTACAAACCTGCAGGTCATCATCATCATCATTCGTCATCATCGTTTATGAAATTAAATGTTTTTTTTTTAATTTTTATATTTGAGTTGACTGAATGAAAGGTAAATTGTGGTTTACGATTTATGACGTATTAAAAAAAAACTACTTACTAGATCTCGTTCAAACCAATTTTCGTTGGTAGTTTTCATGGTAATGTACATCATATATTTTTTTTAGTTTTATCATTCCCTTATTTTAGAAGTTACGGGGGGGGGGGACACACATTTTACCACTTTGGAAGTGTCTCTCGCGCAAACTATTCAGTTTAGAAAAAAATGATATTAGAAACCTCAATTTCATTTTTAAAGACCTATCCATAGATACCCCACACGTAATGGTTTGATTAAAATTTTTTTTTGTGTTTCAGTTCTATGTATGGGGAACCCCAAATATTATTGTTTTAAAAAAAAATGATATTAGAAACCTCAATATCATTTTTGAAGACCTATCCATAGATACCCCACACGTATGGGATTGATGAAAAAAAAATTTTTGAGTTTCAATTCTATGTATGGGGAACCCCAAATATTATTGCTTTTTTTCTATTTTTGTGTGAAAATCTTAATGCGGTTCACTGAATACATCCACTTACCAAGTTTCAATAGCACAGCTCTTATAGTTTCGGAGAAAAGTGGCTGTGACATACTCGGACAGACAGACAGACAGACAGACAGACAGACAGACAGACAGACATGGCGAATCTATAAGGGTTCCGTTTTTTGCCATTTGGCAACGGAACCCTAAAAAATGAACGTTTGAATAACTAAAAAATAAAAATATTATTCATTATGATGACGCATTACGTAGTTTGAAAGATATTTTGTCTCTTGGAAAAAGGAGATGGAATGATCTAATCGGATCGTGTGCTGGGTAGATATGTTCTGTACCATCTGATACGTAAACATTATTAACAGGGTGTTTCATAGGTGTAATGCATTATTTAATTTTCTTAGTAGGTACCTATTATCTTAATTAATGGTAACAATTTTTTAATCACGCCTAGAGGTATGTTATGTCGGATACATTGAGTGGACAACCTTTTTAAGACGACTAAATGTCACGGTGTATAACCCTGCGTGAATTACAGGCGTAATGTTACGTAAGTACGTAAGTACAGGTAAAAACATACACCTACAATGTATTTAAAACGTTAGCATATTCGTGAAGGTTCGTAAAATTTCGCAATACTGGCCTTGGCACTAATATTTATGTATTTGGATTACTTAAGCTTACAAAAGGTATACCTACCTACCTACGTTAAGTTAGGTACGTGGTTTGGTTTGGCGACTAACAAAAGGTATTTATGATGCAAATGTGGCTGACAACGCTTGGAGGGGACCCGCTGGCTAGAAGTATGCCAGTTACTGATGATGAGGAAAAGGAGTATGTAAGGACTGTGTTGACTATGTAAAGATTGTAGCGGGGGTTGCTCTGCCTACCCCCATGGACAAAAGGCAAAAGTTATATATAAGGTATATCTATTCATACACGAAATATTTAAAGAGGTACACCTGTAGGTGGTAAAGAAGCTATAGCAACGAAAAAAAATATTTTGTCGACATCTATTTTTTTCAACATTTTATATTAAAAATTATTTGACGCATATAAGAAATACTGGCTCCTTCTTATTTTTAACATCCTTTACTCTAGTTTCTATAGTGGCCGCGCTCGCGCTGTTCGGTCGTCGCAGCGTCAGGCGGGCCATTTATAGAATTTGGAGTAAAGTTTTTATGCAAAACGTCTCAAGCAGTTTTAAAATTATAATAATTACGAAAATTAAAAACGCTTAGATAAAAAAAAAATCTTTTTGCTTCTATAGCTTCTTTACCACCTACAGGTGTGCCTCTTAAAATATTTCGTGTATGTAAATAAATCTTATATATGTATTCATCATTTCAGCCGAAAGACTTCCGCGACTTTTTGCTTTTTCTGCTGACTCGCAGCCTAGTTTGAATAAATGACTTTTGATTTGATTTGACTCCTAGACATAGGCTTGCCCAATTTGGGGGGTTTGCCATAATCGCAATGCTAGTCAGGCGGGTTGGCGATCGCAGTATGATGGTAAATGCATAAAGAACGCTGCTGCCCATTCTCTAGTAGGTCCCTTAGTCGCCTCTTACCGACACCCACGGCCAGAAATGGGATGGGATATATGTATTACGTTACGATTGTTATATACAACGTTAGTATTTTCTTTGTAATGCTTCTTTGAGACGTTAAGACTACGTCCCTAAGTGCGTATGATGGTAGACGTGTTTGCCTTTTAAATGATTCCTGATTGATCACAATCGATTTAAATTGATATTTCCTTGCTGTTGAATGAGTGTAATTTTTTTCCCCATATTCCAATTTCTGCTATGTTAGCCCAGGATCGAACAGGCGACCTCTAAAGCGACGATTTTTATTGCGGATTTTCAACTCTCAGAGTAGAGCAGAGCATTGAGAATCCAGTGCGCGATAAACCCTACCCGTGAGTGCGTTGGTACGAGGACTACGAGGGCTTACTATCTGCTCAACAATGTATTATTAATAGTTAGGGTTGTCAGGAGTTAAAACCGAAAACAAAAACCCGGACAGACCGGAGACCGTCTAATTTGGCCCAGGCAACTAAAATGGCTGAATGTGTCCAGCTTTATTTGGACGCCTAGCAACGTGACCTACAGTTAATTTAAAATATTTAATTCTATAGTCAATTTAGGCTTTGACCTGCTAGCTAACCGCAATACTAGCGTGGTAAGTTGCTGGTAACGGAGTTTAATTATGTTGAAAACAAATGTCTGAGTACCAATATTGTGGTATTTATTCGTCATAGTTCAATATTACCTACTATGTAAATACCTATTACCATTCAAGTAAACTATGATTAATATCGTAATCATTCATAGTCACACAAATACAAGAATTCACGCCCTCGAAATAATTACGACGCAGTTATTCGCTTCAAGAATTCCTATTCATAAACCCCTCAGCCTGAATGGTAAAAGGAAAAATGCTGATATTGAAATACCAAGCGTCATAAACTAAACCATAGAACAGATCAGAGTACTGACGTACCATTACTACCTAGATTGATATGGACGGTAGATAAGATGCCTTTTAAGGAAGGGCGCCTTTCCCTCGGCGAAGTCATGCGAGCGAAAGTTGAGAAATCTACGTTTTGAACCTAGTTTAAATAGTGAGCTTTACAGGGAGCTATATTATATGGTTTGAAACGCCCGTGTATTTAAAGTTTTCAAAGGATATTAAAAAAAAAAAATTGACTCTCCCATACATTTTGATGACCGCGTAGGTATTGCACTTTTCTATGAAACAGCAGTTTTTTTTTGTAACTTACGTATTATTTCTATGCTAGGGGGTCTAGAATCATATGCTGAATTCATGGTTTCAGTTTGCGCGTCGATGTTCCAGACATTGTGATTTAAGGCGAAACTACTAGCCTGGGTAAAAAACAATCTAAGTTCGGCTATGCATAAGCTTTGCAGGGTAAAATAGGGCCAAAGATTAAAAACCTTTTTGATCTACAACAGCAGCAATGATTAATTGATGAAACTGCGATTCACGGATGGTGAATGTTCGCGCCTAAACATTTCCGCAAAAAATACAGCATAAAAGTAAATACGTTTAGAATTCTTACCTACACTTGGCATTTCCATTTTTCCATGTCCATATAATGCATTCAGCTGAAACTGGCCCACATATAGCTTCCCATCAGGCCATTCCACCTTACCATTTCCATGGATTTTCCCATCCAACCACCTTCCAGTGTACTTAGCATCTTTGTAAAAAGCATTTCTATTTGAAAACGTGTGACTGGCAGTCCTTACAGCGGGTGGTTTGAAATTGTCCTTGTTTAACACAAGTCTTATGGAAGTGTTCAAAGAATGCGTCCACTCCGTTTTCTCCTGTTCTGTAGTTGTAGCAACTGATATCATTTCTTCTGGCGTCGTGAGCTGAATTACGTTTTGAAGGGAGTCAGTGTTTGGTATCGGTTCAACCCATAAAGTCTCTAAAGGGTGCAAGTTTGGTGTACTTCCACTAACATGCACGAATAGATCGTTAAACAGAACAAACCAGTGCGACGAAAACCGTCCCGGATTCACCAAATTCAGCTGCCGAGATTTCGATTCTCTAACTAGTCTTCGTTCAGGCGTTCGGTACTGCTCCAGACTTTTTCCTACTGTTTCCCAAAATAATTTTGTGACGTCTGCTTCTTTCCGCTTCTTTTCCTGTTCGTCTATCAAAGAGTCGAGAGAAGCTATAACTTTGTTTAATCTCTCATCAATATTTGACTTCGTATCTACTTTTTTTCTTTTCGTTTTGTATCTCAATAGCGATTGAGCTATGCATTTATAAGAGCTCAATCTTGTTAAAGGTTGTACGAAGGCGAGCCCGACTATGGCTTCCAAAGTCTTTTTATTATTCTTCTGTTTGTTAGTCGGGAGCTGGTCGCTAAACAAACTATACACAGTAGACGGGACATCAACGACACTGTTAATCTGCGCGAAACCGCCGATAACTATCAAATTGCTTACAGCTACATAATACTTTCTGTACAAATAAATAAACTCTTCTAAATTTTTTATCAAAGAAATATCACATTCGTTTATATGCTTCTCGGCGTACTGCCACATCGAGAGAACATTCAGAGCAGTTATGTTTAATATGTCACCAAAAATATCACAAACTGTTTCGTAAATATTGGAATGTGAAGTTACAGCTTTACTTTTCTTTAAAAAAGGTTTAACTAGATTATGATATATCAAAAGCATTTCTTCCAGATATCTTTGAGCAATAGACAGATCTTGGAATTCTGGACATACGGACGTCTCTTCTATTGAGCAATAACTGATGTTGCCAGAAGACAATATTCTCCAATGGTAGCACATATTTTGGGGTTTGGTTGTATAATTTTGAGGATCAGTCATTTTTACAGTCATGTCTGTTTGGTTTTCAGTTTCGTCTTGATCTTTCTTGACATTTAAATTAACAATAGAGTCAGTGTACCCCTCAGTATGCTTCCCCATGTAGAATATATTTTCATTGTGGGTGTAAGCCAAAGTGTGGTGATCAGTTGCTATCATATCTCTTACTCGATCACTGTCAGAATTTTCTGTGAATTGTTTAGGACCACTTTTGTCTTCCCTAGTATCAAAACTGACTTGATGAAATTGGTTGTAGCCCCACATGAAGAGTCTCCCATCTAATGTTAAAGCTGAGCAGTGCCATTTACCACAAGATACTTTTTGAAGACCAAAACCTGACAATGTCATGACCACCATTGGTTTTATTCTTTTCATTGTATCTCCTACACCTAATTGCCCATATGATATGTCGCCCCAGGTCCATAATTCCGTAGCTAAAATATTCTTACCAAGCTTAGACATGTTTTTGAGGTTCTCTGTTTTCCTTGCAGCTTCAAATTCCTTTTCACTACTTAATGTGCTTGTGGAAAAATGCAAATCATCTACATTGCAGTTAGACGTACAGCTATACATTAGAGAATTTAATTCTTCATGGTGGCTTCTCATTTGCATTTCCACAGTATCATTATTATCACTGCTACCACTAACATGTCGTGATAATGTCGCCACTTTGTCTCCTACAGTTTTGACTCCTTCATATACAAAGTTGGTAAGATTTGATACATTTTCTTTTATTATTCTAGTAGGTTTCTCTGTGTATTCCACTAAATAGTCTTCACCAGCAGATACCCAGGAAAGCTGTCTACTCAGAAACTGTCTAGCAGCATCTGTGTTTATAAATATATTGTTTATTTTGTCTCCACATGCCTCACCTGTGTCTCTCTCTTTATGTATCTGGTCATCACTATCTTCTGTTGATTTAGCATCTTGAGAATTGTGATCATCTTCTAAGTTTGTGTTTTTATGTGAGTTTGTTCTTGCAATTTTTGATTCCTCAGATGAGGGACTAGAATCTTCTGTTAAACTATGAGCATCAACATGCACATCAGTTTGAGGGGCCGTAGTACTACTTGAATCTTCACTAGACTTACTAATTTGAACACCTAAAGGGCAGGTTTCTGATAGAGATGGCACGGATGCGGGGGATGCTAGGCCTATTATTGTCTGGCATTGTGAGCAGTTTGAAGCAAACACTTCCTCATCATCATTATCACTCTCTGAATCACAGTTGCCAGATCGTCTGACATTTTTTCTAGCTATCACTGCAGCAAAGTTTTGTCCCACTGAAGCACTATACACAGTCCTTCCTTCAAAAAATGGAATTTTCTTTACGCTACTAGTGTCTATGGAAAGTTGGGGCATAGAACCGGAGCCCCACAGCTGCCCATCACTGCTTATGAACAGCTGCCCAAAATCACTTGTAACTACATTTCTAAACTTCACTTTATAACTGGAACTTTTAAAACCATGAGGACAACATTTGGCATCCTCTTTAACAATAATTTCTTCTTTGTTTTTAAAACTAGCATTTGTCTTAAACAGCCGCCCATGTACATCTATAATATAAAGGATATCATTATGATATGATATGTCTATTGCTGAAATGCCACTGATTTTTCTAAAGTTTAAGGAGTCTTCCACAGCTTCGCAGTGATATAGCCCATGGTCATTTCCTAACACAATGAAGTCTGTGCTCAGAGCACATAGTTTTACAATTTTATCAGGTACTTGCTGTGACGATGGCACGTTCAATGGTGTTAATCCTCTCCAGAAATTATGCTGACTCATTATTTAATGATCACTTCCTTTCTTCATCGGATTGAAAGTAGGAGTATCATCGATTTAAATCAGGGCGGAAGAACTAATGCACACTGTCTCAAGTCGAAGTCGCACATATTACGTTGTTGAATGGAGCTGCTCACTATAAGATACATTGACAACTGAATATTTTAGTTAGCTACAAAAACACGGATTTATTTATCTTTGTTTGATAAGATTTTTTTATTACAACTTCTGGCTGCTTAGGATTGACAAATAATAAAATTGACAGTTGACAGCTGATGATTACAGAGACATTTTTTTTTTGGTTCTTTTCGTCCCTCTTTTGGACAGGCAAAGGGAGCTGAGCCCATACAGCCAAGTCTGATTTAGTTTTCTTTTTCTTCCAATTCTGCTTTTCTTTCTTGTCTTTCTATAATATAATCAAGGCCGAAACCATGTCTTCTTTATTCAATGTCTTCGATATCCAATAGTCAGGCCGAAACCAAGTCTTATTTTTATCAATGTCTTCAATAACCAATAGTTAGGCGTAAGCCAAGTCTTCTTTTAATATATTCAAGTTCAGTATGTACCTTTTGTTAGACCGGAGCCGAGTCTTCTTTCATGTTTTATTTAATATTATCTCAATATCTCAATATCATCTAATTTTATGTCAAAAGTGTAGTAGTTGTCAAGTTCAAATTTCATCAACAGTTGATACAATAAAATCGTAAATTGGTAAAAAACAATCTTTTTTCGTCAAAAGTTGCTGAAGCGAGCGCGGGATATCTTCAGCATTTTCATAAATACCTAGCAGGCGATCAACTAAAATGATCCTTTGAAGAGCAAAATTAGGACAATCAAATACAATGTGATCCAATGTTTGTATAGCAGAATTACAATAATCACAATTTGGGGAAGAGAGAATGCCAATTCTAAACAGATGTGCATTAAATCGGGCTTAGTTTTAGTTTGCCAGCCCACGAGTCAGAAACGACATGGTTTGGGGAGGTTAGGTTAGGTTAAAACTGTGACCTTCCATGCACGAGCCGAGCGAGCGGAGCGAGCGGTGCCGCGGCAGCGGCCGGCGAGTGCCAGAAACGACATGGTTTGGGGAGGTTAGGTTAGGTTAGGTTAAAACTGTGACCTTCCATGCACGAGCCGAGCGAGCGAAGCGAGCGGTGCCGCGGCAGCGGCCGGCGAGTGCCAGAAACGACTAGATTACGTTGATAAGCCCTATCGGCGAAAAGTCTGTCGGTGTTTAGTCGTACACTCCCGGCCCAAACCCGACATGGTTTATGTGTAATTAGGATGTGATTATTTATATTTTAAGCCTTGAAAATCCTTAAACTGATGCAAAGGGTGAGTCATTCGTTTTATTCGTCAATCCCACACCTTTTCTGGCCTTTAAATCGATGTCGATATACGAAAATTCGAAAGTGAGGTTAGAATATATAAAAAAATATTTCTCAAAAACGGGGGGGTTGCGCAACTTTTCCTTCACAGGGGAGGCTCTACACCTCCCCCCCCTCCCTTCCCACCCGTCTTCACCCCTTAAATTTACTGCTGGCATACTAAAACTTAACCTTAAATCGACAGTGACCTAGCCGTAGACGACAAATCGTTGTATGAAACTTTCTGTTCCGATAGATATTTCCTCCTGTAAACCAAGGAGGAGAAATCTTTGTTTTAATTTCAGCTAGCCACTTTCCTTTGGTTTCAACTACATGCTGCCAGAAATTGTGAAATTCACGTGCCAGTTTTGATTTGAAATAAGTCAACGCATCTGAATTTGGAATGGGCTTATGCAAAATTGGACATTCCTGATGATGATTAACAATGAATTTAGCCAGGTAATCAAATTGTTCATTTCCAACTACCCCGATATGTGAAGGAGTCCAGAAAAGGACGATATCTTTGAACTTATGTAAATTATTGTATTTTTCTCTGATATTATAAATTATGTAACTTGTTTTTGCATTACAACTGGGATTTTCTAGTGCTCTCAATACACTCATACTATCAGTGATAATGATCCATTTATTTTCTTGCCTAGACTCAATATACTCTAAAGCACTGAGTATTGCCATAGCCTCTGCTGTATACACAGTTGCTACTGAAGACAACCTATTTCCAAACCCACTTCGAGCCTGAATGTCATAAATAGCCATAGATACAGCATTATCATTTTTTGAGCCATCTGTGTACAATTGATTGTAACCATTCCATTCCTCAAGCATTCTGTAAACATCCTCTTTAAACTTCAAAGATTCATTAATTACTATTTTAAATGGACAATACTTTGATTCATAGGAATATAAATAACAAGGCCAAATGGAGCTAGAAAAATAATTTTGATTAGAACAATCTTTTAAAATTTCAGATAAACCTTGTACTAGAAAAGGGGGATTGATCCCATTAATAGCCTTCTTTAACTGCAATAGAAGAGGATGATCACTGATAGAAGAAATCTTAATGAAGAATTTTGTTCTGAGGTAATTGAATCTAATTATCAATGGAGGCAAACTACATTCGACTTGCATTGACACTATAGGTGTTGAACACATAGCTCCCAAAATAATACGTAAGCATCTATTTTGCACTTTTTCTAGTTTTTCTACTAGTTTTTGTACACCACTATAGCAAAAAAATGCATATTCGAAGTGACTTCTTACTAAGGACTTATATAAAATCAGTAATGTCCCTGGATCAGCACCCCAATAAGTGCCAGCGAGAGATTTCAAAATATTGCAAGCTTTTAATGCTCTGTTTGCTAAGTAATCAACATACACATTCCATTTAAAATTACTGAGAAAAGTAACACCTAAAAATTTTATGGAACTATCCACTAACATAAGACTATTATTGTAATAAATTTTAATACTAGTAGAACCAACAACATTTTTGGAAAAGACAACAACCTTACTTTTCTCATAGCTGACCTCCAAACTGAGACATTCAAAATAATGTCCCAATTTTTCCAAGCTAGCATTGAGTTTTGTTTCAATGCTGTTAAGGTTTTCTCCTGAACAATACACAACCAAATCATCAGCAAATTGTAAATTACAGACATCACTACCCAGCACATTATTTAATCTAGCAATATATAAAATAAATAATAGAGGACTTAATATTCCTCCTTGAGGAACTCCTCTATAAGAATACCTAGGTCCTATTAATTGATTATTGACTTTTACATACAATTTACGTTCATTTAAAAACTCAAAAATCCAACTTACTATTTTTTCAGGAACATTTAGTGAAAGGAGAATGGATGACAATGTACTTAAATTTACGTTATTAAAAGCACCAACAATATCGAAGAAAACAGATCCCAACATTTTATGCTCGACAAGAGCACTGTGTATATCCAGAGATAAATGACTAAGACTTTCCCGAGCAGAACGACCACATCGAAAGCCAAATTGATTGTAAGGTAGTAGACTATTACTTTCAATGTAAAATATCAAACGTTGTTTTAGAAGCTGTTCAAATATTTTACCAACACACGAACTTAGAGTAATAGGACGATATGAGTCAGCGCTGTTAGGGTCTTTACCCTGTTTCAGGATAGGTATTAAACAATCTGTTTTCCATTCCTCAGGAATAATAGAACAATGCCAAAGTGAATTCAAAATATTTAAAAATATAGACAAACTGTGTGAATTTAATAATTTTAACATTTTGTATGAGAGCCAATCTAAGCCACATGCCGAATCTCTTCTTGATCTTAAAGCAGATTTTAGCTCTTCAATAGAAAAAGTTTCCACCATGAAATTATTTGTGCAATTTTGTAAGTTATTGTGACTGACTGTGTAAAAATTTTGAACTGAATCAGGAGTATACTTATGCAGAAATTGAGAGATCCATTCATAACTAGAAAACAAACTGCTATTTGTAGAAACATTTTTTAACTTCCTCATTTTTGCCCAAACTTGACTCATTGGAGTGAGTCTATTAATAGAATTACAAAACTCTAACCAACATGCACGACGCTCCTGTCGTAGGATACGTTTTTTTCGGGCTTGCATATGTTTGAAACTTATAAAATTGTCTAGACAAGAATTTGATTTAAATAAGATGTATGCTTGCTTACAATCTTGTACAGCTCTAGTGCACTTCTCGTTCCACCAAGGGAGTCGAAGCTTCCTCCTAGATCTGCGAGAGTCACAAGTGGTATAGTTTTTATTAAAACTGATTACTGACATCTGAACTGCTTGTAGAATTATTGAACACAAATTATTATATGTATCAATATGACTCAAGTTATTATACTGAAAACTTTCCATCATGTCATTTACAATCTTTTTATAAATAGACCAATCAACTAATTTCAGATTACAATGAAGAGGAATATTTGAAACATTAGAAGGATCCACATCATTAGCAGTATCTATAACATATTTTGTAATGGTAGGCAAATGATAGCTGCCTATAGAATCCTGATAAACCTGCCATTCACAAGACAAAGCCAAGGAAGAAGAAACCATAGTTAAATCAAGACCATTTGGTCTCCATAGATGAGACCCTACAGTAGTTGGCTGACCATCATTTAAGAGTATCAAGTCATTTTCATCCATGGAATTCATTATAGCTCTGCCACGAGAGTCGTCACTACAACAACCCCAAAAAGTGTGATGGGCATTAAAGTCCCCAGCAATTGAGTCTCTTAGTTACAAAAACCGCAATGTCCGTTGTATGACATCGCGCGTAATTTATGATTTTCGTATTTCGCATTATTGGCCCTATGGGCTTTAGTGCAACTATAGTAGTTTGATTTAAAATAATATAGTTAATCAAATACTAAACTTAATCATGTAAAATCTTTATGAACTAGAACAATAACCAGAAAAACATTATGGACTTTGCTGACTTTGTAACACTCGGATGGACTTTGCGGTTTTTGTTGCAAAAACAACATGGACTTTGTTGGCTTTGAAACATACCTATCCTGGCCTAGAATGATTGAACCATATTGATACTTTGTACTTGAAATAAAACTATGATTGTTTTATGAGAAGTTTATTAGTTAGACAAAACCGATGTTAAATTATAAGTAATGGTGACTCTTCTTGTTCTTCACATACCGACTCTTCAAGGAAATCGATATCATCAACCATATTTTCGTCCGGTATTTCCTGGGTTGATGGTACTACTCTGTTATAGTACTCCAAAATCTCTAAATCACGCCATTTATCCCCGAAATGAGTAGATAACAATTTATTAACGTCCCTAAATTTTAACGGTTTTACTTGTGCGCCCTGTGGAATAGCGGTTGGAGAAATCATAGCCGTGTTTTTACCTTTTTTGCACACGCTTTTATATTGACCTGATTCAAATCTGTAGTGGAGTTCTCCTCTAACTCCAACCATGTCATTGCTTTTACTGGCTCGTTTCAAATAAAACCTTTTGCATTTAGAAAAAGGTACATGCCATTTTGTAGTTATCAAAAATATATCTTTAACGACGGTTTTCCAGTTGCATACTTGAACCGTAGTAGCAACGTTTATGGCGGTAGAATGTTTTTCCACTACATCAAAGTATTCTTTCGGTTTGATTATATTTTCAAGTTTCCGTAACTCCTTTTCAATACGAGCAAATACTCTGTCCGGCGGAAGAAATGAGTGTCCCACAACTGCGAAGACTACTTCTACCAGATGTATTTGGGCTGGTGCATCTTTTGTTAGCCAACGTGAGAGCATTGCTATAAGCATAGAATTTTTGTTTTGACCGGTGCACCCGTCGGCCATAAGTCGAACTTGATTACATTCTGGTGGAAAATCTGTATTGCAAAGCCGATGGTAAACTGAAGACACTATGAGATTTGCATCTTTTGCAAATTCATCCTCTGTCCAGCAATAACTGAACACATTTTCTTTTGTTAATGCTGATTTGGAGTTACCTTCCACAATAGTAAAATTGTAAAAGTACAGTTGACGAGAATAGTAGGTACTCTGGTCTGGTATTTTGGGCAGCGGCATGTTTTTCTGGCAGTCAAAACTAATAATCTTTATTTTACGGTTGTCTTCTTTTAACATTTTGAAAAATTCATTAGCTCGACGTTTGTGTACTGTTTTCTCAGCCATCAGCGTAGCTTTGTCACTATCATTTTGAACAATTTTTAGTTTTTCATTAAGCTGAAGACAAGTTGAGCACACGTCAACCCGAGGACTCCCAAAGCCCAAATTAAAACTAGTATTGAAAATGGCTCTAAAATACAACTTTTTCACTTTGAGGTTTTCTTGTGCTTGATCGTTATACATTTTGGCCATTTTATTAATACTTAGCTCTGAAGGCAAGTACATACGTCTCGAATTGCCACGACAGTAATGAGCTTCTGAACACTTAAATGTCTTTATGAATTTAATCACATTTTCTTTTTTGTCCTTGAATTTGTGGGATATATGGTCACCTCCGCGTTTTTCAATAGGAAAATTGCCATGTAGGTGATAATTCTTTATAACATTTTCTATGCGGTATCTTTTAATTTGCAACACCTGAAGGAATGCTTTTTGGCAAACTTGCATCATTTTAAGCTGTGATCTACAATATATCATATATTTCAGCTGCAAGCCTCTAGGTTTGTAATTTCGAGATTCAGATCTTGGACGACGACGTTTTGTTTTTATACCTTTCACATGTTTCAATATAAATGAGTCTTGTTTTAATTTGTCTTTCAATCGGTAAAAAGACTCATGGAGTTTGCGTACATCTTGCAGTGGAATTTTAGAGCATTGTAACTTTTTACATTTATGTTCACAAGTCGGCTTAACAGGCAAACGTTTAGCTGCATACCTGAAAAAAAAATTCCTTGTCATTTGGGTTTTTAGTTATTAACAGTGGTCGAACATTCCGGTGTAATCATTCATAAAGTTGCGGAGCTTTCAAAATAGTCCAATAAAACAAATGTTGCTTCCACTATACTAATATAACTGCTATGTAGGATGAAAACAGAAATAAAGTGATATGTTAAGGAATATTATGATTTAAGTGAGATTGAGATTACTCAATCTCACTTAAATCATAATATTCCTTAACTTAACTTTTTATTAAAAATTAAACAAATTCATAAAAGGCTTTTATGAATTTGTTTAATTTTTAATAAAAAGTTGAATAAAAAGATTTCAATCATCATCTCGTACATACATAACTTTTTTGGGCATTAAGGATACAATATTTATGTTTGTAAGACATTACCCTATAGGTACTTGTAGTATCCGGGCGACATATTATATACAAAATTTCATCACAATCGTTAGAACCGTTTCCGAAATAAATATACAAATAAGATTACTATAATGTTCCAAAAATCCAAAAATATAATAATATGAGGTGGCCCCAAAGGCTTACATTCTTCCTAAAAAAGTGAACAGGTAAAAAGTATCAAGACATAATCATCATAGTATACTCACCGTTGTTCTTTAGCACGATTCTTTGTCCAATTTGCAGCATTTACTCGTCGTTTTCGCGCCTGTTTATTGTCAACAACTTCAGGGTAACACTCCATGTCTCATATTTTAATAAACTTATTCCGAATTAATAACTTTTAGCACGAGAAAACTAAAATAAACCGAGCGCAAACTCACGACTGCACACAATAAACCGACATATTGAAAAGCGTGACGTGATTGGTGGATAGGGACTATGCGTAATTTGATACAAACAGGAATGGACAATGCTGTTTTTGTAGCAAACTAAAAAGTTTCACAGCCGTTTTCTATTGGACTAAGTGGGTTTAGGTTCATACGACTAATATAAAACCGGCCAAGTGCGAGTCGGACTCGCGCACCGAGGGTTCCGTACAAACCTGCAGGTCATCATCATCATCATTCGTCATCATCGTTTATGAAATGAAATGTTTTTTTTTTTTAATTTTTATATTTGTGTTGACTGAATGAAAGGTAAATTGTGGTTTACGATTTATGACGTATTAAAAAAAAAACTACTAACTAGATCTCGTTCAAACCAATTTTCGTTGGTAGTTTTCATGGTAATGTACATCATATATTTTTTTTAGTTTTATCATTCCCTTATTTTAGAAGTTACGGGGGGGGGGACACACATTTTACCACTTTGGAAGTGTCTCTCGCGCAAACTATTCAGTTTAGAAAAAAATGATATTAGAAACCTCAATTTCATTTTTGAAGACCTATCCATAGATACCCCACACGTAAGGGTTTGATGATTTTTTTTTTTGTGTTTCAGTTCTATGTATGGGGAACCCCAAATATTATTGTTTTAAAAAAAAATGATATTAGAAACCTCAATATCATTTTTGAAGACCTATCCATAGATACCCCACACGTAAGGGTTTGATGAAAAAAAAAATTTTGAGTTTCAGTTCTATGTATGGGGAACCCCAAATATTATTGTTTTTTTTCTATTTTTGTGTGAAAATCTTAATGCGGTTCACTGAATACATCTACTTACCAAGTTTCAATAGCACAGCTCTTATAGTTTCGGAGAAAAGTGGCTGCGACATACTCGGACAGACAGACAGACAGACAGACAGACAGACAGACATGGCGAATCTATAAGGGTTCCGTTTTTTGCCATTTGGCAACGGAACCCTAAAAATGATTTATTTTGTCTATGGATTTTTGTACAATAGCTAATTCATTTTTACTTTTTTATGGACATTGCGGTTTTTGTAACTAATAGACTCAATTATCAATGGTTTAGGTATACTATTTATTAGTGAATCAAATTTGTTCTTTTCAAAAGTAGGACTGCAATTTCCAGGACTGTAAAAACTAACTATTGAAATGTATTTGTTATTAATTTTAATTTTAATTGCAATATTTTGAATAGAATCGTCAAAATATGTGTCTAATAATCTAAATTCAATGCCATTACGTATAAATATAGCAACACCATTGTGATCATTACCACAATCATTCCTAACTGTGGTATAGCCACGAATGTTGTATTGTATGTGTGGTTTTAACCATGTTTCTGAAACTAAAGCTAAATGTATGTCATTATTATAGAGAAACTGCTGAAACTGTAGTTTATTACTTAGCAAACTTTGTGCATTCCACTGAGCAATATTTAAAATTTTGTTAGTGAATTTTATATTATAATACTTTTACCTTTAATAGTCTCTCTAATAGCAGATGTTATAGATTGTGTACAAATACTTTCATTTTGTGTTTTATTTAACTTAATCAAGTTAACAATAGATTCTGTCAACAAACTTAATGCTGTGCTATTAGACAACATCAAGTTTATAATATCTGTCGAATGTTCCGATTTGTTCAGTGATGGGAAATTAACTTTATTAAATAAGTCCGAAAAAGGGGTTTTCAATGTATTTCTGCTTTCAGCAATCTTTCTTTTCTTAATGGGACATTGGCCAGATATGGATAAATGATTACCTTTGCAATGAACACATACAGCTTTTTCAGCAGGTACAGAGCACTCCTTGAAGGAATGACCCTCAGTACATACTGAGCATCTTTGCGAATTTTTACAAAATTTGGCTAAATGCCCAAAACGTAAGCAACGGAAACACTGCTTGACTGGTGGAATATAGGGCAGTACTGAAAGCCGCCACATCTTAATATGAACGTAATCTGGTAAAGATGTAGATGAAGCAAAAGTAATAACTACAGTTTGGGTAGGCTGTAGTTCAGATGAGCTACCTACTCTAACTTTTTTCATTATTCTTCTAACGCTTATAATTTTTTTTGAACTTGATATTGCCTTAAAAATTTTTTTGTTTGACATATCCGTAGGTACTGACGTGATAACTCCAGACAATTCTGTCGTTCCAGCCGGAATCGACGCTTTGATCGACTGTTCTCTCAGAAAAGTAACATTGTCCAAGAATGAATTGGCTAAATTCGGGCGATCGAAAACTACGCCGATTTTGTATCTGTTAATTTTTTTCAAGTACTTAATCCCTTTAACAAATCTAGTGAAGCATCCACTCAGGTACATCATATCTCTTTGGCCTATTGGTTGTTCTTCATTTGTGCTCTCGATAAATACAATAAAGTCATACCCAGCTACGGCATCCTCAGGGTACCTGCGACTGTAGTCTGTAACCCTATACGGGGCATACTTCTCTGTAGCCTTTTCTTCCGCAGTGCAGGAGTCAACGTAGTCAGACTCACTTGTCTCCGAAGATGAATCCGGAGGACCAGTAACAATTTCTTCACCAGGATCTTGTTTAGGTTTTTTTCTTTTCTTAGGCATCTTAAATCTTGTAAGAACTACTTGTTTTATAAACTAAGTTAATCGTAAGTAGAATAAAAACAGGAAAATATGTACAAACTAAATTAAAATTAAAGTAAAATTACAAGAAGTAAAAAAAAAGACCGCCTATTATTTCAAGGTTCCCGCGCTTTTTTCCGATTACAAAGACAAGATAGAGCACAATGACTGGAACGGACAACAATAATTTTTTTTTCGTAAAGGACAACAATATTTTGTGACATCAAATCTGACCGAAACGGCATTTTCATCTATAGCTAAAACTGAAACTTATGAAGTAACGAAAGATAATGACATTTTATTTTGAGATTCATTGTTTTTCGTATTTATGTTCCAAAATATAGTTTTTTCCGTTTTTGTGTGAAAAGCTGTCATAATGACGATTAAAAATGAGCCTTAACTTCTAAAGAAAGAAAAACGTATGTAAGGGCGTAAGGGATTAGGGAGCTTAGTAGAAGAAATGCTTTTGCGATTAACTTATTTGTCTGCCACCCAACGACTTTCAAAGATCTACGAATGACATCTGGGAGTAACTAAGAATGACATCACGGAGTGGTCACTTAAATCAATATATCTATACTTCTATACTAATATTATAAAGCTGAAGGTTTGTTTGGTTGAACGCGCTAATCTCAGGAACTACTGATCCGAAATGAAAAAATATTTTTGTGTTGGGTAACCTATTTATTGAGGAAGGCTATAGGTAATATAACATCACGCTACGACCAAAAGGAGCGGAGCAGCAACGAAAAATGGATGAAAACTGGCAGGCAATTCGATGCGACGGGAAGGGTCATGGGAGCAAAAATTTGACGCGGACGAAGTCGCGGGCAGAAGCTAGTTAATTATATAATGGATGACGGTCTGATGAAGGGCTTGTGGCTGAGTAATAACTGCCGCATGGGTTGATCGTTCAGGATCAGTGATCATCTTAACATACCAAGACCCTTCCATGCCTCGGAAAGCACGTTAACCCGTTGGTCCCGGCTGTCTTTCGTACATCTAAGACAGTTGTTACGGGTCGTCAGAAGCCCGAAACTCTGACAACCAGTCTTACCAAGGGGTGTCATATTACCCAGTAACTAGGTTGTGGAGGTCAGATAGGCAGTCGCTCCATGTAAAATACTGGTACCCTGCTGCCTGCTGCATCCGGTTACAACGCCAGTAAACTGCATAGCTTCTCTAGTTTGCTTAGATCTGTGGTATTTTTTTATTTCGTGATGGTAACATTCTGACAAAGAATGTCAAAACCATCAAATCAATCTAACCTTTCATAAAAATGGCGAACCGTAGTGGGCCTGCCAGGCGCGTTCCTGCTGAAACTGAAGCCACTATTACGTACGTTCAGTGCGATGGATTGGTATGTATACAATACTTTATATTTACGTAGCATATTTTCATTAAAATCTAGACTTAGGATGTTATTGATAGTGAAAAAGCTGTTCCTCGTCGACACGTCATGTATTCTCTGTTTTAACAGTTTGTGCTTTAATTGCGCATTGTTTGGCATGTTTAACGTGTTTATAAAGTGTTACTTGATGATATGATGCATAATGTTCTTTTTTTTACCAAATTAATAATTATTTTATGATTGACCGTATAGGTTATGTTTTGAACATAAACTTTTTGAGTCGCTTCCTGGAAATCTCATTATATCTCCAAAAATCATCACTACCATAATTTTTACACCAATATCACTACTAAAAACTCATAACCTTCGCAAATTTCAGATATCCATAACATTTTTAGTGAATGTAATTTCATTACAAGTAATTTGTTTACAATGTGAAAGTTTAATAAGTATGAGTCACGCACTCTTTTCGGACATTTACCTCGGTGACCCGACTGCCGGCAGACAGTTACAGAGATGATCTCACTGTGTGACATTGAGTAACTTTGGCAGGATACATTAGTATCTGGAAACTGTGTATTTTGCATGTTCTATGCTGTATTCATTAGTATGTTAGCTTAACATAACAGCTATAAAAAACTCGTATGTTTTGTAAACAATGATAACATCAGAAATTCTGCATTAGAATATCGTATAGATGAGCTGATCATTAATTAAAATAGCAATGACACATAAGTGACTGGATTAAAAATGATGGCAGCTGTGTTTGGCTCCTTTTAACTTTTGATAAATCTATGACAGTCAACTAGAAGTGAAAAACAACATTCTTTGTTTGCTGTTCATCATTCGTTTTAACACTATTAGCGATGCATCACTATTTAGCTATGCTAATAAATAGATAGTAAAACTTGTTTGATCAAAAGTAACAAAAGAAAGATTGCACTACTGTAGGCTGTTTTAATGATAAAAAGAGAATTTGTACCTTGGAAAAATATTTGAAATAAGATAATACTTTTTTACTTCTACTCTCATAAAAGTAGTATGCTACACCACTATCACACCAGTAAAGAGTAACTGAAACCAACAATTGCAATTGTAATATTGTCAATCGCGTTAATTGCACTTGGTAGACAATCAATTTGCCCAGCAATGTGTAAATATTGACAATTGCAATTAATTGTTTGGAGGACCGTTAACATGTTTTGGCTGAATAAATTAAATTATAGCCATGATACAGACATACATCTTAGTCAGTGAACAGATAACAGTAATAAGAATATTATAACTTATTTATGTCTGCTTACAATCTTTTATCTTGTTTTGTTTGTTATGACAGCATGATTCTCGGGTTTCAAAACAGATTTTTGGAATTTATTATTCAACAAGAATACATTATGTACAATAATAAATATTTCTAAAAGAACCAGTAATTTCGATGAGGTAATAAAATAAATGTGATATTTTTTTTCTAAATTGTAGCATTTGTAATGCAGATTCACAATCATCAATGTATTAAGAAGTCTTAATTAGATATCTGTTCATTTCTAGGCTGTTATGAAAATAGTGAAACACTGCCATGAAGAATCATGCAGCAACATGGAGGTGGCTCAGGGAGCCTTGCTCGGCCTAGTTGTGGAGAACCGTTTGGAGATCACCAACTGCTTCCCATTCCCCAAGCATGATGACACCATGGATGAGGAGGAGTACCAGCTCGACATGATGAGAAGACTGCGCCGTGTCAATGTTGATCATTTTCATGTTGGATGGTAAGGGACAATACATATGTATTTACTAGATTGTGCTTTCAGCTCCGTGAAGTTCGGGAATTATTTCACAGAATTGCTCTACCCTTAAAAAAAGTAACTCAGATCATGGTCTGCCTGTGTGACTTTCATCAAAATGCATTCAATTGAAAACGCAATAGCTAGAATTACTTTCGCATTTATAATATAAGTATAGTAAGTGATTAAACTATTGATATACCAATCATAAAGATTACTTGGTACCTACTCAAGTTTAGCTAGAATTATTGTAAATGAGTATGTAAGCCAAAAATACATTAAAAAAAGATTTAATTGTTAAATTGGGTCCACCCACCTACTAATAAAAACAGCTTCAGTAGAGGAGGGAGTAAATTCCTTTCTTTTGTTGAAGTCTTCTAATACAATAAAGAGTATTAAGCAGGTCACCACTTACTAAACTACCATTTTGCACTTAACACAATCAAGATTAGTGTGAATCACTTTTGGCCTCTTGAGTAGAAACAAAGAAGCTTACTCACTATTACACCTTTAAACATCTAGTCACACTATGGTTTTGAAATTTGTCTTTTAATCACCACTCTCCTGCTCTTAACCCAATTTATTTGAATAGGGAAATGTCTTTTTCTTCCACATCATCATCATCATCATCATCATTTCAGCCGTAAGACGTCCACTGCTCGACTTAGGCCTCCCCCAATTTGGGGGGCTTTGCCATAATCGCCACGCTTGGCAGGCGGGTTGGCGATCGCAGTATGGTGGTAAAATGCATAGAGAACGCTGCTGCCCATTCTCTAGTAAGTCCCTTAGTCGCCTTTTACGACACCCACGGGAAGAAATGGGGTGGTGTCATTCTTTACGTCCGTCACCACACGGTACAATGGGGTGGTGTTTTCTTCCACACTTCTCTATAATTCGTCATCTCAGTATTCACCTATTTTATATCCATATCAACATTGACATACTGCATCCACTGTCCACTCTTTCTTCGGTCTCCGCCTACTCTAATATCCATCGAAATTCTACTCAAATTTTCTTGACGACATTTTCTTCATTCCTCCATATCACGTGCCCATACTATGATAACCGATTCCCACACAGCTTTTCAGTTATCGGTGCCACTTTCAGACTTCCTCTTGTGTACTAATTTTTGATTGTATCAATTCGGGTAATGCCTTGCATTGCAATTGCCTCGTCTTTTATTACCTTATAATATTCATTGGAAACAATTTTGGGCAGCGTGTTAGAGAACTTTAGCATGTTGCCAGCAACATGTTTCTGTAACATGTTGTGCAACTTTATTTTCCAATAAATAAAATATTTCTTTCCATTTGTATTTGCCCGTCAGGTTGTAGGTTGATTAATATTTATGATCTACGACCGTAACAAATATGTATTCACAATTCAAAAGATTGGTGAATCAAGAATACGCATTGTATTCTCAAGTTAGCATTGGCTCTAAATGTTTGATTTCATGAAATACTCATTCAATAGGCTATTATGAACTTAGAGTTGTATCGATGATTATAATCTTTACATAGTCAAGAAAAAGAAAAAAAGTCAAAGTTGCTACCCGCGTTTGTACGCTTAGATCTTTTAAACTACGCATCGGATTTTAATGCCGTTTTCATCAATAGACAGTAATTCAAGAGGAAGGTTTATATAAATTTACTAGCTTCTGCCCGCGGCTTCGCCCGCGTGGATGTCGAAAAATTCACCATTTCAACCCCCTAATTCACCCTCTTAGGAATGTAATTTCAAAAAACCCTTTCTTACTGGATACCTACTCCTCACAAAGAACACACCCTCCAAATTTCATGTCTCTAGGTCCAGTGGTTTAGGCTGTGCGTTGATATATCAGTCAGTCAGTCAGTCAGTCCCTCTGGATTTTGTATTTTATATATATAGATAGATAATACGCTCGCGAAGACGCTGGTAAAAGCTAGTTCTATATAAATACATGTTCATCATGATTGTTAAAAAATCCTTATTAATAAAGAAATACTGTTTTCTCCAGGTACCAGAGTGCAGATGTGGGCAACTTTCTGAGCCAGTCGCTGCTAGAGTCGCAATACCACTACCAGACCTCTATCGAGGAGAGTGTGGTCGTCATCTATGACACCAAGAAGTCTGCAAGGGGATTCTTGACACTGAAGGCTTACCGTTTGACTCCTCAGGTTGGTTGGACATGGTTCTAACAAATCTTTTGAAACTTTTTTCTGATAAAGAATAATAATGATAAGTGAAACACGGTGATCGGATTAGGCAGCGTAATTAAGGGTAAACAACATCATAAGAATGGATAACCTTACAGCAATCCTGGAATTCTGGGATATTGTAATTTGAATGCACTCAAATTCACACATGCTTGCGCATTCAACAAACCGAAGAATGTAAATAATTAAATTTGAACTATTATTGGTATCTGCCACTAGAAAAGAACTAGGAAGTAATCGGACACTGGTACCGATTCCCTTGTTCACAAACTAAACTAAATTTAAGTTCAGTGCATCTTTTTCTTTGTATTTCATTAAGAAGAGGACAAAAGAAAAATTTTAGTTTAGTTCTGTCAAATTAATCAGCGCCTGTCACTACTCCATACAAGTTTAGACGTAATTAAAAACTTGCCTACTAAAATTACGTCAATTTACGTCAAGCGTTCGCTATTCCCACACAGATATGGAAGCGAAGTATTTTTCTTTTTTTTTATAGACATACACATAGTTATTCTGTATCAATCAATTCCAGGCCATCGCCATGTACAAGGAAGGTGATTACACGCCGGAAGCTCTCCGTAACCTGAAGATAGGCTATGAGAGCCTGTTCATCGAGGTGCCCATTGTGATCCGCAACTCTCCCCTGACCAACATTATGATGTCAGAACTCTCTGAGATGATTCCAGAGGAGGAGGGATCCAAGTTCCTGGATTTGGGAACTGCTTCAGTATTGGAAGGTAGGTTTTTATTATTTTACTGTTCTTGCTTAACCTTTTCAATATTCCTTTTCCTTCACCAACATAGTTATGTTGGGGTGGGCATCCAGTCTAACCGAAAGCAGTTGAATACCAGTTATATATTAATTGACTACTAACAGTAGACCAGAAACCATTTAAATCCTTTGGCGACAGTCCTGCAAACCTGAGCCATAAAAGGTGGCTAAGAAGATAAGCTGTAATGGACCCTGCCAGTGCCAAACTGAATATGCTACTATCAAAATATATAAAATATAAACATGAAAATCTTGCTGAGAACCAACTCAAATCATGAGTAGAATAAATAAATCATAGAAGTATGAAAAAAAATATGTAATTTGGGAGTAGTCCATAGACATGGACGGCATAGATATGCTGTTCCTGAGGTACCAAGGAAGCATATTTGAGCTGTTAATTATTCACTTACCACATTATCTCTCCTTTTACAGGCCAACTCCGCAGCCTAATGGAGCGCGTGGACGAACTCAACCAAGAAGCTATCAAGTTCAACAGATACCAACAGCTGGTGGTCCGTCAACAGCAAGACAAGCACCGCTGGTTGGCCAAGAGGACGCAAGAAAATCTAGCCAGAGCAGCTAAGGATGAGCCTCCCCTACCCGAAGAAGACGTGAACAAACTGTTCAAGCCCCACCCCGTTCCGCCTAGGCTCAACCCTATGATTGTCGCTGGTCAGATCAACACTTACAGCCAACATATAAGCCAGTTCTGCTCCCAGAGTCTTGCTAAACTGTACTTGACGCAAGCACTCCAGAATGCTAAGGAGTCGAAGCAGAACAACTAGTTTTGTATTTGTATTAAATTGATTGTCACATATGAGCGTTTCTTTTTTTGTACTATTGTCCTAAAATTACACCTACTGTACATTACACCTGATATAAAAAGATTTTGGCTGAAATAGGGCTGTCAGCCATACAGTTATGATGAATTTCATAACTGCGGACGAGAAAAGGTCGGTGCACATTAATTGTAGGCGCGTAGGGCAGCGCGGTTGCCATCGCCCCACTGCCAAGCAACTTTTTCTTTTGCAACTTTTTACTTTAATAACAAATTCCCTCATAGTCATAAGTCTGAGTTTGTTCCGAACCGAAAGGATTTGAACAATTGTCCCTCAGGCACCCTAATTGCGTAACACTTAATCATAATCTGAACCATTTTTAACGACACTGCAATTGCATTATAAGTTCCAAAAAAATTGTCCAAAAAAATTTGCTACTACTAGTGTATTATGCAATTACCCCGCAGATGCAGGTGCAAATATTGATCTAGTGTTAGATGAAATAAATTGCACTCTGCCTACCTCCTAGACTATATCTAATCGTATGGAGTAGTTGGGCTGTCTATTGGTAAGTTTATAAAATTACCCGACTAGCAAATGCAAATTCCCAGTACTTTTTATTTCACTGGCCTGTTAGTCTAGTGGTTAGTGACCCTGACTGTTAAGACAGTTCGATTCCCACCCAGGACAAATGTTGTGCGATGAGCACAATCAATTGTTCTGTGTCTGGGTGTAATTTATCTATAATATGTATGTATTTAGTAATATTTATTGTCGATATTATTATTATTTCGACTACATACGCTAAGTTTTGGATTTGAGAATTTGAAGTTTGAGAACTCGAAAACTGACTTTACATAGGATTTTGTAGCCCGCCAATTTCAATTTTTAAACGTTTTTTAATGGACTCGAGTTTGAAATGTTCTCAACCGAGACCTGAGAATTTGATTCTCCATTCAAAAACCAAGCTGCAAGACAGTCGGCGACCAAATTAGGTGCTCTACACTATAAGATATTAGGTACTCTCGGTACTCTCCACGCGTCATCTAGTCGTCACGTCGTGAACGGGCGCCGTCAGTTGACACTGGTGAGTGCCAGTAGGTACATCTCTTAATTGTCAGGGCTTTTTTGAATCGAATGTTTCAAATTGTTTCTTTTTACATTGATGTCACAAATAGAAGCTACATCAAAATCAAAAGTCATTTATTCAAATTAGGCTGAGGATCAGCTATTTTCGAACGCCAAAATTACAAAAGACAGTCTCCCAAAACGCCCACACGTCGCGCACTTCCTAGTGCTTAAGCTGGGAAGAGGTGGCCAACAAACTACCCAGCAGCACAGCTGTCTGTCCAGTTAGAAGAACATCAAAAATACCTACGCAGTTTCTAGCCTTCTAGGTGCTAACTTGTGTAACACAATAGCAGTAGCGATGGTTTTCATTTTGACAGTTCAACAACATTTATTGCGATATTTAGGTTTTTGCGCAAAGTTTTCGGACATGAAGCAATGCATTGAGGGATTTGTGGCTAAGGTCGACTCGGGGAAGACCGTCGGGCGGATAGGACCGTACATTAAACAATACGATGAATTCTGAATAGCTACAACAAAGCCAACCCAAGATACAAAAACTTTAAACTGTTATAGTTTCAATAAATTTGCATAAATGGCGCTATTTATAACACAACGAGAAAAATTTATTTCTAAAATTTAGTCGGGTTATCAACTTGCAACACGACCAACACCACGCTGGCAAAAAAAAACATTTTAAGTGCTTCTTCTTTATATTTATCAGGATTTGTGTAAGTTCATTAATGATCAATATCTTTACCTAATTATTACATTAGAATACATTAAAACATATTTTTTACGAAGTTACACTTGGTGAAAAAAATCTAACGTCAAAGTGCAATAGTGGAGAAGTTCGTCTAGTAGTTGGAGGGAAAGATCGGCATAACGCCGATCTTCGCCGTTTCCAGATGCCATAAACCTTTTACACTTTAGCGAAGGCCCTAGGGGTATAAGCATAGTGAAATTGCCTTTGAAAGATATCGGCACGATACAAAGAGGATTTTTAGGTAGTAATAAGATAATAAGATCCTGAAAGTTTGAAATCTCTAACCCAATTGGTTTTTGAGAAAATGAAAAAATATATATCTAAAAATCCTTTTAGTATCGTGCCGATATCTTTCAAAGGAAAATTCACTATGCTTATGGGGTATAAGCATAGTGAATATACCTTTGAAAGATATTATACCCCTAAGTCCTTGTATAAAGTAATTGATAACTGATTCGTATTTTCTAGCTTCCAGAGCGTAGTGAGTAATCATAAGCCTAAAATCGATAATCGATATTCATGCCATTTGTCGTACCGTATCCTACTCTTAGGTTCATCGTTTTCTCAGTCGTAACGATGATTGAACGAATAATAGGTACCAAAAACGATGATATCGATCAAACCCTACTCTTAGTTGCAAATTTCAGTGACGAATACTTCAATTTCAGAACAACCCTGTCTATCCCTGTCAGCCATTGTTAGTACATTCTACAACACTTATTAATTGTAAATAGCTGCAATACGAATAAAACTTTGATGTCAACTATTAAAACTAAGTTAACAAGTACTAATTACTATAGAATATAAGTATTTTGTTTATTCACGACCGTTGTTTGATATGAAAAATGTTTATTTGAACAAGTATTAGTTTTCATCATCATCATTTCAGCTGTAAGACATCCACTCCTGGACTTAGGCCTCCCCCAATTTGGGGGGCTTTGCCATAACCGCCACACTTGGCAGGCGGGTTGGCGATCGCAGTATGGTGGTAAAATGCATAGAGAACGCTGCTGCCCATTCTCTAGTAAGTCCCTAAGTCGCCTTTTACGACACCCACGGGAAGAAATAGGGTGGTGTTATTCTTTACGTCCCGCACCACACGATACGGTAGTATTAGTTTTAAATAAGTGTTTTTTTTTTATTCGAACATTTTTGTATTCTATTGTTTCGGCGAATTTATTGGCAATTTATGGAGAAAATTTTACCATAATTATAATATGTTATTAATATAGAAAGAGAGATTATTTTAGTACCTACTGTGATCAAAGTTGGTAATCTTTTTTTTCTATAAATTTCTTTTTAAAGGTAATTCTTTTAAATAAAAAGCTGATTTAAATACCGAACAAATTTTTTTTTAGTAATGAAATTTTTTTGAACCTCTGACTGGCGATCTACACCGGACTTACCCGACAAAAGCTTCTTTTTGCAATTTATGCCGAATGGAGCCTTTGATATGAAAAACGACAGCACATATTAAAATGGTGTTGAAACACATACGCGTACACAATGTCTTTATTCGAATAAACCGACTATTTATAGGTTTTTTTTACATTAGACGGTCTTATCCGACGAGGTTGTAAAACCAGTCTACTTGGCCATGTTTTCAAAAAAAATATTTTTTAAATTTATCTATAACGCTGCCGCCATTTTGACAGATTTTTTAAATGGTCAACTAAATATTTGATCACCTAATTTAATAAAACTTGCCTGAAATATTATAGAAATGGCAAAAATTGCCTAGTCAATTAAATTTTTAATAAACTTCGCCGTCTTCGTCTTCGCAGAGTCGACCTTATATGATAACAGCGGCACAGGTCGATCAACCAGTGAATAAAAATACCAAAACCCCTCTATGCCTCGGAAAGCATATTATGCCGTTGGTCCCGGATGTCGTTCGTGAATTTTTGACAGTCGTTACGGGTCGTCATAAGCCCGAAAGTCTGACAACCAGCACCTGAATTACCAAGGGATATCGTATTACTCAGTTTCTGGGTTGGGGAGGTCAGATAGGCAGTCTTTATCCGGTTTGACTGGTTTAGAAAACGGTAGGTAGATGAGATTTATGAAGCAGTGGATAAGCAATATCGCAAATAAGCAATGCGCAATTAGTTTCAACTTCCTAACAGACCAACTCTTTAACAATTCAAAATTGTTTTTTTAATTACTAAATGCACCTGCTCTTGACCTCAATCACGACCGAAGGAAAGCGATTGATGAAGTCTATGATGTAATGAGCGTGCCCAGAAGATGCCTGTTCACTCTTGTTTTTTAGTTTAATAAATACACTTCCTAGATTGAATTTCTAGTCAATTTGTTTTACAACATTAACGTCTACGTCTCAGTTCAAATTAATTATATAATTCGATTATTTCCTCCCATTAGCCTACCACAGGCTTCCTTAATAAAGGCTGAGCATTGGATTAACCGCCAAAGGATAATAGTGATAAATTGAGATTGTCCCTCAATTGCCACAAATTGCTTCATTTTCGTCCCGACGTCGCCCACGTGTAATTGGGGTATCTGTCTCTGTATAAATTGACTTAATCATATGGATGGATGATCTTGTCATTTATTTTAAATGTTGGATTAATAATTTTGCCTTTATACTAGTCCTGCTGAGTCTTTACCCGTATCTTGGTCAAACTTTTTGCGAGGAAAAACTGAGTAACTGACTGCCTCGTTAACCTACTGCGCCCTATTGTGTAACACACTATCAATCAGAATCGAATAATAATCCTATGTTCAAAAAATGTATCTGCTCAACAACGTAAATAACGCAAATAATGTTGTTAAACTGTCAAAATGAAAGCCATTCCTACTGTTAGTGTGTTACGTAATTATCCCACTGGTCTAACTCTAAGTGCAACTATGGTTTGATCTACAGCGTTACGGTTATTGTTGTAATTATACTTACGTATATTAGTTGTTTTATTAGGAATTTCTTAGCAGCAGTTTGAAGTCTGGATTAATGCTTCGTCGGCAATAGGGTCGACCTTCTCCTGTAACGTATGACTTGAAAATAACTGTTGAAATTTATGCAAAACACTTCTGTATCATGCAGGGCACGTCTTAGGTAGATGGTCAAGAATTCAATTTTTTCGAGGTACTTACTACAGGCTCTGTCTAACATAAGATGCAGGGCCATCTGCCTCTTCCATAAGTATTGCAAATAATTAATAAGAAATGGGCGATATATTTCTTTTTGATTAATAAATACATCATCTTATGGCGGCTAAGCACCACACTTGTTTGAGTGCCCCAAACGCCCATTCACCTGCTTAAAAGAGCGCTTAATAAGGCTTTGCCCACCGCCGTGCCTAGTGGCTACCTGCTGGGCAAAGGACCGCCACGACAAGAAATTATAAGTGAATAAAATAAGTTTAACAGCTGCCCTGTTTTAAATACGCCGCACCTACTAGCTATTTAATAATTAATTTCATTATTTTAGCTGGCCATACCTATTCAAGTTGGCAAAAAGTAATACCTAGGTACTTACATTGTGTATTATTTTCTATTGGCGAGAACTTGCACTTGCACAACCTTTTAGATTCCGAAGTACCTCCGACCCAGTTCTGGGGAATGGTCATGCCATGAAATATCTATCCAAATATCCCAAAAAATAACAAATTGGGCCCTTGTAAAGACTCAACAACTCAAACCAGATGCGTGCTAGAACTCATACAAATATGTCACGAATCATAATTTCGCGGGTAGATACCAGATTTTTTTATACTTACACAGAAAAATTATATAAATTGAGTATTCGCGTGCAGTCGTTCAATCATTAAGTTATTTCCTGACAATATTTTCATTTAATAAAGCCATCAAAAACATAAAGATGTCGTTTCTAAATTGGCGTAATTTGGGTAAAGATTAGACCGTCTCAAGGATCGAGATATTAAGCGTAACCACAACATCTGTATGACTATACTAATTTTAGATAATTTTCTTGTAAATATTTCGAAATAATGGATGGTTTGATTGGCGTGGCGGTTTTGTGCACGCGTATTGTGGTAGCATTAGATTAAATAATGATACATTTAACGTGACGTTGTATAGGGATATAATATAATGTACTTTTTTAAGGGCGATACATGAAATGCATTACTATGAACCTAAAGATTTTTGTACTGAGAAAGATATAATAAATAAAGAATCCTTTCATAATACTTTCTTCTTAGCAGAATATAGAATACTGTCTAAGCCCTGTTCCATCGGATCAAATATTTAAACATCACGGAGTTTCAAACTGGCCAGCACCCTAAATACGTAACACACTATGAATTTCAATTTGAATCATTTTGAACGATATTGCTAATCTACTGCTTCATGTGCTCGAAAAATCTATCTGCTCAACAACGTAAAAATCGCAATGAATGTTGATGAACTGTCAAAATGAAAGCCATTCTTATTGTTAGTGTGTTAAGCTGTTACCCACTGTTATGGAATAAGTAGACAGATACCTATAACAATAGTAGTGTAAGGATATATTCGTGGTGATGGTGATATATGATGATGGTTTAACATATTCTTGTCATTCACGTTTTATGAATGTCCCGAAAAGGCTACTTCTGATAAAGTTGACGGAGCAGATCGCTATGTTCAGTGGGCACAGAAATTCGAAACAAATGTTTTGTTAAAAGAAATACCTACCCAAATAGTAGTTTATAAATAATAATAATAATAATTAATAGTTAAAAGTTTAGTAACCCCTGAGGTGGTCTACATCAGGGGTTACTAAACTTTTAAAATGACGAAACACTGGCCTCACTCTCACCTTTTATACTAAGGAACCCCATATCAAATTATTATAAATCAAAGACACTGTAATTTAAATAGGAACAAATAGTTTTATTACAATCAGAGAGAGCAGTGGTGGCCCAGTGGTAACGACCTTGACTTACGAGTAGTAAGGTCGTGAGTTCGAACCCAAGCAGGCGCGTTACTTTGTGTATTGCATCACCACTGCTCTCAAAACGGTGAAGGAAAACATCGTGAGGAAACCAGCATGTCTTAGAACCAAAAATTCGAAGACATGTGACATCTACCAACCCGTATTGGGCCCGCGTGGTGGATTATGGCCCGCTCCTTCTCACCGAGAGGAGGCCTATGTCCCAGCAGTGGGAACGTTAAAAGGCTGCTGATGATGATGATGATTTTTATTATAAATATTCTTTTGTATCTTTTAATGTGAAATTGTTTCACTGTTTTATAAATAATTGCTTTATAGTTCGGCAAAAATAAAATAAAATCTCGGAATCCTGGTGGCTTATCTACGGAACCCCAAGATTCCGCGGAACCCACTTTAAGAATCGCTAGTCTACATGATAGTTACACAAAGAGGCGCAGGCGCAACTACTTAGAATTTTTAACAGTAAACTTTGTACGATGTTATCAATTTGTGTCGTGATCACATAATAAAGAAAGTCAATTGCCTTGAATTTATGCGATAATTTCCCGCCGTTAAATGTAGGCACGACAATTAAATTTCACCTTTCCCGTTAAATGTTATTCACATTATGTGGAAATATTTTAGTGTTGTTTTAGTTTTTAATTGTTCATTACAACTTTACAACCTCTACGGTTGATTGCTTAATACAAGATAATTCTGGTGTGCAAAATGAGACTTTGCTGACAAAACAGGATAAGAAAGTTCATCCAGCCTATTCTGTTAAAATGTCACCGTGAAAATTTACGTGAAGTTGGTTTGAAGTGAGCCGTCATTCCACCTGTGGGGTAATCGTGTAACGTACCAACTGTAGTAATGGGTTTCATTTTGACAGTTCAACAACATTCATTGCGTTATTAATGTGGGGGAGTAGATCGATTATAGGAACAGCCTGCCAAGCGTGACTACTTTGGCAAACCCCCCCCTAAATGCTTGGGGTAGGCCTATGTCCAGCAGTGGACTGTTCCTTGTACTTCTTACTACATGTCGGGGGCTGTACATTCACCACACCCCAAACTTACTTCACCAATTTTTTTACTTTTTGAGATATTTACTAAATAGATCGACTGTTACCAACTCAGCATAATTAATCATTTGATCATTTTTTTCATGTTCCGTTTATGTTTTAGCTTTTAGTTTTATTTTAATGAAATATTTTAAAAATATTATTACCATTATGTTGGTTAGTAGATACTGTAGATTTTGTGCATCATGAATGTTTTTCTTATGCAATGCCGATAGTTCGAAATATCACGCGCTATTCAAGACTTCCGTTCCGTGTGGTGCAGGAAGTAAAGAATAGCACCATCTCATTTCTTCCCGTGGGTGTCGTAAAAGGCGACCAAGGGTCTTACTAGAGAATGGGCAGCAGCGTTCTCTATGCATTTTACCACCATACTGCGATAGCCAATCCGTCTGCCAAGTGTGGCGACTATGGCAAACATCCCAAAATGCTTGGGCTTATGTTCAGCACTGGTCGTCTTTCGGATGAAATGATGACGATGATGATAATAAATAAGAACTTAAACTCACCTACATTCATGTCTCGGCATGGTTCTTGTAATGGAAGCGGGATCTGGAGTAGTCCTCTAGTAGAAGAGATGGGATGGTGCGAGGGTTGCCAGGTCTTAAAACCGAAAAGCCGGACAGACCCGTCAGTTAAGCCGGACATTTGGGTAAAAAGGTCTGTCATCTTTAATTATTTTATCTTAATACAAAATTAAACAAAACACTAATGAAATAACGTTAAAATAAATAAGTAACATAAACGAATTAATATTTCTGATTGGCAGACACTTGCTTTAAAAGCTAATATCGCTCGCTTGCGCTAGCGACACTAGGTGAGGCGGGTGGAGCGGAAACCAAGGCAAAATGATCAAATTTGAAAAGCCTAACAAAAAACCGGACTGGCCGGACACCGTCTATTTGGCCGGACACACAACCAAAAAGCCTGACTGTGTCCGGCTTTATCCGGACGCTTGGCAACCCTAGATGGTGCTAATATGTAAATATCCGGTACTACACGGACTTATTTATTAGGAGTTTTTAAATGTCTTTTCATGGCCAACAATTATGGAGACCTATATACTAACAGTTGAACTATGATACAAAGTAAACGAATCATAATAAAATTTATTAATAGCTATTACAAAATACGTAAAACTGCCCAGCAAGCACGTTTTGCCCACAAACAGAGATGAACTGGGCATCAATTTTATATTGTAAAGTAATTGTGCAGGGAAACGGCCGCTAATTGTGTTGCCCGTAAAAAATAAATTATACCCGAGTGTCATTTGTGGGAGTTTATTAACAAACTCTGGCAACATTGTTCTTTTCACTGATGATTTAAAGTGCGCCGTCTGAATGCTTTGACAACGTTTATTAGTTATAATTAATACGTTGTGTGTGAATAATATAACTAATTGCTTGTATTCTTACATTGTGCATGTGAGCGTTTACTATGCTGCATAGTTTCAGCTTACATTGTAGGAAAATCTATTAAAAGCGCTATTAAAGGGGCTTCTTAGACATATCTAACATCACGCCATCATGCATTATGTTATACCGCGAAGGGTTAGGCATAGTTGACTCTACCACATTTATTATTTACTAGCTTCTGCCCGCGACTTCATCCGCGTTAAATTTCTTGTTCCCCCGACCCATCCCGTCACTTCGAATCGCCTACCCGTCCGATTTTCCCCGTTTTTGCAACATTTTTTATTACTGCTCCGCTCCTCTTAGTTGTAGCGTGATGTTATATAGCTTATAGCCTTTCTCGATAAGTAGGCTACCCAACACAAAAAGATTTTTTCAATTCGGACCAGTAATTCCTGAGATTAGCGCGTTCAATCAAACAAACAAACAAACTCTTCAGCTTTACAATATTATAGTATAGATTTGTTTAATACTGTTCTTCATAAAGGTCAGGTGCGTAGTACTCGTAACCGGCGTGTGTGTATGACCAGATGTATGAACCTAAACGAGCAAAAAGGAGTGTGTAAGGATTGTTTCAGGTGGCGCGGGCGTTCCGTAGCTTCTGCCTACCTCTATGGGAAGAAGGCGCGAGTTTTATGTTATGGAATACTTTAAGCAAACAAATTTATAGAGGCGGACTTAGTGCCATAGACATTTGGTACCAGTCAACCTTTGGGTGATGCAGATACAAACCATGGTAGGTGCAGTATTGAAATTCGAGGAATAAATATATTACAAAGATACGCACATTCCGCTGTTTTGCTAGATCAAGGAGTGTTATTTCAACCGTAATGTAACTTTTATCTGGAGAATAAATATGGTGGTTTGACAATAAAACCTCTTTTTAAGGTTCCGTTGCCAAATGGCAAAAAACGGAACCCTTATAGATTCGTCATGTCTGTCTGTCTGTCTGTCCGAGTATGTCACAGCCATTTTTTTCCGAAACTATAAGAGCTATGCTGTTGAAACTTGGTAAGTAGATGTATTCTGTAAACCGCATTAAGATTTTCACACAAAAATAGAAAAAAAAAACAATAATATTTGGGGTTACATAGCGGGCCCATACATAGAACTGAAACTCAAAAATTTTTTTTTCATCAAACCCATACGTGTGGGGTATCTATGGATAGGTCTTCAAAAATGATATTGAGGTTTTTAATATCATTTTTTTCTAAACTGAATAGTTTGCGCGAGAGACAATTCCAAAGTGGTAAAATGTGTGTCCCCCCCCGTAACTTCTAAAATAAGGGAATGATAAAAGTAAAAAAAAATATATGATGTACATTACCATGTAAACTTCCACCGAAAATTGGTTTGAACGAGATCTAGTAAGTGGTTTTTTTTTAATACGTAATAAATCGTAAACCACAATTTACCTTTCATTCAGTCAACTCAAATATAAAAATTAAAAAAAAAACATTTAATTTCATAAACATAAACCTTATGCATAAAACGTGAATTCCTGCAGGTTTGTACGGAACCCTCGGTGCGCGAGTCCGACTCGCACTTGGCCAGTTTTTTTTTAATATTGGAAATGAAATGCTTTTGACTTTTAATCCTCGGAAAAGTTTAATGAAGATGGAAAATCGGCCATAAAACATTAATTTGTCGTCGTCGGGTAGTTAAGATAGTACGCACGGCGACAAATCGAGCTATACATTTCCAGTATAAGCTGACTTCTCATTGTAAGAAAAGCTTATACTATGCGAGGTCTGCTAAAACTGGAAATATATATGTAGCTTGATATATAGCCGTATGTACGCACCTGCGTGCAACGCCTGACGTTGTCATTTATGTAGACGTAGGAAAAACAAGTTTACTAGTTCCCTATACATTATAATTGTGGTATATTTACGGTCTTTGCCTTTTATGAGGTGAAAACATCAGAGAACGCATTGTCATGAAATATCATATCTTTTTCGTTATAAATGCGAGCAGTTGCTATCATTAAGAAAAATATCATGTTCCATTTCTTTAGTATAACATAGCATAATCAGCCCATAATGCGCCCACTGCTGGGACAAAGTCATCCTCTCTGTGTGAGACAGTGGGCTATAATCCACCACGCGGGTCCACTGTGGGTTGGTGGATGTCATAGGTGTTCCAATTTTTGGTTCCAGGACATGCTGATTTCCTCACGAAGTTTTCCTTCACCGTTTTGAGAGCAGTGGTGATGAAATAATTACAGAAAGAAAAGTGCCTGTATGGGTTCACCCCACGATCTACACTTGTAAGTCGTGGCCGTTACTACTGGGCCACCACTGTGCTATAACATTCTTTACGTAGAGTTAAATGTCCCAAGGTTCATATATAATATTGATATTATTGGAATTTGGACGAAATTAGCCATAAGTATCTTTTCCAGGATAACGCGTTGGTTTCCTAGGATAGCATTTCATCGTCATGAAAATCTGTGATTTTCACTAGTATCTATTTATTTTAAGTTGCCAAAGCGTTCTGTTTTTGGGCCGATAGGGTGACCATTTAGCGCTTTCTTAGGAAACCAAAGCTTACTGCAGAAGTGCCAGGATAGGCCGCGAAATTTAAAATTCCTTGAGTTTTTACGAGTTTTAATTAAAGCCCCCCTTTTAACCGGATGTACTCGTAGCTGAGCAATTATTTTTTACATGGAGCGACTGCCTATCTGACTTCCACAAGCCAGTTACTGGGTAATACGATATCCCTTGGTAAGACTGGTTGTCATACTTTTAGGCTTCTGACGACCCGTAACGACTGTCTAAGAATTACAAAAGACAGCCGGGATCAACGGCTTCACGTGCTTTCCGAGCCATGGAATGGTCTTGTTATGTAAACATGTTCACCCATCCACGGATAAACTGCGGCAAGCGTAGCCTAACCTGAACATTCAACCCGTGTGGCTGTTATTACTTAGCCACAAGCCCCAATTACATAGTTTTGTATGAATTAGAATTATTAAAATCATCAATGTTTTTGTCATGAATCAATATAAAACACTGACATGCAATTTGTACCTTGTATACCTTAGTGTATTCCGGGATAAGGACGTGTATCAAAACTATAACATTGCAAACTTTTCGAAGAATATAAGCAATGGCTCTCTAATTAGTCTGGCAACATTACCCTCACATATTTTACAATGTTGCCAGTTAAGGAAAACTCCACTTGTAAGTGGGAGGAGCGAGCTAGTGCAGTAGTTTATAATGTAATAGCTGCAAGCGATGTGCAGGGCCTTAAGTGCCTTGTTAGAGTGGTCTGTGACACGGGTGCTTGCTAAATCGTTTACTCATTTGCTTGTCTTGATATTACATGTTAAACAGGGCTGGTAAATTAATAAAAACGAAATAGAACCTACTTACTATTCACATAACATGACATGAGCAATGGTGGACCAGCGGCCGCGACTTACAAGAGGTCGTAGGTTTAAGGCGCGGACTGACTACGATTTTAAATGCTACAACTACATGCTACAGCTCCAACAAATAAGGTTGAAAATTGAATAAATATTTGGATTGACGATGTGACTAAGCTGCGAATTGGCATTTATTTTACGGGTTTTATTTAGATTATTCGGACTACACACATTAAATTAAATAATTGTCTGGTTAAAGTTTTAAAGTAATGTTTATTCTATTGAACTCTTTAAAAAAAAAATGTTGTTATCGCTGAAAATACAGAGATGTTCGACGTCAAAGTTTTTTTTGTGAAACAATTTTTATTGGGAATATCAAACAATTTTTCACTATTCTATTCGGTTAGAATTTTTCTTTAAACCCTTCTCTGTCCACTGTATTTTTTGTGTCGTATATTTTCATTGCGTTACGTCATACTCGATTGTCAAAGACACCAGTGTTTTGTGAATATTGAGGTAACACCGCGCCTTAACCCAGACACAAACTTTAATTTGTGTATTTATTGGATCACCACTGCTCTTAGGACGGTAAAGAAAAATGTTGTGAGGAAACCGGCATGTCCTTTCACCAATTTCAAGACCTGTGATGTCCACGAAAACGCACTGCGCCCGTGTGCTGGACACTCCTCACTGTGAGGGGCTTATGTCTCAGCAGTGGAAACATGATAGGCTGAGTATGAAGAAAATGACATCTCGCCTGTATTCTGCAAACGGCTATGCAGAGGTGTACCTACTGTCCACCAATATTTCACCAGATATGTTTAATTCCCATATAATAGGGACGAGCCTATTGCCACTAACTGGCACCTGGCTGCTACTATTAAACATTTGCCCAACCCGGGAATCAAAACCACGAAAACTTATGCTCAGTAGTATCGTTTGCGACCATTAGACCATAACGTGGCAGTATATGGCAAGCATACAAATCAATTGAACTCGGAATAGGTATATAATATGTCACTGAGCCACTGGCTTTTTATAGCTGACCCGACAGACGTTGTCCTGTCTCTTTGATGATATTTGAGCACGCATTCTGTCAAGTCTATGTCAGATGTCATAATATTACATTAAAAAAGTTTACGTTGTCCTATTATATGTTTGTTAGGTATTCTTAAATAAGTGTTCTTAAATTTTCTAATTTTCCATGCAATTATTTAATTTTTTTCTTTCATAAGAACCTTCTCCTGACAATTACAATCACAACAACAACAAAAAAAAAAAGTGAAATCGGTCTAGCCGTTCACGCGTGATGGCGTGACCAAGGGAAATAGGGATTCATTTATATATATATAATATATATGTAGATGTCTATGGGTCATAGTAACCTGAAAATAAAATGTTTATTATTATTATTAATTTACTCAAAACCAATGTCAGTACCTACTTCTCATCATCATCATTTCAGCCGAAAGACGTCCAATGCTAGACATAGGCCTCCCCCAATTTGGGGGGGTTTGTCGCCACGCTTGGCAAGCGGGTTGGCGATCGCAGTATGGTGGTAAAATGCATAGAGAATGCTGCTGCCCATTCTCTAGTAAGTCCCTTAGTCACCCGACACCCACGGGAAGAAATGGGATGCTATTCTTGTCATCTGGCACCACACGGAACACCTAATTACCTACCTACTACTCTGCTTATCCTAATTTAAGATTCGATCTAACAAATAATACAGTTCGATTACTTACTCATTCCCTGCGTCATTAAAGTAATTAATAACGACTCATTTAATTGATTTACTGAGAAACTACGCTCTGGAAATAATTGTTATGTTATTAAATATCTGTTGCCCATTTGTGGCAAGTGAACAGAGTCATGTCTAAGTAGTCATACAACTTGGCTAGAAATAGCTGATTTAGACGTATCAGAAGAAAACCAACCCACAGTCAGGCACACAAAAAAATATCAGCATCATATTTACCTAGCTTTCTTCCAACTATGCTGGTCAGTCCAGCTGTCTGGCTAGATGTCTAACTGGATGTAGTTGATTGTCCGGTATTTTACACAAAGCGATTGCTTATCTGTCCTCCACAACCCAGTAACTGGGTAATACGACATCCCTTTGTAAGACTGGCTGTCAGACTTTCGGTCTTCTGACGACCCGTAACGACTGACCATCTACCAAAGATAGTCGTAATCAACAGCTTAACATGCTTTCTGAGGCACGGAGGGATCTTGATATGTAAAGATGGTCACCAATCCAAGGACCAGTCGCGGCAAGCGTAGTTTAACCTGATCAATCAACTCGCACGGCTGTTATTCCTTAGCCACAAAACCCTCGGTTAGACAAAAAAAAAATAACAACTAAATAACCCTAACAATTTCTACCTCATTAAGTACTCCACATACGTAAAATCCATCGCTCGCTAATGTTTCATTGCATTCAGATGTAACTGCACACAAAACGCAATGTACCTAATACGGCCAAATACATTAACATAGATTTAATTCGTGTAGTATTAAACAAGTATAAAATATAGGCTCTCGGTAATTGCGGTCAAGGAAAGCGTTGCTTCAAATTAATAATTATGAAATATTACTAATTATTTCGTTCTTAGCGATAATATTCCGTAATTATGTTTTTAATTTCTTGAAAATAGATATATCGTGATCATCCCAAGTTAATTTATTGAAATAAATGTAAGTAATTAAGAATTTTATTCGGATAGCGATCACGAGAATCTTTTTTGTGGCGTCTTTTCACGATCTTTTAAAAACGAAAAAAGTTGTAAGTATTTATTTCTAAGAAAATTGCTCCTTGGTCAGTCTATTCTTAGAAGCATTAAAATTGCGTTCAAAATTCTTGTTAATTTCTTTTACGATTAGTCGCAATTATCTCCTTACATCGGGATCTGTACATCGAGTACTGTTGCAAACTTCCTAAATAACCAATCGATTACCGTTGGGTACGGAAAATTCGATTAATAACCGTTGATCGAATCAATTTTGTATTTAAACGGTAAACGATGGCTGCGTACCTATTTTTTATAAGTGCGATGTTCCGAGGGCCGGTGCCGTAATTTCATTATGCAAATGCAGCATAAAGTGTTGCCATACATAATCGCTCAAAACTATTAGCCAGAGACAAGAGCGCGGGAAAATTATTAAGTTAAAAATGGCGGGATTATAAATTGTTTTGTGTAAGTAAATATGCTATACCTATGCAATTTTTAATATTTATGTAGATTGGTACATGCAAGTAGGTAGTTTAAGGAGTTATCTACTTATTTGTTATATCGAAATTGTTTTTTTCTGTTCCTTATTTAACATTGACGAACCTTGAATATTCGGAAGCGGTAACTTTTTTTTTTTTAGACATGTTTTTATTCGAAAAATTAGGATCGGTAGTTTTAATTTTAGATCATCGCTTATTTATTAAATTAGGTGTAGGTACGTTGATTTAATACATAAACGGTTATAATTTGCTATAATAAGTAGTTATAAAAATACTTCTTTTATAACTACTTCTACCTAATAGATGGAAACCAATTAAAGGAGGTAGGTTATCATTTTCATCATTATTTGCTAAGATATTTTCATTTTAGATTGTTTTGTCACGAAATTGTAGAGAGGGAGTGAGCCGTACCGTAATCCACAAGTAAGGTCCCACTGCTGGGACACGAGCCTCCACTCTTCAAGAGAGAGTGGGCTTTAATCTACCAGGCGGGCCCAATGCGGGTTGGTAGCTGTCACATTTCTTTGAATTTTTGGTTCTTGCCTACTACATGGCGGTTTCGTCACCATATTTTCTTTCACCGTTTTGGGGGCTGTCGTGATAAAATAATTTACACAAATTTAAAATGATTTAAAGCGCC
Source organism: Aporophyla nigra (assembly GCA_947507805.1). Taxonomy (NCBI): domain Eukaryota; kingdom Metazoa; phylum Arthropoda; class Insecta; order Lepidoptera; family Noctuidae; genus Aporophyla; species Aporophyla nigra. Next base: position 19,456,955 of record OX382302.1, on the reverse strand, counting down.
TGATTGGGTCCGAACCCTCGACTCGCAAGTCAGGGCCGATATCACTGGGCCATCACTACTGCTCAGTACGCCACGTGGGTCAATTTTTAGTTCAGGGGTATACTCTCCAAGTCCATCAACGGAGATATAGATGCGTCTGAAAGTACTTGATAAATCTAAAAGTGTAAACGTATTTTTTTTTTGGGAAATACACATTGGGAGTCAAAACAGCTGTTAAATCGTGTTAATATTCATTCTTAGTTCGGGCCCCACACTAATGTTATGTTCGTACGTCAGACGGAGTAGGAAATGCCCGTAATTTCGGCTGAATCTAAGGATTTCGTACTTAGGGAGTATATACTATCCATACTAATATTATAAATGGGAAAGTGTGTGTGTCTGTTTGTCCGTCTTTCACGGCAAAACGGAGCGACGAATTGACGTGATTTTTACACGCTTTATATTAGCTTCACTTGTATGTTTGTATATTTGTATGTTTGTTTGTAACCGACTCCTTATAGCGCGATTTTGACCCACTTTAAACGACCAGATTTCATTCAAACTTTGCACACCTGTCAAGGACCGACGACAATGATATAATTTCATAAATTTGTGCCATTATCCTTGCCAGGGTTACCAGGACAGCAAAAAAACTGTCTTCGAAAACTACGCTGACATACGTCACAAACTACGCTGATATACGACACAAAGTACGCTGACATAGGTCACAAACTACGCTGACATACTTCTCAAAATTCAAAACACCCTAAAAAATAGAAAATAAATAATAGTTTAAAAAAACTAAAAAACACGCTTCTATTGAAAACCAAACTAAAAAGTACAAAATAATGGAAAAAAAGCGTGGGGTGCCTGATATCAATAAAAAAATACCTTAAAAAGCACCCCACGCTTTTTTTCCATTATTTTGTACTTTTTAGTTTGGTTTTCAATAGAAGCGTGTTTTTTAGTTTTTTTTAAACTATTATTTATTTTCTATTTTTTTTTTAAGTGGAGGTTATTGAAGGGATGGATAGTGACATGGGTTACTTTTTGTCTCTTTCTAATCCCCCATTTCCCTAAAATGGGAGATGGAACGCGCTAATCTCAGGAACTACTGGTTCGAATTGTAAAATTCTTTTTGAGTCAGGTAGCCTATTTATTGACGAAGGCTATAGGCTAAATAACATCAAGCTACAATCCAAAAGGAGCGGAGCAGCAACAAAAAAATGGACGAGAACTGTCAGGCTGCGATGCGACAGGAACGATCAGAGGAGCAAATATTTGAAGCGGACGAAGTCGCGGGCAGAAGCTAGTTAACTATAAATGATAAATCATTTTATTCCTGTAAGTAGGTTTATACAAACTCTTTAACACGTCAATGAACTAGATGAGGTCGGCGTTTTCTAACTGACTACTCTGAGAAGAAAGGTCGAAACAAACTCAGAAGTCACAGTTTCTTTTAAAGTCCAGACATAATCTTGGTCACATCATGTGAAGAGCATGTAGATTGGTGACTGAAATGGTAATTTGAAGAATGAACCACACAGATTTGAGTGGACCTGTCCAGTCAGTGCAAGCACTTGTCACTCAACGTGCAGCTCAGTTCTATTAATTATCATGTAACAATAGATTTATTACACACAATTACAATAATAATATACATACAAATAAAGGAGGGATTGATTAAAATATAAAATTGCTATTTTTTTAAATCAAAATTAAATCACATCACTAACACACATAGCTGCATCACACACACACTGGCATGCACTCTCGCATCACTGTTTATCTATACATCTATACAAATAAATAAAATTGGGTGTCTGTTTTTAATATTAAAATAACCGTTTTTTACTAAGTGTATATGAATGTACATATACCAAAACAACATTTTTGTCTATCTGTCTGTCTGTTTGTTCCGGCTAATCTCTGAAATGGCTGGACCGATTTTAACGGGCCTTTCACTGGCAGATAGCTGATGTAACAAGGAGTAACTTAGACTACTTTTTATTTTAGAAAAAAAAAAATATACAAAATCACAAAGAAAAACCCAACGAAAAACTTTTTTGTTAGTCGCGGGTAATTACCAATATAACTTGGATTAATGCATTCTTAATACATTAACCGCGGTAGTACGTCCTCTTGCAATAATTTCCGACATCCACGCGGGCGAAGCCGTGGGCAAAAGCTAGTAAAAAATAAAAACACAAATAGAACACAATTATTATAATTTTCTATTATTAAATCCATTATTAAATCCCTAGTGGTTACCTAATTATTGGATCATCATTAGAGTCATCTCAAGTTAAGTGTCCAATACCTGCCCAGCTTTAGAAGCTCTGCAGATTACGGTCAAGGGTTTTTGTCCCAAATTAAGTGTGATTAGCGTCATAAAAGCTTCACCTGCTTAGCATAAAAACAGTCTAGACCAGAACTTCGTTATCGAAACACAAAAGAGGAGGTCCATACGTCATTTTATCTGCAACAATCACTAATGGCTGAACGTGGTCCCGCGCAAATTGTCCTCGCGAAACGATAACAGTTTGATAACTTTTAAGTATTGGTTTTGGGCGAATTTAATCAAAAACGTTGGCATAACAGTTATTACCGGGGTCGGGTTAATTTCAAAATATACGATAAAGGATGCAAAAATAATATTTAAGGGAATTAGGGCTCCCGATGTGTTGTGGTGCGCAATTTGGTAGATTGCGCCGACGCCGCCGCCAGTGCCTGTTTTCTGTGAATTTTTTAATTAAATTACGAGCCCAGATGCTGTAAAGTTGATGGGTAAGATTACTTAGACACCCTGACCTCACTCGGAGATGCTCACATTAATTTTATTGTTGAATTTTGTTTGGTTTACAATCCTAAATTGAGATGTTTGGCGGTGTAGCGTGTTAATTCTTATTGGCTTATTATGATTCAAGTTTGTAATTAATTGATTATTGATTTCAAAACGTTTTGTACAATTATTATTTACTTAAATCACGTTTTATTTAGTGTAGACTTAACTAAATTCAATTCTTAATGTAGGTAAGTATCAGCAAATATAGTGAAGAATTTATGAAGTCTTTATAGAACCACAAACAAAACATTTCAAATTGAAATCCAGAGAAAGTGCAAACACATTATAAATCTAGTTACTATGACTGGCTCGGGTAGTGATAAACACAGGCGTAGGCGCATATTTCACGGTAAGTGCACGTAATGTAATAATTCTAGGCTTATCTGCTCACTTTGTACTCGCCTGATAATATTTGCTTCAAATCTGGACAGGTTGCAAACTTTTCAGATTGGATTTTGTAAAATGGATTCATGGTCTATGGTCTGCCCAAAGAGGGACGAAAAGAACCAAAAAAAAAAAAAGGTCTATGGTCTGCGACAGTCAGCTACAAAAGTCATTAGCAATGCTAATTTTACATATAATCTTAATTGACACATTTTTTTACTATACTTACATTAGTGCTGTTAGTCTACTGGTTAGTGACCCTGACTGCCAAGACTGAGGTCGTGGGTTCGATTCCCACCCAGGACAAATCTTTGTGTGATGAGCATAATCATTTATTCTGTGTCTGGGTGTAATTTATCTATAATATGTATGTATTTAGAAATATATAAGTATATTTATCAGTTGTCTGGTTACCATAGTACAGGCTCTGCCTAGTTTGGGATCAGATAACGGTGTGTTGGTTGTCCTAAGATATTTATTTATTGTGTTTCAGCAATTCATAAAATCTGTGTAGCCTTTTTCCAAATATGTTGGGGTCGCCTTCCAGTCTAACTGGATACCAGTAATTTACATGAAACGACTGCCTTTCTGACCTCCACAAAGTTACTTGTTACTGGTTAACACGATAAGACGTAAGAAGACTGATTGTCAGAATACTGGGACCAGTGAAATAACGCATGGAAAGGATTCGATATTTAATGGGAATGGTCACCCATTCACGAACCGAGCACAACTAGAATCAATTCTATTTTCATGTAACAGTTGACGTTCAAAAGTGCCTTTTTTGGGCCTAATTGAAAGAAATGCTTTGACTTGACTTTGATTTTGAGCGCAGCAAGTGTAGTTTATCCTTTACATCGACCCGTCTGGCTGGGAGCTGAGAGTTCTTTTAACTTTACTTCTATTATGATTTTAATAACATTTTTAGCTCAATAATTAATAAAACTGCAATGTTAATTGACTTGTCTATAAAATTTGATTAAATTAGACAAAATGTCTAAAAATTAAAAAAGTAACTTTCTACAAGTAAAAGACATCAACGACCAAAACTACACAAAAAAAAAGTGTTAGATAACAACTCATTTTTTTCAGTAAAATCCCTCTAAATCTTCCATTAATCTGCGACAAAAGCTTCCAAAGTATCAATAATATAACAAAAAAATAATTTCAGTAAGCCTATTTGACCAATTACGAGTACTTACTGAGCGCACCCTCAGTTTAAAGTTAAGTGGTTATAAACTATCCTGCTGGCACTCACTGCACTTTATAAGGACCCATGGCTTATGAAGGATAATGGTACACAATGCTATAAGCTTTTATGGCCTCCGTAATGCTGAACATTGCAGCACCAATTTTGTAACTATGTTGGTTAAGAAGAATGGACGAAGATGAGCGTCGGTAATGAAATTATATCGGTTATGTTGTTATTTTCAGTGGCTGTTTAGGGCAAGCCCTAAACGATCATAAATTGCGCAATATTTTTGACTGTTTAGGGTCTATATTGAATATTGTGCAATGAATAAAAGTTTGAGTAAGTAAATTTTTTATTGCAGCAAATTTTAATTGCGTCGGGTTCGATAAGTATTGCGCTGGTCTGGTATACGCGAAATCATTAAAACGTCTTTCACGTTTCTATTTTATTGCGTGAAAATAATGGATCGACTGGCTGATTCATTCATATTGCGCAATATAGGTACATATTGCAAAAAAATATTGTAGTTGTGAGAGCCGCCTAAGGTTTTTTAATGTGTTTTGCTAGACAAATTTTATCGTGGTTTTTATATTCAATTATGTTGGGTGTAAATGTAGCGTTTCATTTAGTAATATTTCAGTCTATTCTTCATATTGTTTTGCACTTTTGTCTATAGAACATGCACATTGGGATTCAGGTTATAATATATTTCTCACGCTGTCAAGAACAAAATACTAGCCTATGTCCGTTTAATTTCCAAGTCACACCAAAACCGATACCACAAAACTACTCAATCGATCTATCACGAAACCTTCTGTGCAAACTGTTTCATTCTTAAACAACAGACTGGAAATTAGCGATTTATATCGATTGATATCGGTAATTGTTATTCGGTACGGGTGAGTGCAGTTTTGCGATTCGCCTCGCTAATTTCTCACAGTTCTATCGATGTAATGGCGGTATCATTTTTGTGTTAACCGTGTAATCATTGCTGTGGGTAATTCGGTGTTAGCACGTCGTAATTCATCACGATCTTGTGTTATATACCGTTCCATTCTCCAGCGTCCAGCGTGGAGTTTATGAGGATTTTTGCGGTGTCTGTCTTTAAATTTGAAGTAGGTAGACTGGGCATATAAGTTTATCATGGAAAGTGGTCAATTTTTTTAAGTTACTGGTTGTTAAGAGTATGACATAGGTACAGACCTATCACGAGTCTGTGTTTATTACATTTAAGTTTTAGTATTTGTACTTATTTTTACTCATTTTTTACTGCACCCTTCGACGTCATCACGTCAGCACCGACTGTCGCTGAAAATCAACGCTGGGGCTTTGTCTCGCATATAAGGTCGCAGCATTATGCTGAGCGATGGCAGTTTTGCGTGAATGTGACGCCTGTCTTTTCCCAGCTTTAAAAAATATATTTTTGTTGTGTTTAGTCTTTTTTGCGTAATGTATGCCGCCAATAAATGTATTTTCTTTATTTCTTTCTATAATTGTAATACTGTATTCAAATCAAATAAAAGAGCTTGGAATGAAAGTTAAATATTACCTATGAGTTCAACTAAAATACACGAGCAATATAAAAAAGCCATGTACATGCAAAGTGCCTAAAGAAATCTAAATATCTCCTAAACCACACAACTTAGTTGAATGAAGTAAAACAAATCTTGAAACCATAAAAGTATTATATTGCACATTAAAACCTTATTATTACACTGGCCTGTTCGAAGTTTTGGACAGAAAAATTTAAAAAGACATATTTAACATATGCAAATGTTATTTTTTGTTTCAATTTGGTGATTTAAATTTACATGTTTTTTTTTTCATTTGAATGCTGCTTTTCTATTCAAGAAGCTACATATCTTGCATAGTCTCGGAAAAATTTCATGATACGCTAGTGGCTTTTTTATATTGCTATTCAGTGTGTAAGCGCGATCAAGGCCTAAATGCGTAAATAAGAAGATTTCATGTTATTGTTATTGTACCGTGTGGTGCCGGACGTAAAGAATAACACCACCCCATTTCTTCCTGTGGGTGTCGTAAAAGGCGACTAAGGGATTTACTAGAGAATGGGCAGCAGCGTTCTCTATGCATTTTACCACCATACTGCGATCGCCAACCCGCCTGCCAAGCGTGGCGATTATGGCAAAGCCCCTCAAATTGGGGGAGGCCTAAGTCCAGCAGTGGACGTCTTACGGCTGAAATGATGATGATGATGTTATTGAAATGCTTATTTTGGCAGTTTCATTGTCTGGTTCTTTGAGTCGGATCTAAGATTTCATCCTTATAGGACAGTTTTTAGCGTAACGGTAAAGAAAACCACCAATTCACCACTTTATAAAACCCAACGTAAAATTTTGACAGAAAAAAAAAACAATAGTGGTATAAAAAAAACAAGTATATCATAGACTGCAGATTTAAAAAAAGTATACTTAGATGGTTTGGTCATGTTGAAAGGATGAATGAAGGTCGGCTCACAAAAGGTATTTACAAGCCAGATGTGAGTGGAAACACCGGGAGGGGACGCCCTAGGAGGACATATAGTGACCTTATTGGTGATGTTTTTCAGAAAGGTTAGGTGCGTAGTACTCGCAACCGGCGTGTGTGTATGACCAATTGTATGAACCTAAACGAGGCAAAAGGAGTGTGTAGAGATCGTAGCAGGTGGCGTTCCGTGGTTTCTGCCTATCCTCATGGGACAAAGGTGTGATTGTATGTATGTAGGACAGTTTAATGCGGCTTAATTAATTACTTGTTTTGGCCGTACCTGCATACATTCTGGTGGTTATTTAGTAATTTTCCTTTAGAGAAAAAAAGTATTATTAAGGAGTGTCCTTAATACATTTTTTCCCTTAACAAGGCAAGCTTGATCACTTTATTATTACCACTAATGACTTAATGATCACTCACGATTTTTGTTTTTGGTACATCATCAATAACACCTAAAGGGGGCATCGACGCACGTGCGATTAAACCTTGATTAAAACATACGACTGGTTTGTCGCCGATGCCAACGCCAATTATTACACCAACTTTTTCAATTTGTCATCATCATCATCATTTCTGCCGTAAGACGTCCACTACTGGACTTAGGCCTCCCCCAATTTAGGGGGCTTTGCCATAATCGCCACGCTTGGCAGGCGGGTAGGCGATCGCAGTATGGTGGTAAAATGCATAGAGAACGCTGCTGCCCATTCTCTAGTAAGTTCCTTAGTCGCCTTTTACGACACCCACGGGAAGAAATGGGGTGGTGTTATTCTTTACGTCCGGCACCACACGGTAATAATTAATTCGGTCATTTCAATTTGTATCGGTAGGTAACTAAGCAAAAGCTTTCCTCAATTTAATTCAATAAGAATCTGAGTCATTTTGAATGAGGTATTGCTCATCCATTGCATCATGTGTTCGAAAAATGTTTTTGCTCAGCGTCGTAAATAACGCAATGAATGTTGTTGAACTGTAAAATGAAAGCCATTCCTTCTGTTAGTGGGTTACGCAATTACCTCTGTGATACGTACTGCTGTAGGGCTCTTGTGAGCCCTGGTATTGTAGTGAACGTGGCGATGCAGCCAAACGAGAGACCATGCTGAATTTCAAGAGGACGTGTCTACTTTTAGTTAAAAAAAAAATACAATTCATTATCCTTGTTTTACGTGTCTAGTAACCAGCATTGGATGTGTAAATATGTACATTTTTCAGCAATTTTGCATAGTGGTAGGGAAATCCACGCCCTAACTTCAACTTATGATTCTTGATTTAAATATTTCTACGGCTATTTCAAATAATTCTATCAGTAGAACCTTGACATACACCTTATCTTAGTACCTAAGTATCCACCACACGTCTCCTACAAACATCTTTCTAGGATGAAGTTCGTAAATAATAGACAGCACGAAAAACCGAAGAATTGCTAAACTGAAGTGGCAGTGGGCAGGGCACATTGCTCGCAGAACAGATGGCCGATGGGGCCGAAAGGTTCTGGAGTGGCGACCGCGTACCGGAAGACGTAGAGTTGGAAGGCCTCCAGCAAGGTGGACTGATGACCTTGCGAAGGCCGCAGGAATCCGTTGGATGCGGGAAGCACAAAACCGGTCGAAGTGACGGTGCTTGGGGGAGGCCTATGTCCAGCAGTGGACGTCTTTCGGCTGAAATGATGATGACGAAAAACCGCAAACCTTATTGTGAATTGAGTGAAACTGTTTTAATAAAGTTTCTTATAAATAATGTTCATAAATCTAACTTACGTAGATTCGTTATATCCAAAGGTGTTGACAGATATTTTTGCCATAATCCTCGACCTCAATTTGCATCTCATTCATATTTCATATTGGGCTGGCTACACACTTGCGTTTGTGATAGTCGTCAATCGCGCAAGAACAGTCGGCTATCACCATCCAACCGTGTAATCAGTGAGTTCGGTAATTGCTGAGTTCGCACGTCGTATGTCAAGTGACCGCAAATGCCCTTAGGCGATAGTCGCTCGATTAAACCGTTAATTGCGACTACGGTATAACGTGTCGCAAGTGTGTGACACTTGCTATTGCTTTCAATTAATTTCTATTAGTTGACAGTCTTAATATGACAACGAAGATTTAGCTTAAACTAACCTTTTCCTTCTTTTTACGAAGTGGAATCTTTATAAGGCGATTCTGAGGAATTTGAAATCCATTTTCAGTTCTTCTAAATTCTAGTCTACTTATTTACTAACTAGGTATGTTCTTGCTGTAGAATTAGCCAGTGGATTCTTGGAAATAGAATGATTAAACATTGACGTCACTATTTTAAAATTAACTTTACTCAGTCATAAAAGCCTACTCTTGCGCTTAAATTCAGTTTCCGACAAGGTCGTGAGTCGTGACTAGTTTTGCGCCATCGTGATCCATCAATCCGAAAAACAAATTGTGCCGACATTAATCCACATTCGAAATTTAAATATTTTGACAGTTATGTTTTTTAATTTAGACCTTTGCTTACGAAAGCAAGTGATGGCCATTTTGATACGTAGTAGATCATCAACCTATACTAGTTTGGCCTCAAATGGGCCGGCCGCAGATAATGTCCCGGTGTCGCCGGGTCGTAACAGTTTGCCATGCAAATTGGTTTATATAAATGGCCCATAATTTGATTTTGTTTTTATTTATCCGCACACCATCAGGCAATAATTCAAATTATGAAAGACAAGTCTTACGGTCGTTATTAATTGGCTGTCAGCTGAGTGATTTGATAGTTAATTATACGTTTATGCTAGTTACTTACGAGTTATAGAGATATAACTGGTTTGGGTATCTTTCGCGACTCCTTGATGTGAAGCAATCATTTAAGAGGATTCACGACACCCTTTTGATTAATATCGTTATGTGTGAAGTATGATGTTCATTACAAAGAAGGGTGAAGACATAGATTGAAAAAAGTATGGAGGTGCTGGCTGTTGGTTCTCGGCTGAGTTCTCGGTGACAAGTGGACATTGCAGGCAATGGCTTTGTTAGTGGAATTTTATCCAAGTTATATCTATTTTTGAGCCGTTATATTCAGGATGGCTCTACCTGTTTACTTTCGCATTAAGACAGCAAAGTAAAAAATAATGTTCTTGCCCGTTCTTCTCCATAGGTACCTACTACGCTTTGGAATGGGCAACTACCTTTATCTTTCTGACTCACCGCCACTTGACACTTCAGAAGTGCCTGTAATTGGTTTATCTATACAATCAATACAAATACATAAAATTGGAGTGTCTGTTTTTAATATTAAGATAACCACTTTTTACTAAGTGTATATGGATGTATACATGGTACATATACCAAAACAACATTTTTTACAATTTTTGTCTGTCTGTCTGTTTGTTCCGGCTAATCTGTGAAATGGCTGGACCGATTTTGACGGAACTTTCACTGGCAGATAGCTGATGTAACAAGGAGTAACTTAGGCTACTTTTATTTAAAAATAAATAAATAATAGTTAAAAAAAACTAAAAACACGCTGAATTTTGAGACATACAGGCGGGCGAAGCCGCGGGCAAAAGCTAGTTTGAAATAAATGCTTTGAGTTTTTGAGTTCGTCGATGTCATGTTTAAAACAAGAGAAACGAAAAAAATGCTTGATACTTTACATCGTGTAATTAATACCAAAGCATAATTCTTCCAAGCACCAAAACTCATACAAAACTTATCCCGACACATCACATCTTTGAGACAAACACCTTGAAATCCTCAAACCCTAGTATTCTACACACCAACGGAAACTAGTTAATAAATCAGAGAATTACCATCAGACTTGACGTCGCTCGTCGCTAGTGGAGCTCGGGTCGCGGACGGGGCCCGGGGCCAGGGGCCCGCAATTACTCGTCGCAAACTGCCGCACCAACATTATACAATTTAGCCTAATTAACTACCGGATTTTGTTGTGCTACCCACAACGTAATTGCCTCCCATAACATGGTGCTACCACTGTTATTAGCCCCAAGTTCATTTTGTTGCTAATACAAGGGAGAACTTGTAATTGCCTCTGAATTTGTTTAGTTGCCGATCTCGTGTTTTGGTGGGAATCGTAAGTGTTTAATTTACATGGTGTGTAATCGCTGCGAAGTTTTGATTAACGGTTCCTTTGATTTGTGATTTTTTAACAGTCGAAGAGAAACTTTTGATGACCGTCAACCGGTGGCGGTTCCTTTTTTAAAACGGTATTCTTCTAATTGTTGCCATGTTTAAAATTATTTCTAAATACCTTTGACATTTTTGGATGTACGATAAATAAGTAAGTATTAACAGTTTTTCTTCTAATGACATCAATAAATTAGCTATTGAAAAGACTGCCTTCCGGCTATCATCTTCTTGAGAAGGAAAATGCAAATCAAAGGTACTTAGTTCGTGCCATAGTGTAAATCATCATTATTCAGATTTAGAGATTAAGTATGATTTACACTAACGATATTGATAAAATCAAGATTATTTATCTGGTGTCAAAGTCGAGAACGCTTGCGCGCCTAATCACCTATATGCTAAAAACATTTTCAAAAATAGACTAACAGGATATAACTGCCACTTTCTAAAGAAGACCTCAAAATTAAAAGTCTTGTTATGTCAAAACCTCACGGCACGCGACAATTTTTTAAGAACCAAGCTCCCATGGTGTTTCCGAGGTAACATTAAGTAAACCGTCATTACTCGGTGCCCTCATTCGGTGCGGAATTATTTAAATGTCAGCTAAATTGCTTTAACAGTCCGAGAGCAGTAATAAGGTGTCCATACAGCCTATAATTTGCTCTCGCATTCAATCACTCAGGCACAGGAGGCGCGTCAAGCCATAGACTAGGAGTTTACGAAGTGTAAAACCTTTGTGGCTGATTTTAAAACGTCAGTTTCGGTTGGAAAAAGAATGTAGTTTTTTTATGCACTCTTTTCGAGGATGTTGTACTTGTAAGTGCAATGAGAATAAAAAAAAAACGTCGTGTATCAGCTGATAGATACTGATAGCGATCAGATACAACATAATTATTTCAACCTTGAATCCATATAAAATTACAACTGTATAATAAACCGTAATTGATGGCCAGGTAATTGAATTATACACGCCAACATACGAAAAACAAAAGCCGTTTTAAACGGTACGAGACGAGAGGCACTACACTGTGGCTTCGGATTCTTTGGCCATACAGCATTGACTTTCATCTCGTTCAACCTGTCCAGTGGTGTTGTGATAACTTTTAATAGAGCCCGCAATCATAAGCCTATTAATAAAGCTTGTGGCAGAGGCGTCTTCTCGCTTTAATCAACATTTTCAATGAGATTATTAAATGCCGCCAGTTTCCAACATGGCGTCGGTTTATGCCCACTGATGCGTTTTATGATGTGACCGTGTTCGGACACAGTGACGTATTTATGATGATATTGATGTCGTTATTCTTTTGTTTTTTGACGTTTATCGCTGAGGACAATTTTCTGGAAAATATTATTATGGCAGGAAACTGCTATTACCACGTTGTTGATGCAGGCTTGAGTTGTGATGTTGGTGTAAGCATTTTTTAGCTAAGTGCTTTTCAGATCGATACATTGAAAAGTGATAGGTTTAGTATTAAAAGTTAAAGCTTGCATGGCATCGTTTAAATATTTTATCGACGTATTTATCGTAGCTGGCAACAATTCACCTAGCAATTTCGTTTTGGTTGTTAAAAAACAGTCAGGGGTCAATAATTTTTTACTTTCTAACCAATTCCAAACATTTAAAAGTCAACTCTATTTCTGCTCTACAAGAAAAAAATGGTTTTTATTTAATACATAGGAAATTCATTCCTCATATGGATGTTTAACAACAACGTTTCATATTAACAAAGCTGTATAAAATTGAAAACGGATCAGCTTTTTTATGACCATATAGAAAGGAAGGCTTTGAACCATTTGTAAAGAACTGCCAATATAATGCTTTCGTATTGAAGGCACGAGCGTCAATCGGGAGCGCTCGTGTGTCTTCGGCGCTGTGTCATGCGCGCGCAATCTGCCCCCGCTGAGATGCGTCCGCGCCGACACTGACAATGTCTCACTTGATACTGTCTGATACTGTCATAGATTAACATACATTCTGGGCACCTTATTAAAGATATGAGAAGTCCGCACTGAGGATTGTCACAATTCAAATGAGGATTTGTTGATAAGTCCCAGCTGACTGTGAATCATAATTCTTTGTGTCCTCATCTGCATGCTGTACCCATTCTTGGCAAAGGTTTCCTTTCAATTCTTTCGCGAGCCGGTACGTCCACCTTCTAGTTTTGCCATAACCTATCCAGTTTATCCTGCTATCTGCTACGAGGCCTACTGTGACTCCGCCTCGCCGTCTTAGGGCACCAGTTATGTGTTATTTGGGCCTACAGTTAATCCGGTATGTGGCTGATATGTCCTGCATATTTTTATGCACATGCATTAGTCTTTATTTAGGCTTCAAAGTACTTGGTTTACAATGAAAGGATGTCTTCCGAAATTGATAGAATTTAAACATTTCAATCAGTTTACCTTTCGTGGTGGTACCTTAGCCTAAAGACAGATGACACATTCACAAATGGTTTAGTTTCCTCAAGAGGATAAGGCGGTATCACTGTCTAGTATTATCATTATTAATTATAATTACAGCCGGAAAACATCCACTGGACATAGACGTCCCCCAAGGACCGCCATTTTGACCGGTTCTAAAATTTCTGCATCCAGTAGATTCCTACGGCCTTCACCAGGTCATCGGTCCGCCTTGTCAAAGGTTTTCCAACTACAGAACCTTTCGGCCCTATCAGCTCTCTGTTCTACGAGCAATTTGCCCTGTCCACTGCCACTTAAGTATGACAATTCTAAGGGCTTTGTCGGTTACCTAGTTTGGTTCCCCTACGGATCTTTTCATATCTATTATGCAGTCTATCAGTAACAAAATCTCACAGAACAGCTATTCTGAACATCTATCAAACATTCACTTCAAGATTACGTATCAATCCTGTCTACTATCGAACATAATCTATGAGCCATCGGCCGCTTACCCTTTGCTATTATGGCTCCTAATTGAAATATACCTATACAAAGTAGCAGAAAGCAGTCTGTATACGATACAACTTCATTACAAGCCGGCTAAGGTTTTGATTGGTCGCCACAAGACGCCATTGTGCGTATAAATCAAATAAAAAAAACCCGTCGAAAGTCATGATCTAATTTAAAACGTAATGAAGATGTCTTGATACACTTAGCTGTGTGATTACGGTATTTTGACTGGTATATCTATACATATAATAAATCTGTAGAAAAATAATTTTTGTACATTGAAGAAATTGAAACAAAAAATAGCCAGCATGTGAAAAGATAAGTAACAGAACCCATTTCCATCATTTTTGAAATTTTTGTCTGTTTGTCTGTTTGTCGGTTTGTCTGTTTGTCGGTTTGTCTGTTTGTTTGTGCGCACATCACGTAAAATCTACGAATTCAATGCTGATAATGTTTATATACAAACATTATACGCAACTTGAGGTTTAACTTAGTTTTTGTTTCATCGAAATCGGTTCACTCTATCAAAAGATATGATTAATTTAGTGAGTTCAAGAAGTAAAATATTACGTTACGCAATTCAGTATAGTACTAATGTTGATAGTTGAAATCCAAATCCGATAGATGGCGTTGTGCAAATGACGTCATTTTCTGAATCGCGGTGTATTTTCCGCGTGAGAATGACGTCCACCGTGTTTACTAGGCAAATTGGGTTTTGTTAGGTGTCTTAGAAGTTCTTGCGTGTGTCGTAAAAGTTCTTTGGTTGCTTGGTTTATCGATTTTCTAAATTGGTCGAAAAAAAAAGTATTGGCTTATCTTATTGGTTTCGTTTGGTCAACTTTGGTCATTGGTTTGAAGTACGAAGTAAAGATTGTATACGAAGTCGCGGGCACAGCTATCTATACTAATATTATAAAGCTGAAGAGTTTGTTTGTTTGATTGAACGGGGTAATCTCAGGAACTACTGGTCCGAATTAAAAAAATCTTTTTGTGTTGGGTAGCCTATTTATCTAGAAAGGCTATAAGCTATATAACATCACGCTATAACTAAGAGGAGCGGAGAAGTAATAAAAAATGTTGCAAAAACGGGGAAAATCGCACGGGTAGGCGATTCGACGCGACGGGAAGGGTCGAGGGAACAAGAAATTTAACGCGGACGAAGTCGCGGGCAGAAGCTATAATTAATAATTATGATTGGCCCGTTAGTGTAGTGGTTAGTGACCCTGACTGCTTTTTTTGTGGGTGGGAAATCATCAAATGACTTCTCTCACTCTAGGGTGGAGCCGAAGGGCGAGTCAGACTTTTACTGACTAAAACCCACCCGTGTTCCTTCAGTTGCCCATATGCCAGGGCCTGACTAAAACCACCCCGGTGTTCCGTCCCACACCTACGTCGGGGACCACGGGAACCAATATGTCTTCCGCGATCCCCGACTGGTGCCGGACGCCTGGCGCGCTAGGCCAACCGTGCATTGTGAAAGAATTTCAGTTGCTTGGGATCGAACTCGGGACACTTGGCGCGACTTTCAACTCAGTGTTGATACCGCTACACCAAATCGACTATGACCTTGACTGCTAAGACTGAGGTCCTGGGTTCGATTCCCACCCAGGACAAATCTTTGTGTGATGAGCACGATAAATTATTTGTTCTGTATCTGTGCGTAATTTATTTATAACATGTATTTAGAATTATCCACACTATCCACACTAATCCACACTAATATTATAAATGCAAAAGTAACTCTGTCTGTCTGTCTCGCTTTCCTGCTAAAACTACTGAACCGATTTAAATTAAATTTGATACACAGATAGTTTAGAGCCTGAGAAAGGACATAGGCTACTTTTTATTGCGGAAAAGGGGTTTTAAGGGGTTGAAAGGGAGGATGAAATGATGTTAGGAAGTATTGTCATTTTTAAAGCTAGAATGATGAAACTTTTTTATTTGGCTTTTATTACATCCACACTAATATCCACACATATAATATTATAAATGCAAAACTAACTCTGTCTGTCTGTCTCGCTTTCCTGCTAAAACTACTGAACCGATTTAAATGAAATTTGGTACACAGATAGTTAAGAGCCTGAAAAAGGACATAGGCTACTTTTTATTGCGGAAAAGGGGTTTTAAGGGGTTGAAAGGGAGGATGAAATGATGTTAGGAAGTATTGTCATTTTTAAAGCTAGAATGATGAAACTTTTTTATTTGGCTTTTATTTATATTTATGAATTATATTTAAAGTTTGTTAAATTTTTACCCTTAAGGGGATAAAATAACAATAGGGAATAGGGGATGAAAGTTTGTTACATATAAAATAATAAAGTCACTTTGCAGTCTGTCTGTCCCTATGTATGCTTATATCTTTAAAACTACTCAACAGATTTTGACGCGGGTTTTTTTAATAGATAAAGTGATTCCTGAGGAAGGTTTATATGCGTATAACATGCATAATGTAGTAAATAAACGCTGATAATTTTAGAGGTTTCTAATGTGATGTCACTAATAAACTCATTTTTTTGCGCTTACGTTGCGAACGCTGGCTGAACCCTACAAAATAGATCAAAATAATGTACTACAGTATTATACACCTTAAACAGGTCTACAAAAAAGTCCGCGATAGTATACGTCCATCTCTTAGGGATAACCCACAATAACCATTTTTTATCCTTTACTTTTACGAGAAATAATGGCATATTTACGAAGCGATTTTAAGCAATGTAGCATTAATCCATATCCAATTAAGTACCTTAAATATATTGTGCATTTTATATAAATCAATATGGCCCTTGACAGCATGTAATTTAAATGAATATCTTAGAAGATATCAGAGATTTAAAAAGCGGGGGCGGAGCGGCTTGCAGGCCGTAGGTACGTCCGTCCCGGTTGGTAGCGGTCGGGTAGTGCAGGATAAGTAGGATTGTAATTCATATTACATAGGCTTCAAAGTAAATGCGAATATTATGTGTGTTCGTTATACTCAAAATACACCTAATAGTATATATTATTCCAAGTAAGAGACCGCGAAGTATGGCTTAGATGTGTAGATTTTTGGATGGATTTGGATTTTCGGTTATCCTGGATACTTACCATATAGGATACTTTATCCCGGTAGTAGGTTCCCAGGTGATATTTTCCGACAGCTATACGGGCGAAGCCACTGGCAAAAGTACTGTTCCTATTATTCCTATGATCGATTTGGTGTCTGGTAAATGATTGAGTGTCTGTATAGGTAGAATACGAGCGTCAAGAAAAACCAGGAAAACTTATATTCAACTAAACCAATCCCTATGCCGCAGTCTTCTTACTCTGAATACTATTAGTTTTATTTACACACATGTATTCTCATAAACTATGAATCCGAAGTAATATGAATTATAATCCTACTTACTACTATTAATACTATAAATTATGTGAAAATATTTATGATTGGGTGATTGTTTCTCTATCACGCAAAAATGGCTGAATGGATCTGGATCGAAAATGGCACACAGAGTATATATTACCTATATAACCAGGATTAATACATTCTTACCGCAGTAGTACCTACGTCCTCCTGCGTTAATTTCCGACATCCACGCGGGCGAAGCCGCGGGCAAAAGCTAGTATGTAAATAAATTGATATTTAAAGGAATAAGAGCTGAAGACCAATTCTCGTAATTGAAAAAAGTTCTCATCTCGGGGATAGTGAAATGTCAAAAACTTGTCAAAAATGTATGGAATATCGAAGTATTTTTGACAAATTGAGATAGATCAGACTGTGTGTCTGTATGTGTGTGTGACTGTGTACATTATATATATATTTTTTGCTTTTGCTTGAGTTTAGTTTTCATTTTATTTGTTGGTATATTGGGTTGGCTAGCTGGTATATAGCACATCATTTCTCACTATTGTATAGAATCAAGTTCTTCAACTGGACAGACAGCTGTGCTGCTGGGGCGTTTGTTGCGCCACTTCTCCTTCCCAGCTAAAGCACTAGGACGTGATGAAGAGTGGGCGTTTTGGGGGACTGTTTTATGTAATTTTGACGTTCGAAAAGTGCCGATCGTCAGCCTAATTTGAATAAATGACTTTTGATTTTGATTTTGTGAAAGTTATTAATACGAGAGTGTTCCCTCTGATGTCTTTCGACTACCTCGTTGTTCTAGTGGTCGCAAGCGCTACTGCTGAGCATAAGGTCTTGGGTTCGATTCCCCGTTCGGGTAAAGCGTTATTGGGTTTTTCTATCAGGAATTTCTCAGTTACAGCCCGGAGGATGGGTGCCTGGTTGATGGCAATAGGCTCGCCCTTATTACATTAAACCTAACTGGCGAAATGAAAGTGTACTTTGGTATACCTCTGCCTACCCTTTGGGCAATACAGGCGTGAGTTTATTATATGTATGAACTGATGTATCGATATAAGAAAGGTTAACTCACGCAAAACTTACAGAGTCATTGCTGTTATTAAAAATAAAATTGATTTGTAGATAAATATTTACGAAAAAAATCTTGGAAAAGCTTCTGTGGCTCGTCTAGTTGTTGGTTTCGAACTAATCAAATATGTAACTTAATTTTGATACCAGATTGAGTTGAATAAGCTTTCTGAAACCGAAAGCTTTTTAAAGTTCCGGCATACAAGAAAATGGCAGAGCTGCTTGTGCCTATTAAATGAAATTGAAGTCGATAAAGTATATTAAAAGGAAGTTTAAATAACAATTCAATGTAAGTTACAGATATATAACTCTTCAAATAAAAGCATAGTAAGAAATAGATTCAATTTCCTTACCGGAAATTGTAATTTATTTACAAAAAGCCCGAAAGGAAATTAAATACGTCAACACTATTGAAATTGCCATCGATTTGCATGCATGATTTAATTAAAGTCAAACTTATTTTAAATTACCTCAAATATAGGTTCTTTAGGTACTTACGTCACCGCCCGGTAAGGACTAGGCCCGTGTCGACGGCGCGTACTGTTCCACGCGCGCCTCAAAGAGATGTCAGTAAAAATTGAAGGGGTCCGCTAGGGCCGATGCCTGCCAGAGTCGCGGAATTGTTGGAAAGAGTTACCGTGGCCCTGGCATATAGGCAACTGAAGGAACACGGGCGGGTTTTAGTCAGCAAAGTCTGACACGCCTTTCCGCTCCACTCAGAACGGAAGATGTCATTTGTTGATTCCCCATCCACAAAAAAAGAAGGTACTTACGTATCAATCAACTTAGTCTATTGCAGTCTACTGCTAGACATGGGCTTCTCCCACGTTCTGCCACGACACCCTGTCCCACTACACCCTCTACCTTCTGCATCCAGTCTGTCCCAGCCAGTTTCTTTAGGTCGTCAGTCCATCTAGCTAGGGGGCGTCCGACGCTACACTTGAGGATATGCGGTCTCCACTCTAGGACTCGTCTGCTTCATCGGCCATCGGTCCTACGACAGACATGGCCAGCCCACTGCCACTTCTACTTGCTTACTCTGCGAGCTATATCGATAATTACGGTTCTTTTTCGGATCATTTTATCTCTTTTTATCCTTTAAAGAAACTACGAGCGTAGCCCGCTCCATAGCTCGCTGAGTGACCTTGTGTTTGTGGACCAGCAGGACGCACTGGTTGAAGACCTTAGTCTTCAGACATTGCGGGATAGGCGACGAGAAGCGTGACTTACATGTCATTGATAAATATATTTATTATACCCTGCAGTGGTCGCGCGGATTACAGTTGTAATCCAGGGTTAATTTGTAATACTTAAACAGCCTCTCCAGGCACAACCACGCATCGGCAATGCGCGAGCGCAACTTAGTGGCGGCGGGGACTATCGAACTTAAAATACATGGAGTCTCGGCTAACAGACTTGAATTGTTTTTGAAATATTTCATTTTTTTACTACCCTGGATTACAATTGTAAATTGCGCGACCACTGCAGGGTTAAATTATTGCTTCTGAATATTTGGTCCAATTCTTATTGTTAAATTAAACTAAACAATTTTTAATGTCATTTAAAAGTTATCATTAAAAACAATAAATCAGTGTCAATAATAAATTCCATGTTGAGACGATGTATATCGCTGAAAGGCCTATTAAACAGAGACACGCTATTCGTTTACTAATTGCAGAAAACAACAGTGAAGCCACAAGACAATGCGATAACCCTACCCTTTTTGACTGGCCACCTTTACTAGACCTACCCTACTTCTTCAAAAGTACTGGTAACTTTGGCACAGAGGGGAAATTTCCTACATTTGTAGGGGCCAAGTTAGCCTGGTGACGTTAATAGTTAAGAACCAAGCTGGGAGGTCTACCGGTCACCCAGCTAATTGAATATGTCAATCATTTTAACAACGCAAATGAATAGGGCATAGAACTTAACGCATCCGTTTTACCTGGACCCTTCTTAAGTGCTACTTTGCATACAAGGGGGAGGTTTTCGAAAATGGTTGACGAATGCCCGGGGCAGGCTATCGCTCACCGTGGTTATGCCTGTTTGTATCTGACAGCACTAATTGTGTAATTTTCTGCTAAACTCATTAGTTGGCACGTGTGGCTGGTATAAGTTTTTGATAATGAATCTGAGGTATGAGCTTCGAGAGAGAATTTGTTTATGTTTGTGTAAATATTTCTCCTTGACGGAAATAAGGATATGGGAAGAATTAAAATTAATAGCCCTGTTTTTGTGTGGGAAAAACATCAACATCAAATGACGTCTCCCACTCTGGCCAAAGTGGGAGCGCGTGTCAGACATTTACCGTCTAAAACCCACCCGTGTTCCTTCAGTTGCCTGTGCCAGTGCCACGGTAACTCTTTCAAACAGATAAATAAATATCTTTGGACAACCAACACAACGTTATCTGATCCCAAACTAGGCAGAGCCTGTACTATGGCAACCAGACAACTGATAAACATACTTATATATTTCTAAATACATACATATTATAGATAAATTACACCCAGACACAGAACAAATGATTGTGCTCATCACACAAAGATTTGTCCTGGGTGGGAATCGAACCCACGACCTCAGTCTTTGCAGTCAGGGTCACTAACCACTAGACTAACAGGCCAGTCGATAGTATAATCCTAGATAGGATTTTTTTAACCGACGAAAAAAACGGAGGAGGTTCTACTCACAAGGCAAGGATTTCTTTTTACAAAGCAGTCCGATTTTGACAATTCTTTTTTTTAATAAAAAATCAACGTTTATTTTTCAAATCTGCGACCCTGGCAGGAAATTTAATCCTTCTAAGGGCTGATTTTACCAAAGTCCGATCTTTGTACATGGAATAAAATTGGTGTCGGACAGTTTTAAAATGGAAAAACTTTTCGCAGTCAGCACTTTTTGAACGGCAAAATAACATAAGACAGTCTTCCAAAATGCCCACTCTCACCACTTCCTAGTGCTTTAGATAGAAAGAAGTGGCGCAAAAAAGTGGCATACCTACCTGAAATACAACGTAACAAAAACTAAAGCAAATCAAATATTCAAATAAACAACATATTGATCTCCCTATCATGTTATTATTAAATCAAACGTCAGACTTTATTTACATTTACAGATGAATGGGAATGAAGAAAAAAAAAAGATCATATTTTACGATAAATCATAGACAAGCCATATTTCATCGTCGTCGGATTCGAGTGTTTGACGTGTCTCATTACAATGTTAAATTAAATGAATATCTTTGCCGCCATGGCGGATTGTCTTTGGGCTTGGCTGTATTAATAGAAGAAAGCCCTGGGATATGTATTTTAGAGTTGAATAAATAAAAAGGTAGCACGGGCACTGTTCAAAACATTTGATAAAGGTGAAAGCTCCAGGGCACCCCGTGAAATTTAAATTTATTGCAATTTGTAGGTCAGTATCAAGCTGAATTTTGAACAAAACATGATTCGCGAGTGTAATAAATATGGGTTTATATAATTATAATCATTACAATCATCTAAACAAACCTCTAAGTACACACGGCTACATATCAAGCTATATATTTCCAGTTTATGCTGACCTCGCATTGTATAAGTTTTTCGTATGGTGGGAAGTCAGCTTACACTGGAAATGCTAGATAGAATTAGCTTGATTTGTCGCCGTGCGTAGGTACATTCAATTCCACTGAACGACTTGTTCATGAAAAAGTCAATCAAGGGAATTAAATGAACTTTGAGGGTTGTATTGGTCTGCCAGGGTCGCGAGATTCGTTCGAAAGAGTTACCGTGGCCTTGGCATATGGGCAACTGAAGGAACACGGGTAGGTTTTAGTCAGTAAAAGTCTGACACGCCCTTCCGCTCCACCCTAGAGCGGGAGACGTCATTTGATGATTTCCGACCCCAAAAAAAGGGTTGTATTGATGATTTTAATTATTGTGATTCAGTAACTAGATACGTGTTACGTTTGCGAATCATATTTAATCAACATACAACTTGGCACTGTCCTGAAAATTGCAGAAATCCTGGAGCTTCTACCTTAAGGTGAAAGCGCCCCAATTAAAATTTTTGTTTGCTTTGAAAGTTACATTGATGGTTTCAATCACACTTTTTTTTTTGGGTAGGAAATCATCAAATGACTTCTCCCGCTCTGGGCGGAGCGGGAGGACGTGTCAGACTTTTACTGACTAAAACCCGCCCGTGTTCCTTCAGTTGCCCATGTGCCAGGGCCACGGTGTCTCTTTTGAACAAATCTTGCGATCCTGGCAGGCATCGGTCCTAGCAGACCCCTTCAGTACTGCTGACATCTCTTTGAGACGCGCGTGGAACACTACGCGTCGTTGACCCGAGCCTGGTCCTTACCGGGCGGCGAGCTACCCATTGCTCGCGCCTACGGTGGCCGGGAGTACGCTATCGACGCCCGGGGCGTCTCCTCCTGCGGCGGCTAGGGACGTGAGGGCGCAGAGACTGCCACTCCCTCACGCGCCACGCCTCCTCCTTCGCGAGTATTATTGCTTCGCAAAAGGAGGTGACGGCTTCCCATGCTCTCTCGCTCCGTACCATGGCTCGCACCAGGGCCGGACGCGAGAGGTCGCCGCCGCCGATCGCCTCCACGAGGACACGGCGGTGCTCCGCCCAGGCAGGGTACACCTCCACCGTATGCTCCTCCGTGTCCTTCAGACGATCCTCGCAATGGAAACACCCGGGCGTTCCCTCCCGCTTTATCCTGAACAGGAACCCCCCGAAGCACCCATGCCCGGTGAGAACCTGCGTCAGGCGGAAAGTAAGGACGCCATGGCGCCTCTCTATCCACAGTATCCACTCCTCAAAGAAGGGACTTACCGTTGCAATTGTGGCGTGCCCAGTGAATCACACATTGAAGATACACATACAATCTGAAACTGGTCTGCTAACTGCAAACAATGTTAGACAATTTAAATTTCTTGCTCTACGTTACCGCATCCCTTTAAAGAACGTTAAGGTTTTGACACTAATGCCAGAAAGTCAATTGATGTTGAAATTCATGTATGTTCTACATCGTTTAACCTAAAAACCGCTTATTTAAGCGATCATTGAGAAGCGTAACTTTTATCAAAAGACCAGTAGGGCCATGACAACATAAGATAATTTAATTAGTCCGAGAAAATTGCTGAGATTTTAGAATTCAGTACTTATATAAAAACTTTGGTGATGAAGCCCAATATCTATTAGCATCTTACGATAAAAAAGCGTAGCAAAGAATTAGTAGGTAGATATACCAATTAGTTTAAAAAAATTACTAGGTAGGTACGTACGGCCACAGTTCAAGCATTTCCAGTATAAGCTGACTTCTCACTGTACGAAAAGCCTATACAATGCGAGGTCAGCTAAAACTGGAAATTTATACCATGATGTATGACCTATCTGTTGAGTATATTTTTTACACTGCTTAGCAAGCATATTTGTAATCTGAGGCGCCACGAACATTAAGTGTTGTGTAAGACGTAAGACATTTAATTTTGATAATGTTACAGAGATACTATGATGATTAATTGTTACAAAGTCATCAAGATGTAGAGATCGCTCCCTAATTGCATCATCATCGGCAGCCTATAATGTTCCCACTGCTGAGATACAGGCCTCCTCTCGGTGAGGGCCATAATCCACCACGCGGGCCCAGTGCGGGTTGGTAGATGTACATGTCTTCGATTTTTTTTGTTCTTAGACATGTCGGTTTCCTCGCGATGTTTTTTTTCACCGTTTTGAGAGCAGTAACACAACTTTAGACTTTTGAACATATATACATTTTTGCATGTACTCCCTATATATTCAAAAGTCTTATACTTAAGGAACTTTTTTAATAATTATATTTATGAAAATCATTTTACATGGTAGTTAATTTATAGTTAGTTTATATTAGTAAAAAAAAAGTTTTTATGTACTAAAAAAAAAATGTATTTGTTACCCTAGCGATTATTATTTTCACTGTTATGTATTTTAGTTAATCTGTGAACAGCGTTGTGGGCTGCAATATTGTCTAGTTTTGTGTTTATCTTATATCTATGTTTTATATTGTAGCTGTTTGTTGTTCCTTTTGAATAAAATAAAATAAAACACAACCCTAATTGCGTAACACACGTGACTCGTCTAGGCGGCTAAGGGACTTAATAGAGAATGGGCAGCAGCGTTTTCTCTCGTTCTGCACAGAGATGCATTTTACCATCACACTGGGATCGCCAACCCGCCTGCCAAGCGTGGCGGTTATGGCAAAGTCCCTAATTTCGGGAGGCCTATGTCCAGCAGTGGACGGCTTATGGCTAAGATGATGATGATGACGTCATTAATCTGCTCAACAATGTAAAAAACGCAATTAAATGTTGTCGAATTGTCAAAATAAAAGGCTTTGCAAATTGTTATTGTTGTCACACAATTACCACGAAGTTCACTGTCAAGTTTCATTAGGTGCAAAATGAAAATATATTTTATTTCACATAAACCTACATAAGTACTTATAAAACGTCAGAAGCTAGGAGTACGGTTCCAATTAATATTTCCTATGGAGAAGAGCCGGCAAAAAATTCCACAGCTACTCTTTTAAAAATAAGTGGTTTTACAATGTTTTCAAATTACAGTGCAGATAGGTATTCTTATAATACCTGGTACTTGTAACCTGGTACTTGTTGACAGGCCTACACTATCCTCTTGGATAGTGTAGGCCTGTCAACAAAAACAAGTACCAGGTTTTTAATAAAATAGAAAATTTCCACTTCACAGTTAAAATGGCCTGTACGTTCTCACAGCAGGAAATAAAAATAAAAAAACATATTTGAAAGATAACTTAAATATAAACCTATTAAAATCAAATGACATGATTGCTATTTCAAACACTACTCACCGGTAGTGGTTGAAAGAAATATGTACCCAAAGACACCCCTTTATAATACTTATGCCCTGAAAATTATACATCACCTATTAAATGAAGATATGGCAGCCCCTAACTTTAATCAATTGATTAAAAGAGGACTGTTCGTTATTAACTCCTTGACATTTCTCTAGGTCTATGATATTGCAAATTATATCCCTAATAAACCATTAATAACGATTTTGTCGATATTGACATCATATTTCATGCAAAATACATCGAAAGCTGTATAATAAGCTTTTTCTAACAGTATTGACCAACAGTAATTTAATACTCAAACATAATCTTCCAGTTCATCATGCAATAATTTTATTAACGAGTTATCAATATTTATGAAATAATCATTTCAATCTATTAATATTTAATAACATCATCAAGCCTAAAAAATGGCCGAAAAAGTATTGGTGGAGTGAGTTTTTTATCGATAAAAAATATCATTATTTGCACCTGCGAATCATAATCGATTTCGTCTGGGCACATCTCTTTGGATGTGTAGCGACTTGAGACGTCACGCGGCGCACCCCTACCGTTACACATGAATATTAGTTCTTTATTAAAGCCGCATTGATAGTGTATCGATTTACGTTTTATTATCGAGTAATGGAAATATGAATGGTTCTCTATTGATGTAAAAATGACAGTAAAATTTCGTTATTGGTTCGCATACCACTGGTAGAACCATTTCAGAACGTGTATGGTGTTTCGATGTTGTTATTTTATTGTTGTTATTTTTCTTATCGAGTGATTTTGAAATGATCCGTTGGCTCTATATTATTAATAGAAACGGTGAAATGTCCATTTAGTTAATACTTTCTCCACATAGTGAATATAATCTATATATATATAAAATTCAAAGTTCTGAGTGACTGACCGACTGACTGAGTGACTGATATATCAACGCACAGTTTAAAATTTGGAGGGTGTGTTCTTTGTGAAGAGTAGGTATCCACTAAGAAAGCGTTTTTAGAAATTCCATCCCTAAGAGGGTGAAATGGGGGTTGAATTTTCTGTGAAACTTTTCATTCTCTGGGTCGATTGACACGCGGACGAAGTCGCGGGCAGAAGCTAGAAGAAGTATATAACCGATCTTTTAAAGACAATCCTTGGATGGATTAAAATGGGAAGGAGAGGCAAAACTGTTGAAAGTATACATGAAGCATAGAAAAAGAAAGAAAGAAAGAAAAATCGTTTATTCTGCACAAACAAAACGCATATTATGAAAAATAAAATAAAAAGGGATACAAAAATGTGCACACGTCCAAGGTAGCCGAAATCCGCGTATTCAAGTAAAAATAAAAGGTTTTTATAGTATTGTCAATAGTGCCTTCAGTCGAGTAAAGAGAAACAGCGAACACAGTTAAAACCGTATACATAGAATTTTATTTAAATAGATTGATATGACCTTACATAATACCCAAATTCTTCAAACAAACATCACAAAAACGTTCAAATTATAATACAAATCTATTTTTTGTATGAACTCCTTAACTTAATAAGTGTAATTCATCACTCGCTGGGAGCCAATCGGCTACCTACAGTCTATCCGAGCAGGCTGATTGAATTAGCCTGATCAATCATTTAAATGAGGCCCTGACCTTACCTTGCCGTGTGCTGGGGTCTTACCAGTCTTTGTTCGAATTTGTTCTGTTATTGTTTTTGGGAGAGGAATTTCGAATGTTGAATTGATATGTTGAAGCTTTTCGGTATAAAGACATTTATTTCTCAAAAAACAAGAACATTACAGTTCACTTAAAATATTGAGAAATGTAAATATAAAACTAAAAGTAAGTGTGATTCTCTGTGCTCACAATAAAGAATTAGGCAATAAAGGTTACAAATGTTACAATTGATATTGTTAGTGTTGTATTCTAACGTATTCTTCTAGGGCTTTTTTAAATTGAAATATGGTGTCACTATTGGTTATGTCATCAGGTAGTGCATTATACAATTTTTGATGATAATATCTAAATATAAGAATAAGAATAATTTATTGGTCAAGAAATTACAGTCATATGCGATTGATTCCTGGAACTCACACTAGGATTCCCTGTGTCGTGGAATCCAGGCTCCTTCGTTCCATTAACATTTGCTGGTATGTACAATATGTAGGTTGTTGGTGAAAATATGTTACAGTAAATTTCTTAATTTTATCTAATCTAGAACTAATAGACTAAAGAAAACTAATACTAATACACAGAGAAAATACAAAAGATAACCTAGTATGTATAGGTACGCATGTATGTTGTGTGTGATTGTGTTTGTGTGGGTTTATTAATTAAGATAGTCGTGTTGGTGTTGAGTGTGTCAGGATGTTATACTGAGGATGTATGTTATATGTGGAAGCTTGTGATATAGAATAATAAATATATAAATAGAGAAATGTATTTGTACCATTCAAATTGTTTATTTCTTTATCTAATTTAATATTTAGATTAATATGGTCTCAGTCATGTCATAGTCCAGAGTAAAAAGCCATTTTGTAACCATAATTTTACATTTACTTTAAGTGTGTTGTAGAATTTTGAGCGGTTGTTGAGTTTCGTGTAAATATGGGGTCCCATAGAACCGTACGACCTTCTACCAATTGCTTTACGGCATTGAACTTTTTCCCAATATACTCTATGACTTGATCGGATACAAGTGCGCATGGATGTTTTGCGAAATTTTAGAGAAACTGCGAGGATGTAAAGTTGTCTGACTCTAAGAACTCCCACTTCATTGTAGATTGTGTTAGTGGGGTATCGGAATGGTCTTCTGTAAGTAACTTTATGAGCTCTTTCAACCTTAATAATATGGATCTGCAACTTTGGAATTAAAAATACATCTCTGATTGGCTCTCAACATTTCAAGATCGTCGCATTCATGTGAGTAAGGCTTTAAATCCACGTCAGATCATATAAAGATTATGTAGATTGATGTTTGAAATGGTGTTTTCTGAAATTAACCCCTAAGATGCTGCTAAGAGGCTGGTCCACAAATTCAAGGTCGCTCAGCGCGCTATGGAGCGGGCTATGCTTGGAGTCTCTTTGAAGGATAAAATCAGAAACGAAATTATCCGGAAAAGAACTGGAGCTACCGACATAGCTCGCAGAGTAAGCAAGCTGGCAGTGGGCTGGCCATGTCTGTCGAAGGGCCGATGGCCGGTGGAGCAGACGAGTCCTGGAGTGGAGACCGCGTATCGGCAAGCGTAGTGTCAAGTAGTGTGGGACGCCCGCCAGCTAGATGGACCGACGACCTTAGGAAAGTGGCTGGGGCAGACTGGACGCGGAAGGCGGGGGATAGGTTGTTGTGGCGCAACATAGGAGAGGCCTATGTCCAGCAGTGGACTGCGATAGGCTGAGTTGATTGATTGAACCAGTAAGATTGAGTGGACCTGTCGAGTGACTGCTTGTTTTTTTTTCAGTATTTGTGCAGTTCAACTCAAAACTATGGAGGTCAATAGGTAAGCCGCATAAATATCTCAAACTGCCACACCATCGGATTAAAACTAAATGCGAAAGTAATTAAAATAAAAAGATGGATTCCGGTTGCCCTGCACCAGAATCTATTGCCACAATGACAGCCCTATTCTGACGTTTTCATCCACGTAAATGTCCGATTAAAAAGTATTTATGTAATTTTAACTTTACGCAGACTTTATAAGAGCAAAGATGTTGTGAACCACCAAGGTCAGTAAGAGCTTTCCTAATTACCTTTATTCAGCCCTGTTCAACCCACATTATCAAAGGCTCATAATTTAGCATGAGGATTCAATCAGCAAAAAAGAGATTATAAACCAATACTGGTTATTGATAAATCTAGAAAGCTGCACCAGAAAAAAAGAAAAAAAAGACAAAAACAAATAGCGCCTCGAACAATACAAACATTCAGAATTCAAATTCCGAGCGCGAAAACAAACTGCCAATAATATTGATTAAAAAACAACAATAGCGTGTCCACGCATCATAAGATTATTTCGGGACAGTATTATAATAAATTCTGGTGTTAATTATATCGTGAGTGGGTCGTGCGGCGGCACAAAGCGGGCGCGGCGCGGGTACGCGTGTTGATTTTCAGTTTATTTCATTAGATCCGCGCAGCAGGGTGCGCGGGAGTCGACGCCGGGCTGTAGGGTGAGTATACGTGCGGCTAGGTTTGGTACTGAAGGCTTTCGTTTCGCAATAAGTCAGTATTGAGAGAGATCAATATTTGGATTGGATTAAGTATATTTAGAACAAAACTTAATTCCCGGGACCACTTCAGATTGATATTTTACTTGTTTTAATTTTGTGGTAAGTAATTAAACGGTTTTATAAATAGCGACATACTATTCATTCAAATTATATTGTTCAAAAATTCTTCTATGAAAAGACATAAACGAGCGTCACAGCCGGAGTATTTTTATGTATACAGCATGTATCAAAAAAGTGTGGTCATATGTAAAGGTGTGGTACAGACAATCGAATTGAGCATCTTTCTCTATAGGACTAACATCGAAATCTCGAAAATAATATTAACTGACCCTTAAAAAACTTCAATACTAATCGACCCAAATGTATGGCTGATTATTTTATTGGCGTTTACAATATTGGCCCCATGGAAAAATTTGTTCCATTTTTATGAGCTGTACCACGCCCTTAATTATGACCACACCACTTTTTCGATATTCTTTACAATTGCCAAAAGTTTATTGCTTAAGTAATAACAACACAAACAAAACATGAACACACAAAGTCCACAAACAAACAGTAATTCTCCACGCTCAACATTATGGTCACCCTGCATACCGCCATAGGGTTCACCTGCCCGTTTAAAAATTGTAAAATATAGCATTTTTAATGAAGTAACCTTTTCAATTTTCGGCTTTACGGCCTTTATCGGCGTGACATCGGCCCTAATCAAGCTCGTTTGCTTGTTTCTAAATGTTTTTGTTGATTTTTTTCCATGCATTATTTAGTACCAGGGCTGATTACCTTTCTTTTTTAATTTAAAAAGTGTAAGCGCACCAAAAATATTAGATAATTGAATTTTTTTGATCGTTTCATGAGGTGTAATAGTTTGAGTTGTGTCACTATGTAAATGACGTAATAGTAGGCTTTTTTATCTGTCGTTAACTTGTGGGGTTGTAATAAAATGTTTGTTTGATATCCGTGTTGACGTAAGCCTCTATGATTGCGTGTAATAAGCGCGTAATTATTTTCTACGCGTTTGATTTTAAACGAACATTTATACTGATGAGGAAGACAATGAAATTAATTTTGACAGATAAAATATATATCAAAGAAAAGCTTTTATTTTTCAATTTTTCCTCTGTTAATAAAAGTTAATTACAACGGAAATATAAATCTTTTTTATTATTTTTTATTATTGTCTATGATGAACGCCGTAAAGGCGACTTTATTTATGCTTATAAATGTTGTAAAACAGTGTATTTTTATGTCAGCAATAAAATTAAATGGAGCTCTAAAGTTTGATACGAAGGAAGGGTCATAGGTTGGAATATATTCAATTTTGATGATCGACAGAAGGGTAAATTATTAGGAATTTATTTAAATCCTTAGTGATGTGGGCGGGCGCTTCATTGTGGGATGTAAGAACTGATGGCGCTGTGGAATGATTGAAAGAAGTTTATTTATTTATACGTTCTGTTCCGCTTCCATTGTTTAGGCTTCGTACGTTTCTTTAGAATAAACTATACAGGTACAGATTTTTGTTGTGTTCATGCGTCATTCACCCTGAATTACGTTAGTGCGAAGGGCCTCCATTTCATTAGATAAACGTTTTCTGGATCGCTATGCGAAAATACTTACTAAACTACTACAATCCTGCAAGGGTCGCGAGACCTGCCAGGGTCGCGACATTCGTTTGAAAGAGTTACCGTGGCCCTGGCATATGGGCAACTGAAGTAACATGGATGGGTTTTAGTCAGTAAAAGTCTGACACGCCCTTCCGCTCCAACCTAGAGCGAGAGACGTCATTTGATGATATGACACCCAAAAAAAAAAACTACTATATCTTCTTTGAAATTTATACACCCGTAGTTCCAATTTAAGGCAATTTTGGATCTTAGATGGTAAGCTTTGAGATAAGATTAGAGCCAGATTTAGAATTATTAACTTGGTCAGATTCATCACGAAGCTGCTTAAGAAAACATCCTCATTAAATGATAAATAATTTTATTTCTGTAAGTAGGTTTTTACAAACACTTTTAAATGTCAATAATATTTTTTAAACTAGATGAGGTCGGCGTATAACGGATTTATAGTGCTGGATAGAGGCCTCCCCCAATCGGCTTTCAAGAGAATGGGTGGCAGCGTTGTCTATGCATTTTACCACCATACTACCATCGCCAACCCGCTTGCCAAGCGTGGCGATTATGGCAACCCTCCCCAAATTGGGGGAAGCCTAGGTCCAGCAGTGGTTGTTTTTCGGCTAAAATTATGATGGTGATGACATCACGAAGCTGTTTAAGAAAACATACATGATTACATGATAGACCTGGGGGCACGGTTGCGATTGCCAAGTCAATCTATTTATTTAAAACATAAAAGATTTCTAATATTGATATGGTCACTATAAGATATTGTTAGGTTAGCCAATTACGTAAAACCTTAAGATAGAAGGCCCCTTAAGTCCCTTTTCAGTCCATTTTCCATTCAGTCCCTGAATAAATTAACCGACTTGGTATAACATGGATCTCACAACTTTTTACGGTAGAAGAACTGAGTTGCGAGACTTGGTTTTTTTTACAAGTTATATTTTTGATGTTTCTATTTTCCATTCCCACTATTTCTATGAAAGCCTAGTCACACCAGCTAATCGTTGAACAGACATCTTCATCTACTGCACATAATAATATCAAAATAATGACTCGCACTGCACTTAGCAGTTTTTGTTCCTTATTCTAATAGCTTTCCTACCATACCAGTGATGATACTGCTATTAGTATTTGGTTGAGTGCCTTGTGTGGTGCGACGCGAAATGTCGGGCTTTAAATGTGATTAGAATTTAATAATCTACATTTGGTTGGGTAACCTAGGGTGAGACCTGTCGTGGTTGTCATGCATACGTCAAGTGTGGTCGCAATGACGGCTGTCCGAAGCCTATGGCCAATAATATCAGCATCATCATCTGCTCAGCCTTTTCCCAACTATGTTAGGATCGGCTTCCAGTCTAACTAGATGCAGCTGAATACAAGTTTTTTCATAGAGCGACAGCCTATCTGATCTCCACAACCCAGTTGCTGGGTAATACGATACCCCTTGGTATAAATAATTGACAGGTAATGGTACCTTCTCTAAAACCAAATGACATATCTCGTCAAATTCTCAGTGAGCTCGTGTCTACTTTTCTATTGGTTAAAATGATTAGAGTGATTTCGTAATGTCCTGATGCACAGTACGTATTTAATTCTGTTTAACGCATATTTTCACTCCCTTATTACAAACAAGGGTTTTATTTAGATCAGGTTTATACCACCAAGCCAGTATTTTAATGAATAACCCAATATTTATAGAAATATAGTAATTTTTACATAACTGACAACTTAGTCCGGTGCCAAGTTGTCATTTTGGTACTAAGAACTTTACCCAAATTGAAATAAAACTTTATCTCAGTTTGGATAAAGTTGAGAAATGCAAAAACTGACTTAGAACGCTAGAAGTTAGATCGCATTTTATAATAAGACGGTCAGAGTTTGGCATTTATGAGACAGCGTATGCCAGTCAGAATGGCTGAGTAGTGACTAATTTAATTTATTTCGAGCTACAAGACTGATAGTATTGGCAACAATGTTCTAACAAACTCGTGTTAGTAACACACTTAAAAAGACAAAAACAAAAACAGATTTTGACATCACTGCTGCAAGGTGACAGGCCTAGCTGAAACCTTGCAGCAGTCGTTTACAAACTCACAATCAAGCGTACTTGCTATCATAGATAGGATGCTGTTGGCGTTGCGCCACACCCTAAGGACCTGGGATGCGCACCGTTTCCGTATCACCGTATAGAAACAGTCCATGTTGCACTAAGCGAGACACTGTCCAAAAAGCGCTAAGTATGTAAAACTTAATCGTTAGATAGAAAATTCTCTGAAAATTTTTAGGTGCGATACTAGCTTCTATAGGTGAATTTTCCTTGCAGAAGTTAGGATGTCAAATGCTCCATTAATTTCCTCAAGATGCTTTTATTCGAGCAATCACATCACATCGTTTCATTCTCTGTAATTTCCTTACCCGTTAGCCAAGCTTTGCATTTCTCCAGTCTCACGTTTTTGTGAGGTTCTCTAATGTTATTCATATTCCGCTGATGAGATAATTCATTATAGATAAATAAGTAAACCATAATTAACCTTTCCATATTTTAATATTGATTTAATGGTTGAGAATTGGTTCTAAAATATCGATATTTCAAAGAAGTTTTCCGTTTGCCTTATTAGTGCGATCTGACCTGATTGGTTATAGTTATGACATTTATTCATTAACAATTTGTATCTGAATTTAAACAAAATACAAAACAAACAACATTGGTTTAAAAAAAATCAATCACATGGATAAGAGACGCTTGGAACCGAGATGTACGGTGGAAAAGGGGAAGGCTTAGCAGCACGCGTAGCATGACCACCGTAGAAATGGGTTTTGTCGACGGAAGAATAGACAAAATTACGGATTGTAGAAAAATTAAAGAAAGAATTAAAGATTGTAGAAAGATTTGTACCGTTTTATGCGGGCGTAGCATGACAGTTCTATCTCTATTCTACTAAGAATAGACAAAACCCATTTCTAGGGTGGTCATGCTACGCGTGCTGTGGGTGAATCGTAAACTTACTACTATTGTAAATGTGAAAATTTGTTACTGTTGCTGTTTGTTACTCAATAACGCAAAAACGGCTTAACGGATTTCGATGACATTTAGCATACAGATAATTTATAATCTAGGTTGACACATAGGATACTTTTTGTCCCAGTACTACCTTCCCGTGAGATAACTTTCAACCTGCACGCGGGCGTAACCGCTGGCAGAAGCTTGTCATGAAATAGTTCTAAATAATTCGAAATAATCAGAACTACACATTTCCTGATGGTATACTGACATTTGTTGAGTATGGATTATTTTTGTTTTGTTTTAAAAGAACTTGTGTGGACCGTGCTTCTCAGATCTAAAGGGGACCTGTATTTAATAGGTTTAATTTTTTATTTATTTTATTTATGTAGTCTTTGTTTTGTTATTGTACCAACTTTGTATAATTTTGTTGAATTAACAGGCTTTGTATGTTGTTCACATAAATATGGAAGAGGGCGGTCTTCTGCTACGGGTATCTCCATACTTAAAAGAAGGCCTCTACCTACAACTTATTTGTTAAAACTTAATAAAAATTAAAAAAAAAAAACTTTAAAAAAAATTGGTTTAATATTAAATTATATTTTACTGATTGATATCCTGCACCCTAATTGTTATTAATCAGAATCTGAATCATTTTTGAAGCATATTGCTTATACTTTGGTTTCGTAACAAAGTGAATAACGCAACAAAGTTAACATCGCAATGAATGTTGATGAACTGTCAAAATAAAGTGTGTGTTACGCAACTAACCCGCTGATACTGACTTGCAAATTACATAAACGGAGGAAAACTCCCACTTTTCGGGTTATCGTAGCTTTTTCACTTTGAACTAAGCTCCACACATTATGGAACGTTATTTCCTTATAATAATCTGCACCTTCACCGAAAGTTGGTTAATAACATTAAGGAAGGGATATCTGTACTTAACAGTAATTTTGCTGAGCTTTAACGATCAAAATTGCACTCAGATGTAAATTAACGTTTACATCTTGGCAGACTGTAAACATAGGTGTCAATATTAATAAAATATTGATGAAACATTTTAATGTTGCACTTAAAATCTTTTTCTTTAGGTTAAAATCTTTTTGTTTAGCTTGTGAATTTGGTACATGACGATTTTTTTTGTATTAAGGTTTTATCCCGCCAATACAAATGTCAAACGTTTGTATCGACCTCATAAATATCTCTCTACTTGTTATAAGTTTCTTAATCCTTAATTTAAAATAATTTCGAGCTAAATCTTTTCTTAACCATCGAAGCCTAAAAAAACTCTTAATTCCATTTCAACATTAATCCTCAAGTCTTCAAAACTGAGAACATAACGACATACCGATGCGTTCCCTAATCGCCAAGGATCCCCAGCTGTGAGGAAATCATTAATTAGTCCAAGAGTTGCCTTCGAACCGATGAAAAAGTCTCGAATAATTTAAAACTCCATAATTGGATATTAAAACAAAAATATCGCATTTAAAACTGGCCCATTCAATTTCAACCGACCTCATTTGTTACTGTTTGTCTATGGTAGTTTTGTTTTAAAGTCTACCTTGTCTCTGGTATGAGATATTGTTGGCCATTTGTTATTTTAATTTAGTGATGTTGCCGTATTAATATTTGGATAGATGATTTGAGTTATTTGAAGGGTGCTTTGTACGATATGTACCTAGTGGATTATTAAAACAAAAATGACTAGGTAGGTTATAAAATTGTTCGTCCTTTCTTCTTAAAATCTTTCTCTAGAGGAATACTGGGTGACCATTCTTCAGAACAGAAGCGAGTTATTCAGATAATTTTATTTAATCTTTCTTTAGCAAATTTATCAGACAGCATGAGTAAGTTGTCTCCTGAAAAATCTCCAGAGTCATTCGACCGAATCAAGTGATGCAGCACTTGCAGCTCACCTTTAAAAAAACTCTACTAAAATTTTTTTTTTAGTTTTTAAAGGTTTTAGTCTAAAAACTTGTTTAAGCAGTTCAACTGCAAAAATAATCAATCTTTTCATTCTTCCTTCCATGTAACAAACATTATGCAGTTGCCAAAGCAGACTGACCAACAATTTTGAAGCTATATTACTTAATTAGAAACATACTAATTACGTCCTAAAATTAAACAATTAATTAAATTCATTGTTCTCAAAAGCCTTCCACCAAGTTCCCACAATTGGGTTCCCAATCAAATTATTTATTTACTACAAAAAAAATCTCAGATTCAAGTCGTGATCGGCGCCATTACGCGCGCTGCTCTTGCGCAGACGAAGCGCTGATAAATCATTGTGGCGCTTCTTGAGCTTCATTGGATGTAGCTTTGATTGATGGAGGCTGGAGGTCCAGTTTATCGACTGTTTAGGGTCCAGGGGCCGCGTAACACGGTAATGATGAGCATTGATGAGTTTAAGAGGAATAAGTTGAGTTCGTTACTTAACCATGTTTGGGTTTGTGTTTCTTTGTTTTGTTTATTTGTTCTTTAGAAAGTTTACCGTCTAAAATCTAGGTGAATAATGTGCTTTAAGTTGCCATTTACAAGCTTCCACGAATTAAAAACTTTTCTTTAAAAAAAATGTTCTTAACAAAATACAACCAAACAAATTCGAATTTCTATAAACAAAAATAAAAGAAATTCTTTTGTAAGACAAACATTACTAAAAAACCAGAATAAAAACCATGCCATCGCAATTGCAGACTTTTACAGTTAAAACATAATTTAACATGCATAAACCAAATATTTACCTATTAAATAATTTGCAGTAATGAAGGTTACACTGACTAGTCTGTATCCAATGTTAAACCTAGCAATTGAGTAAATACACGTGATTCAAGATTAATAAAATCCACTCGAAAGTTAAACTTTACCATTTTTCATACAAAACGTTTACTTTAATGGCGATTTTTTTCAATAATTTTTATTAATCGTTAATAAAGTTTTATTTCACCGATTCGCTACGGTCATAACGAAGCGTACAAAATCTATTATTTCGAATTAATTTTATTGTATAAAATCACCCATCGTTTAGTTAACGATTCGATACGAATTATTTGGATTCGCGACGTCGGAATATTTTAATCGAATCGCACGCGCAAGTAATACTTTATTTGGTTGCTAACAAAGCGTGCATTATGAGGATTTCTATCGATTGTCGTAACCGTTATTTGTAATCGATATTCGGATGTTAGTATCGTGATCGGGCGTATCGATTAATTATGAGAATTGATTAGGAGTGGGCGTGGTTCGGCTAACGAGACCGGCCGATCTTGTGTTTGTTTAATTACTTGAGATTCCGCCTCCCGCGTCGTCGTGGGGCCCTGGTACTTTGAAACTGAACGCTTGCTTCTGGTCTTCAGATAAATTACTTTAGATGTCTGTACTTGTAGTTACACTAGTTACCATATCCATGTACGAGTTATGTGTATTTAACAAGGACATTTAATAGCTATTTACGGATTTAGATTAATTCCTCTTGAACTTATTTTTCAGGATTACAGATGCCACGGAATTGGTCTGTGGCGTCACTACATTTTTATTTACTGAAAAATGTAGGTGTTCGCCTTTCGATATAGCTAGGATAAAAAATGAGTAGAGTAGAAAGGCGAAAAATAAGTTATATTTAAGCTGAAACAGTAAACGGGCTTATGTCTTGTTAAAACCGCAATATAATACCGCATATTGATTCAATGTAATAATTAAACGGCGTACCTAGCCATATAATTAAGACACTTATACTTGTGCCTTTTCACAATCCTCCCATAAAACAATAATGGCCTGTCACAACAGGCAGACGCCTGTTTCACACGGGCAAATTCTAGGATAACATAAAACATACAAAAATGTTGTTTTCTCTCTTACTTTTTGTGTGGTTTCATAATTAGATTTGGCGAGGACCCACCCTGCACGGCAACCGCGAGTTGGGTCAAGTTATAAGCGATCGTAATGGAAATACTTTCACTTTCATGGTGCACATCTACCTATCCTTTTCCCAACTACGTTGGGGTCGGCTTCCAGTCAAACCGGATGTAGCTGAATACCAGAATTTTACATGGAGCGATTTCCTATCCACAACCCAGCTACTGGGGAAAACGATACACCTTGGTAAGACTGGTTGACAGACTTTCGGGGTGCTTGTTGCCTTGATAATACGAAGAAAACTATAACCTGATTTAGGTAATATCTATGTATCATAGTCTCTATTTGTTTTACTGCAGGGAAAAAAGAGGCCTGTAACGATGCCCTTTGTTTAGATACAGAAACGTAACAACTTGGAAACGGCAGCGTCGGCCTCGACTCAACTTATTAATACAACTTATCGAGCAGTAGTTCTACAGATTGTAATGCCTGTAACTCACTGTAACTCACTCTTCGCCCTTGACAAGAATTGTAACATTATGTAAAATACTGAGAGGGTGGGAATACAGAGTAGCAGGGACATCGACGCGCAACCTAATATTTTGAATTCAGCACAAGATTCTAGACCGGTTACAAAAAATATATATCAGCTGTTTCATAGAAAAATGCGATACTTACGCGGTTAAAATGTATTGAACAGTTGAACATATAAGTCTACTACTAAAATACGATAAAAAGGTGTGTCTTCATATTTCTGTCAAACTATATATATACAACAACTTATCAAACACTCTTTTTCATTTGCCGCTACCGCTTATGACGTGAGCCATCAGATAATAAGCGGCTGTCGGGAGGCGTTCCCTGCAGATGAGTTCGGGAGGATAAAAATTCGATTACAATTAAATTAACCGAACTCATATTTATTTTTCATTAATATCTGATTTTGGAACTCGTAGAATATTATTTATATGGCTATAAATATTCTTGCTACGTTGTTTTACCAAAATTCCAAGTGCATTTTTCTGAATACCAAATTATTTTTTTGACCTTTTGTTGAAGGTTCTGTTGGTGTCCATAAGGTTACTGGGTCCCATCAATTTATACCTGTATTTCAATATAGTATACATGAGTCTTAGTAGCAATGTATATAGGTAAACGGAAAGTGCGCGCAGGAGCTCCACGATCTAATTTCCACCATTGTCCTTTTACTACCGGACTATCAGATGGACTGCAGGTTCGCACTTGGTTGATATCACGACCAGTACTCAGCTCTTCTCAAAAAGTGTGTCATTTTTTTGCCAGGGTCTGTGTTCCCTTCAATATTTAACTCATCTGCCTTCAGAGCACGATTGAACAGGCACATTCTGGTCACGCGCATTCTATCATAGACCTCATACATCGCTTTCTATCAGGCGTGATCGAGGTCAAGCAAATCGATGAATAAAAAAAAAAAAACATTAGAGTTATTGATTTTTAAATACAAGTGTCACTTTTCGCTTATTATGATGTCCTCATACTTTGATTAGTGTTCATCCTTTACATGATGCACTCTGTAGTCTGTTGAGTATCCTAAGTGGAAAAATCGAGAGACATACTGTTTAAAATCATAATCAACCTACAATGTTCCCACTGCTGGGATACAGGCCTCCTCTCCAAGAGTAGGGAATAGGT
This sequence comes from Aporophyla nigra, assembly GCA_947507805.1. Taxonomy (NCBI): domain Eukaryota; kingdom Metazoa; phylum Arthropoda; class Insecta; order Lepidoptera; family Noctuidae; genus Aporophyla; species Aporophyla nigra. The sequence continues at coordinate 19,417,437 of OX382302.1, read as the reverse complement.
CGTAATCCACCTCGGAAGCTCAGTGCGTGTTGTGTGTGATGCTGATGTCACATGTCTTCGTACTTATTGGTTCCAGGATATGCTGGTTTTTAGGGTTCCGCACCTCAAAAGGAAAACGCGGAACCCTTATAGGATCACTTTGTTGTCCGTCCGTCCGTCCATCTGTCAAGACCCTTTTTCTCAGGAACGCGTGAAGGTATCAAGCTGAAATTTATATTAAGTACTCAAGTCTACTGTCCCTTGGAGCTGTGAAAAAATCAAGCTTCTAAGCTAACGCAATCAAAAGATATAGCCGTTTATACCGCAAATTTCCACAAATTTTCGAAACTCGCAAGGGAATCAAAACCTAAAGGGTACTTTCAGTCGATCTAGAATTTTGAAATTTGGTATGAAGCAACGTCTTATAGCACAGATAAAGGAAAAATTGCGAAAACCGTAAATTTTTAGTTACATCATATAATAAACAGAACAAAACACAGACAGAAATAAAACCAAGCCAAGAAACAGAACAGAACTACGACTCGATTGTCGTGATGGGTGAACTTTTACTTATATACCTACAGGTTTGTACGGAACTCTCGGTGCGCGAGTCCGACTCGCACTTGGCCGGTTTTTTACAATGTTTTCGATGTGCGGGTTCAAAACGACTTCCAATTCGTCGTGTCGCGTCGTTGCCGCCAAGTCGCGGCCATTGCCACTAGACTTAACTTGGCTTTGTGCCTATTGTAAGCTTCAAGATATGTCCCAAAAAATCTGATGGAAACATGCGCAGTATCATCGCAATTCGTCATCATCGAAAAAATTCGCATTTCCGCAAAGAAGTTCCAAGAACCATTATTTTATAATTAGCCACAGTCAATTTCTCCGCTAGCAAACAGAAAGCAGCCATTAAAATTTTAAGAAGAAATTAAGAAAAAAAATCTAATAAACGTGAGTCACGGCTTTCTTTCAATCAAACGATGTTAAATCATGAGATAATTGAATTTTAGATTAATGGTTAATCATAAGCCAATCGGAAACATCCCACGCACCGAACTACCCACGACGCAATCCAATGTAATTGCATGTTATTGAATTACAATTTAATTGAATTGGATTATGTAATTAATGAGCGGCCATTGTTGTAACGTTCCGTGATGAATGACCCGACCCTCAAACAGTAAGCTGCCATATTTTTCAAGTTTTGACGTGTAATAAGATCGTGATTGATGATGGTGAATGTTGAAAGGTGAACATTATTTCTCTGAACGAAAGTGCTTATTGAACTAATTGAATATTTTGAACAGTTGTTTGTTCGTGTGTTTGATCGATTTTGGCGTATAGGTACGCAGTAGCGATGTAATTGCTGATGTGATGGGAGATTCGGAATGGTTCTCCGACTCATTATTCACGTTAGTCGAAATAGCATTTCGAAAAGTTGTGCAATCGCTACTCTTTTGTTAATGAAGACCCAATGAATCACTAGATTGTGATTTGTTTTATTTTTACACGCTTTATATTAGCTTCACTTGTATGTTTGTATATTTGTATGTTTGTTTGTAACCGACTCCTTATAGCGCGATTTTGACCCACTTTAAACGACCAGATTTCATTCAAACTGTGCACACTTATCAAGGACTGATGTCAATGCAATAATTTCATAAATTTATGCCATTATCCTTGCCAGGGTTACCAGGACAGCAAAAAAACTGTCTTCGAAAACTACGCTGACATACGTCACAAACTAATTTGTGCCATTATCCTTGCCAGGGTTACCAGGACATCAAAAAAAAAACTGTATTCGAAAACTATGCTGACACGTATGTCAGCATAGTTTCGGTTTGGTGTTTTCGAATTTTGAGACCTATGTCAGCGTAGTTTGTGACGTATCACAAACTACGCTGACATACGTCTCAAAATTCGAAACACCCTAAAAAATAGAAAATAAATAATAGTTAAAAAAAAAAAACTAAAAAAAACGCTTCCATTGAAAACCAAGCTAAAAAGTACAAAATAATGGAAAAAAAGCGTGGGGTGCCTGATATCAATAAAAAAATACCTTAAAAAGCACCCCACGCTTTTTTTCCATTATTTTGTACTTTTTAGTTTGGTTTTCAATGGAAGCGTGTTTTTTAGTTTTTTTACTATTAAAATAATCAAAAGTGATTTGGTAGTAGCACTTACCAAACGAGAAAAGTAACTGAGGTCGTCGGATATAGTTGTAGTTTAGTAAGTAACCAATGGATGTTTTAGAATGAAATTTAGTTTGAAAAATCAACTATTTGTTTTCTATAAATTAAATTTTATTCGAAAACTGCCATCGGATTCTTAAAAAACGCCAACCAAATGCGACGACCCTCTTTTGGTGACCATACGTTACAACCTCCCACATGGTGGAACGATGACCTTGTGAAGGTCGTAGAAATCCGCTGGATACGAGAAGCACAGAACCGGTCTTGGTGACGATTCTTAAAGCCTTATGTCCAACAGTGGACGTCTTTCCGCTGAAATGGCGATGATATAAAACCAATGTCTAGAGTTTATAGATCATTGTTTATCAGGTTTTTGTTATACAGGAAGACTTTTTAGTCACCGTCCAAATTATGATATATTAATATTTTGCGAAAATCATTTAATACGTGTTTTTTCTTTTAGTATCACTCAATACAAAAATATTGAGATATCTCATCACAAAGTTAACTATAAATAGTTGATAATTCTGGACACCGCCGCGCGCTAGTGCGGGATATTACCCAGTGCGTATGCACCGCGCTAGGTATTAATTTCGGCGGCCCACTCCGCGCGCCGCCGAAATTAATTGAAAACAATAATAAACAAAGTTGCACATTTTCCCTTCATACTCTCACGGGCGGCAAGTGTAATATTATTAACGTTTAACTTAGTGACCACGCAGAGTGGATAATTCTTTCGACAAAATGATTTAAAATGAAAATTTTATGTATCGTTTTTTTTTCAAAAATGGATTTATTGAATGATACCTAATGCCTAGAAAAAATTTGGACGGTGACTAAAAAATCTTCCTGTATTGGTCGTAGGTTCTTATGTAAAAAAAGAAATACTTAAAAGGTTTCAATATTTTTATTTTATACAAGATAATCCATAATGATGTCTTTTTAACCTTTTAGCAAACAGTAGAAGCGAAGACACTGTGGTTTGTGCAGCTATTAAAATTTTCTCTTCAACCAGAACTTTGTGGTTTACATTCAATCCTCTTTGGTGCAACTTAATATAACTTAATTTTTCCAAAACAATACAAAAACGTGTCAATTTTGAATAGTTATTGATTAAAATGGCAACCGACACCACACCAAGAACAAAGGTATGCAATCCCCACGCAAAACACATAATATTTTAAAGAATAGTATGTTTTTATATATTTACGAATCGAAATACCTATTTCTGTTTTCAAAAATTGATTTCACATTATAGTCTACGGTTTTTTTTTAAATTGATTAATTAATAACATTCTGTGAAGTTTAACTAATTAAACAAAAAAACCTGTTCGTAAAGATTCTCTTCAAATTAAAAAAAAAACTTTCCATTATGTTTTTTTACTAAATCAGATTTAGACCAAAACTAATATTTACATTAAGAATAAATAACCGTTACAGTAACTTGTTTATTGTCCTTACTTTTTACGTATACAAAAAACAATTTTTAATACTTTTTTTTGAGTAAAGGCACAATAAAGGCATGGAGACTTCCCCTGAGTTCACAATCATCACTTGAAATAACTTAAAACTAATAAGTACTTATCCTACAATAAATAACAATAAGGCATATAATGGACGGATTTGAAGTAACTACATCTTACATTATATTAACATATAAATGTACTAATTTTTACTACAATAGTTATCTTACATGGCGTTTAGCCAAAATATAGTATATGTAAATATTTTTATTGCTCACTGTGATAGGTTTTATACATTTAGTTAATTTACAGAAATAAATGAAACCTATTGAAAATAAGTAAGTTGGTACTGAGCCATTTATCATAATTTTGTTGTTACTTTTTTGTCATTATCTTGAAGAAATATTTCAAGAGCTCTGCCAACCGAGTTTTTAATTACAATTAAGATATCTAATTGATTCTGAGTTTTATTTATTTCTTTACTATGTCAAGATTGCAAGAGACGCAATGAATTAAACGTCATAAGTACTGAGAAATATAGCAAATTATAGTAGAAGTAAAATATTCAGACCAAAATATCAGCAGCAAAGTGACAAAACGTAAGCCAGAACTGAATTTAAGTTAATTCGTAAGCCAGAACTGAATTTAAGTTAATTCTTTATAGTCGTAACTACCTGATTCCCGACATTTTACAATGATGCAACACTCAACATCTTTAGATTGGCAACCCAGCCTTGCCGAAGGTTCAAGCTTCAATTAGGAAACCGGATTCGAGTTCTCCGAAACGGAGGGCAACGCTGCTCAACTAATCAAGTCCGTATGATGCCTCTGTCTTAATATTTCTAATCTCAATTCATGTTCTCTTGCTGCCATACGCAAGGCAGCTATGCTTGAGCTTCTTCTTTCAATTTCTGGGGCCGAAGGTTGATTTGGGGGCGACTCGCTTCCAGGTGAGATTGGGGGTGAGACTTGGGGCGGGTCTGGGGACTGTCGGGGGTGCGCGGCCAGGCCAGCCAGGAGGGAGGGGAAGGGGGGGCTGCTGTACAGGCCGTGAGGCGCGCTGAACAGTGGCGGGCGGGGCAGGTGCCCGCCCAGGTACTGCGCGCCCAGCACTGGCGCGCCGGCGTATCTGTTGACAGAACAATGCTGACAGTTAGGACAGTGTGGAATTTACAACTTTATTATAGGTTTCATGCATTTATGTTTAATTTCTTTAAATTAGTAACACTTTTTTATGCGCTTTTGGACTGTAACAATCGGTCAGTATTAAATGTTATGCGTACTTCATCATATAGTAATACCACTGGACTCCATGAGACATGCTCGACCTAGTGTAGGATTCATAAGCAAAATGCTTCTTTTGCATCTTATATATTTTGTAATGTAATGCTGTCTTTTTATGTAGGCTACTTAAAAGGAAGTGTAAAACACTGTTTTTGGCAAATAAAAATTATCTTATATTATTTTGAATACGTTTGGTTTTGTCTGAATTAGAGTATGATCTTATTGTATTATTTTTTTTTCCAAAATTTATGATCCGGGTGTTCACTTTTTTCTACTTGATAGATAATATTAGTTAATATCCTATGAACTTGTCCACCAAGAAGTACAACAAACTTTGTTCTAATCCATCTATGATTACTTGACCGCTCACGAAACAACTCCAATATTATTTGTTCCGATCTCCACTCCAAGATACAAGCAATCTCGTAGTTTGAGAGTCGTAGTCCAAAATATAGACGAACGAAGAGAAACGAACTATCCTTCCCATGGAGGTAGGCCAAAACTACAGAATGCCAGCTGCTACGATCCTTGTATAAGGTCGTTTTGTTTCGTTTATCGTCATATATCTGTACATGCACGCGTAGCATGACCACCGTAGAAATGGGTTTTGTCGACGGAAGAATAGACAAAATTACAGATTGTAGAAAGATTAAAGACAAAATTAAAGATTGTAGAAATATTTGTACCGTTTTATGCTGGCATGACAATTCTATCTCTATTCTAACAAGAATAGACAAAAGTTCTTTCTATGGTGGTCATGCTACGCGTGCTGTAGTCCATAATGTTATCATGTATTCCTAATAATGATAGTTAAGTACTACTTAACTCTATTTAGTAAATAATTAACTCATTGCAACTCACCTAAATTGAGCCAAGGCATTCGTATCGAAAGGTTTCCGGAAGCCAAAACCCAGCTGTGAGAAAGGGTTTGGCATGGAAGCCACGACGGACGGAGGGGGCGCCCCCCCAGCGCCTCCCAGGTACGGATTGTAGGGGTGAGCCTGAGGACCCACCTTCTCTTGTTTGCGCCATTTTGCCCTACGATTCTGGAACCAGACCTGGAAAAGATGGTGAGAATAAGTATTTGGATCACGATCTTTAGTTTTTTGGATGAACGACAGGCGATTGACAAAAGGTAGGTATTTACAAGGTAGTTGTGAATGGAAACACCGGGAGGGGACTGGGGATCTCCCTAGAAGGACATAGTGACCTTATTGGTGATGTTCTTCAGAAAGGTCAAGCGTGTAGTGTATTCATGTAGTATGGTCTTGGAAATGCGATGAATCTAACAGAATAACTGGTAAAATGTGGGTGAACTAGGTATACCTCCTCTGCCAAACCCTTTGGGAAATATCTATTCGTGTTTATAATTTATATTTACTAGTTTAGCCAACTTATAGGTAGTCCCCAGAAAGGAAATAACATGGCAGATGGTACTCAGAAGACAAATATTGTTTTTTTTGAGCTTCGCTATTTTCAGCTTCAATCACATTTTATCGACAGTTAACTAGATTTAGAACTCCTTGCACAGATTTCGCAGAAATCTAATTGATTCAAAGATAAACAGCGACTTATTTTGAATCCCTATTTTCAGCTCAAATCTGATTTTCTTGACAGTTAACTAGATCCAGATTTCCTTAAACAGATTTCGCAGATCTACCTCACTGTCAGGTCTAATTTCATGACTATGTATGTATTAAGACCGTAACTCACCTACCTACTTAGTTTCTCTTGGTTTGCTAACCACGCGTGGTTACGTTCAGTAATAGGTGTTAAATGCTTTTAAACTTACAGTTACCGAACACGCAGTTATACTTCACTCGATAAATAACGATATAAACTTCACCATACATCATAATCTGGCAGGAGTGTTATTTTTTAAAGAAAAACCCCGTTTTTTTGCTGGATATAAAATGGTGGCATGTAAGGTTTATTTTCTATAGCATCATTATAATCATATCAGCTTAAAGACGACCACTGCTGGACATAGGCATCCCCAAATTTGGGGGGATTTGCCATAATCGGTCATGGTTGGCGATCGCAGTATGGTGGTAAAATGCATAGAGAACACTGCTGCCCATTCCCTAGTAAGTCACTTAGTCGCATCTTACGACATTCACACCTGTATACATTATGGAATGCAATAAAGATTTGAGATTTGAGATCCATTTTCCATATTTTAGTTGCATAAAGACTTGAGTAGGAATAATCCGGTGGTAACTGCTGCGACTTCTGAACACAAGCAAGCACTTTGTGTAAATTATATCATAACCTCTCTGCTCTCAAAACGGTGAAGGAAAACATTCCGAGGAAACCGGCATGTCCTAGAACCAAAAACTCGAAAACATGTGATATTTACCAGCCCGCACTGGTCCCACTGGTGGATTACGGTACAGTTCCTCTCACAGAGATGGGGCCTGTGTCCTAGCTATGGGAACATTATAGACTGATTAACCTAGCACTTATTAATCGTTCATTATGCCCTCGAGAGCAGTGATAGTTAAAAATAACAACAATTGTTTCGTTGATATGAGCCCTACATCGCCTTGAAATTTAAAAGAGCACAGATTTTTTTACACATTCGTGTTTCCCTCAATGCCTTTATAAAGGCTTACTGCCATAATACCAATGAGATCATTTCATAAATTTTATTGAATATCTCTGTATTACAGTGTATTATGTAAAACATGTCGAACAAATCCTTAAACTGTCTCTTACATTGTAGCCCCGACATACGTGTTGTAAAATATTGCAACCCAAACAGATATTTATTATATTATAACAACAATAAATTATTGTTGAACAAACTCATCTTTATTTCATAATTTCGTCAGATGTCTTTTACAATTATTTATGTGCTTGTCCTGAGAAGAAAAACATCGGTCCTCCGCGACTTAAGTGAGTTTTAACGAGGAGAAATGTATGAAAAGAAACAATGTTTCTTACTTGTGTCTGCACCTAGCCTTATCCTAATGCGAATTAACTAAGTTAAATGTGTTTTCTATCAAGAAATAGATCCATTTAATAAATATAAAGACATAAGCTGCGTGTCGCGAGCCTCGCTAGATTTATAGCCCATTCAATGAGCAAGTCGGAACATAATATCATGTCTATATCGACGCAATCAACTAGAATTTGTAGAATTATACCCTAGAGTGTTATTAAATTTTAATTGTAGCATTCAAACTGACAGCCATCATATTTTATTGGCAACAAAAATCCAGCTTTTTACAGCAAAAAGTTTACAATTCAATACTTTAGTAAAAGGTCGATTATCATAGCATGAAATATTTATGCACGTACAAAAATGTTGAGACACGAAAAAAATCGTCACGAACCGTTCACCCATTATGTAAACTGTTATTTTTATGGCAATTTAAATTAATTCACTTATGATAAATGGTGTATTGTAAAAAATTAAACGCGTTTCTGTAAATGTCGATGCGGTTTTAGCGGATGCTGTGATAAACAAGAAACGTTTTATGTTTACGATGATGGTTGGCGTTTTATATTGAGCCTTAATGAGTGGTGTTTATGGTTGGAATTTGTGTATGATGGTATGATCTATTAAGTTTACAATGGCCATTACGGATATGACTTCATACGGCGTTGAGGCCGCGAATTTATAAATGTTGTAATTGGTGTGGGGCTGGCTGACGGCGGTGGGTGCAAAAAGGCACCGACTGCGTCCCAGGTGCCGTGTTTAATAGCTTAACAGAGTCGCGCATTAAGGTAATGACCACGTCGGCCGCTCGGCGCTGGATCCAGTGTGCTGAAGCGCTAAAATAGCGCTGGATTCCGTTGGGTTTAAAACTCGTTGCCTTGGGCGTAGAGCTCGTTGCCTTGACTTTTGGGATTCGCTTGGGTTAATTCCAGAGATCATCAAAACGGCTGCATTTCAAAACGGTTTCTCGTAGATTCAGTAATGGATTGAGAATAAATGAAAGTACAATCAGGTGCACTGAAAAACTGTATTTTAAACTCTTTATTTAACAGTAACGAGCATTCTCAATCTCTACAAAGTTGACATTGTAGAGACAAAATCAATGCTCGTGTGAACTGCAATCTTTTTAATCACATAAGGTAAAAGTATAATAGCTATATATTTATATCAAAGGAATAACCTAAGAAATTACAAAACTTAAGTTGAAAAAAATCTCTTCTTCGTCTTATACAGTGCAGGCTTTTACAGATTAATTTCCACTATAGGTAAATCAGCAAAGCGCAATCTTAGCCCCCAGCCACACCATGATCGAATCAGCTGGTAATAATACAAGAAAATTGCTAATGACCTCATTTAATAAACAAGGGTTTGAAAAATACGCGCCTATTACTTAAATGGATGGTAGCTGTTTGGTCTGAAGACATCGTAATATCTTAAGAGCGTCGTCCCGTGTAAAGCGTAAAGGTATGTAAAGATGTCGCCTCATTCGGGGGGCATTAAGTGATGCTGTGTATTAAAATGGCTGTGGTTTATGCGTTAAAATAATTGAGCTAAATGTCTTTAAGTAACGGTATATTGTGCAGTTTAGTGACTCTGCCGAGAATGATGGAGTTCATAATTTCAGCCGAAAGAGGTCCACTGCTGGGCATAGGACTCCCTCAATTTAGGAGGGGTTTGCTATAATGGTCACGCTTGGCGGGTGGGCGGGTTGGCGATCGCAGTATGGCGGTAAAATGCATAGACAACGCTGCTGCTCATTCTCTAGTAAGCCCCTTAGTCGCCACTTACGACATCCAAGGGAAGAAAATGGATGGTACTATTTTTTCCGTCTGGCATCACACGGAACTGTGATGGAACAGTTCAATTCAATAACTCAGGGACAACCCTGCGAATTATGCGAAAATTTTCGTAGGTTTAAAAAGGAAAATTGTTGTACCATACATTTTGACAGGGTAGGTATTGCTCTTTTCTACGAAACAGCATATATATTTTTTTATGTGACATTTCTACATAACCATCATTCAGCCATCGAACAGCTGAATACCTGGGTTTTCAATAAAAAAGAAAAGAATCTTATCATCAATAAAATTTCGTAGCATAGTTATAGCATAGCCCTTTATAGCATAGCCCTTTGGTTCTGGGAAGAGTCAACGAACCGCTTGCTTTATAGATAAGGACTTAAACAAACCCTCAGTGATCTCTTGGTCTCAATAGATCACTAAGGGGTAATTCCCTTTTTTAAGAACAGTCGCACCCTTCTTCCTGATCTGTAAAAATACCTTTACTTTACCCGAGATGAGATTCTGTATCTTTGACATTTTAGTCTCTTTGAAAGTCCAGACATAATCTTGGTCAGATCATGTGATGACTATGCCAATCTGGTGTCAGAAAAGGTCTTTTGAAAAAAGAACCACCCAAATGAAGTGGACTTGTCCAGTCAGCGCACGCATTATCAGTTATCATGTAGCTTAACTCAGAACTTAAGGAGCTTAACAATTCAAAGAACAATACTAAAGAAAGGACAATAAATAATAGTTTAAAAAAAAAACTAAAAAACACGCTTCCATTGAAAACCAAACTAAAATTCAAAACACCCTAAAAAATAGAAAATAAATAATAGTTAAAAAAAAAAAAACTAAAAAAAACGCTTCCATTGAAAACCAAACTAAAAAGTACAAAATAATGGAAAAAAAGCGTGGGGTGCCTGATATCAATAAAAAAATACCTTAAAAAGCACCCCACGCTTTTTTTCCATTATTTTGTACTTTTTAGTTTGGTTTTCAATGGAAGCGTGTTTTTTAGTCTATTAAACTATTATTTATTTTCTATTTTTTAGGGTGTTTCGAATTTTGAGACGTATGTCAGCGTAGTTTGTGACAGTTTTTTTGCTGTCCTGGTAACCCTGACAAGGATAATGGCACAAATTTATGAAATTATTGCATTGTCATCGGTCCTTGACACGTGTGCAAAGTTTGAATGAAATCTGGTCGTTTAAAGTGGGTCAAAATCGCGCTATAAGGAGTCGGTTACAAACAAACATACAAATATACAAACATACAAGTGAAGCTAATATAAAGCGTGTAAAAAAAAAGAAAACGAGTTTACCGTCTCGTATTAAAACTGGATAAAAATCGATAAATTGGGCCAAATATTTGTTAATGAAATGAAAGATTAGGTACTCAATAAAATATATATATATACGAATTATATACATAATATGTTAATAAGCTAGTTAAGTTTTTATTGGTACCTAAATACAATTAAAGGTAATAAAATACATGGCTAGTAAATAAGAAGATGTTTTTCTTAAGATAACAAGGTACTTTAAATAATCAAGACCAATTAATACTTCGCACTACACTAAAAAGTGAAGATATGCAACATTGTATGAAACTTAATAGTTTTAGTGGCCGTAAAGACCGTAATTTAAAACCATATTCATTGAAACTTATGGATAGAGGGTCAATTTTCATAATTTTAAGAACGTTCACAGTCTGATTTCAGTTTCAATCTGTCAAAAATACCTCGGGATTCCATACTTTTTTGACATTTGATTGTCGTCGAGATAAGACTGCGATTAGATTTTGAACGTTTTTAATTATGAAAATTTGCTTTCTTCCATGGTTTTGTTCAATTCAAGTGTAATTAAGTCTACAAGGTTTCACGGAAGCCTACTACCCTCATTTTTAGTGAGTCATCAACTGCCTAGAGTTTTTCAGGTCGGCTTCCAGTCAAACCGGATCCAGCTGAAAACCAGTATTTTACATAGAGCTAATCTAACCTCCACAATCCAGTTACTGGGTAATACGATACCCGTTTGTAAGACTGGTTGTCAGACTTTCGGGCTTCTAAGGATCCGTAATGACTGTCAAAGATTCACGATGGACAACGAGGACAACAGTTTAACGTGCTTTTCGAGGCACGGAGGGTTCTAGTATACAAAGATCACCCATCAACAGATCGACCGCTTTAAGGGCGTAACACACTAAGTAGGAATGATGTTCATTTTAACAGTTCAACAATGTTCATTGCGTTTGTTACGATGATGAGCATACAATTTTTCCGGATATATGAAGCAATGGTTTAGCAATACTTTCAAAATGATACAGATTAATAGTGTGTTACTCATTTAGAGTGCCGTTTTGCCCGTAAGATTAGGCAGAGGTGTACCTGAACTACACCCACATTTATAAAAATACTATTATATTCTCTATTTTTCTTGAGGGTGTATGTATTTATTTTTACAGTCCCCGTCTTTTCCAAAGGGCCTGTACCTTTAAGCTTATGTTTCCAACGTCGTTAAAATATTGTGATAGAATTTTCAACTCTCGGTTTTCCATTCATTACAAGCCAATTCTATTGAGAAGCCAATAGAGTCCATCCCAGCTCATCAAAAAAATACACTGTTCCGTTTTGAACACTAGGCGGTTAGCAAAGCATTGAAAATCCAGTGGGCGATCGTACCAGGTTTTGTAGTTAGGTAGGAAGTCCTGTCTAAATGAAGGTAGGTAGGTACAGACGCCATCACATCAAGCTATTACAATCTGTCAAATTTCTTTAATCGATTTTCAACTTTATCCCTGAAGCATTAGGTTCAAGGTTGATAGGGAGAATTTGACAGTTTCGGATACCTTGATGTGCTGACGTCTGTACATAACTTGTGATAATGAGCAGCTGGTACATAGAATAAACATGATACAACACAACCGCCATTGTAATTCGTAGAGGTTAAAAAAACATTATTAAATTATGTAGTTAATAAAATGTCAAACTCCAAAATGGGTGACTGGCTAGTTTGTAGTTTGAGCATTTTATTAATGAACAGCGCATGCGGCTACGTCGTTGGGTTCCTTTTAATAATAAGGGATATATTCTACCCATGTACAGAATGACCTACGGAGCCGAAACGTGGACACTCACAGTACGGCTGGTCCATAAATTCAAAGTTGCTCAGCGAGCTATGGAACGAGCTATGCTTGGAGTATCTCTGAGGGGCAGGATCCGGAATGAGGTGATCCGGCAGAGATTCAAAGTTATCGACGTAGCTCACAGAATTAGCAAGCTGAGGTGGCAATGGGCCGGCCACATTAGTCGTAGAACAGATGACTGTTGGGGTAGACGTGTTCTTGAGTGGAGACCGCGAATCGGCAAACGTAAGGTAGGACGCCCTCAGGCTAGGTGGAGCGACGATCTTCGCAGGGTGGCTGGCAGCAGCTGGATAAGAGTTGCCGAGAATCGGGCTGAATGGCGTGCAATTGGAGAGGCCTATGTCCAGCAGTGGACTGCTATAGGCTGATGATGATGATGATGATGTACATAATTTCATCCGATTTGGTTTAGTCATTACATGGGTTAGAAAATACAGGACAAAAGGGACCCTATTACCCAGCAACCTCTTTATGTAACTTAGTGTGTTACACAATTAGGGTGCTAACAGAATCTGAGTCATTTTGAAGGAGATTCCTAATTCATTACTTCGTATGTTGGAAACATTTGTATGTTCAGCAATATAAATGATGCAATAGTGTTTTAAGCACTAACACTGCAGGTTATGGTCTAACTGAGTACTAAATTTCATCGAAATCCGTTCAGCCACGTAAAAAGTTACACAGGCCGACAGACTGACAGACGGACAGAGTTACCTTTTTGTTGATAATATATTAAGTACTAGCCGTGCCCGCGGCTTCACCCGCTTAGATTTTGGAAATCATCCCACGGGAACGAGCTACACTGCCAAAAACCCTGTATTACTCCTTATAACATCAGTTATTTGCCAGTTAAAGTACCGTCAAATCACTCTGTTCAGTCCAGCCGTTTTGGAGATTAGCCAGAACAAACAAACATACAATTTTTTCTTATAGGCTTTATTATGTATTTAGTAAAAAGCCGTTATTTTGACGTTACAAACAGACACATTTTATTTATTCGTTTAGATAGATAGATACGAACATTTTTGCCTTAATAACAATTATAAGAAATAAGGTCACAATCAACATTTTCTTCGTCAATACGAATTATATCGATCCTTTGTGTGACTCGATGACTTTATACTGTTCAACATTAATTTGTATTCTAATAATCGCATCGACTGTGAACAAAATAAACCGTTACGACAAATAAGTGTGGGTTTCGTTCGATTATTAAAAGATCTCGGGCAACTACGAGTAAGGAAAGTTTTTGATGTGCTGCAAAATGGAGGAGCTATTTTAATTATTGTGATAATGCTAGGGGTAATTACGTTATACTCATAAAATGACAATTCATCGCCATTTTTTTATTTTGTCAGTTCCTCCACATTCATTGCGTTATTCATGTTTTGGAGCAGACGATTTTATTAAACTTATGAAGTAGTGGATAAGAAATAAACTTCAAAATCTGATTGTCATTGAAACTGTGTTACGCAATTATATTTCCTTCTGATGATTTCCATCATATGGTATTAATTATATTCATATTTATGTAGATACACTGCGTTATTTAAGACAAGCAGCATCAACCATAATATTACATTATATCACGCCGGTATTCCCCGTGGGGTTAGGCAGAGGGGTACCTATATTACCTACACTCACATTTCACCATGTTTAAGTCCCAAGTAATACGGGGCAAGCCTATTGCCACCAACCGGGCACAAATCCGGACTCCGAGCTACTACTGAGAAGTTCCAAATGGAAAAATACAGTAACAGTTTGTTCAGGAATCGAACCCACGGATGTAGATGGGTCGTTCTACTTTTCTACCGACAACAGTCTGTTCTTCGTCTTGTTATGGCATCTCGTTGGAGTATTGATATTTACGGTTTTTATTAATATTATGTCATTTTCATTTTTTCTAACCAGCATATTTAAAACGTGTTTTTCCCTTGGAATGCCGTGACAGAGTGGTAAGCCGAAATGTGGTCTCCACAGAAAAAGGCCACTCTGTCACATTATTTCTTTCTAAATCAAACATTAAAAAAATATAATAGCCGGAAAGACAATTTTAATTAGTCCTAAAGAAAACACAGATGCAATTTTTTTTTTAATTCCCACACAGAAACCACAATTATGGATAGTTCAAAAATCAAAAAAAAAAAACAGAAAAACTTCGTTTCACTATCGATAGAATAGAAGAACGACCCAGATCTGATTATTTATGACTCTGAAATGCAACAATTCTTTGTAGGACCAATGAATTAGCAATATTTATAGCTAAAGGGGACACATTAAGTATATCTTCCACTTAGCTATGTTTTATGTGAGCTCAATCAATTAATTTGATGAGGTAAGTGTGCAAAGCGGTAATTTTATTAGAAAAACCATTCAGGAATGCTCATTCAATTTTATGACGTCCTAGATGCAAGTTTAAGTACATATTTACTTGATATTTATTTAAATTAGTAGTAAAACTCATCAGTTACGATAGAAACTCGTGTGATTTCTGTTTTTGAATTTGTTATAGAATATTAAAAAAAGATTAACTATGCAAATTACACCATAAAATGTCGTAAAAATTAAAAATCCGCCAATGGCACTGCGGGGGTTACGAGATAAAGTATTAAGTATTGAATAAAAAGGCATTTTGTATTAATATTAATTAATATATAAACATTTATTCAGACAATTATATCAGAATCTACATTCATAATTGAAGATAACATAACAGTGAGAATATTAAGTAATTTATTATCATAGAACCTTAGAGACTTAGATGATTAAATTGTTATTTTGTCGCCTTGTTAGCCAGTTGCATAATTATCTCGTTTATGACGTAAATATATTATATTTCATAATTAATAATCCTTCAGACCGAATTTCGGCCATGGCGGCCAATATCAGTGGAGTCTAGCCATCTATTGTGCTTTTCGAGGCACAAGGTTGTCACACTACCGAACTCCGGGCTAATACTGAGAAAATCCTAATAGAAACACAAAATAACTAATTGCCCGAACTGGGAATCGAATTCATGACCACACGCTCAGCAGTCGCTTTACTACCTCGAAACCTATGCGACCGTGTTTCTGTCTTATTTTAAAGGAACTGTCTTAAGGACTAATTGACGCTGACTGCCTCATTGCTCTAGTTGTCGCTATTACGTTTATTTAGGACTAGCTGCCCGTGGCTTCGACCGCGTGGGTATTGGAAACAAAAAGGCGCCTAATTATATGGCAGTGAAAGTCCCGTCAAATTCGGTCCAGACGTTTCAGAGATTAGCCGGAACAAACAGACAGACC
Source organism: Aporophyla nigra (assembly GCA_947507805.1). Classification (NCBI taxonomy): domain Eukaryota; kingdom Metazoa; phylum Arthropoda; class Insecta; order Lepidoptera; family Noctuidae; genus Aporophyla; species Aporophyla nigra. The sequence continues at coordinate 19,401,363 of OX382302.1, read as the reverse complement.
GACAAAAATTTGAAAAAATGATTTTTTTAAATATAAGTACCGTATATACGTTCATATGCATTGAGTGAAAATTACAAACAGATACTTCAATTTTATTTGTTTGTATAGAAAACGAACGAGGGTTCCGTGCAAAAAAAATTAAAACCCATGTAAACCCATAGCTAGTTATGAATTTAATTAAAACCATGTAATAGAAATCATCTTAAGGAAACTAATAATGAGTCCGACACGTGTAAAGATTGAATCAATTAATAATTATTCATGATCTGTGGTTGGAATACTACACCATAATTAAGAAACATGAATGGTAGCCGCCTTTGGTGACATTTATTTAGGAAAATAAAAACTTTTTTGCAAAAAAAAAACAACCGACTTCCTTAAAAACACTACAAAGTGAAAAATAACTTTAATTTCGGTAGTCGGTGTCTTAGGATCTGTATTTATGGTTTTTTTGCCACCGACTTCCGAAATTAAAGTTATTTTTCACTTTGTAGTGTTTTTAAGGAAGTCGGTTGTTTTTTTTTTGCAAAAAAGTTTTTATTTTAAAATTTTTAGTTGTGGTATTCACCCTGCACTAATTCCAAACAAACAATGCATATTTATGCGATAGCAGAAATCGCGGTTGATTTCCTGTCATTTTTTAAAGAGTTCCGGTGTCTGTCTCCCGAACTCATCATCAGATCTATATGAAAATGATATGGGACCATTTCGGAATAAACCCCTTTCGAACAAAAAAAGAATTTTGCAAATCCGTCTATATATGACGGAGTTATGGCCGAACATACATAAAAAAAAAAAAAAAAAAAAAACATATAAACATCCGAATTGATAACCTCCTCCTTTTTGAAGTCGGTTAAAAACAACCGACTTCCTTAAAAACACTACAAAGTGAAAAATAACTTTAATTTCGGAAGTCGGTGTATTAGGATTTGTATTTAAGGTTTTTGCCACCGACTTCCGTAACTAAAGTAATTTTTCACTTTGTAGCGTTTTTAAGGAAGTCGGTTTTTTTTTTTGTAAAAAAGTTTTTATTTTTAAATTTTTAGTTATTGTATGTACCCCGCACTAATTCCAAACATACAATGCATATTTATGCGATAGCAGAAATCGCGGTTGATTTGCTGTCATTGTTTAAAGAGTTTCGGTGTCTGTCTCCGGAACTCATCATCAGATCCTTATGAAATTTATATGGGACCATTTCGGAATAAACTCCTTTCGAACAAAAAAAGAATTTTGCAAATCCGTCTATTCATGACGGAGTTATGACCGAACATACACAAAAAAAAAATTATATAATCATCCGAATTGAGGACCTCCTCCTTTTTGAAGTCAGTTAAAAACTTTAAGGAAGCGATGGAGCATTAATTTCCGATTGGCTTAAAATATGATATTTTAAAGCAGTGGTGGCTCAGTCGTAATAATAATAATAAATGTAGGTCGTAGGTTCGAACCCAGGCAGGCGCTTTACTTTGTGTAAATTATTTCACCACTGCTGTCAAAACAGTTAAGGAAAACATCGTGAGGGAACCGGCTTGTCCTAGAATCAAAAATTCTAAGACATGAGACATCTACCAACGCGCACTGTACCCCCGTGGTAGATTACAGCCCACTCCCTCTCGAATACAGGTGGCCTGTGTCCCACCAGTGGGATCATTTTAGGCTGATTATTTTATGTAACAGGCAAAGCGTGGCTTGTAACAAGTTCTTTTGAAAGTTTTTGCTTTACGTTTTAATATACAAGATGCAGTTTTGAACCTGCAAAACATTTCAGGAGGTTGTTATGAGACTCGTAAATAATCATATAACAATACGATACCAAGTCAATAATCAATAATACTTTTTATTTTAGATTTTTATTGTTTTTCAGAATAACTCTGGATGGGGAGCGCGGCTTTGGATCTATGAAAGAAATGTCGGTTGCGTTTGTTTGTGTGTGTGAAAGCGCAGTTTAAGGACACGTATAGACTGGCCGCGTTTTAAAAAAGGGAGTTCATACCGACCGATTTCCGTAAATAAGAATAAAATGAAAAAAAAAATACCTGCTCATTTTATTGTTGATTCGGGTCGAGAATCACTAACATAATTACCTCCTGAAATGTTTTGCAGATCCAAAACTGCACCTTGTATAGCTAACTACATATTAAGCCGTGAAGCAAAACCTTAGTACCCCTTTTTCGAAAAAATATGGCTGACTATGAATTTTGGAACTACTGGTCCGAATTCAAAAAATATTTTTGTATTGGGTAGCTATATAACATCATGCTGCGATCAAAAGGAGCGGAGCAGCAACGAAAAATGGACGAAAACTGGTAGCTAATTCGATGCGACGGGGTCAGGGGAGCAAAAATTTGACTCAGACGAAATCGCGGGCACAAGCTCGTTTATAATATGTGTCATCATCATCATCATCATTTCAGCCATAAGACGTCCACTGCTGGACTTAGGCCTCCCCCTTGGGGGCTTTGCCATAATCACCACGCTTGGCAGGCGGGTTGGCGATCGCAGTATGGTGGTAAAATGCATAGAGAACGCTGCTGCCCATTCTCTAGTAAGTCCCTTAGTCGCCTTTTACGACACCCACGGGAAGAAATGGGGTGGTGTTATTCTTTACCTCCGGCACCACACGGTACGTGTAGAAAAAAGATATACCCCCGCAGGCTTTATCTAGGAACTATTAATTATTAATATCCACGATAATAATTAGTTACATGCAGTAACGTGTAAAATGCCTACTCCATTCGTGAGCACACTTCGTTACTCTACTCCACGTCCAAAGTAGTTTATTATAGTTATCACTGCAGTCGTTTCTTTGTCTCATTCGATTCGGTCTGGTCTGATTGAAGGTTTCGCGACAGGTCCTTGGAACTACAGGAATTAGTGGTATCTGGTCTCTGATACCGTTCCGTTAGGGCTCGTACGGATTGACGCGACTTCATGTAACATACTAACTGTGGATAGTAAATTCATAGAAAAATCACTGCATAGTGTAAAACAAATTCAATTCCCTCGGTCTGTCGTTATGTATGCTTAGATCTTTAAAACTACGCAACGGATTATGATGCGGTTTTTTCTAATAGATAGAGTGATTCAAAACGAAGGTTTATACGTATAATACGCGGGCTACGCCGCTGGCAAAAGCTAGTATTTACTAAAAGACATTCATCATAGGCACAGGAATTATAGATAAGGCATTATTTGATTATAATATTGTAATAGTCTTTAAGTTTTTTTATACCAACTAATTAACCTGTGGATCATTGTTGTCTAAGCAAATAAACTAAATAAAATAGGTAAGTACCTATCACAGAGAGGAGGCCTGTGTCCCAGCAGTGGGAACATTTTAGGCTGCTTATGGGATTATGATATATCTATGTATTTTTGTAAAAATAATAGATAAAGTCATGCGAATAAAATTTTAAGTAAATTTATAACCTAAGGCAATTGGCCGTGTTATAGCCATTTCATATTACTGTCAAAGAATGACAATTATGACTTGAATATACGGCCGATTTAAGTTGGTTGTCAATTTGCTTAGCAATTACATAATTTACTTGACTTAATATTTCCTATTTTAGTTTTTATCAATCTCTTCTTACGTAGTCCTAAAGAATTGTTAATAACTAGATTCAAAGATCATTCCCTTGTCTACATTTACCACTACATACAACATATCTCTTTGTCTTCTCTATAATGAGGTAACAAGTAAAAAGTAATTCCCATTAAAAAACTAACAATCAGCTGTTTTAATGCCCCTTGTTTACAAGGAACAGGTCTATGTTCATGTAACTGATTATCTACTCAACGCTGATTGAAGTAATGTATTCCTGGCTGCGCCTGCGCCTTGGGTGCAGGTGTAAGTTAATAAGCGCTAAACAAGCCTTAGATTCAGTAAATTCTAGAACATTTGGACATAGTTAAGCGAAAAGGATCCAACTCACACTTTTGAGATATTGACGTTTGAAGTACAAAAGGTATTTTTGTTGTTTAATTTTGTCAGTGGAATATTAACAAAGAAAAGAAAAGAAAGAAAATACATTTATTTAGCACACACTAAAAGGCACACAATATATAGGCTAGAAAGAGGATATAAAAAAAATTAAAATTAAATAAACAATTCAAACATAAAAGGGTAAGGTGTGATGACAAACTATTATTAGAGTGTGCCTCGCGGCTGCGCCAAAAAGGCCCAGTTCAGCAAAATGCCAGACAACTAAGTGCCTGACGCTGGTTTTCTACTGGACCTGACGTGTGATGTAAATCAGTTTTATATGTATAAAAACAGCAACGTGATGTATGTATGCATTCATAAGTAAATTAAACAAATTTGTATGAGACAGAAATAAATCGAATAAAACAGTTACGAATATGAACATAAACAGTGTGAAAATGTATGTAATAAATAATTCCGTTTAGTACCTAGTATAAGTAGTTATTTGTATTTTAAAAGTTATGCAAGTACATCAATAAACCTTTGAATATTACAGTGTGATATTGAATTAGATTGCGAAAATAAATAAATAAATGAAACGGATGCGATAGACCTTACTGTAAAGTGTACTTAAGGAAAGAAATATATTGAAAAGAGTCAGAACGCAAAAAAAACCTGTCTTAAACAAATACGAGACTTCCATGATCACATAACCATTTTTATTACGAGCAACACTCACTGACAGAAACGCTGACACATACCTACTCAAGTGGGTAAGTGAGTAGGTAAATACATCATATAATTGAAACATTTAGTGTGACCATATCCAGCTTCCGTTGCGATTCTATGAGGTACTGCCGCAAGCGTACTCTAAAAGCGTCTATTATTCACAACACGTTTACAACACAACACGTTTTTAGGCTTCCGTTCCAAAGGCTAAAACGGAACCTTATTACTAAGACTCCGCTGTCCGTCCGTCCGTCTATCACCACGCTGTATCTCATGAATCGTGATAGTTAGACAGTTGAAATTTTTAGCTAGGTCGGTCTTGCTGACCGTTAGTATGTAAAATTTGGATCAGTTTGGTGCACTAACTCATTTTAATCCAAGTTATGGATTGTATCTTTTTTGCTGAACTACGTCCATTTGAGCCTAGACCGATAACACTAAATCTGTCTGTGATTACGGCAACTTTAAAAGGGTACTTGACTTTGTTGTTTATTTATTTTATTCAATTAGTCTTGTTTGCATATCAGCTGATTTCTGCAATGTAATTGAAAGGTGTTTTGAATATCTTGGATTAAGTCTTAATATACTTAGGTACAGTGTTATTTGAAAAACTAGCTTCGGCCCGCGACTTCGTCCGCGTTAAATTTCTTGTTCCCCCGACCCTTCCCGTCCCGTAAGCTCGCTTACCCGTGCGATTATCCCCGTTTTTGCAACATGTTTCATTACTGCTCCGTTTCTCTTAGTTGTAGCGTGATGTTGTATAGCCTTTCTCGCTAAATAGGCTACCCAACACAAAAAGAATTTTTCAATTTGGACCAGTAGTTCCTGAGATTTGCGCGTTCAATCAAACAAACAAACATACAAACAAACAAACTCTTCAGCTTTATTAGTATAGATACCAGCGGGGCGGACACGGCTTCTATGATAGGCTTCAGTCACGCATTTTATCACGGTTTTTGTTCCCAAACTGTGATAAAAATGTGTGACTCAAGCCTGTCACAGTAGGCCGTGCTCGTCGTGCTCTCCCAGCATCAAGCTATTCGATATATTTGTTAGTGTTACAATTTTTAAGCAAAACATTTTCATCATTTTCATTTTTCTTCATTTTTTGTCATTTTCGTCGTTGTTTGCTTTGGAAAAATATTAATTTGTCAAGTAGGTACATACATACCTAAGGTAATAACATTTTTTCCTTAATATTTTCAAAAGTCCCAAAAAAATAAATGTTTTAGGCTGTCCCTAATTGTAGTATTTAAGAAACATTTTCCTTCAATGACAGAGTTCATAGAACTGCAACTTTTCCTGTCGTGTAGCGTCTTTTGTCGTCACCGCATCAGTCTGGCGCTCCCCTTACGTCGCCACGGATAATTAACAAACGGAATAGGTAATTTTCATTAATGTGAACATGTCCTGCGCCATAATTAAGGTCAGTAATGAGATACCAGCTCAATGTTATTGTGTGTTAAATAATTATGTAGCACACTTCATTTTATAGGACTGACAAGTATATTTCATGTTTATGTGTTTCTTGGAATTTGACCTTTTTACACGCTTTATATTAGCTTCACTTTTATGTTTGTATGTTTGTTTGTAACCGACTCCTTATAGCGCGATTTTGACCCACTTTAAACGACCAGATTTCATTCAAACTTTGCACACCTGTCAAGGAATGCAATAATTTCATAAGTGCCATTATCCTTGCCAGTGTTACCAGGACAGCAAAAATACTGTTTTCGAAAACTACGCTGACATACGTCACAAACTACGCTGACATACGACACAAACTACGCTGACATCCGTCACAAACTACGCTGACATACGTCACAAACTACCCTGACATACGTCTCAAAATTCGAAACACCCTAAAAAATAGAAAATAAATAATAGTTTAAAAAAACTAAAAAACACGCTTCCATTGAAAACCAAACTAAAAAGTACAAAATAATGGAAAAAAAGCGTGGGATGCTTTTTAAGGTATTTTTAGGGTTCCGCACCTCAAAAGGAAAACGCGGAACCCTTATAGGATCACTTTGTTGTCCGTCCGTCCGTCTGTCAAGACCCTTTTTCTCAAGAACGCGTGGAGGCATCAAGCTGAAATTTATATCAAATACTCAAATCTACTGTCCCTTGAAGCTGTGAAAAAATCAAACTTCTAAGCTAACGCAATCAAAAGATATAGCCGTTTATGCCGCAAATTTCCGCCATTTTTCGAAACTCGCAAGGGAATCAAAACCTAAAGGGTACTTCCAGTCGATCTAGAATTTTGAAATTTGGTACGAAGCAACGTCTTATAGCACAGATAAAGGAAAAATTGCGAAAATTGTAAATTTTTAGCTACATCATATAATGAAAATATTTTTAATAATTTTAAACTGACTACCTCTTTCCTCATGAACGCGTAGAGGTAAGGTAATAGGTAATAGGTAGAACGGGCTGGTGACCGCAACTCCACGTCTGAGCGCGTATTTTGCGTACGGGTGGGAAATCGGTCATTCGATCCACCCCAGCTCCTCGAGGAAGGCCAGCAACGCTTTGACGTTGCTGACTATCTCGCGTAGGGTACCTGGGTTACCGAAGTACTTGGCCCTGTATGTGGCGATCGCCGGGCAGTTTAGAAGCACGTGCGCTGCTGTCTCGTCGTCCTCAATGCAGGCCCTGCACAGCGGACTGTCTGTAACTCCTATGACAAATAGATGTTTATTAAACGACCCATGGCCAGTTATTGCTGCTGTAACCATACGCAGCTGTCGTTTGTCTAGCCGGAGGACCTGTTTTGTGAGGCGAGCATCGATGGCAGGAAGCGCCTCCTTGGCCTGCCTGCACTCACTTTGGTCCACCCATAGCTTAAAGTGTAGATCCCTGGTACGTTTCCTTACCAGAGAGCGTAGGAACCCAAAGGGGAGCGGCGCGATGGGTTCTGGTCCCACCGGTGTCATGCTCGACCCCCTTCTGGCAAGTTCATCGGCGGCATCGTTACCTAGCGAACCGCTGTGTCCTTTTATCCACTGAATGGTTATATTATTGAGGCTACCCACCTGGTTGAGGCGCTGGTGGCACTCGTATATTAGCCCAGAGTCAATCGAGTGACTGTCCAGCGCTTGCAGAACAGCCATACTATCTGAAAGTATGCGGATCGAGTGGTCTTTAACCGCCCTGGCCATAATGGCTGAAGCGGCAAGAGTGATCCCAATGCATTCCGCCTGGAACACTGTGTTGTGGACTCCCAACGGTGTGGCTATATGTATGTTGAAGTCCTGCGAGAAGACTCCAGCACCTGTGCCACTGTCTGTTTTTGATCCGTCCGTGAAGATGCGCAGCTCAGTGGGGCGCAGACCCTCACACCGGCGATCTTCGTGAAGCTGGATTCTGTATTTTTTATCAAAAATAAATTGTTTGGGTACCCGGTCATTTATAGCCTTAGTGATGGGGAACTCATTGTTGAGTTCCTTAAGCAGCGCGGTGTGTTGTGTGTCTCTCTTTCTCCAGAGGTTAGTTGCGTCCAGACGCGCTGCCGCCAATGTGGCTTCCTGCTGTATGAACAGGTGGAGCGGTGGTAGTCCCAGCATGGCGTCCATGGCTGCAGTCGGAGTCGTCCTCATGCAGCCCGTGATCGCCATGCAGGCTAGTCTTTGCATGCGTTGCAGTTTGTTGCAGGCTGTAATAAGCTTGGTGCGGGGCCACCAGACCACGGCCCCGTAGGTGATCATGGGTCGGATCACTGCGGTGTACAGCCAAAGTATGATTTTGGGGGATAGGCCCCACTTCTTACCTATCATTTTCCTGCATTGCCAGAATGTGATGCAGGCCCTGTTTAGTTTGCTGTCTAAATGACTACTCCAGTTTAGCTTACTGTCAAGAATGACCCCGAGGTACTTGACTTCGTTGGCCAGCTGAAGTTCTGTATTGAACAATTTCGGTAGGCAGAAGGGGCCTAAAGCTCGTTTATGGGTGAACATGACTAGCTCAGTTTTAGTGGGGTTCACTGAGAGGTCATATTCTCTGCACCATCTCTCTACGATACGTAGTGCTTGTTGGGTGAGGTTGAAGATCGTGCTCGTCACCTTCCCTGAGACAAGGATGGCGAGGTCGTCCGCAAAACCTATTGTGTAGTAGTGACTGGCATTGAGTCTGGCGATTAACTCGTTAATCACCAAATTCCATAGGAGGGGTGACAGCACCCCTCCTATGGAAGTACGCGTAGAGGTATTAAACACTACAGGTTTATACGGAACCCTCGGTGCGCGAGTCCGACTCGTACTTGGCCAGTTTTTTTTTTATTATCCTATTGCCATCAACCTCCAAGAAACTCTAGATATAAAAAAATAGTTATAAAAACTAAAAAACACGCTTCCATTGAAAACCAAACAAAAAATAATGGAAAAAAGCGTGGGGTGCTTTTTAAGGTATTTTTTTATTGATATCAGGCATCCCACGCTTTTTTTCCATTATTTTGTACTTTTTAGTTTGGTTTTCAATGGAAGCGTGTTTTTTTTATTGTAAGATGGAAACTTCATATGGAGCTGGTGACAAGTGTCCTATATTTTGAAATGAATAAGGCCGTACATGCGGCGCGGCGGTTCTCATTGTTCATTGCCCGCTGTTGGTCGCGACTGTTATTTGTTGATTTTTGATAATCGTTTCTGGTAGTCAGTAACCCGAATGTCTGACAACCAGTCATATCAAGGGGTATCGTATTACCCAGTAACTGGGTTGTGTAGGTCAGACAGGCAGTCGCTCCATGTAAAATAATGGTATTCAGCTGCACTGGTAGCTGACCCCAATATAGTTGGGAAAAGGCTAAGCAGGTTTATTAAGGAGCTGGTGACATGGATTCTACATTTTGAAATGAATAAGGCTCCGTTCACGCGGCGGTTCTCAGTAGGTGTGACGTTTTAGTGTTTTTTTTTTCGGCATCATATGGCGTTTTTCATATTATATTTGTTTTTAATTTTATGAACAGTGGGCTGTTGACGTGTGATTCAAAGTTTTTACTATAAAATATCTTACAGGACGACTGTGAACGGCCGCTAGGTTATAGGTACGTACGAGGTGAATCAAAAACTTCATGGAATCAATGTAAAAAAAAAAAAAAAAAAAACGCATTTAGAATAACGCCTTTCGAGCTTTCTTAATCCTTGCAAAAATAAAAGATTTTCTTGGTTAACGCCGAAACACACGTTTCCAGTTGAGACGAAAAGTACGTGGTCTATGTTCTTAGGTCTTTTTCTGTTGTCTTTAACAGTTTCAAGGCGGATAGAAAAGAGGTATTGTTTGGAGTGTTACCTGTATTCGCGCCTCTGTTAGGCCAATTTTCAAAGCAAGCTCCTCTCTGAAACAAAGGGAGTATAGAATTATAAACCAGTTCAATGCTCAGAGGTTGTCACAATATTACATACCTATACATCTGCTAAAGATTTTAAAAAAACAACCCGCGACCAAAATCGAAACCGCAAAAAACTTAAAAAAACATAGTATACATGTTGGTCCTTTAAGACTAATAAGAAGTTTTAGGTAATATTTTGACGAAACGGCTGAACAGATTTTGACGAATCATGTCTAAGAACTACCGCTAGAAAGCCTACTTTTTAATAAAAAAGTGCACCCAAATCGGTTCTTCCGTTTAAGAGCTTCGGTGCCACAGACAGACACACATGGCGGTCAAACTTATAACACTCCTTTTTTATAGCTTGAAATGTAGCAGTATGTACATTTACTTCTCGTTCATCCAAGTAAATATGTACAATTACAAGTGGCCTACCTAATTTATTAATTATTATCAAAAAGGCTACATACACACCTATCTACTAATGAAATTATTAACTCAATTCATAACCATTTTTTTTTTTGGTTCTTTTCGTCCCTCTTTGGGACAGGCAAAGGGAGCTGAGCCCATACAGCCAAGTCTGATTTAGTTTTCTTTTTCTTCCAATTCTTCTTTTCTTTCTTGTCTTTCTATAATATAATCAAGGCCGAAACCATGTCTTCTTTATTCAATGTCTTCGATATCCAATAGTCAGGCCGAAACCAAGTCTTATTTTTATCAATGTCTTCAATAACCAATAGTTAGGCGTAAGCCAAGTCTTCTTTTAATATATTCAAGTTCAGTACCTTTTGTTAGACCGGAGCCGAGTCTTCTTTCATGTTTTATTTAATATTATCTCAATATCTCAATATCATATAATTTTATGTCAAAAGTGTAGTAGTTGTCAAATTCAAATTTCATCAACAGTTGATACAATAAAATCGTAAATTGGTAAAAAACAATCTTTTTTCGTCAAAAGTTGCTGAAGCGAGCGCGGGATATCTTCAGCATTTTCATAAATACCTAGCAGGCGATCAACTAAAATGATCCTTTGAAGAGCAAAATTAGGACAATCAAATACAATGTGATCCAATGTTTGTATAGCAGAATTACAATAATCACAATTTGGGGAAGACAGAATGCCAATTCTAAACAGATGTGCATTAAATCGAGAGTGACCTAGCCGTAGACGACAAATCGTTGTATAAAACTTTCTGTTCCGATAGATATTTCCTCCTGTAAACCAAGGAGGAGAAATCTTTGTTTTAATTTCAGCTAGCCACTTTCCTTTGGTTTCAACTACATGCTGCCAGAAATTGTGAAATTCACGTGCCAGTTTTGATTTGAAATAAGTCAACGCATCTGAATTTGGAATGGGCTTATGCAAAATTGGACATTCCTGATGATGATTAACAATGAATTTAGCCAGGTAATCAACTTGTTCATTTTCAACTACCCCGATATGTGAAGGAGTCTAGAAAAGGACGATATCTTTGAACTTATGTAAATTATTGTATTTTTCTCTGATATTATAAATTATGTAACTTGTTTTTGCATTACAACTGGGATTTTCTAGTGCTCTCAATACACTCATACTATCAGTGATAATGATCCATTTATTTTCTTGCCTAGTCTCAATATACTCTAAAGCACTGAGTATTGCCATAGCCTCTGCTGTATACACAGTTGCTACTGAAGACAACCTATTTCCAAACCCACTTCGAGCCTGAACGTCATAAATAGCCATAGATACAGCATTATCATTTTTTGAGCCATCTGTGTACAATTGATTGTAACCATTCCATTCCTCAAGCATTCTGTAAACATCCTCTTTAAACTTCAAAGATTCATTAATTACTATTTTAAATGGACAATACTTTGATTCATAGGAATATAAATAACAAGGCCAAATGGAACTAGAAAAATAATTTTGATTAGAACAATCTTTTAAAATTTCAGATAAACCTTGTACTAGAAAAGGGGGATTGATCCCATTAATAGCCTTCTTTAACTGCAATAGAAGAGGATGATCACTGATAGAAGAAATCTTAATGAAGAATTTTGTTCTGAGGTAATTGAATCTAATTATCAATGGAGGCAAACTACATTCGACTTGCATTGACACTATAGGTGTTGAACACATAGCTCCCAAAATAATACGTAAGCATCTATTTTGCACTTTTTCTAGTTTTTCTACTAGTTTTTGTACACCACTATAGCAAAAAAATGCATATTCGAAGTGACTTCTTACTAAGGACTTATATAAAATCAGTAATGTCCCTGGATCAGCACCCCAATAAGTGCCAGCGAGAGATTTCAAAATATTGCAAGCTTTTAATGCTCTGTTTGCTAAGTAATCAACATACACATTCCATTTAAAATTACTGAGAAAAGTAACACCTAAAAATTTTATGGAACTATCCACTAACATAAGACTATTATTGTAATAAATTTTAATACTAGTAGAACCAACAACATTTTTGGAAAAGACAACAACCTTACTTTTCTCATAGCTGACCTCCAAACTGAGACATTCAAAATAATGTCCCAATTTTTCCAAGCTAGCATTGAGTTTTGTTTCAATGCTGTTAAGGTTTTCTCCTGAACAATACACAACCAAATCATCAGCAAATTGTAAATTACAGACATCACTACCCAGCACATTATTTAATCTAGCAATATATAAAATAAATAATAGAGGACTTAATATTCCTCCTTGAGGAACTCCTCTATAAGAATACCTAGGTCCTATTAATTGATTATTGACTTTTACATACAATTTACGTTCATTTAAAAACTCAAAAATCCAACTTACTATTTTTTCAGGAACATTTAGTGAAAGGAGAATGAATGACAATGTACTTAAATTTACGTTATTAAAAGCACCAACAATATCGAAGAAAACAGATCCCAACATTTTATGCTCGACAAGAGCACTGTGTATATCCAGAGATAAATGACTAAGACTTTCCCGAGCAGAACGACCACATCGAAAGCCAAATTGATTGTAAGGTAGTAGACTATTACTTTCAATGTAAAATATCAAACGTTGTTTTAGAAGCTGTTCAAATATTTTACCAACACACGAACTTAGAGTAATAGGACGATATGAGTCAGCGCTGTTAGGGTCTTTACCCTGTTTCAGGATAGGTATTAAACAATCTGTTTTCCATTCCTCAGGAATAATAGAACAATGCCAAAGTGAATTCAAAATATTTAAAAATATAGACAAACTGTGTGAATTTAATAATTTTAACATTTTGTATGAGAGCCAATCTAAGCCACATGCCGAATCTCTTCTTGATCTTAAAGCAGATTTTAGCTCTTCAATAGAAAAAGTTTCCACCATGAAATTATTTGTGCAATTTTGTAAGTTATTGTGACTGACTGTGTAAAAATTTTGAACTGAATCAGGAGTATACTTATGCAGAAATTGAGAGATCCATTCATAACTAGAAAACAAACTGCTATTTGTAGAATCATTTTTTAACTTCCTCATTTTTGCCCAAACTTGACTCATTGGAGTGAGTCTATTAATAGAATTACAAAACTCTAACCAACATGCACGACGCTCCTGTCGTAGAATACGTTTTTTTCGGGCTTGCATATGTTTGAAACTTATAAAATTGTCTAGACAAGGATTTGATTTAAATAAGATGTATGCTTGCTTACAATCTTGTACAGCTCTATTGCACTTCTCGTTCCACCAAGGGAGTCGAAGCTTCCTCCTAGATCTGCGAGAGTCACAAGTGATATTGTTTTTATTAAAACTGATTACTGACATCTGAACTGCTTGTAGAATTATTGAACACAAATTATTATATGTATCAATATGACTCAAGTTATTATACTGAAAACTTTCCATCATGTCATTTACAATCTTTTTATAAATAGACCAATCAACTAATTTCAGATTACAATGAAGAGGAATATTTGAAACATTAGAAGGATCCACATCATTAGCAGTATCTATAACATATTTTGTAATGGTAGGCAAATGATAGCTGCCTATAGAATCCTGATAAACCTGCCATTCACAAGACAAAGCCAAGGAAGAAGAAACCATAGTTAAATCAAGACCATTTGGTCTCCATAGATGAGACCCTACAGTAGTTGGCTGACCATCATTTAAGAGTATCAAGTCATTTTCATCCATGGAATTCATTATAGCTCTGCCACGAGAGTCGTCACTACAACAACCCCAAAAAGTGTGATGGGCATTAAAGTCCCCAGCAATTATCAATGGTTTAGGTATACTATTTATTAGTGAATCAAATTTGTTCTTTTCAAAAGTAGGACTGCAATTTCCAGGACTGTAAAAACTAACTACTGAAATGTATTTGTTATTAATTTTAATTTTAATTGCAATATTTTGAATAGAATCGTCAAAATATGTGTCTAATAATCTAAATTCAATGCCATTACGTATAAATATAGCAACACCATTGTGATCATTACCACAATCATTACTAACTGTGGTATAGCCACGAATGTTGTATTGTATGTGTGGTTTTAACCATGTTTCTGAAACTAAAGCTAAATGTAAGTCATTATTATACAGAAACTGCTGAAACTGTAGTTTATTACTTAGCAAACTTTGTGCATTCCACTGAGCAATATTTAAAATTTTGTTAGTGAATTTTATATTATAATACTTTTACCTTACTCTAATAGCAGATGTTATAGATTGTGTACAAATACTTTCATTTTGTGTTTTATTTAACTTAATCAAGTTAACAATAGATTCTGTCAACAAACTTAATTCTGTGCTATTAGACAACATCAAGTTTATAATATCTGTCGAATGTTCCGATTTGTTCAGTGATGGGAAATTAACTTTATTAAATAAGTCCGAAAAAGGGGTTTTCAATGTATTTCTGCTTTCAGCAATCTTTCTTTTCTTAATGGGACATTGGCCAGATATGGATAAATGATTACCTTTGCAATGAACACATACAGCTTTTTCAGCAGGTACAGAGCACTCCTTGAAGGAATGACCCTCAGTACATACTGAGCATCTTTGCGAATTTTTACAAAATTTGGCTAAATGCCCAAAACGTAAGCAACGGAAACACTGCTTGACTGGTGGAATATAGGCCAGTACTGAAAGCCGCCACATCTTAATATGAACGTAATCTGGTAAAGATGTAGATGAAGCAAAAGTAATAACTACAGTTTGGGTAGGCTGTAGTTCAGATGAGCTACCTACTCTAACTTTTTTCATTATTCTTCTAACGCTTATAATTTTTTTTGAACTTGATATTGCCTTAAAATTTTTTTTGTTTGACATATCCGTAGGTACTGACGTGATAACTCCAGACAATTCTGTCGTTCCAGCCGGAATCGACGCTTTGATCGACTGTTCTCTCAGAAAAGTAACATTGTCCAAGAATGAATTGGCTAAATTCGGGCGATCGAAAACTACGCCGATTTTGTATCTGTTAATTTTTTTCAAGTACTTAATCCCTTTAACAAATCTAGTGAAGCATCCACTCAGGTACATCATATCTCTTTGGCCTATTGGTTGTTCTTCATTTGTGCTCTCGATAAATACAATAAAGTCATACCCAGCTACGGCATCCTCAGGGTACCTGCGACTGTAGTCTGTAACCCTATACGGGGCATACTTCTCTGTAGCCTTTTCTTCCGCAGTGCAGGAGTCAACGTAGTCAGACTCACTTGTCTCCGAAGATGAATCCGGAGGACCAGTAACAATTTCTTCACCAGGATCTTGTTTAGGTTTTTTTCTTTTCTTAGGCATCTTAAATCTTGTAAGAACTACTTGTTTTATAAACTAAGTTAATCGTAAGTAGAATAAAAACAGGAAAATATGTACAAACTAAATTAAAATTAAAGTAAAATTACAAGAAGTAAAAAAAAAGACCGCCTATTATTTCAAGGTTCCCGCGCTTTTTCAACAATTCATAACCAAGTAGATATTGGTGCCGATTCTGTTGTACAAAATTCTCTAAACTAAACTAAAAATCACTAAAATTTGGTTTATTCCTGTCAAACGACGATTTTTTATTCTGAAATAGACCAAAGTGACACAACTTAACTATATTTTAGTTTGACAGCACTAAGATTGCACTGAGTTATTAGTTTAGTGAAAATGACAATTTTGCTATTCTGAGTTTGCCGGTTTTCACCAAAAATTTAGACTATAATAATTTATTTTGACTAAATCTGACTATTTTTAATCGCGATTAAAAAGGTGCGGAATAAAACTAGTGGTCATGAACAAAAATTCACACCAACACCTCGCCTTTACGTGCAAAAACAGTGCTGTATTTTTTATTTTTTCTTTTGCTTATATCTCGAAAATGGCGTGTCCTATCGCAAAAATAATGAAATTTTCGACCCCCTTTATGAAAGCCCGGAACATTTAAATCTCAACACGTGGGTAATATTTTATTTTTATTTTTCAAACAAAAAGTGAAAAATTCCATACAAAACACGTCCAGGCTGCCCCATTGCGCGCGCCTTCGTCTCTAAAAAAATAATTGCGTAGCGCACACAAGTACCACGTTGCGAAACCAAAAGAAAAAAAAACGACGTTGATTGTCAAATTCGTTTTTAGTCGTGTCAAAATAATTTTTAAATTTAGAGATTTTTTCTTGCAGAATAGCGTTAAAATTCTCATAGCCAAAAGTAAGGAATTTTAGAGATAGTTTAGTTAGTTTAGTTCGGTGTACAACAGAATCGGCACCGATGTCAGTTAATTTCGTCGTGCAAGAATGTCATCCTGCGGGAATAATGCCGTTGACAGTTGTATTTTTTTCTGTACCACCTCAGATCAAGTAAAAAAAGGTAGATAACGCACGGCCTTTGCTAATACTGAAGCCACAAAACTCAGCTCCTTCACGTAAACATACGCGCTCACGCACACACATGCATCAAACTACGCTCATTTTCGTTAGTATCTTACGGGTCGTCGTGCAGTAAGTTTGCCTAAAAAATGCCGTCCTGTGTAATTAAATAGTATTAAAAAAATACAAAAGTGAACAAAAAGTCTGAAGAAATATCGTTTCACATGTAAGTACACATAATACTATATTATTTTATGTTATTCTAACACAATTTTGAGGTTATTCGACACATATAATGTCAATGTCCCGAAATGACGTATCAGGAGCGTGTTGCCAGGAGTTCGTATTTCTAATAGCCCAAAAATGTGGGTAAGTAAATTGTAGGCAAATTCATTACAAAATAATTAAGTACAGAGTGAACATCATTATTGTTTTTTTAAATCACGGAATTTATGTAAAATAATAATTATTTTACTCGTTTCTTTTTACATTCTCGAGTTACCTTTTATTTTTTACTATCAAATATTATTAGTTTTAGGTTGCCAACGAATATTTTAATAAGAGATGAATGGGTAGCTGCTATAAGACTGAGTCGAAATTACCCTCAATGGCAGCCATCCTCATTTAGTGTGCTAGGTTGTTTTTTTATTTGGCAAATAAAGTTGTTTTTTTTTTTTACGATACACAACGTGGACTTCGCCGAATTCATAGAACAGGATATCCAAAAAAAGTATTTTAACCGACTTCAAATAAAAGGAGGTTCTCTATTCTTCCTGCATAATTATGTTATGAAAAATATATACCTATATTTTCTCAGTATATAGTATATCTTGCGTTATTATACCAAATTGTTTATATGTATTAAGATAGGTACAGTTTAAAAATAATAGTATTATTTTCTTAGGTCAACCAACACACCGTTATCTGATCCCAAATTAGGCAGAGCCTGTACTATTGTAACCAGACAACTGATAAATATACTTATATATTTCTAAATACATACGTATTATAGATAAATTACACCCAGACAGAAATGATTGTGCTCATCACATAAAGATTTGTCCTGAGTGGGAATCGAACCCACGACCTCAGTCTTAGCAGTCAGGGTCACTAACCACTCGACTAACAGGCCAGTCAGTTATGTTTCTATTACAGAAATTATTTCCCCCTTCCAATGCAGTTGTTAGTGAAATATTATCGCCGAATATATTGCCTCCACTTGTTCCTGTGAGTATATTGTAATTAGGCGTATAATGTTTTTTTCAGATTTAACTACCACGACTGCATGAGATTTTGGGAGTTTGTTCCGCCACTTCTTCTTCCCAGCTAAAGCACTAGGAAGTGTCGAAGGGTGGGCGTTTTGGGGGACTGTCTCATGTAACTTTGACGTTCAAAAAGTGCTGACTCTCAGCCTAGTTTGAATAAATGACTTTTGATTGGATTTGATTTGATTTGATTGTGGGATCAGAGATTAATTTATGCTGTATGTACCTATACTATTATGTTACAAGTCAATGCTCTATGTTGTACTTTTTTATTTCATCTGGGAAAGAATAATTTAAATTCCATGGAAAGGTTTTTTTTTCTGTACTGATTAATTCCGTTTTTGTTTTTTTGTTTTATGTTATTTTTAAATAAACAGTCTTCACATAAACTTAATTGTATTTTTTTTCGCTACTCCCACACCCACGATGAGACCATCTATTGAGACGATTTATAAAGTGATCCTACACGCCTCCTACATATTTATAATCTTTTTCTAATTTAGGTATAAAAAATATATATTTTCGCATTTACTTACATAATTATTACCTATTTTTACGCAATTTTGAGGGACATTTAAAAAAAAAGTGGCAACACTTCATTGACTCACACATAGTTAAAAAAATGGTTGCATTTTCTTATTCTAAGTGCGTTATCTACCTTTTTTTACTTGATCTGAGTGTACCACAGACAATAAAAAAGGCGGTAAAACTGCCGTTGAAAGCAACAAAAAAAAAAAAAACAAATAATTATTTCTATCGGATAAATCCCGTGTGTAATCTATATATTATTGCTATTGTTACGTAAATGTACTTATATGGATGATAAAACAGTATAAACTTCAGTTGATTTTACGATGGATTATGATAATTCTGTTGCTATTAATTTGCTGAAGAACTTAATGTCTGCTAAGCGGTAAATTTTATCTTCATTATCCTATTATGGAATAAGGAAGAAACGGATTATTTGATTGATAAATGTAAGATAAAGTAGAAATGTTTTCACCACAGCTTAGTGATTTCATTCAAGAATTCATTCAGGATTTAAGAGGATTTAGATTCGTGTGTGATTTGATATCTAGTACGTACGTTTTTGGAATTTTATTACAACACGTGTATGGAGATTTAAGTACAAACGTTGCAATAATCTACTCATGAATCAAACAAAATTGAACTAGGGTTGGTCAAAAACTAATCTGCGGGGAAATTACGTAACACACTTACAGTAACAATGGGTTTCATTTTGACATTTCAAAAACATTCATACGTTATTTACGTTGTTGAATGGACGAATTTTTCGAATAAATGAAGCAATGTATTAGCAATATACTTCAAAATGATTAAGATTGTGATTGATAGTGTGTTGCGCAATTAGGGTGTTGTTTAATAAACATCAGATGTAACCAACCTTAGGTTCATCAGTCAAATATCTAACTATACAACTTACCTCGTAAAAACATCGGGATAATGTGTCCTGGAGAAGGCCTTCTCCAACTCTTCAAGTTGGAAACTGGTGAAGGTGGTCCTATACCGTCTCTGCTTCCTCTTAGGCGCGAACTCATCTGCATCGTCACTGTCTGCGGATCCTGGAGGGGGACGCTCGGAGGGTGACTGGTCAGCTCGAGACAACTCGGGGGTCGTTCGGGGAGAGTCGTCCTTTGGGAGCTCAGACACCCCCATTGCGGACGCGTACTTCTGGTACTCTTGGCTTTGGGTGAAGTAGTCTGGAAAAGGAGATGAATGGTGTTAAAAAAAACGCTTTGGTAAAATAGGAAAACTGGGTATAGTCAAGGAAGTTAATTGATAAGCAAATTAACAACCGTTAAGAAACTAAGTGTGCAAACTTTAAGCTTTATTTGGTCCTATTTATTATGTAAATCAAAAGCGATCCCATCTGGACTTGAATTATTTCTTTGTATAACTTGATTTTTTTGTTTCATAGAATTATTTTGTTACTTACTACTAAAAATACATGACGTATCATAGAGTAATTTATAGAGTTGTACTATTATCATATGGAGCTGGTGACAAGTGTCCTATATTTTGAAATGTTACTTACTACTAAAAATACATGACGTATCATAGAGTAATTTATAGAGTTGTACTATTATCAATAAATAATTTATTATGATCAGATCTAATGATAGCTAATCAAACTATTTATAGATCTAAACTGCTGTGTCTATTATTATTTTGTTAGATTTGTCAATAGCACCTTTACTTATAGTAGGCACTTACAGAGAAAAAAGTTTAATGGGAGTGCCCTTGGAGTTTAGGAGTCACTCCGGTTGACATCGGCGTGAAAAATACTCCTCTATCAATACTATATACATTTGTATGTATAATAAATCGTCATAGAGACATAAAATATTATCTTTATAATTAAAATAATTTAACTCATTTTTTAAACCTCCTTTTAATAATTTCCTCAGAAATTATGCAAAACAAAACTAAGATTAATGTGGATTAACGTCACATTGACAGTTTTTACATTGTTTCTAATAGCCCTGTAATTTATAGGAAGGCAATTATATCAGATAATAACCTAGGCTTGTAACCGACAGAAACAGGCAACAGCTTACTTAAGCTGTCAAGGGAAAAAAGTATTGACAGCCGGTTATAGAGTATAGAGTTCTAAGCTGTCAAGTTTTTTTTTTAGAAATAATAGAGAAGTAATGTTATAGCGTTTTATTATACCTTAAGGACAATTTCACACTCGTGCACTACATATAAATGGGTTTGCTAATAAATGGGCCTGACGGAAAATGAGTTATGTGTGCAGTTAACTTAATTACAGCTAAGTTGTGGCCGTGATCTGAATTTGAAGTGATTGGATTAAGGACATATTTATGTATTTCTTCTTTAAAAAAGTTCACTATGACAATGTTGATTTTTTATTATTTCTGATAAATATTGGGTGCTCCCTTTTATTAGGGCCTATGATAAAGTTATAGTGTAATTTAAAAAAGATTTTTAAGCAAATTTTTTTTTTAAGTAAAATTAAAATTACAACAACAGAACAATAAAAAATTACTATAGTGATCACAAATTATATCAGCTTATGCTAGTGATCAAAAACTTTTTTGATGTGTGTATGACTTATAGTCATATTCGATCGTTTCGTGCACACTAAACTCTTTTATCGTGTGTACTAGTTAGGTTAGCGTTGGAATCAATTTGTTTGCTAATTACCGGTGGTCGGCTTGAGCGCTGCGTGTCACGACCAGTACAAACGCGGCGATGAATTATAAATAAGGTTTGCGGCGAAATTGACGTGTTAATCTTCACGTAAATGGCAGTTTTGTGCGGACTTTTCATTTTGCAAGTAAATGATATTTTATTCAGCGTTTTTTAGATGTGGCAAATTACTGTTTTGCTATACGACATTATCATGTTGTGGTCAAAAGATTAATAGTCCTTCATGTTTAGTACTAGAAGTGACTGACTAAGAACGATGCTATTTTAAGGTGTAAACTTTAAGCTATACTGCCCTATTTGCTCAGAACCCTAATTGCGTAACACACTATCAAACAGAATCTGATTCAGTTTTTTGCTAATCCATATCTTCTTATGTTCGAAAAAAATGTCTGCTTAACATCGTAAATAACGCAATGAATGCTGTTCAACTCTCAAAATGAAAGCCATTGCTACTGATGTGTATTATGCAGCTACCCCACTGAGTATACAGACTGACACAATTTTTTGTCTCCTTCATGACTTTTTCTGTGTGAAATTCACAGAAATTACCATTTACTTATAACAATGTACTTCCACATCATAACCTCACTACACGAGCAGCTCCAACCCATACTTCCATACTAATATTATAAATGTACTAACTCTGTCTGTCTGTAACACTTTCACGACTAAACCACAGAACAGATATTGATAAAATTTGGTACGGGGTAAGTTTGAACCCCAAGAGAGGACGTAGGCTACTTTTTATTCAGCGACTTCGTCTGCGTCAGTGATAAGCGACATTTACGCGGACGAAGTCGCGGGAATAAGTTAGTCCACCTATAAATCCTACATTAAAAAAAATACCTATCGTGATTTCAAACGATTACCGATAATTCCGACCTCCGTTTCTAGTAATCAATTGTGTCATTTAATTCAGTTAATGGCATTAAGTTAATTGGTCACTGATTATGGTGTTATGTCTATAATTGATCAGTTATAATGGAGCCAGAAGAGAACAACACGCTTGTTATAGTTTGTAATTAGTTTGATTGCGGCTGTGTGAGTGATTTTATTTGTGTTTGTGCGGTTTGTTTGTTTTAAACAATTTTTATTTCTTTCTTTTCTTTGTCTTTTTGTCCTGTTAGGCTTTGGTCTTTGAAATTGGTATGATGGGTGCATATATAGGCAAGGAGATATGCCCGGATAAAAATTTATCTGAACCCAGTGTCTCAAGTTTGCTCGTACGACGCGCCACTACTTCATATAGAAGTAAAAGCAATAGTTTTTTTTAAATATTTCTATGGATGGGTGGTTGATGGGTGAGTCAGTGTTTTGTAGGTGTAGTATGCAAGCGCTACTGCTGAGCTATTGTTGCTGTGTTATTGGGTTTTACCATTAGGAAGTGTCCAATTGATGGCAATAGAGTTACCTCCTATTACATGGGACTTAAATATATCTGGTGAAATGTGGGTGTGGGTGCAGGAATAGCCCTGTCACCTCCGGGCATTAAAATAATGATGATGTTACGTAGAAAATGAAAAAAAGTATTATTGTAGGCAACATTCAAGACTGGGTGTAAGGCTACAGTCTCCTAGAAGAGCGGTGAATGTCGTCACTGAAACGTTATTATTGAAAGAAAGTTTGTGTTTAAATGACTTTTTTGACATCGTAAAATCGAACCTCAGTGCCATCATTTTCATGACAGCTGTCACAGCAGCCGTTATGTGTCGGCCAGTGATCTTGTAAATGTACCATAAGTATATTGAAAAAAGAACACATGTTTTTTGAGAAATATCCAATGACGCAGGATCTATATTTAAAAACTTTCTGTTTTGCTAGTCTTTGATCTGAAGAAAGTAAGCAGAAGCGTTGTTGTAGGTAACATTGATGATTGGCTGTATGTGGATGAAAAAGAGATCACAAGTTATTTGAGGAAGATCCAAAGACAGAATGAAATTTTTTTGCAAACTAAGTAGTTATAATTTAGGTATATTTAAGTTCCAATGGCAGGCCAGTATTGTCACATTGGTAAATAATGGGTCATACAATGGTCAACATTTGCCGGAGTCATCATTAATAACTTGGACAAATTTAACACAGACAATTAAGTCTGTAACTAATAAAACCGTAAGCAACATTTTTGATAAAATATTATTGAGTCCGTAACAGAAGACTGAAAATACATAATCAAACTGGAAGCTTTATGAAAATACATAAGCTATTACTGTTATATGTAAATTTCCATAGGAAATAGGAACAAATAACGTAACACCGCTAGCAAATTGTTCATATCAAATGACGTAAACCGACGGAAATAAGCTAAAAAGTAATATAAAAAACAACTAAATCCGAGTAAAAGAGATCGCGTGCGATTAAATTAGCAAATTACAGAAATAAACTCGCAGATTACCGCGTATTCACGGAAGTATTTATTTTCATTAAAATAAGTGAGACTTTTACGTTTTAATTTTAATAATTGAATTGCTGAAGAAGGTAGTTGTGTGATACACTGGATTTAAAAGGAGACCTATCTAAGGAGTTGGAAAGACCTTTTTTTTTGGGACATTTCATAATTCCCCGTTATATGCCTAAGAGGGGACAGGTCAGTGGAGAGACAGAAGTGGATGTTTTGTGGTGGTAAAATGGGTTGGTTTAAGTGTACTGTGACACGTATTAAATAAATATTAGGAACTTCTATACCTTTTCAGCGAAGGACGAGTAAATCGTCGATATAGGAAAAAGACTTCGTCATCTCCAATTTTAAATACTAAGTAAATGAGAAAGAATTACTGGAAAGAATATTAGTGCAACAAAATTTATGAAATCATACCTACTTTCACCGCCACTTTTACTTTGAAATCAACTTTAGCAAAGCGATCAATAACCACAACTATTCTCAATTTAAAATCACAAAAACGTTAATCACCGTTTGACATCACAGATGTCATGAATCACTCACTTTCACTCACTCCCATGTCACTCTTCTTTCTTTCCTTCCTGACGTAGCACATAGATGATGGCCGGTTTGTGAATGAGCATGTTCTATTAAACAATGTAGCGATAAGCCTCGATATTGCAATTCCTTTGTGATTTTATCATAGCGAATTGGATTACGTATGTACGAGTATGTAGCTGTTCTATTAATTTTATGTGTAATGGCTTATCTTTAGGACGTAAGTACTTCGCGTGGGAGGGGCGCACGGTTAAAATTTGTGGTGAGATTAAGCTGTTTCTCGCGGTTAGTTTGATGATGGGTGACCATTTTTAGTGTAATTATTTGAGTCAATATGCCATGTGCTACAGTCAGTTCTTTTGACCATTCGAGTATCTATGACGTTAGACTCCTGACAACCATCAGGGATCGTTGTCCTGTAGCTCAGTTTGAAAATGTTCCATGTAAAATAATCATTTCAGCCGAAAGACGTCCACTGCTGGACATAAGCCTCCCCCAAACACCGCCACTTCGACCGGTGCTGTGCCCCTCGCATCCAACGGATTTCTGCGGCCTTCACCAGCTCATCGGTCCATCTTGTGGGGGACCTTCCAACGCTACGTCGCCACTTCACCCCTTCCGACCCCATCGGCCATCTGTTCTGCGAGCAATGTGCCTTGCCCACTGTCACTTAAGTTTGGTAATTCCATGTCTAATACTGACATGTAAACCGGACACCAACGTAGGTGGACAGATCATTCACGGAAAAGACAGGGGCATCACTTCTGTAACCGTTATGATAACCAGTTTACAGTCTTTACGATGCCTTCATATTTAGCCTTTGTTCCCGCTGCTGGAACACAGGCCTTCTTTCCTGAGAGGGAGTGGGCCATAATCCACCACGCAGGCCAAGTGCGGGCTTGTCTATGAGTGTAGGTTGTCAGTTCAATACCTACAGAATAGTTCTGCAATTTTTTTTTTGTATAACTAACGTAATGATAACATTATAATGACGTGCTAGCTTGTGCGTAGTGAAATGAGTAATTCATTATTTATATGTGTATACATTAATCATGCAAGTTTTCCTAAAGACGTTTTCATTGCATTTGCCATCATAATGCGATGCGGGCGGCGTTGCGTCGAGATTATGTTTTTCATAGAAATTCTTCTACTAGAGCCACATCGTGCTGTCGTGTCGCGCTTATAACTTTTATCATCAGCCCTTCCTGTTCTTCATCTTATCACGAGCTCATGTCTTAGTCCACGTTCGCACGGACGTAAAAATACCGCGGCGGTTTTTTTCACACACAGGATCTTCTGCACTCTGTTGGAGTCTTAATAATACAGTACCGAGAGTTGAAAGTCCAATGCTCAATATATGATATAAGATATATATTATATTCCCGCCTTAATATTTTTACGACTCTGCGAACGTGGACTTAGACAATCAGCACTGTTGGTGTCAGAAGGTACCAACTCTTCTAAAACTCTTTGGTCAGATTGCACCACTATACGTATCTAGGTGACGTATACAGAGATTTATGTAAGTCAATTCTTTGTTCAAACTGTGGTCTGTACACTTGGGGCTGTCAATGGAAAAATATTGGCAAGATTGAATTCACCCGCCCGTTTTTTTTTTCGATAGGAAATCATCAAATGACGTCTCCCGCTCTTGGGCGGAGCGGGAGGGCTTGTCAGACTTTTACTAACTAAAACCCACCCGTGTTCCTTCAGTTGCCCATGTGCCAGGGTCACGGTATCTCTTTCGAACAATCTGGCGACCCTGGCAGCCACCCGCCCGCTTCCCTTCCTACCTCACCGCTGACGCTTACCAGTACGGTCTGCACTCCAGTGTCGTCTGCACTGTTATCCTTTAAAACGCTGCAACAGACACTGCCAATGCAGCCATCATGTGAATATTTTGATGTTGACAGGTGCACAGTTAAGAAAATCGCATAATACGATAGCATTGGCATACTTATCCATTTCTTGTATTAACTGTGCTACTTACTAAATACCTAAGTAACAGCCATGATTGTGCTTCTAATCAATCTCAAAACTAATCCCATTACATCCAATGAATAAACAGATCATAGATTTGCCAACATTAGATTACATAGACCATTTAATACATAACATGGTAACAATGCTTGTCCAATTTAGATTTATTGTAGATAATCCATTTACAATAGTTTTTGTTTAAATCAACACACGGAACTCTAAGAGATCTAGCCATAATCAAACAAGCGGCACTTTTATTTATCTGACAAACCGAGTTCCCGCATCACGATATTGATTAACCAATTAGGCACCGAAAAGATATTGATCTAGATTATCAAATTATAAGATTACTTTAATCTGGGTAATGCAGTATTCGATCTAATTAAGTTTACAAATAAAATCTGATCTAACAACAAAAGTACCGAAAGATAAGATGCTCTGATTAGATGACAATACGGTCTATAATCGGTGATAACATATTTAGATATTTCAAGCGATTTCACGACGTTTCGGATCTTGAAAATAATAGAATCGACTCCTGATAGGGCGATTTGGGAGACGATAACAGAATTTAACATTTATTTTTATTTAATTTACATTTTGTATTTCGGTTTCCATTTGTGATATCATCAGGGAATCGGGTCGATTAGAAAAATTAATTAAAAAAAGGAAAATTTTGTGATAACAAATTACGGTGGCTGATGTCAGATTTTAATCAGTGCTTGAAATGAATTTCCTGTTAAATATGCTGAAGTTTTTCCAGCAAGAACATTTCTGAAAGTTTTTTAGACAGACTCTTGTCAATCATTCTGCAGAGCATTTACTTTAAAAAGGTTACAGGAGTATAATCTTTATCTAGAACTCAGAATGCCCACCTTTTAGCAATTCATGGAAATCTCCTGGAGGAAGGCAGCTGACCGATACACTCCCTCCATCATTAGAAGGATTCGCCGACCGAGGCATATCGTAGCCACTTCCGACGACGCTACAGGAAAGTAGCAAGTCCACCAGCACGCTCAAAATGCACAGACACATATGCGGCGTCCTAATCCATGTCCCAACCCTTGCCAGCCCGCGCTGCTGTCTGTGGCTGTAAATTCATCCCTAAATCGATTCCCCCCAGCGACGCCCGATAGTGCCTGTATAATCGGTTAGTTTTAAGTTTTAAAGCCTTGGCTGACGATCTTAATTTATTGAGGCAGCTACAGACAATCCTACCTTAAACGGAGAGAGAAAAAAACTCTGAAAGTTCCGTCTAAACCAGTCCAGCAGTTTCAGAGATAATCGAAACAAACAGACAGACAAAATTTTAAATATTATTTATTCATAGAGAAGTCCAGGTTTCCTCACGATGTCATCCTTAATCGATTAACTTAACTTTCCAAAATGAACTCGGAAGGTGCATAATAATTGGAAAAGTCACATTGCTACTTGTCCGGATTTGAACCCACGTTGAAATATTACGAACAAATTCTCAACCAAACCCTTTGCATGCTACTGTCAAATCAATATTGAATTTATGATATCGAATCTGCAAAACAAAAGATTGTAAATACATTTTACGACTAACATTACTTCGACGACGAGGAAAAACCATTCAAGAATAATAGTAATTTCCCATGTTCGACAAAAAGTACGTAATTGTAAAGTAACATATAAATGGGTTTTCATTTAATTTATATAACAGAGAGAAAGTAAGATTAGTAAGTGAAGTTCATCAATACGTAAGTAATGCAAAAACCGCTAAATAGATTTTAATGAAGCTATCTAATTATGGGAAGAACTTGAATGTGGATTTGTGATATTATCGTTAGAGTGTTATATTATAGAAAGTAGGCAGGTCATCATCATCTGTCTGCCTTTTCCTATCTATGATGGGGTCAGCTTGCAGTCTAAACGGATGCAGCAGATGTATTTTGCATGAAGCGACTGCCTATCTGACCTCTACAATCAGCTACTCTACCCCTTGGTAAGACTGGTTGTCAGACTTTCGGGCTGCTGACGATCCGTAACGACTATCAAAGATCCGCGAACGACAGCCGGGAGTACGTACCAGCTGCACGGTCACCGGTCACTCTTCCATGGACCAACCACGGTAAGCGTGTTGCTGAAATTTCTTAGTTACAAGCCCCATAAGTAGGTTTAATCTGTTAAATGTTGTGAAACCGTTTTGTTGTGACTTTTCTTTTAAGTAGATGCTTCTTTCTGATTTAAAAGGTCTTTAAATTCTTTTATCAAGTCTTTTGTTACTATTTTGATTCTTGAGGCCACAAAATAACAAAACATAGTAATTTTAGTGTATCCTCGAAATGTAATAATCACGGTAAACAATCATTAATAAGTACATATATTTCCGAAAATAAATGAGTCAGACACCGAAAATGTTACACCCAAGTTATTTTTCCTTGCTCATTCTATGACATGATTCTTTATCATACCAAATTATAAAATATTTTCAGTTTTCCGCCACGGAAATCACCACCGACATAACGTTACTTAAGGAGGAACCGCCAACCTTCTTACGTTTTTACAATTTGAAGGCCAAAACAGAGGGACAAATGTTCGTATAATTGCGAGACCCGTGTAGTCATTAACATAAAGGTCGGAAATAAAAGAGCTAAAAATCTATCCAATTTTCTTCGAGAAAATGGGTATACTACCATGCTTGATCGTCTACCGCTCATTTTGATTGTGGCGTATTTGGACGCTACCGTGTACCCCGCCTTTAGGACATCATGTCAAATAAAAGGAAGCGCATAGCGCCTGCTAGTAACCAAGTAGAACTAAAGACTTTGATTAAAAATCTATATTTAGCCAGTTTCCTGTTTCTTATGTTAATTAAACGATGACGTGATTCAAACGAAAATGTCGATGACGTGTTAACGGTTTATGCGAACTGCACAAAATATTTCCCCGATTTGATTGATTTCAGTGGTAAGATAAGGGTTATGAGTAAGATGCGATATTTGTAAGGAACCGGCGAAAATTCGTAATAGATATCATCCAAATTATAACTTTCATGATCCAATATCGATTTGTAATGAAGTCGATATATTAATACTTTTAAACTTGGACCTCTTTACAAACTTTCACAGTTTCACTTTCGGCTTGGCATCTTGATCAGTGAACTCAACATCATCATCATCATCATCATAGTCGAAAGATGTCCACAGTCCACATAAGCCTCCTCCAAGTTCCACCACTTCGACCGGTTCTATGTTTCCCGCATCCGGCGGATACCTGCGTCAAGGTCATTGGTCTGCCAGGGCCGCGAGATCAGTTCGAAAGAGGTACCGTGGTCCTGGCATATGGGCAACTGAAGGAACAGGGGTGGGTTTTAGTCAGTAAAAGTTTGACACACCCTTCCGCTCCACCCAGAGCGGGAGACGTCATTTGATGAGTTCCCACCCACAAATAAAAAATGTCGTTGGTCCACCTTGTGGGACACCTTACAACGCTACATGTTCCGTTACGTAATCGCCACTCCAGAACCTTTCGGCCCCATCAGCCATCTGTTCTGCGAGTAATATGCCATGCTCACGTTTGGCTTATGTCTTCGGGGTATGAAGGTTACCTTGGTTATTCTGCGGATATCTTATTTTTTGACTGAATCACGTAGAGAAACTCTAAGCATAGCCTTGTCCATTGCCTTTTGGGTGACTTGGAGCTTTCTAATAACACCCATTAAAACCACGTGAATTCACAAACAACTTTTTCATCATCCTCAAGCGTAGTTTAACCTGCTCAGTGGACTCGTGTTGCTAAATGATAAATAATCTTCAGAACCTCAGACCACAAACCTCATTAGAACCTCATTCTCAATCAAAACTCCCAACAATATGTGGTATCAAATTCCTCTCCACTCTATCCAATGCTCTTTCCATAGCCACTTACAGGTTTCTTTCTACCTTGCCATCATCTTCTGTTGGCTCATGTTTCTCACTTAGTCTTTATAATAGTGAATTAATGATTTACCTAAGCTACAATCTTGAATACTTAGTTAATATAAACTAAGCACGTTTGTCTACCCCAGTTAATAGCTATTTATGAGTCATAACCGGTAACCTAGTTGCATACCTAGTTAGTTCATTAAATTATACTTCCTTTATGATTGATACCTGTCCACAGTTATCTGTTGATAAACTGACAGCAATACAGTCAGCAATGCAGTCATGATTACCAAGTATTAAGTATTTCATAATTTATTAATGAAGCAATAGGCTCGTCTCCAATAGGAAAAAAAAAATCTTCGTAGCATATCGATAGCAATCTATACAAGATGCAGTTTTGAGCATACAAAACATTTCAAGAGGTTGTTATGAGACTCGTAAATAATCATATAGCAATACATTACCAAGTCAATAATCAATAATACTTTTATTTTTGATTTTTAAATTTTAGCGTTTTTCAGAATAACTGTGCATGCGCGGCTTTGGATCTATGAAAGAAATGTCGGTTGCGTTTGTTTGTGTGTGTGAAAGCGCAGTTTAAGGACACGTACAGACTGGCCGCGTTTTAAAAAACCGGCCAAGTGCGAGTCGGACTCGCGCACCGAGGGTTCCGTACAAACCTGCAGGTCATCATCATCATCATTCGTAATCATCGTTTATGAAATTAAATGTTTTTTTTTTTTAATTTTTATATTTGAGTTGACTGAATGAAAGGTAAATTGTGATTTATGACGTATTAAAAAAAAAACTACTTACTAGATCTCGTTCAAACCAATTTTCGTTGGTAGTTTTCATGGTAATGTACATCATATATTTTTTTTAGTTTTATCATTCCCTTATTTTAGAAGTTACGGGGGGGGGGGGGGGACACACATTTTACCACTTTGGAAGTGTCTCTCGCGCAAACTATTCAGTTTAGAAAAAAATGATATTAGAAACCTCAATTTCATTTTTAAAGACCTATCCATAGATACCCCACACGTAAGGGTTTGATTAAATATTTTTTTTGGGTTTCAGTTCTAGGTATGGGGAACCCCGTGTGGTGCCGGACGTAAAGAATAACACCACCCCATTTCTTCCCGTGGGTGTCGTAAAAGGCGACTAAGGGACTTACTAGAGAATGGGCAGCAGCGTTCTCTATGCATTTTACCACCATACTGCGATCGCCAACCCGCCTGCCAAGCGTGGCGATTATGGCAAAGCCCCCCATGGGGGAGGCCTAAGTCCAGCAGTGGACGTCTTACGGCTGAAATGATGATGATGGGGAACCCCAAATATTATTGTTTAAAAAAAAAATGATATTAGAAACCTCAATATCATTTTTGAAGACCTATCCATAGATACCCCACACGTATGGGTTTGATGAAAAAAAAATTTTTGAGTTTCAATTCTATGTATGGGGAACCCCAAATATTATTGCTTTATTTCTATTTTTGTGTGAAAATCTTAATGCGGTTCACTGAATACATCCACTTACCAAGTTTCAATAGCACAGTTCTTATAGTTTCGGAGAAAAGTGGCTGTGACATACTCGGACAGACAGACAGACAGACAGACAGACATGGCGAATCTATAAGGGTTCCGTTTTTTGCCATTTGGCAACGGAACCCTAAAAACGGAGTTCACACTTACCGATTTCCGTAAATAAGAATAAAATGAAAAAAATACCTGCCCATTTTATTGTTGATTCGGGTCGAGAATCACTAACATAATTACCTCCTGAAATGTTTTGCAGATCCAAAACTGCACCTTGTATACAGTCAGCCCAGACATTTGGCTACGAGCTTGGCGAATTCAGTAGCATCCATCGGCTCTTGTAGGGTGCAAACAACATGACACGCTGGACACGATATTAAGTGCTCCATTGTTTGTGGGACAGCACCACATTTACAGGATGGTCATCTGTGTATCTTCACTTGACCAGGTTGAGGGTTATATATATGTCCTAAGATATTTAAATAAATAATTTACTTGGAGTAATGTTTGTACCCATTGGTATCGGCCCCGACTTCCCGAGTTGTTGGTCTTGCCTTCAGACGCATGCAGGCACTTTGTATACAGGGTAAGTTTTTATCCAGTGCGCAAATTGTAACCATGAATTCAGCATATATTATCATTCTAGACCCCCTTGCGCAGAAATTTTTCGTCGGTTTCACAAAAAAATAATCAGCTGTTTCATAGAAAAATGCAATACCTACAGGGTCAAAATGTATGGAACAGCTGATTTTTTTTTGTATAACCGACGAAAATTTTCTACACTGGGGGGTCTAGAATGATATGCTGAATTCATGTTTACAGTTTGCGCACTGGATAAAAACTTATCATGTATTTAATTTCATCAACATTGCTCTTAACGATGAAGGAAAATATCGTGAGGAAACCGGAATGTCCTAGAACTGAAAAATTCGAAGACGTGTGATATCCACAAACTCACAAAGCCCCCGTGGTAGACCACAGAGAGGAGGCCTGTGTCCCAGCAGTGGGAACATTACGGGCTGTAAATGTTTCATGCTAATCTAGAATTTGTAGAATCTAAGGTAAGGATCATAAGAAGGATTTATACTTAGTTTATAATGCATTACATTGCACAACGATATACGTATTTAATTCGTCGACAAGAAGTCTAACAATCACTGGTAGTAATCAGCTGATAGATAAAGAATCATTTAGTCAGTACATATTGTAGATACGTCATCCAGATAAAATCTAGCCAAAAAGCAGCCAACACAGTGTCGTATGCCTTTTTCTGTCGCATTTAGGTTCTATGCTAAAATGTGGGCCATGATTTTTTGATATCGTGTCAATAAATAGGTACAGTAGGGAGCAGTGGTGACCCAGTAGTATCGACCCTGACATACAAGTTGTAGGTCGTGGTTTCGAATCCAGGCAGGCGCTTTTGGGCACGCCACAATTGCGGCGGTAAGTCTCCTCTTTGACGAGTGGATAGAGAGGCGCCATGGCGTCCTCACCTTCCGCCTGACGCAGGTCCTCACCGGGCATGGGTGCTTTGGTGGGTTCCAGTTCAGGATAAAGCGGGAGGAAACGCCCGGGTGTTTCCATTGCGAGGATCGTCTGGAGGACACGGTGGAGCATACGGTGGAGGTGTGCCCTGCCTGGGCGGAGCTCCGCTGTGTCCTCGTGGAGGCGATCGGCGGCGGCGACCTCTCGCGTCCGGCCCTGGTGCGAGTCATGGTACGGAGCGAGAGGGCACGGGAAGCCGTCGCCTCCTTCTGCGAAGCAGTAATGCTCGCGAAAGAGGAGGCGTGAGGGAGTGGCAGTCTCTACGCCCTTACGTCCCTAGCCGCCACAGGAGGAGACACCCCGGGCGTCGGGAGTCGATAGCGGACTCCCGGCCACCGCAGGCGCGAGCTTGCGGGCGGCGAGCAATGGGTAGCTCGCCGCCCGGTAAGGACCGGGCTCGGGTTGACGGCGCGTAGTGTTCCACGCGCGCCTCAAAGAGATGTCAGCAATAATGAAGGGGTCTGCTGGGACCGATGCCTGCCGGGGTCGCGAGATTCGTTCGAAAGAGTTACCGTGGCTCTGGCATATGGGCAACTGAAGAAACACGGGTGGGTTTTAGTCAGTAAAAGTCTGACACGTCCTCCCGCTCCGCCCAGAGCGGGAGAACTCATTTGATGATTTCTCATTCAAAAAAAAAAAGGCAGGCGCTTTACTTTTTATACATAATATCATCACCACTGATGCCTTAACGATGAAGGAAAACATCGTGAGGAAACTGGCATGTACTAGACCAAAAATTCGAAGACATGTGATATCTACCAACTGGGCCGGCGTGGTATATTACAGCGCACTCCCTGTCTCTGAGAGGAGGGCTGTGCCCAGCTGTGGGAATAATATGGGCTGATTATGATATGATTATGAAGTACAGCTTAATTGTCAAGAAGTAACATAGAAACCATTATGAATTTGTGATATTCTATGGAAATACGCTTGTAGTTTCGCTAACTACATAGGAAAAATAAAAGCGTTATAAAAATGCAATTACAAATGTCAAAGCCTGTCCTCATTCCTCAAATAGATATTTATCTCTATTAGGATTACAATTTTAGATATATGCAATTAACCTGATAATGCAGCTGACATAATGTGGGGCAATTTGTGGCAAATAGCGCCACAATTAATGTTTGATTATATTCCTAGTATTCGACTCAATCGAGTACTATCGAGCGATCTTGTTTGTTCTCTGTATTTTATTACTGGAATTAATAACTGAGTTACATTGCTGAATCATTGGTCTTTTTTCCTACTTTGTAGGGGGTTTTAACTTTGTTAGCTATTTGCACGTGGATGATGCTGACCTTGAATCTCAAGACAACCTTTTGCACTCCATTGAATTGGACTCTTTCAAAAATGAGGATAATGTTGTTTCTACATTTTGTAAACAGACGTTATTCAGCCAAAATCAGCTCTTTAAGTGAGGAAAGATTCTCTCCAGATCGGTTCTGACTTTCGTCAATTCTTCAACATAGCTATCCACAACCATTCGATACGATTCCGTAACTACTCAAACATCAACCAATGTTATCGTAGGAGTCCTATGCTTTTCAGAAATCCAAGACTGTCCCCCAAAACGCCCAACCTTCACAACATCCCGGTGCTTTAGCTGGGAAGAAGAAGTGGCGCAACAAACTTCCCAGCAGCACAGCTGTCTGTCCAGTTAGAAGAACTTTATTCTATACAAAAGTAAGTGGTAAACAGTAAGAGACACCAAACATTAAATTAAATCATTTGCCATGAATGTCAACTAGCCAACCCAATGTAGCTATGTAGATCAGTTTATTGTTTATTAGGAATGGAAAATGACTACAATGAATGAATGTAGACCACACTAGACAAAATGTTTTTCGATCCAATCGATTTCCTGCAATGACTTCTCTCGACCTTCACCAGGTCATGAGGTCCAATTCAAAATTCTTGTAGCAACTTTTATTCGAGATAATTATATCAGAGCGATTTTATATCGAGTTTTCGAGAGCAAATCGTTGGGGTCTTTGTCGGATGCGCGTGGGCAACGATTATTTATAATTATTTAATTGCGAGCGTGCGGGTCGTGACACCGGCTCGCGAACACCATTTTCCTTTGGGTTTTTACATAATTACAGTTATTCCTAGTAGATTGTACGTTTGTTAGTTTATTTTTCCTTTATTTGATATAATTTAATTATATAAAATAATGCGCATAGGGTAAACTGTTCTTTTTAATATAACTAGATATAATACAAAGTTGGGAGTTCTTTTTCATCGTAATATTTGAGGCATTTGTTGCAATAAATACCTACTTAAGTACAGACGCCAACACACAGCTACTACAATCTGTCAAAGGGAAATGCCCATTTAATAAAGAGGTTTTGGCCAAGTGATGCCCACGAAAGAAACAAATTATAGGCATTAGGGCTGACATCATAGATAAAAAACCTACCATTATTTTTTGCATAGAACTTGGTTGGACTTTTATAAACCATGTATAAAAATTCAAGGTTATTAAAAAAACACTTTTAGTTTTTTTAATTTATTATTCGTTCTCATTTAAATAAATGATAACCAAATCATCTAGGAATTGGGTTCACAATACACAACTACAACAAACAACTACAAAATACAACTTAGGTTGAGTCAAAACAAACTATAACCATTTCTATGGTTTCCTTGTCACTAAACAACTGAATTATTCAATTCAAATCTATCTTACATAGCTATGCAATATAAGTTACTGAGTATGTATGTACCTTTTATGTTCTTATAGTAACTCTCTTGTTGTGGTGCAATCCATTGCTGTAATATAGACCGAACTTCCACATTGCTTAAGGTAAATCTCTTAAATCTTCGTGTATCTACGCCACAGTTGACACAGAGAGGGCTACGTGGTAACCTGGTAAGTTCGTGTAAATCAGGTTCCATATTCGTGTCAGGTCCGTCATGAGAAACAGGAACGGTATCCATTGGCAAGCCGGTGTCGTCGTGGGAGGCGGGTACAGAATCCAATGTAAAACCAAGGTCGTCATTGGGAGCGGTTACAGGGTCCATATTCGTAATCAAAATCGTCGAAAATCAAATAGAAAAACGCAGTAGAAAATAATCACGAGTCGCAAAAACACACACAACACCAAACAAAATGTGAAATGTCAATCAATTGTCAATTACGATAATTATTGATGTAGGGATGCGATATGAGATCGATTTACCGAAAAATCAGTAAATCAATTTAAGAATAAAAAATCTGGAGACATGGAATCGGTTTAATAGATCGTATTTAGAAGCACGGAAATGGTCTTTCTAAAGAAAACAACAAAGGCGAAACTATATAATAAAGAAAAGTTTTCCAAAAATCAATTTTTCGTAACCGGTTTTATTTAGTGTATCGATTGGGTTTGTTTCAGTAATGGTTGCCATCCCTACTAGGACAGGATTGACAATCGACCGGAACTGTAAGATACGATAATAAACGATTGAATGTTTTTATTAAATCGGCTTTTAATTCCGGAGTTTACATAACGAATAAGTAATAGCAATATTTTAGTTACTAAATGGGTATTTTTTTTGTATATACCATATTGATGGGCGCAACATGGCCAAGAACGGGCGTTTCCCTTTCTTCAACTTTATCGTTTAAGTATTAGGTTAAAGATTGTTTGGGAAAATTTAACAGTTTCGGATAGCCTGATGTGCTGGCGTCTGTACGTATAATTTCATGTAGTAAATATTTCCAGAAGTTTCATTGCCTGACTATTCTGAGTATTGTAATGTGTTTTGGTCATCCCATATTTAGGCAGTCAGTAGACTGCCTAAAACCTTACAAAACTTGAAACTTGTGGTAATGTAACGCAACTGAGCTGTGAGATAATTGTTTCACATACTAACGGTAGGAATGACTTTTATTCTGACAGTTGTACAACATTCATTGCGTTATTTACTTTGTAGAGCAGTTAACTTTTTCGACCGTATAAAGCAATGTATTAGTAGTAACGTACATAATGGTTTAGATTCTGATTTATAGTGCGTTACGCAATTATGGTGCTTGGGAAAAAATGTGTACACGGACACTTTTTATTTAGGTTTGATTGAATACGATTCCTGAATCAATTTTGATAGTTTGTCATGTTTGCCAATAACCATTAAGAACCTTCTTCAAATATAATTTTAAACCCGTTTCATTTGAACATGTAACAGACTTGGACACCAAATCCACACTTCCACACTAATATTATAAATGCAAAAGAAACTCTGTCTATCTGTCTGTCTGTCTCACTTTCCTGCTAAAACTACTGAACCGATTTAAATGAAATTTGGTACACAGATAGTTTAGAGCCTGAGAAAGGACATAGGCTACTTTTTATCCCGGTAGTACGTTCTCTCGGGATATTTTCCGACCACCAGGCGAGCAAAGCCGCTGGCAAAAGTTAGTTATTTATAATGCTAATCTATTCAAGTCTATGCTATTATGATCCAAAAATTAGTCCGTACTACTCTAAAAATAGTCTTACGAGACACCTAAACGACCCGTCGCCATCTAATAACACTGCTGAATATAAAATTAACAAATCGCCATAATTTCAATCGTAATTTATGCCTTAATAATATGCGGGCTTATCTCGGCCTAAGACATCTATCGTTCACCAACTCATTTTGCTGACAACACACACGTTTGTTACTCTTAAATGCTCAACAATAGAGTTTAGATTTCATTGTTTTTCAATTGCAGGGTTCTGTACGACATCTACCGTTCACCAACTGATTTTGCTGACGTTTATTACTCTTAAGAACATAACAATAGGGTTTAGATTTCATTGTTTTTCAATTGCAGGGGTCTGCTGCTAATTTGGTATCTGTTTGTAATAAAACAAAGGGAATGATACGTGCAAGTTAATTACGACCAGAAATGTAATTAGGTCTAATCAAATAACGTGATCTTTTTATACGTTTTTGCTTTTTTGTTCGTCCTATGTTTTTGCAAGCAGAGGTTATAACGTTTTTGTGCGAATGTTGTAATTGAAATGTGTTATAAAATAATAGTTAGTTTATTTATATCAATCAGTATAACGATAGGTCTGGGACATTTAACTGCAAAAGTATGGAAGATAAAACTAAATAATAATATCCGTTTTTCTATACGTTCGGTTCAGAGTCAGACGGTAATTGACGGTATAGTTATAAATTTAGCCGAATCTAAAAAAGTGTTGCATTCGGTTAAATTTCGTCTTGCATTTGTAAAACAAGGTCCAATGTATAGCTTGTAAATAAAGCTGCCGACGTACATATTCTGTAAAAATCTCACCATTCGGTGAAGTGAAGTGAATGGGCTGTCATTTCTGCCATTCCCTGGCCTCAGCTGGAATGACAGCTCACTTCAACCTCACTTCACCTAAGTTTTCATGGTGAGAGTTTCACAGAATAGATCGGCAGTTCACGTTACTTATACCAATCAAGATATCTGTCATCGGCGACAATTTAACAGTTCTGTTTGCTTTTTAAAACTTGAAACGACAGTTGTCCGACGATAAAAGTCGACATTAAAAACATACAATAGACACAATGCCTTGGACGAAATTTATAACACTTTTTTAACGTTCTAAAAAGACTTTATAAGCACATAAAGTCAAGGTAAAAACTAGAACCAACTTAAGTAACACTGGAAGTACTAAACGACTTCATAAAACAGAACAAGTCATAACTTTGAGATTCACAGCAAATACGAACTGTCATAAAACAGTTTATGCTCTTTTATAAACTGACGTAATAATAATTTTTATTTTAATAACTTAGTACTAAAATAAAAATATACTGAATACATCTTCGTATATTAAATGTAATAATAACAACATGAGTAATTTGTATCGAACTATGTGGAAGGGTGTGCAAAAACGCGGGAAAAGTGGGACTTTCTCGATGCAATTATAGATTGAGGAAGAGATAGTGCGC
The DNA here is from genome assembly GCA_947507805.1 of Aporophyla nigra. Taxonomy (NCBI): domain Eukaryota; kingdom Metazoa; phylum Arthropoda; class Insecta; order Lepidoptera; family Noctuidae; genus Aporophyla; species Aporophyla nigra. Next base: position 19,362,333 of record OX382302.1, on the reverse strand, counting down.
GTACGCATGATTCAAAATGGCGGCGACGTTAACCCTTAACTTACGGGGTCAAGTTGACAGGTAAACTTAACTTATTAGTATAAATATTTTAATTAGTATTTTTTCTGTTGGTGCTTGTGTAGTGAAATTGTTAAATAATTGCGTGCAAATTAATTTTAGGTAGTGAGTGAGAAGAGGTGCCAATGCCAAAAAAATTAAATACTGCGGCAGTGTAATTGGACGGGTTGATGGTAAAATGACGACATTCTGATCTAGTAATCTGCAAGGCAAATTGATATTTCTCTCAAAAACATATTTTTCGTAACCAGCTGTTCCATTTTGAGTCCTTGTTAAGGCGATACCTAGTATGTTAATTACAGATAAGCAAGAAGACCTTCGACAAGTGTTAAAACACGGTAGTTATCGTAATGGCCCAACTCAAGATGTAGGCGTTGCCTTCGCATTACACACCTTTCGGCGCTACTTTTATTGTTTTATCTTATTAATATTGTAACAAAGAGATACCGCGTACTTGCTGGCGCCATTACCGTTCGAGATAACAACTGATGTTTTTTTTTTGTTGTAAAAAAACTTTTATTTTTAAAATTTTTCTTCGCATCGACATGCTCATGCATTTCTTAAAGAATAATATTTAAATTAATTTCTGAGTTGTTTTTTTTTTTTGTTTAAAGCCGTATCCTTCTCTGCGCTTACGCACTTAATGTTCCTCATTTGAATTATCGCACTATTAATAAAAGAAAAATAATACAAGTAGATAATTATTAAAGCGGTTGTACGTCATTTACTTTCATGGTAGAAGAACTGATAGCAGTAGAATTATGTTAATAAACTAGCAATGCCCCGCGGTGCCACCCGCTAAAGTCTTGGTCCCGTGATAATTTCGGGATAAAAGTATCATCCATGGTATAACGTATCCATATGCTAAGTGCCATGTAAATCCATTCAGATGTTTTTGCGTATGCGTGGTAACAAACATGCAAACAAAAAAAAAAACAAAAAAAACACTTTAATGGTTGTAAAGTATATGTATACGCATGGTATAATATCAAAATATTTCTAGTCATTGCGCATAGAGTCAACACGTTATCTATCAATGTTGCCTTATGCAACTACACAGTATTTATCTCTTTTAAATCTAAATAGACTTCAATCACGATATTTTGGTGATAAGATCGTATCTTACATTAATTACTAAGTACAAACGAGCTACCGATTCAAACTATATACTTTTATGTGCCGACTTTCATAAAAGTAAATGTACATGTCCTGTAATTAATAAATTGATAACAGGATCTTAATTAATTTTATTAAATGTTTTAAATTAGAGATAGGTATGAATTGGAACATTTACCAAACGCCCTGTTTAAAATTTTATTATAATTGTTTTTTTTTTTACGTTTCAAATGCATACTAGGACTAACCGAGCGAAGTTGTTTGCCAATTATTTTAACTAGAGAATGCGTTCCGGTAAATTGCAATTATATCGATTAAAATACAATAAAGCGACCACGATCTGATATTTATCTGATTTAATGAAACAAATTTTTAATGATAGGACGTTATAAAACGTAAAGTTGGGAATAAAAATATAAAAGTTTTATAATAATAAAAATAGAAATGCAACAGGCGTAGATGAACACATAAAGTAATTTGTAAAAAAAATTGATACTACTCACTTGGAAGGAAATTAAATTCCCGAGTGCGTGTGTTGTCGCACTAAATTAAAAAATAATTCAATGAGTTCTAATTGCGGTGCGCGGCGCGCGCAGGGTTGATTTTATCTTCACTACGCTGGTAAAAACATTGATCGATAGTTCTGTACACTCGTGTTTCAAATAATCATAGACATCATTGCGTCATGATTTTTATTAAATTAAAATCGAAACAGGAAATAGCTACGCTTAAAAAAATATTACGGTTCAAAATTACATTTGCTGCATGCAAATTTTGACCTATGGACATCTCATATGTATGTAAATATAATATCCATTTTTGTTTTAGCACTACTACTATTTTGCGGTGTTAATGGACCCCATTGACATAAATATAGTGATAAATGAACATATTGTCTAAGATAATCTCGAATGAATTGTCAATTAACCCTTAAATGCCTGCTATTATTATTCTGTCACTATTAAACCTGCTCCCATAACCGTTATTAATAACATCATTAAATCGTTTATTATTCGCGATGCGATAGTGTTGTGCCACGTATAAAAATAATTTAACAGTAATTCGATCACACGTCTAGCGTTCGTGCTAATCGACAATTACGGGTATTATTATTTTTATTTGTTCCACACGCGGCTAGACAAAGGTACGGACACATTTGCAATTTCAAGCAGCCATGAATGCACACTCTCACGGATGTCCACAACTGTTCGTTAATTGTTTAAGGTGACAATAAATATTGGTGCTTAAAACACTAGCCCTCATCTACGAGAAAAACACGCTAAAGTGCTTGCTCATAGATAAAGTTAATTGTTATTACAGTCTAGATAATTATTTCAGATACTTAAACATGATAAAGTAGCTAGAGAAGTAGATATTCAGAAAAATACGATTGTTGTTTTTTTTATTTACAAGCTTGGTGTAAGTGATTATTAAGTCGTTCAAAAGTATTTAAGGTGTTTAAACTAAGTGCCGACTACTTAGTCGATTGTGTAATAGTCAGTCGTTGCATTTTATCACATTTCGATTATTGTCTTGAGTGCTGTAAAGTCTTGTTTAAAAACAAAACACTGTTTATTGGTTAAAAAAATGTAGAAATGTGAAAGCATAACTTGAAAGGGACAGCTGGTGTTGCTGTTAATAAAAATAATTTCCATTTTTTTTTATTAATTCACCTAATGCTAATTTTATGCTTAGGCATCTAGCACGAGTTACTCATATTAATATAGGATATATTAAAAAAAGTAATTGGTCGTTAATGTCTCTGCAACTATTTACTGGAAAAACATGTTAATTACACTAATCTTCGACATAGCTGAAGACAAGCGCATAAGGCTTGTGTGAATCATAAAATAAAACTATTATAGGTATATTAACTGTTTCATGAAAGGGGAATAACTTGAACATAAAATAATTATCTTGAAGTGTCCGTCACCATTTTATGAGGAAGTCCATTGTTTTAACAAAATATGGAACACATCTCATTTGTTTAGAACTAATAAATGAGGCACATCGTAGTTTAAAAAAAGTTAGGAACGCAGACCGCGCAGCGCGTACTATGAAGCAAGTATAAGTTGTAAAATTGAAAAAAAAAAGACACAAAATTATTAAGGGTCCCTTTTTCTTTTCAAGCCGAAAAAAACATACCTACAAGAAGGTTTAATTTAAGACCATATAATAAGATTATAGGCAGTTAGTAGGCAGTACATTCATCACAATTATTCCAATCATCATCAATTCATCAGTTTTGACGAACTGTGTGTACCCGCCGGTGCAATTTAACCCTAGAATGCGCGCGGAAATGTCAGTCGGCATAGCGGCAGCTGCGGGCGCTCCCGGCCTCACTTTCAACTCGGTACTTTCGCGCAACCATAAATTACGGACGACGTCCGGACATCGCCTTCCCGTGCGGGCACTAATTGCAAACAAATATCGCCCTTCGCGCCTGCGCACTCCACACCTGTAATTATGGGATCGTTTGCCCGCTACGTAAGTGCAGCTTTGTGTAAGGACATTAGATGCGCACGCTGACTTCACATTGATACTTACTATTGCCTTCGAGCGTTAACCGTTCGCTAAGAAGGGTCAACCGGTTTAATCTACATAGCCTTTGTAGCAAATTGAATTGACGAGGAAAATAAGTTAATCACCGTTTTTTCTAACAATCACGTTTTCTGCGAATATATGGTTGTTGTAGAACTGTTTGGATATTGTGTAGTGCGTGAGGCGATGTGTTAGTCACGCTCCCGGGGCGATTCGAGCGGTGACGGACGTATTATCGGCCGATATGCGTCAAGTTTATGACGCGCATAAATCTTGCGGGAGAGGCCGATAGGGCCGATAACGGCGACGTGGAGAATTGGCGACTCGGGCCTCTCTAGGTGGCCCGGCATTTACGGGTTGGAAATAGTGTTGTATTTGCGTGGTCGCTTAGACAGCGTGATTTATTATGAAGATTAATATTTATTAATTGAATTGATTGATACAAAGTGACCCTGACAGATAATTTTCAGACTATTCTGATGTTTGAAATTATGTTCTGAGGAATTCCAATTATTCCACTTACTATGGAAAGGCAATTGGTTAAAAATAGCTTACGTCAGATAAGAATGCTTTAATACATTATAATGTGATGATTAAGTAGATCACCTTAGCTATACGCACATCACGCGTGTAGACCCCAAAAGGTTAGGCAGAGAAATAGGTATAGTAGGTACACTCATATTTCGCTAGTTACATTTGACTCCCATTGTAATATTTTTATTTTATTTGATGTTTGAAAAGTGTTGAAAAGCTTAATATGCAACAGTAATTTTGGATTTTATTTGAATAGGTGGCGAACGTATTGCCATCAACCGAGCACAACTCCAGACTCTTTTTTTTTTTTTTTTTTTTTGGATGGGAAATCATCAAATGACTTCTCCCGCTCTGGGCGGAGTGGGAGGGCGTGTCAGACTTTTACTGACTAAAACCCACCCGTGTTCCTTCAGTTGCCCATGTGCCAGAGTCACGGTATCTCTTTCGAACAATCTCGTGACCCTGGCAGGCATCGGTCCTAGCAGACCCCTACATTGCTGCTGACATCTCTTTGAGGCGCGCGTGGAACACTACGCGCCGTTGACCCGAGCCTGATACTTACCGGGCGGCGAGCTACCCATTGCTCGCCACCCGCAAGCTCGCGCCTACGGTGGCCGGGAGTCCGCTATCGACTCCCGACGCCCGGGGCGTCTCCTCCTGCGGCGGCTAGGGACGTGAGGGTGCAGAGACTGCCACTCCCTCACGCGCCCCGCCTCCTCCTTCGCGAGCATTACTGCTTCGCAGAAGGAGGTGACGGCTTCCCATGCCCTCTCGCTCCGTACCATGGCTCGCACCAGGGCCGGACGCGAGAGGTCGCCGCCGCCGATCGCCTCCACGAGGACACGGCGGTGCTCCGCCCAGGCAGGGCACACCTCCACTGTATGCTCCACCGTGTCCTCCAGACGATCCTCACAATGGAAACACCCGGACGTTTCCTCCCGCTTTATCCTGAACCGGAACCCACCGAAGCACCCATGCCCGGTGAGAACCTGCGTCAGGCGGAAGGTGAGGACGCCGTGGCGCCTCTCAATCCACTCCTCAAAGAGGGGACTTACCGCCGCAATTGTGGCGTGCCCAAACTCCAGACTCTGGGCTGCTACTGAATTACTTAACCAATTTATAGAAGGAAAATTAACCCTTACTAAAATTATTACAAATAAAAGCTAAGATTTATAAATGGTAATTCTTATTTCTCAATATTTAATACTATTGATTCGCATTAACCCTTAACACTGCCAATGCGACTGTTCGGTCTAATCGACCAGCGCGACGCTAATCGCTTTTGCCTCGCCAACCAACTGATTTGCAAACATCCGTATTTCATATTAATAATCCCAACTTGCATAAATTAAATAACGTGCGCTGACATAACTGGTGTTTGCGTGTGTCTGTATGTGTGTGTGTGTTCAGGGCTAGAAATAGGATCAAGACTTTCACTTTAGTATGGTCAATAGGGATGGTTTACAGCAAAATCTAAAGTAAATCTGCAAGTGGTATTTTTGTTTGGAAAATATTGAACTGTTCATCTAAAAACTTATTGACCTTCTAATGATGTACACTTTACAAAAAATAAATGAGCATCTTTTTTACTTTCCGAGAATAGGGTGCTGTAACAATGACCAAATGGGTTACATTTGTGCCCAAACGCTACATACAATTTGGCTGCTATTACTTTAGTATTTTTAAGACTCCAAAATAAGATTTATTTGAAGTTCTCAATAAGAAGCGCAATCATTAAATTAAATTATCAATAATATTTTTAGGAAATCAAAATGCAAAGAAAAATTGAAATTTTCCTTTACTAAAAATTAACTTAAAATATAAGGAAATTAAATACATGTTTTTACAAATGGGAGGAGTTCAAAAATAGGCTTCCAATAGGCCAGTTAATTATATTGTGTTAGCTATTACCAAACAAAAGAAAAGACTGAATAATCACACAAAGGAGAGGGCACAAGACAAAGGACAGTAGACTAATGCCCAAATCTGTAAACGTAACGTAGGTCATACTTTTACTTAGACGACTTTCCGTCTCTATCTTGCATTTGTAGTTTGACAGTTGCGCTGCAGTGACAGGAATAACGGTTACCCTAAGTCGTACGTGCTACTTAACGTTTATAGATTTCGTATTAAGAATGGAATAAAAGCAACTAAGTGTTTACAATAATAAGGACAAGGGACTAACTGTTCTATCCAAAAGGACGAAAACCATGAACTGGATACAGCATGTATTGATTTTTAGAAGGCTTAGTATAATTAATCCAACCCTAAATAATTTTTATTTTCAGTATATTAAAAATATGAATGGACATTTTAATATAATAAATAGGCGTATTTTTGTGAGCCTCAAATAATTCGATCAATTTGGATGTAGTGCGATTGATAAATAAATAAATGATTTTATTTCTGTAAAGTAGGTTTGTACAAACACTTTTACACGTCAATCATATTTTAAAACTTGATGAGGTCAGTATTTCCTATCTACTCTAAAAAGAAAGGCCGAAACAAACCCAGAGGTCACAGTCGCTTTTAAATTCCACACATAAACTTGGTCATATAATGGCGTGAGGACCATGTAGACTGGTGTCTGAAAATGACTTTGTCTTTGCACGCATTTGTCACTAATCGTGCAGCTCAACTCAGAACTTAAGAAGCTCAACGATTCGACGGACAATGGTACCGATTCCCTTGTTCACAAACTAAACTAAATTTAAGTTCAGTGCATCTTTTTCTTTGTATTTCATTAAGAAGAGGACAAAAGAAATTTTTTAGTTTAGTCCTGTCAAATTAATCAGCGCCTGTCTCTACTCCATACAAGTTTAGACGTGATTAAAAACTTGCCAACTAAAATTACGTCAATTTACGTCAAGCGCTGATTAATTTGACAGGACTAAAGTAAAATTTATCTTCTGTCCTTTCCTTAATGACATAGAAAGAAAAAGATGCACTGAACTTAAAGGAGATGTTTCATTTTCGGCCATTAGATGTACATTTATCAAAAAAGAGGAAAAAATACCACAAATTAGGGAAAAATATTCTCTGGTTAATTTGCGCCTGATTTGTTGTGTACAAAAAATAATAGTTTTTCAATTATTGCCATGTTTTATTCAATATGGCGTCTCGTTTGCTTGCAGACTTCATTCGTTCTGAAATCATGTCTCATCAAATCAATGTTAAGTAGAAAATAATTAAAAAATGTGTGTATTCTTGTAGTGTTAAAAATAAATTACTATTATTCTCTTATAAATATTTTTGAGTAAACATAATTAAGTGTGACCGTTTCATCGTTACAAAAATCTTTAGTCTCCATTCTCGAAATGTGTTTCTAAACGAATTCAAAATGACCACTTGCTAACTCTTAGGACAAACGTCAAACATTTTTAATTTTTATTTTGTACATAAAAACCATTTGATATTATGAAAAAAATGTTACTTTATTCTATTCATGAGTAGTTTACCCAGCTTCGCTAAACTGTACACGTTATGGCCGGAGCCCCATATAAAAATGAAACATCTCCTTTAGTTTAGTTTGTGAAGAAGGGAATCGGCACCATTATCAAAGTAAGGATATTTGAGTAGGCCGCATAAATTACTCAAACTTAAAGATCATTATTAAAACGTACTTAGACATAAAGAAAACAAAGTAAACCTAAGTAGGTATAAGTGCGTTATTGTTCTAGCTTAACTAGACTAGACGGGTTAGCCCATTTAGTCGGAGTGCCCTAGCTTTGGACGATAAAAACGGGCATTTATAAATAAAAAAAAACGTGTATACACGATAAGACAGCCAATTAAATATTTACCTTTTTAGAACAATAATAATGTAGATTTTCTATTTATATCTATTATAGTTTTGCAGGATAATACAATAAATCAAATTATACCAGAGAAGAGGACGTTAGCGTTGAAAACTTTCGGACCAATTTAGCTTCAGATAAAGTATAATTTTAGGTGACAATAGCCTAATAATAATACGAACGATAGATGTACGCAAATAATCACACCATAATGGACAATGACAGGAAAATTATTATCCTGACTATTGAATATGTGAGTGTGTTATTTTCATAATAATTATTTTTAGTAATTTGATAATGAAAGGGTGAACTCACAATCAGCTGATACTGTTCCTGCTGCTGGGACACAGGCCTCTTCTCTGTAAGAGAGTGGACCATCATCAACGCGGGCTCAGCGCGAGAGGTATAAATAAATAATAGTTTAAAAAAACTAAAAAACACGCTTCCATTGAAAACCAAACTAAAAAGTACAAAATAATGGAAAAAAAGCGTGGGGTGCATTTTTAACCCCTTATTGCATGAATTATGAAGGAGATGATGAAAAAAATTTTCTTTACTAAAAACATCTTTTATTTTGAATATATAAATAGTCTGAATAGGAAAAACAATATTTGTGTACTTATTTTAGAAATTACTACTCGAAGCCATATATGGCTTCGTATGCATTAATTAAAAAATGAATTTATGTTTTATAGAAATCTTTGAAACAATTTATTTTATCATTGTAACATAAATTAACTTTATATTTCCCACATATGGTAAAAGAACGGAATTTCGGACAGTTCTGTTTATCGACTTGATTTCATCCACTCGGGGAAATGGTCCACGTTATTTGAACGTACAGAATCTAGTCGTAGGTCTTGATGCCTGGATGGAGTTATTCGTGCTTTTTTATTGGGTACGGGCGAGTCCGGCAAGCTGCTTGGAGCGGCGCCTCGGGTTGTTGGGGTACCAACTTGGATACGACGAGCACGGAGTGAGTATGGTTCATAGCCAGGATCAGAGTCAGAAGCCAGATCGTCGTCACTCAAGAAACCATCGCCCGGAATAAGATTTACATGCATTGAAGTACCATAGAAGCGAGAGGGGTTGATTGCTGCAAAGGAAAGAAAAAGCATCTGAATGCATGCAAAGCCATATATGACCCAAAATGTTTTGACAAAAATGCATACGAAGCCAAATATGGCAATATCAAAACAAAGCTCAAAAACAAACCAAAAACACAAAAATGCCGAAACGAGAACTATTTCTTATTAAAGTATATGTAAACATTGTATTTTGACGTTCTAAGGATTTTTACTTACTGTTTTATTGCTATTTTCCCATTTATAAAACGAACACTAATGAATTGCACTGTAACGGTCGGACACGCTGCATATATCCTCCAATATTTTTACTGATTTCACTTACCATAGACAACAAAAAATATCTTCCGTTAAACGAAGATATTATGTATACGAATTCAACGTTGGTTGCGAAAAAACAATATTTTAATAACTTGAAAAAAATAATTAACTTTTAAAGCCATATATGGCGTTGTATGCGGTAAGGGGTTAAGGCATTTTTTTATTGATATCAGGCACTAAACTATTATTTATTTTCTATTTTGTAGGGTGTTTCGAATTTTGAAACCTTTGTCAGCGTATTTTGTGACGTATGTCAGTGTAGTTTTCGAAGACAGTTTTTTTGCTGTCCTGGTAACCCTGGCAAGGATAATGGCACAAATTAGTTTGTGACGTATGTCAGCGTAGTTTTCGAAGACAGTTTTTTTGCTGTCCTGGTAACCCTGGCAAGGATAATGGCACAAATTTATGAAATTATTGCATTGTCATCGGTCCTTAACAGGTGTGCAAAGTTTGAATGAAATCTGGTCGTTTAAAGTGGGTCAAAATCGCGCTATAAGGAGTCGGTTACAAACAAACATACAAACATACAAGTGAAGCTAATATAAAGCGTGTGAAAATGAACATTTGAATAACTAAAAAATAAAAATATTTAATTATTATGATGACGCATGACGTGGTTTAAATTTGATATTTTGTCTCATGGAAAATGGAGATGGAATGATCTAGCCGACTCGTGCACTGGGTAGGTATGTTCTCTACCATATGATACGTAAACATTATTAACAGAGACATATTGTAACATCTCACACACCGTGTAACTACCTGTGTTTACAAATAAAGTTTTCTTATTCTTATTCTATTCTTCTTCTTATTCTTATTCTTAACAGGATGTTTTATTTTTTCTTAATACCTTTTATCTTAATAAATGGTAACAATTTTTAATCACGCCTAGAGGTATATTATGTCGGATACAACGAGTGGACATCCTTTGTAAGACGACTTAAATGTCACGCTGTATATATTTTGGAGTAGTAAATGTATTTTTATTTCATTACATATTTTCGTATTTTTTATATTTAAATAAATATTAAGCTAAAGACTGCACCAGCGTTAAATTTCTTTAGGAACGTTGTGTCATTTGTCCACAAAACTTGTCTAAGCTTGTAATAGTTTCTAGTAATTACGTTGCTGACTGTACAATCAGCTGTTATCAATCCTATTAATCATAGATTCATAGAACGTTGATTAAACACGTTTAATTATGCATGTTAATTAAATGATTAGCTTATAAATAAAATGTCCGTCGTTTTGCGGTGTCATGGAACTAACGAGTAGGGTGTTAGCTGAGCTAATAATGTTTTAAATGAAGTACTTTGAAATGAAAGATAGTTTGTTTTAATATGTTCAAGAATGTCTCTTTAATCGCTGTTTTATCTTCAGATTTCCTAATCATATGGCTACTGAAATGTGGTCCGTGTGGTGCCTGCCGATACGTTCGGAGAAGAATAGTACTCCATTTCTTCCCGTGGGTCCGTGGGTGACTAAGGGATTTACTAGATTCTTTATGCATTTTACCACCAAAGTGCGATCGCAAACTTGCCTGCCAAGCGTGGCGATTATGGCAAACTCCCTCAAATTAGGGGTTGTCTATGTCTAGTAGTGGATCATACGACTGAGATGATGATAATGATACTAAAATGATGAGATTACTGCTATTCTGTGTTTTCTCACCGGAAAAATTCTTAGCTTATCGTGATCTGTATAGAGTGTTTTGTAGGTATGAGGAACAGGTTGTAAACTCCACTCAACCTCCGCAAACAAGGGAATCAAGAAGGGGCCTGGTGACCTGTATCACAGGTTTTTTTTTCTAAAAACCTAAATCAGGCACCAGTCTCTCACAAAGGTGGAATTCAGCTGAAACATTATTTTTGTACACACTAACTTTAAGTCAGCTTTGTGAAGAGAGAATAAATGACTATTTTTTTTATTTTATTTTTTATTTATGTTAACATATCTCGGGACCCTAGGATCCCGGTCTTTTGGAAGGCGTACGAGGGGCCGAAGCCAACTCGCAGAGGCCCCTTAGACAATTTTAAATGATGAGGGGGCACCAACCGACGATTATCCCTGTATGCACTATGCAAGTGCATACAAAGACAATCCCCGGTTGGAGCAGAACTATTACAGAATATGGAAACAAAGCAAATTAGGCTATAGGTTTGGATGGCTATAGTGGATTGGTAACCGCAACTATGGAGGGACTACGGCCCCTGCCTGATCAATGTTTTGTATACACGGATAAAATGGCAGGGGGTGACTTGCACATTCAATAATGGGCCCCCGGGAAACGTCGCTAGCACATAGTGACGTAGCGACAAGGAGGCAACACTTCCTGAGGTGCTTGAGAAGTGGAGAGGTATTCCACGGCTTTCAGAACAATCCCAGAGCCCGGAAGATGGTCAAGATCCCTACGAGCACTTACTGGAATACTTCCTTTCCCCGAGCACGTTTGCTCTTGCGAATCTCCACTCAAGCCAGCCAATAAAGGCAAGAATGAGGTGGGAGCTCTGAACCTCTTCAGTGTTCACTCCAGCCGGCCAATAAAGGCAAGCCAGAGATGAGGAAGAAGAATTCTCCCGGGAGATAGGGTCCGTGGGGTCGCTACTGCCCAACAGCACGCCACATGCTGCCCTGCGGGTTTATTATTATTAATCTTCCCTTGTCTACTCCGACCAGACGAGTGTTGTGTCTGGTGGCAACTGCCCGACGGCGACGATTGATGTTGGGGCATTGTATATAAGGTGTATCTATTCATACACGAAATATTTTAAGCGGCACACCTGTAGGTGGTAAAGATGCTATAGAAGCAAAAATATTTTTTTTATCTAAGCGTTTTTGAATTTTCGTAATTATTATAATTCTAAAACTGCTTGAGAAGTTTTGCATAAAACCTTTATTCCAAATTGTATTGTGACGCTGCGAGGGCGGCGACCGGGCAGCGCGAGCGCGACCACTATAGAAACTAGAGTAATGGATGTTAAAAATGCGAAGGAGCCAGTAGTTCTTATGTGCGTCCATAATTTATAAATATTAAATTTTGAAAAAATACATTTCGACAATTTTTTTTTTCGTTGCTATAGTGTCTTTACCACTTACAGGTATACCTCTTTAAATATTTCGTGTATGAATAGATACCCCTTATATATGCTAGTTGCACATTAAATGAGCCCTGAAGAAGTCTTAATCATGACGTGTAATGGCTTTCAATGCGCTATTTTTTTTTTTGAATTTGTATTATTATGGGAAAAAACAAATCATCGGGACATGGCAGTCTCGGATACCAAAACATTATACCATAAAAAAACATTAGGACTAATATCACTAATCAGGGAAATACAGAGGATTTAATTAGTATGGAATGAACACCAACGACCATGTGACTGAGTTTCCTCTTAATCATAACAATCCCGTCCTATTTTCCTTGATGGTTATAGGAAATATTAACATTCATAGGCAAAATTATTAGTAACCTATTGTAGTCATCGTGCCTACAAAGCTAGATTTCTAACAACACTAGTAATATAGCCTCATGTAAACTAATACCGTTTACTGAATGTCTACGAATAATTAATAACCGTTGAAGATCTATGCATATGACTAATTTATATTTAAGTACTATAATTCGCAATAGAATAGCACCATTTCAATTCATGGATGCGCTAAGGTAGCCCACGAAATTAAAATTTAGTTTCGTTTTTTTTTGCAATTTACCAGGTTTGTTTGTAATAAAAAATAAACAAAAAACAACGACTATTAAATGTTATAAATTTGTGTAAGTACTAACAATCTTATCTGATAATAATTTCAATGTTAAATTTATTTATTCGATTTTAGAATTTATTTATCTCTGACAGCATTTGTCATATAGTCTGCAAATAAATTAATTTAGATTTATTTGTTATTAAATGTGATATAGTATTAAGTAAACAACATTATTTATGATAGTTAAGAATTGAAATTGAATCTATTTTTATCTTTTTATTAATAACGCATGTACGCTATTTGTAAGAAATCAATAAAAGTTTTTAGTATGCAATACATATTAGGTTGGGGAAAAAGTGTTTTCGCATTATAGTATGTATGAACTTGTAATAAAATCTCTTTGGCTATACTATTTGTATCTGGCTGGTTTTGGTATCATTGAAAGTTTAAATTTTAAAGAATATAATTCCAAATTCAAATTAGGAAAATGTGTGATTTTCATTTGTTTTTCGTACCGTCAAGATGAGTGAATCTAATGAAGAAATTCGATACATTTTAAAATTTTACTACAAAAAAGGTAAAAATGCAACGCAAGCCGCGTAGTGTAGTGTCTGTGAGAGTAGCACAAATTTGGTTTAAGCGTTTTCAATCCGGAAATTTTGATGTCAAAGATGCACGTCGCTCTGGTTTCCCTATTACGGATAAAATGGATGCCATTTTTGAAAAAGTGGAGCAAGATCGGCATACCAGTAGTTACGACGTAGCTGAAGAACTGGAAATTGACCACAAAACAGTTTTGGCGCATTTGAAAAAAACTGGGTACACAAAAAAGCTCGACATTTGGGTACCTCACGAGCTCACTGAAAGAAACCTAATGAACCGTGTACTCATTTGTGATTCTTTATTACGACGTAATGAAACCGAACCATTTTTGAAGAAGCTGATAACTGGTGATGAAAAGTGGATCACGTATGACAAGAACGTACGAAAAAGGTCGTGGTCAAAGGCCGGTCAGGCTTCACAGACTGTGGCGAAACCCGGGTTAACTCGCAACAAGGTGATGCTGTGTGTGTGGTGGGATTGGAAGGGCATTATTCATTATGAGCTGTTACCACCAGGCAGGACCATCGATTCTGAACTCTACTGCGAACAACTGATGAGATTAAAGCAAGAAGTTGAGAGAAAGCGGCCGGAATTAATCAACAGAAGGGGTGTGGTTTTTCATCATGATAACGCTAGACCTCACACATCTTTAGCCACCCAACAAAAATTAAGAGAGTTTGGCTGGGAGGTGTTAATGCATCCGCCGTATAGTCCTGACCTTGCACCTTCAGATTTCCACCTGTTTCGGTCTCTTCAGAATTCTTTAGGCAGTGTCAGGTTAACATCACGAGAGGACTGCCAAAACCACTTGTCGCGGTATTTTCCCAAAATTTCTATAGCAATGGGACCATGTCCCTACCTACAAGATGGCAAAAAGTTATCGAACAAAATGGTACCTACATACTTTAGTTAAATGTAAATAAACTTTATTAAAAAATGTTTTGAATTTTCTTAAAAAATGCGAAGAAACTTTTCCCCCAACCTATTAATTAACGGTTTGTTGATTAAAACATGATTCGCGACCGTAACTAATATGAATTTACAGAATTATATTCATTAAATCATCACAACAACCCTCTCCAACCTCGCTGGAGGCCTTAATTCATTAAGGTAGCCACAGGTAAGTTTGGTTAATCAACTGACAACCTTACAACCCTCTAACCCTCTCCGAACTGGTTTGAGGCCTTAAAGTATAAAAGTAGCCACAGGCAAGTCCCGTTAAGCCGCTGACAACCGCATGGCTTGATCAGCGAGATGTCATTCCTAAAAAGTAAAAAAATATGTGTTCATCATCGTCAGCCTATAATGTTCCCACTGCAGGGACACAGGCCTCCTCTTGGT
This sequence comes from Aporophyla nigra, assembly GCA_947507805.1. Classification (NCBI taxonomy): domain Eukaryota; kingdom Metazoa; phylum Arthropoda; class Insecta; order Lepidoptera; family Noctuidae; genus Aporophyla; species Aporophyla nigra. The sequence continues at coordinate 19,347,236 of OX382302.1, read as the reverse complement.
AAGAGGGAATAGGCCCGGAAAAAATACGTTTTACGGTCGTGAATTGCAAAAATCCTAAGAATATTAGGTTTTCTCGAGATCAACTGGTGCTTCCACCTTCACGTGCCATCCAAGGCACGGAAGGATCTTGGTATGTAATGGATGACTACCAAGATAGGAAAAGTCACTATTTCACTATTGAACGCAATGAAAATGGATCAGTCTATTAACAGTTTATGACGGACCTATTATAATTTATAAATAGTTATTATAATTTCGCAGAACTTGTAAAGCTAATTGAGTTAAGTGCTCTTGAGAGTTCTTGTGGTTGATGTTGTTGGCCTTATTATAATAATAAATAATTGTTCCTTATAATTTTATTGCCGCGATCATTTAAGGGTTAATTAGAGATCGATTGATTTAATTCGAGGAAAGAGCAATTTGTCGTAATTTGAGAGACTATAAATTTTGTAATATTGTTCTTTTGTTCCTTATTAAATGGAATATTTTTAAAGGTTTGTTTAGAGTTAGGAAATCAATTAAATAAATTAGTTTTAAATGCACTCTGTTCTTTATAGTTTAAAAAATTGAGACTATGATGATTAATTTAGTTTTCTCAATTTTATTGTTAAAGCTAACAGTTTATTAACACTAGTAGCGCGAAACATACCGACTGAGGTTTTGGATATAAAAATATGTATATTGCAATTACGTGGTTGAAGTCTCGTATAAATAATAAATATAATAATCATCATATTTCATGATAAGTCATAAAAAGTTACGATTATATGCATAATAAATTATTAATTAGAGCAGGAAGAACATCGAAATGGATCAAATTTGGGACGCCCGAACTTCTAGTGTTAAACTTAACACTTATTCATTACGTAAATGCGGCTCTTGAAATTAAATAAAAAAATTAAGTAGGTACGCTACCTACAGTTGCTTTTCAAAACATGCTTTACATGTTAACTAGACCCATTTAACCCCTCTTTTTGGGGATCCGTACCCAAATGACGCCAGTGACATCAGTGTGATTTGTAGTTCGCGGTGTAGATGCCGCTACAGTGGTACAAAACCCTTCATGAGGGTCCAGCTTACTCTTGGCCGTTTTTTTAAACAAACCATTCATAATCAGCCTATATTGTTCCCACTGCTGGGATACAGGCCTCCTCTCGGTGAGAGGTAGTGGCCCGTAATCCATCACGCGGGCCCAGTGCGGGTTGGATCTTCGAATTTTTTGGGGATCTAGGCCATACCGGTTTCCTCACGATGTTTTCCTTCACCGTTTTAAGAGCAATGGTGATGAAATTATTTACAAAAATTAAAGCGCCTGCCTAGGTTCGAACTCATGACCTTCAATTTGTAAGTCGGGGCCGTTACCACTGGGCTACCACTGCTCTTAAACAAAACATTACTTTTCTATAATTAAACATTTTTTGTAACCCAACTCCAGTTCAAAAACTTACATACAACATTGTCCATACAAACGGTTTTACGAATAATCGGTACTCGCCAAAAAACAAAAAAAAGATAGAAACTTTTTTGACAGCCCTTGGCTAAACTCGACCGATGCCATGACAAACTCTTAAAACGATCAATACAAGCAAATTCACAGCATAACACCTTGAAATAAAAGTTGTAAGAATATTTTTGGGTGGTATGTAAATGTGGTTTTATTCGCGATGGGATTTGTCAGTCAATAAATTTATTATTGAAGCTAAGATTCTGGATGACAGGCTATGTTTTGACTGTTTGCAATTAATGCACTCTGTGGAGTAAGGGGATCAGAGGATTTATAAATAAAATAATGTGAGACAATGTTGCTTGGGTGAGCCTTATCAAGTTATTAATATTTGAAAGGATGTGATGATTTTTGATTATCGGCTTTATTCCTTGTCATTGTTCCAGGAGCTTATGTAGGAGTTAGTATTAGCGAGGAAATGTGAAGAAACATATCGCTCCTTTAATAACAAACTGAAATAATTTCAAAATTACGATTGTTGGAAAATAGCGTTTAAAGTTTTGCAAATAAGTAAGATGCAGTCTACAACAATCGTAATTTTGTAGTTATTTCAGTTTATTATTAAAGGTGCAATATGGTATATATTTTGGACAAGTTGTGTTACGCTGTAAACCTAAATACCCTTTCAGTTGTAAGACGTCCACTGCTAGATATAGGTGTCCCCCAATTTAGGGGCCAAATTGCCATAATTGCCACGCTTGGCAGGCGGGTTGACGATCGCAGTATGGTGGTTAAATGCATAGAGAACTCTGCTGACCATTCTCTGATAAGCCCCTTAGTCGCCTTTTACGACACCCACGTGAAGAAATGGGAAGGGTCCATTCTTTACGTACGTTCAGAACATAGACAGCTCCTAAGTTTAATGCAACATGTGAAGCGAAAACTAGCCGCCCTTATAGGAGTCAATCACAGCAAAGCCTCGTGCAGATGGGCATTTATACCGGTTCTTGGATTCCAGCTTCATTAGAGTCCACATCATCTGCATAATCTTTTCCCAACTATGTTGGTTTCGGCTTTCAGTCTAACCGCCTGCAGCCGAATACCAGTAGAACGGCTGCTTATTACACCTCCGAGTTACAGTTAACGCGAACCCGCATGGTAAGACTGATTGTCAGTCTTTCGGGCTTCTGACTACCCATAACGACAGTCGAAGTTCAACAAATTAAAGCCGGTACAAAGGAATTAACGTATTTTTCCGCGGCAGGGAGGGTCTAGTTAAGTTTAACACAACATGCAATACGTAAAACAGCACACCCTTTTTAGAGTCAGTCATAACAAAGATACCAACCTACTTACATACAGATGAGCATTTAAGATACCGGTTCTAGGTTTTCAGAATCCTGACTAGTGTGAATATTCCTTTATAAGATAGCATTCAAAAGTCATTTGTATGTTATTCACACAATTCACAAAGTTATTTTTATGTCATTCTATAATTATTGTAAACACGTTTGTAACGTTTTAATTCTAGTTAATTAAACGAGCAACTTGCTTGCCTTAGCATGGACATAACTGCCTGAGAAATGCGCTCATAATATTATAAATAATTCATTGTGATATAGTTCTTTATAGTAGAACATGGGAAACTTATGTTTAGGCGCGTAAGAACAGTAAATTTTAAAAATTGAAGACCAGCATTAAAAAAAAATCTTTGCCTACTTCCTGGGTGTATCATGTAATTTTATTTCAAAATATTGCTGTACAGCTGACGTACCTATATGCATTAATACTTACCCGAAATCTACATCATTTTGTCTGTATTTTAGTTAAAAAAAAAATGAAACGACCGTAAGTAACTTTCAAATTATGGAGCATCTCTTTGCACAATATTCTAGCAACATTTCCCATTTTTCTTAATATATGAGCATCATCAACCATTTTGTAAGAAAATTGAGCAACATTAACCACTTTGTCAAAACTTTAGAGCAAAGACCAAACTGTACAAGTGACTTACATTCGTAGCTAAGTACCCAAGTATCTATTAATAGAACAATACAATGCAACAAAAACTGAAAAAATATCGGATCTTCGGTATATCATGTTCCATTAAGAATAGAAGTTATTGTTCCATTATTCTTTTAATTAGACTCCCAACAGGGGGCATTGTTCCAAAATCCGTATTCAATAAATCCATACCTTGATATTACTATAGTGGGAATAGCAGAAAAACTGTATCAAATGATAATATTCCCACGCGTTGGAGAATTCGAGAGAAATGTTATTATGTCGGCGTATGTTTGTAATGAGTTAACTACATCTTATTAGACAACTATAATTGCTATGTGTAAGATTAACTAAGTCTATGTAGGGTTACTGGTAACAGTTTTAATTCAAATCTTATAAGTTTTTTCTGCTTTTTCTGTTTGAGAAAAAGGCTTTGTCTTAAACAGATGCAAAAACTTCTTTTAAAAGAGTTCATTCGTAGAATCAACTTGTTTGCCACTTTTGTTAGATGATTTTACAGACGTTAGTCATCAAACGTATATATAATTAAAGAGATTATTAAGAGATCCATATTATCCCGAATTCCTTCTAAAGTTAAGGGGAACATCCATACTTAGTATTATAAATGGGAAAGTGTGTGTGTCTGTTTGTCCGTCTTTCACGGCAAAACGGTGCGACGAATTGACGTGATTTTATAAGTGGAGATAGTTGAAGGGATGGAGAGTGACATAGGTTATAGGTTTTGTCTCTTTCTAACCCCCCACTTCCCTAAAATGGGGGTGGAAGTTTGTATGAAGCAAAAAAAAAATTGAGTAGTGGATGGAAATTTGTGTGAGACTGCTCTCATACAAATATATATAACCTGCGGCTATATAGCCTGGATTAATGCATTTTTAATACATTAACCGCGGTAGTACGTCGTCTTGCGTTAATTTCCGACATCCACACGGGTGAAGCCATGGGCAAAAGCTAGTATACATATAAAACAATAGCTAGATGTGAAGGACGATTCTCGTAATTAAAGACGTTTAAAATCTAGTCGTAGTGTCACCTCAGCGACAATCAAATGTCAAAAACTTGTCAAAAAAGTCCGAAAACTCGAATTACTTTTGAAGGATTGAGATAAGACTGTGAACGTTCTTAAAATTACGGAAATCGCCCTGCCACTGCCTTTTATGGGACAGAATCTTGGGCCACAAGAGGGATAAATGAAAGGCAATTGCATGCAGGTGAGATGAAAATACTAAAAGGGGTAGTGTAGTATTACATAAATCGATAGAACAAGTAATGAGTACATAAGAAGGGAGGAAGTCTGAAAGTGGCACCAGTAACTCAAAAGATGTGTGGAAATCGGTTGTCATGGTATCGAAGGAATCAGCAAAAAGTCAAAGTAAAGTAGTAATAGTAGTAAAAGTATGAATGTCGATTGCTATAAGCGTAGGAGAAGACGAAAGAAACATGAATGGACTGTGCGAATAGTGATGTGAGAAAGGGTGAGACTACCGAAATGATGACTAATAGAGAAGTATGGAAAGAAAAGACACGTCAACCCCAAACAAACTGGGATAAGGGCAGGACATCCATTTTCAGATTTCTTCGTTCAGAAGTAATTTTCAAAAGGGTTTTCATCTCTAAACCAAGGAAGCCCACAACCACTTATCTCGTCTCTGACGCGGCTTTAATTACAAACTGATATTTCTAGATATAATGCTTAATCTTCAATAACTAGTTAATGAAGAAAATGATCTAATTAGTGTCGTTTTTTTCCACGAAGGGAGCACTCTGAGCCCTTTAACAATAGGTGTTGACATTATTCATCTGTCCTTTGTTATTATTGACGTTGATAATCTTTACCTTTGGGTTATTAATAAGTAATGACTGTCAATCATACTTTGTTGTCTAATTAAGCTTGATAACATAGATGAAGCTACACTTTATAATGGGGAAGCAAACAAAATTGCAACACATTAAGTTCTAACAGGCGACGTTAAGGAAGAAGTTAAGGAAACTGACTTCCTCTTGATCAGAGTTCTAATTAAGGGTATGAAGGAAATCTGATCAGATCTTGTCATTATGTAAATGGAGCAACTGAACTTGATAGTTTACAACAGTAAATGAGAGTGTGTGTGAGTATAGTGTTTTTGGTAGAATAGTTTAATTGAACAGAGATGTATCAGTAATTACACAGACAACAACGAAATAGAAAGAAATTATTCTACCAAAGACTAAGTTCACAAAGACGTGTTAAATTAAATAATATTGGAAGATATCGACGAACTAATACTTACTAAAAAACAGAGAGAAAATGATCACAAGAAGCTAATGATGCATAAGCAGGTACTTAGATAAACTCGAACATAAATTATAACCAAGAAAATGAAATGATGCATAGTAATACTAAAAACCGTTACATTGTTAGCAAAACTCCAGCTAATGTTTAGTTAAACTTTAATTTAAATGCGCATATCTGTCAACATAAGGTGTTTTTAACTGCCTATACAACACCAACTGTACGTTGTTAATAAAATACGCCCTTATAATAAGCATTTGCAACATGCAAAAACGTATGCGGGTGAGATTAATCATGAGGAGTTAAATTAGTATATATAATCACCAAGAATAAGATCGTTAGAAACTATTTTCCCATGTGTCTAATAGAATTAAGCTTTTTTAGCTATCTTATTAGCCGAAAGACGTAATCACGTTGGACTGGGCGACTCGGCGGCTCGGAGTGGGCCATTCGCGAAAGAATCCACTCGCAATTACGCCAATCAATTATAATGGAAGAGGAAATTGCTCGTTTCCGCGGCCGCTTACACTGAACACAGAGTTGACATGGTTGCCACAAGATATACGAGAAGGCGAGCTTGAAACTATGTTTTGAATTCAAGGTTGTACCAACAATAACTTAAAAGTTGGCGATGATTGCGAAGAAGAAAAAGGTGCGGTTGGGTAATCTAATGATAAGACTAAAATAATTCTCAGAACTGAAGTGACAATGATAACCGTCGACCAAAATTCGAGGAAATCATGCAAATTATTTCTTGAGACACTTTTATATTCAACGTTTGGTATATCATATACGTAACCTAAATAAAAACAATAGAGGCCGTCGTTTTGAAATGAAAAATATTCCTCTAAATATAGCAAGACCTGATTTGGTAATACAACCTCTACCACAAGCAAAACAATTAACTCCATAACTTGAAAAACAGTAAGACATTGTGTGCGTATGTGCCTTGTCACCTGTGCATATGATGATCTTATGACTGCGTCAGTGAACGGAGTTCGTGCAGTTGAATTTTGGGCCAAAGATGTTTGAAGTTTTGCCTTCGATACAATAAGAAGAAAAAAGCAAGACATTTTTAGAGTAGGCTGACCAACATTTTCAAACCTTACAAAGACTCTATCCCTATCGCACTTCGCTTGTATCTTGCACCATACTGCCACCGACGCGCCCAGCACGCGACTATGAACGTTTCAACGGATCACGGCACTGGGCTCATCAAGACGGTGTCCTGTTCCAACATGAACAACTTCCAAGAACTGAAGACAGCGAGGGAATGGTATCGAAGGTAGGTCAAAAGAAAGAAACAATTTTTTACCCAGATTCTTCGCGTAAAGTTGAAGAATTCTGACGGTTTTTCGACAAAATTCTTGAGGCAATTAAGTGTAGCTATTATTTTCTATTTGTTCTTTGTGCTGGTGTGTTTGGTTTGCTAAATATTTAACTGGAGAAGAAAACTGGTGAGGTTATTTTACTACGATTTGATTACTTGTGTCTTTGTCTTTAAATGTTTTAAATTCTGCTTCAATTCCTAGCCATTGATTAAAATGTTGTCCTTTGTCTTTTAATTTAGATCCCGTTCACAGAGAAGTAAAATAAATATCGCGGCGGGATTTTATCGAGCACTGGATTTTCAGCTTTCGGTGCTGAACCGAGGATTGAGAATCCAACAGAGTACATCCCACCTCGTTGAAAAAACACCCTATTTAATTTTCAACTATATATTCAACATTTAAAGTTGAAAATCCAGTGCGCAAAACAATCCTGCTGCTATATTCTTACGTGAATGCGAATGTGGTCTTAGTTTTGAAAACGCAAACCAATTTCAGAGTAACCTCTCCAAGTATTTCAATAGTAATAACATCATCGGTATACACAAGTACCTGATTGTGGCATTAAGCCTTCAAGTAACGAGTAAACAGAGTACTAAGAAACGGTTTATTTAATTAAGCCGGGGTGCAATCAACATGCCGCTCCGATGTTACGATACCGCACGGAACCTCAGTTTTATATACTTTGTGTTTGTACTTCTTTTTGTTAGTAAGTCTGTAGTGTATCAACCTGGGCCTTATATCACAAAAATTTACAATTCCAATTTACTAGTTACAAATTTAAAAAATGTACAAGTGCGTATACCACATAACTCTAACTCAATTGTAAGCCACACTATAGTAACGGAACACTACAATATTGTCATATCAATATTACGTTGTATTTTTTTTCTACAATTTAACAACATGACAATCGTGCCAGCCTTTTAGGCACCTTTCCTGTTGACAACGATGCAGCCCAACTGTATGATGCTCTATGATTCTTTATTTTTAATCAATACTTGGACAATGTGGCAGGATTGTAGACATGTAAAGTTTCATGGTAGGTATAGGGCACTGAGATGTTTTTTTTTGTTAATTAAAAATTCCACCGTCTTTAAAAACCTACTCATTGATAGACCGTCACCATGAGCAAGGTAGCACGCTTACACCAAATATAGTTTTGCTGCCATATTATTTGCTTCCGGTTTCAAATATATAGTAATTGTATCTTGCGAAGAGATGTTGGTTCCTTTGCTAAAGATGGACTGTTCTTTGTACTAGCTTGTAGTATTGTTTATCTTGTTTTTTTTTCCAGCTATTGACTTCGAGGAAATTTCTCGGATACTTAGTACCCACGAGTAAGAGCACACGGAAATTCGTAGAACTATGACTAACTAGAAGTATTTACTTGTTTCCAAACAACCTTAAAGGGACCTTTAAAGTATTAGAATCGATTAGATGGCCGTCGACTGCAGGATCAGATATTACCACTTGACGGTTCTTTACATATGGAACTAGAAATTGGCTTCTTTTTGTATCAGTTGTTGTTTCCTTATAAGTAAGTAGATATTGATAAAGTGAAAGTGATCATCGCTATTAATAACGTGCAAGATAATTAAGGTAAAGTGGTCTGCATAAGAAGTTTAATTAGTCATAAGTACCCTTTTCCGATAGGTGTTACAGCCAAGAGTCATTTTGAGTATGCATTATTAGACATACTTCTTGGTTATCTTGATTGTCTTAGTCATAAATATCTCTAGAGTTTGAATTTCTTATGCGATGTGTGTTTTGTCACTCAAGCATGAAAATAGAATGAGTACAAGCGCTTTAGAAGATGAACAAACAATTAAAGTAGCCGCATTTTCTTGGAAAATTAAAATTCATACAATCAGAAAAACCCCAGCAAACAGCAAAAACGACTACAATCCCGTTACTACAATACGGTGGGAAACAAAATAATGATGTTATAAAGACATAACCTAATCGAATCAAAATCAAAATTGTATATCATCGTATCTCCAATTTTATCTTTTGAACAAAAAACGACAAAATACCAGTACTAATGAAGACACACCAGAATAAACATGAGGTTCGTAATCAACAAGCAAAAACATTTTACAATCACGACTCGGCAGCGGTGGGTGACAAAAATGCAATTTAAGTTATGCCAAACTAAAAACTCAATTCTGACTCGAAACTCGGGTGTAATGGCGACCGCGGCAGAACAAAAACTGTCCTTCGATCATCCCATAGCATAATTAGTCTCATGCTGAGCCGAGAAAGATATACCGATCTACAACTCAGTGTATATTGCTTTTTTCACCTATCGCATTGAATGCTCCCCGCAATTCCCATTTTATGTCGCCAATGTCTTCAATGATGTTTCTATCTTGAAATTTCACTTTTTCTCAGTACAATTTGCTGTTTTTGTCGTCAGTAATGATCATTGCGTTTACATCGAGATGTCTTATTTATCTTTGTAATTTATGTTTGTATTCTATACAGATGAGGAGTGAACGTGTGGCACTTACTAATGCTTAGGTGTGAGTGTAATAACGTTGCTATTAATTTCCGGGCTTTGTACCAGTTCTGGTATTTAGAGAGAATGGTTGGTGATATAAGAAGAGGAAATAACATTTCCATTTCATTAATGTTCAGCTGAAGATGTTTCATAAATATTGAAACCATGACAGGTACTTATAGACAACCTTTTTTTTTACCCGAAGCTTTACCCGAAGCTTTATTTTTTTAATTTGTTCTTCTCACTTTCATAATAATCTGGATAAACTGGTTTCTGCAATCAAATTGAATTATTTATGTCTTCAAGTGCTTTAACAGTTATGTCACAATGTTTTTTGGTTAATATGTAAAGCATGTTTGAACACTGTAAAGGCAATATTCGTAGAAACCAGTAAATATTTAAGTATCCAAAATAGCCAGGCGTTTAATTCTAAATGTTATAAGTCATATCTATCAGCTGGAATGTCTCTATCGAAATGGTTGTCATTAATCCAACTCGATATCTATGAGTATTTGTCCGTTTAAGTTATTTTATGCAAAAACCATTTAACCTCAAATGGCACTCCTATTCTTATAGAAAACACAATTTATGGGCTAGTAGCGTTTGCCTGTGACTTTGATATATAGGAGAATAATGGGTAATATTTCATAAACACTGACTGTAGATATAAACAGTAGAAATGTAAGAAAAGAAATACCATAGTTTTTATCACGTGTTTCAATATTTGCATGATCAAGACCACCGGAGCGACAAGCAGGACGTGTGCCCGTTTGACGTACCTAATAAAGAATGCTCGACAATCAGTTATTTTGTGTGCTATAACCAGAGCTGGGCTCCCTGGATTCTTCGCGGAATCAGTCACATCAGCTTGACCAGTTTTTGCTGCCCCGCGACTGGCCTCATACTGTTCTTGTACATTTTAAAGAAGGTCCTAAGTACAGTATTATTATTATTGATTTGTTGTTTAAACCGATTGCGATATGTCCTTTCAATATTGAACAGTCCCATCCAGCAGGGTGGCAAATGACTCCTTTTTCAATAGCCCCAACTGTATCGCCGATGCAGGAATTTATATCATGGCGAAACGCTCGCGCCTATAAAAACCAAATTCCATTTAATTATGGATGATTTTTAAAATCTGTGAACAATGCCAGCCATCCTTTGTGGTCGCACGGCAGCTTTTTTTTATTTCCGATGAAACTAATTTGATAATTTCTTATTGAAATGCGGGCGAGTCCTTCTCTGAACGACCGATATAGACTACATATAACTGGGTTTCAAAGAAATGAATTAATCGACGGACGAAACGGTAGCATTGCGTACAGCGATATGAAAACCAATTAATAGAATCAAGGATGCGCGAATCAGAAAGTGTTTTGTTGGCAATCGTCATGTACTGGGAGATATGGGGAGATTTATTAATACCTAAGTCTAGACATGTAGTGGAAGGCACTCGACTATATCCTACACGTTTTGCGATGAATATGTTATGATTGTATGAACTTCAACGTGTTAAATTATGTACTTGTTTCATAACATTTTTTACTTCATCTATTTTTAGCAAGTTTACATATAATATATGCATTTTTAAATTCTGTGGCAGAATTAGAAAAATGATAAGTTATTTTATTTCGGTAAGTAGGTTTGGACAAACACTTTTACACGTCAATCATATTTTAAAAACTAGACGAGTTCGGCGTTCCCTATCTGACTACCCTGGGAAAAAAGCTCGAAACAAACTCACAGTTCATAGTCTCTGTTAAAGTCCACATATAATCTTGGTCAGATCATATGAGGATCATGTAGATTGTTGTGTGAAATGATATTTTGAAGAAAGTTCCACACAGATTGAGTAGTGAATCCAGTCAACGCTCGCACAGAACATTAGAACTTACTCGTAAATTAACAACAATGTTCTTGGCCTATAACTAAATGGCTCTATTAAAAGAATTATGCTAATACGATTGCAGATGTTAAGAACAAAAAGGTCAGGATTTACATAAGCTAACAATTGAGTTGCTTTTTAAACTAATCTATCGTCTAACTTTAACATACAGAATTCTGAAAACCAATCCTGCCTTTCAAAATTCGCTAAAACCTTTTTCGAACTATCCATCAATAAACAGTCCCGAACTATCGGTTTTATTAATATATTCGCAATTAATATTTGTGTGTCGTCGCCGTAGCGGCCGCCGTCAGTTAGATATGTCAAGATTTATTGAGTGCGTCACCAGCTAAAAGGTTTGAGACAGAGTCCGTACGATAAGTAGTTACGTATAATTAGTGAGGGGACACGCGACCACCGAGACGTGGATGGAATACAAACAGATTGTGTGGTAGAAGATATTTTTTGGTGAAATAGGTGAAGGTGAAATGTAGGTTACGGTTTGTAGTGCAGTAGCGTCTTGGTCTCTTTTTAAGAATTGTGTAGGTTTAGGGTCTTAATTTTTTTTTTTAGCCGGTATGTACGGTGTTTTTGTTGTGACACATTAGTAGTAGTAATAGTATTAGTCTTAACAGTTATAACATTAGAGTCGTTACTTACAGTACCTCTTTGTATTATCAGTTTCTTTGATTTTGTGTTGTCACTGTTGCAATCATTTTCTGCAACGTCACTTCTGCTGTCATCATAAAATTTGCTGAATAACCTTTTCCTGTTGTATCATACGTCAATACAAATGTCGTCAGTCATGTCGGAATAGCGTGACACGTAATAACTGGTGTATAGCCGAGATGGTTTGTAATGAAATCGCCTATTCACGATAAGTGAACACATATTGCCGTGAAGCTTATACAGAACTTCGTGACATATAGTTTACACGCGCCTTTATCCGGTCTGTATCGCGTGTGGAGCTCCGCCGATCAGTTAGTCCGCGGTAAAATATTGCAGAATGAGCCCAAGGGCCCGCGCGCACATGGCGTTTTCGCGCCTTTCACTGTCAAAACGACATAATGCCGCTATGACATTTGACGTCACACCTGTGCGGTGTAATTTTTCGGAAAAAAGTGAACAATTTAAACTCTTATATTTTATTTTTTCACGGAACAATGTTAAAATTTATTGCCACTAAATAAATTACAACTTCAATTTCTAAAACGTGTTCGTACATATCGTGTTGCGTGTTAACCCTGCGCTTGCTACCCCGGTTGACATTCCGGCGGCGTGCCTGGGGCCTCCGCGACCAAATTGCCGCCTTTATCTTAGGCGCCTTCGACAAATTACGTCGGCCCCAAAAAGTCAACGAGCTTATCACAAAACGTTAGAGCGTGTGTTAGTTGCTTGTACGTCGCTGCTTTTAATTTTGCCCGTATAGTTTTTGTTATGTCCTCATTTTAGGGTTATCTTGGTAGGTAAGGCTGCATGCCTCTGTCACATATTTTCATCTGGTGTCTTTTTTGGACTTTTGTTCGAGCTTATAAGTGCTTGTGTTGATTGGAGTGTGTTATAACATGTTTTGTCACAATGTTTGTTTGTCACATTTTATGTTTATAGTTTAATACGCGCTTCTGTAAAGGTTGTCGTATAAAGTACGGTTGGATAGTTGAAGTCTTTATGTGGATGATAATTTAGTTGGGTGGGCAACGCGGCTAGTGTTGTGCTCATAAAGTGCGCCGGTTCGCTTGGAGGCTAGCAATTAGTGTTGTTTAAAGGTCGGAGTGCGTAAAAAGTGACAAGTCTAGTCACCGACATACGCAGTGGACTTTTATAACTAGATGATGTCGATGATAAGCCTATAATGACTTATTATACATTTGAATTAGACCACCTTGGAAATACTTATTCGCTATTTTATATGGTTATTTTTGCAACATAATTTTCGAAATGTCTGTGTTGGATTTTGAATACCACTGCCTCCTTCAAAATAAGTAAATTCATGTATGTACCGTAGTATTACATAAATAAAACTACACGTGTAACAAAACTAATGAATTACTTATAGGTTCTTATCTACTTAGATACTATTAATTTGTCTTATTGGTATACAATGCTGCTAACAGCGTTACTGATGGTATCATTAGTTAGTAAAATGATAGAACAGCCAACATACTGAACACCTTCAATAATATATATTCATATTTTATGCGTTAACAGCAATGAAAACATATGAAAGTTGTCGAATAAGTTCACGTAAAACTAAGTATTTTTAAACTAAATTATAAATATAAATAAATATAATATCTTAGGACAACCAACACACCGTTATCTGATCCCAAACTAGGCAGAGCCTGTACTATGGCAACCAGACAACTGATAAATATACTTAAATATGTTTAAATACATACTTAATATAGATAAATTACACCCAGACACAGAACAAATGATTGTGCTCATCACACAAAGATTTGTCCTGGGTGGGAATCGAACCCACGACCTCAGTCTTAGCAGTCAGGGTCACTAACCACTAGACTAACAGGCCAGTCAGCGTTTGAATCCAGACACGGTGGTGCTCCGCCCAGGCAGGGCACACCTCCACCGTATGAAAACGAAGCCTTGTTGTTGAACCGCGCATTAATGAATCCAACAGAGTGGATCTCAATGCGTCGAAAATCGAACAGTGTAATTTACTGTTCCATTTTCAACTCCCAGAGCTAAGGAGTGCGTTGAAGAACATATATATCATAGATACCACAGCCTATAATGTTCCCACTGCTGGGACACAGGCCTCCTCTCGGTGAGAGGGTGGAGGTTGAAGATCCAGTGCGTGAATCAAATCTGGCCGCGATTTTATTACGTCTGTGGGAACGTGGGCTTAAACAAAAAACACCATTAGTGAAGTTGTAAGGGCCATTCTCACTAAAGTTTCTAACTCTGCTGAACTAAATAAAGGATCTAAAACTAACTACGTGCTAAGAAAAAACCTACTCAATTAATCAAATAATATTAATCATGTAAATGATCAAATTATGCTAACTTATTAGCTTAGCTATCTTGAATCGTATTATGTAAAAAAATGCGTACAAATTAAGTTCCTTTTGTCCATTGTGTGGCCATTTACATTTTTCTAGGCAAGCAAGACTAACGAGTTCATCATCATCATCATCATTTCAGCCGTAAGACGTCCACTGCCGGACTTAGGCCTCCCCCAATTTGGGGGGCTTTGCCATAATCGCCACGCTTGGCAGGCGGGTTGGCGATCGCAGTATGGTGGTAGAATGCATAGAGAACGCTGCTGCCCATTCTCTAGTAAGTCCCTTAGTCGCCTTTTACGACACCCACGGGAAGAAATGGGGTGGTGTTATTCTTTACGTCCGGCACCACACTTCACAAATAAATACACAAATAAATAAAATTTAAGAATCTGTTTGTAAATTCAAATGAACAGCTTTTCGCTAAATGCATATGAAATTACATACCACACTTAAATCCAGAAGTATATTTAATAAATTTTTGTCTGCCTGTCTGTCCGTCTGTTTGTTCCGGCTAATCTCTGAAACGGCTGGACCGATTTCGACGGGTCTTTCACTGGCAGATAGCTGATGTTATAAGAAGTAACATATGCTATGCTTTTTGTCTGAATAGTAATAATTTCCGAGCACCAACCAGGCAAAGCCGGCACAGCTAGTAAATTAATATATTTGCAACCCAATTTGGTTGAAACCCGGCTGTATGGACTACACAACCATTTTTTTTTTTTTTTTTTTTTTATCACGAGGTGGAAATCCTCATGGATGTCCCCCGCCCTGGGGTGGGCGGAGGGGTCTGTCAGACTCTTACTGACTAAAACCACCCCGGTGTTCCGTCCCACACCTACGTCGGGGACCACGGGAACCAATATGTCTTCCGCGATCCCCAACTGGTGCCGGCCCGCCTTTGCGGGCCTCCTCACGTTGGGGGGGAGTGAGGCGTTAAACTCCCCCCCATACATCACAGAGAGGCGCGCGTGGAACACTACGCGCCACCATCTCGGGTCCGTACAATAGGGGGCGACGGATGTCCCCAGATCCGTCGCCCCTGGACCCATTTAGGGGGGCTGGAAGAGGGCGTTATCCGCCCTCCGCCGACGCCCGGTGCGCCTGCTGCGGGCAGGGTGCGCGGAAGATATCTCCCGCTCCCTTTCCGCAGCCTCCTTCTGCGACATGACTGTTTCACAGAAGGATACCACCGCGTCCCAGGACCCCTCGCTGCCGACCATCGACTCGACCACGGCCGGCAGCGATAGGTCACTGCCTACTTCTGAGACGAGGACACGACGCGGCTCCTCCCAAGCGGCACATTCTGCCAGCGTATGCCGCGCCGTGTCCTCCCGGCAGTCGACGCAGTGGTGACACCGGGCGTCCGGCTCCCTGTTTATGCGACACAGGTACTTCCCGAAGCAACCATGCCCCGAGAGCACCTGCGTCGCCCGAAACGACAGGGAGCCGTGCCTCCTCCCGAGCCAGGGCCCGAGTACCGGCCGGACCGCCTCGACGGTGGCGAGGCCGGCGGTAGGGCGTGAAAGCCTGTCCTGCCAGCTCGCCACCAGGGCTGCGCGGAGCTGCGACCGACGAAGCTCCATGTGACGCTACGTCAGTCGCTCGCCTCACTCCCGCGCTTCCTCGCGCCACCGATACAGTGACGCGAGTACTTTCGCCTCGAGGTCCCACGGTGGGGATCCAGCCAGTACACAGGCCGCCTCGTAGGAGACCGTGCGATATCCCCTGATGACTCTGACGGCCATCGCTCGCTGCGGTCTTCGCAGAACAGCGATGCTGCCGGCCGTCAGGTCAGCCGCCCATGGACTACACAACCAAGCACAACTTGTCGGTGTAATTTATCTGTTCGTTTTGCATTTATTATGGAGATAAAACCAATGAGTGATTTATTGTGTTTGCTGAAGTAACGTGTAATCTATGTGCTAGTGAAATGGAATATGGATTAACGGGGGCTTTCCTGCTAATGTTACCTTTAAACCTCACGCCTGTATATCCCGAAGGGTTTGGCAGAAGCGTACCTATTTCTACCTATAGTACACAGCACATTTCACCTGTTATGTTTAAGACACATGTAATAGGAAGCGAGGTTTCCGCCATTAAACTGGCACAAAGCTAGACTCCAGGCTGCTACTGAGTAATTCCAGATGATACAACACAATAACACTTTACCCGTACCGGGAATCTAACCGTGGACCTCATGGTCAGTAGTAGAGCTGGCGACCACTAGACTAATGAGGCAGTTCGTCCATTCATTAATGTTACCGTTTCTACGATTTTGAAAACATAAACAAAATTAATACACATTTCCTTACCTGAAATTTGCCGTGGTGTGTCAGGGTATCGGACTATCCCAGTCTATCTACGTCCTATGTGTTTTCTATTTAAAAAAAAATAAAAACAATTATTGTCAGGGTAAAATGGCTATAGACTATTCTATTCGGGTCGGCTTGGTTACAATGCTAATTTAAATTGATTTATTGCTAAATTCCTTTTAAATGCTTCGGTTTGGCTACGATAAGTCGTACAAATAGAAAAAAAGAGAATGTAAGAATCACATATTTGATAAAAATAAGATTTTTTTTTTAAATATTTCATGCATATTACAAAAAACACTTATAATAGACAGGTTCCAAAAGCCTCAACGCCCTCAACAAATAAAAGTTAAAAAGTTTGACAGTGTTGTCCATTATCCAGGGAATTTTTGTAACCTACCCTAAAAAAAGCACATAAAATTTGCTACGCTGATATTTGCTACCACCCACTTTTCAATTTACCCTACTATCATCTTTTGATATGAGAAGCAGATAATACATCCAGTTTTTCTACCGTTCCCAGATCATTCAGTAATTATTATTGATTGAAAAAAATAATGACTCCAAACTGGTTGTGATAGCTTTCATAGAAATCGGCGTCTTGTTCATTTGTTACTGGTTTTACTAACTGCAAATTAAAAGGTCATAGCTAAAAATGGCTTCTAGCATTCCTACTATAATGTTAATATAGTTAAGTACAATAAAGATGGCGTTAGATGGAGCCACCTGTCATGACTTTCAAAGAAGCCACAAAGAAAACTTGTCAAAATTTACTGCAGATTTATCTGCAGTAAATTTTGACAAGTTTTCATTTTGACAAGTCTTGCTTGGTCCTCAAATCTGCATATTGATGATCTGACTAAAATTATGTGAAAACTTTATAAGAGAACTCTTTGTATCCATGGTGACTTTTTGTTTATATCGGTATTTCTTCTCAGAGTAGTCGAAAAGGAAACTCAGAATTTATCATTTATCATAATATGTTTTTGACGTGTAAAAGTATTTGTACAATAGGTCTGTGCTGAAAAAAAAATCATTTATCATTTGTGTTAACATACAGATCTAGACAATGTCTGAGGTGCAAAGAATAGGCCGTTCAGCATTGAATAGGCCTAGACTTGTAAAATGGCAGGCTGAGTTAGTGATCATGATAGAATTTAAATTAAATAATGAAAATTGATAACTTTTTAAACATGCCTGAAGAAGAAAAATATTGATTGCCATTTCACTAGTTAGCACATTCATAAATAACATGGATTAAAAGTAATTTTTTGCACGTTACTGTAAACTTACTCATATCTATTTTCACTGCATGCTTGCAAAACAAATGGTATAGATTTTTTTCTCACGAATAGGAATCTTAAGCCTCATTTGTATAGCAATTTTTATTAGTAAAGAATTAGAATTTTAAATAAATAATCAAACATTTAATACATTATAAATACAGGCCATTAAAGTTTAACATTCAAATAATTAAATACAGTTTATAAAACAACATAATTGTGTATAATTTATGCAAAGAAATAAGAATAAGAAGTAAGTTTTGAATAATCAAAAAATGAAGTAACAATTAAAATAATTATTCATGATTAAATTGTTAATAGTTATTAAGTTTATGATCTCATACATTTGTGAAGAATATAGATGTCAAGAGTTAAGTTACCATCGGGAAAGGTTTTGTAAAGAGAATACCAAATCTCAAGATAATTATTATTATTTTATAATTACTTATTTATTTACATCACTTTTACCATCATAAGTTGCTATTCACTTTAATACAGATGTTCCAGGTAAAATCATTTCCGTCGGCAAACGAATAATCTAGTAATATTTATTAGTTCATTACAAACTAAAGTATAATAAGGAAAATATCACTATCCACTAGATTGTGGGATAATTTAACAATCTTTATTTTATTCGATTAACTACCTAGAATTATAATTAATCCAACAAAACATTTAATTAAAATCAAATGTGCCTTGCCAAAGTTATAATGCAATATAACGCAATTCAAATAAATCAAACAGTTTTTGCCTGAGTTGTTTGATAACTAACTACGTTAATTGCATTATAGCAATAGCTTATAAAAAAATGGAAATAAATAAACTAATATAATTAGAGAGAATACTGGAAATAGAAGTGTAAGATATATTTTTCGCACTCACAGTTAAACGACGGGCAATAGTCTCTCCTGCTGTAACACTATATAAATATCTAATAAAGTTAAACACTCAATTTCAGATATGACCGAGTAATTAAAGAACAAGCAATTAAATGAAAACATCAATTAATTAGAAGGGGAGAGGCGAGCGGGCGCGAGGCTGCGGCACTCACAACTGGTTTGAAGAAACGAACGCAGCATGCCTCATCCATAATTCAAATAAAACATGGGGCCCAGACCCCGCCCCTGCGGTACGCCGGCCAATAGCTTACACATGGAGCACACTCCGCAACTCCGCCTGCTATAAACTTATTTCCCCACCTTTCCTATTTTAAATTAGCCCTATTCGATTTCGCCAATAAATTAATACGCGCCGATAATATCATCCCGCCGCAGTCGACGGTATCCAACGACGCAGATGTAATTGCTCGTGGGTGCCGATTGATTATTTGCAATATTCAATTAATAACAAACGTGATTTCAACGATCACGACCGGAGCCGGTCTTTCGACTATAACAAGAGTAATTTTTAATGTCTTAATTGACAAATTGAATTTCTGAGAAGATAGAAAGCAATTACAACGTTCGATTGATTTTTTCGAAGTGGGTAATCAATTTCGAGTCGTTACCGCTACCGGTAAAAAATGCTCGACGTGGATCGGTAGCACAACTAATTTGGCTTTGAACTTAGTTACTATTATACAAATGAATTCGGCGATTTGTTTTGACGTATCAAACAGGAAACTCTTGGTTACTAAGCGTTATTACTTTATCAGTATCAATATTTTACAAAGGTGAATTGACACGAAGATAAAAATGGGATTCTGGCCTCGACTCCGGGTTCACTGGCGGGCCAGTCACGAGCTCGACCACTTTATGCACATTAACTAATTTATTTTCGGAGATTTTGCTTGACGACTGACGTTCGACTTAGTCCTTGTTGATAAGAAAATTGAAATGGTTAAAAGGATTTTGATGCTTCTGCTGGATGATTATTCATTCTTGATTGTTTAAGTTACACAATGTCTCCGCATTAAGCTACGTGCAAATACAAAAAGGCTTAACCGATCGCTTCGTCCTTTCCTGTATTCATTCCGTCTTACACATGCAATTGTTAAAGCCAAGCTTTCATTTTGAATTGCTGTTTCAATTTCGAGTAAAATATTTGAAAGGTGGCATTAAGGACAATGACAAATAATGAATCCTTTATCATTATGCTTCATTGTCATTGCGAACAACAATAGAGTTGCAGTAGGCAATTACTCGCTTACGTATAGCTTTTTCTTTGTTGGCACCACTAATTCATTTTCGAGGGAGCTTCATTTTTTGCTTTTAGCATTGTTTGTTGGTACAATTTGTCAGTTTGTTGTCCTTTTGAGGTTCAGCCGATAGACGATGAAAAAAATGTGCCCCTTTTCGGAAGTTGCTAATGATAAGGCGCCAGGAGCTTTGTTTTTTTTTTTCTCGTCTGTGGTGTGAATTAGAGCTATGATTGCTTCGTATTTATTATTGGCTTTTAAAGTTTGGTCCATTCTCATCTTTATAGCAATGAGGATGTTAAAATCTTTGGGTTTATCGATCGCATTGGTATGTTGGTCTATATTTTGCGGTTTCTAAGTTGACGACACGTGGCGGCGAGTCAACACACAGTCGGGCATTTAATAACAGAGCGCAGACCTCAGTCGGTGTGGTCCGGAAGTCGAGATTGTCATCATGAGACATTTCGGGAACATTTTTATTATCTTCTTCCGGAGATTCGTTTTCTATTACTGATATTAATGTTACCGGTATGTAATATAATGTAGTTATGATTATTTAGATTCACTGAGATTTCCAAATCGTGCAAATTGTTTGTACATTAGCGTTTGTAAAAGTTGGTGGATGTAATTATGGACTAATTTTGTGAATTCAAATTTATTCACATTTGCCAACCATGTAGTCAGTATATTTGTCTAAATTACTGTTAGGGGTGTGCTATATTAGTAATTAGCAAAGACTCACATTAGCTGCACATAATAATATTTATTGTAAACAGGATGTAGTCTTATCTATGACATCTAAAATCAAGGGTTCAGTGTAATTATAATAATTTAAAACCACATTTAGTGCGTAATTGAGCTTTTTAATGCAGTCTCGTAATATACAAGTGTAAACAGAATATTAACGGGAAGCTATTCCCCGAAATTAGTCTGAAACGATTACACAGATACAGATCTCCACCCCAATAATTGTTATTTTTACTGTCGTTAACGCGCGCTACGTGAATTTAGACACGAAATGCCACCTCATTTACTTCCAACCCCTCAATGTCATTTACGGACATGATAATTTCATTTTCCAAATTACATTATAGATGTTTATCTTGAACAACGACAGTGGTAATAATGTTACGAGCCTAAATTGTGGGACCGTTAAAACGGTCGGTGCTGAAGCGATGCAGTGTTAAAAAGACGGTGAAAAACAAACTAAACTATTTACTAAAGCGTCACTAAATGTAGTCCAATAAAGCTTGTATAGTCTGTAACGCAGTGCGGGGCGGGCGTGCCGCGCGCGGGCGCACGTCGCCGCAGCCCGCGCGCCGCGCCCCCGCCCCGCCGCGGCCCGCTACCGTTCCGCTAAACAAACTTCACGCAGAGACGCCGAATCGATTCTCCGCGTTCGCATCTCGCCGCATCGTCCGCCTAATAATACTAAATCACTTTTTTATCACCACCGAGATATTGTTAACGGATCGACTATGAAATTATAGCGGCAATCGGCGTCTCATTGTTTCCGCTCCGCTCCCAGAGGATCCGGCCAAACGGTGGAAATCTGTTATATCATAATTTCATTATTTCCAAATCGGTTCTGCATTGTTTCTGATGAACATCTTTGTCCGCCAAATTGGCGTAGAAGAATCCTTCCTAAAATGGGGCATGTGTTCCGGCAACTTGCTGAAATTAGATTTTTGATATAATAACGAGGGGTTGGGGTGGAACTAAATAAATCATCAATATGTTAAGTATCGTCAGGTGACGTGATGTGGGTGTTCCGGTAAACCAGAGAAATGTAGAGTCACCTAATGATCGAAAATTGAGAACACCCGTCCAAGTGATTACAAAGTTTATCGAACTCAAGTTTAATCAACTATTACTGAAAGAACGGAAAAACGAGGGTACGTAAAAAACAAAGATGGCGGTTTGTGGGCAATTTGAATGGTCGTCCATTGAGCGGAGTGAAATGGAGCGGCGCGCGCGCAGCGGTCGCGGTGACACGAGCCACGTACCAGACAGAGATTTGCAACATTTTTTTACTCTACTAATCATTTTATAGAACGCGGTTTACTTAAAGTTAAAGACACATTTGATGCGCTTTAACTATGGCGAATCGGATGAAATATCGATTTCTTTGAAATATCTCATGAAGAATAAATAAATAAATACTGTAAATAATTTAGGTGATTTATTTCGTGACCATTAAGAATTTAACTGGCAATATATTCGTAAGTTTTCTATTTAATCGGTCGTCGGTAAAAAGCGAGGCACGCTATTTTAATGGGGTCCAATTTAGGCAGTCACGTCATACATTTAGGATAGTCATTACACTTATCAAAAGGCTATTTAATTTCCAATTTTTTCTATTGAGTTTCTGCGGAATTGAATTTTAAACTTTGCCAAATTGCATTTGTGTATAAAATGTTGAGACCCGCTGCAACAATCACAAACGACTAGCAATACAAACACATTTAACATTGAAAGCAGCAAAAGAAACCATTTGAGGTTTGTTCTGCGCGTACGCACTAGATAGGCACACTTTTTGTTGCGCGTGCGCCGGATGCGGTTCAAGTGGCCCAAGCAGTACATCTTCCAGTAATGTGTATATAATTTCAAGTTAATTGCTGACTAAATAACTTTATAATACATGTCATTATAATTGTATCAACATTAGCACGGCGTATGCTTTGGATTTGATGACATCATTTGGTAAGATATATTCGAAGTCATGTCGTGATCTTTACGAGAGAATAAGCTCACGGACGCAATAAAATCAGGGCGGGCTTTTCACTAGATTTTCAACACACAGCTGAGCGCCGAGAGTTGAAAATCGAACACTGTTTTTTCGACTAACAAGGAGACGGCAAGAGTGTGGGGTTCTTAAATCGAACGGAGGTTCCGCGTGTAGTTAGTACTCAGTGAGTGTATTCATATACTCCAACCCTAGAGCGCACTACTTCGTCATTCTCGAGAAAAAGAATCCTGAAGTTTAAAAAAGTTGTCATTTGTTGTGCAAGTTGTCGATAAAATTTGTGTTTTTCTTGTTTTTATGATAAATATCATATAATTGCGTGTCGATGGTTTTTGTGAATCTACATTATATATTAATATTATAGTGAGGTAAAATTAAAATTTTTGTATGTAGACGGTAGTCTCAGGAACTGCCAGTCGGATTTTTTGTTTTAAGTAGCCCAATTCTTGAGGAAGGTAAAAGGAAATACAATATCATGTTACGACCCTAAGGTGTCGAGTAAAAAAAAAGAAAATTTTTGGATGAACGCTAAGAGAAAACAAAGTGCGGGCGGGCGATGCGAATGCAGACGAAGTACTAGGTTCTGCAACCTAGTACTTTTACTTACAAAGAAGGAATATATTAGATTTTTGTATGTTTATTTATAATGCTTTCACGCTATTTACATGAATGGATTTTGATGAAATGACACATAGGTAAACCATAGCCTGAATTAGGACATAGGATACTCCTAACTCGATATTTCCACAGGATCGAGACTACTGCGGGTGAAACCGCGGGGCTCAGCTAGTACAGAATAAATTAGGCAAAATTACCCTCTGATTTTTGATTTTAAGAATCCGCTTTGACTATGACTGCGTGATTTTTTTTTCTAAAACGGGATAATTTTGTACACGCTTTATATTAGCTTCACTTGTATGTTTGTTTGTAATCGACTCCTTATAGCGCGATTTTGACCCACTTTAAACGGCCAGATTTCGATCAAACTTTGTAGGCTTATCGAGGACTGATGACGATACAATAATTTCTTAAATTTGTGCCATTATCCTTGCCCGGGTTACCAGGATACTAAACAAACTTGTATTCGAAAACTACGCTGACATACGTCACAAACTACGCTGCCATACGTCTCAAAATTGGAAACACCCTAAAAAATAGAAAATAAATAATAGTTTAAAAAAACTAAAAAACACGCTTCCATAGAAAACTAAACTAAAAAGTAGAAAATAGTGGAAAAAAAGCGTGGGGTGCCTGATATCAATAAAAATACCTTAAAAAGCACCCCACGCTTTTTTCCATTATATTCTACTTTTTAGTTTAGTTTTCTATGGAAGAGTGTTTGTTAGTTTTTTTAAACTATTATTTTAACACTAGGTTTTGATACAAATGCCAACGTAACGAGAGTGAACTTCATTATACTATGATATTTTTCGTGTTCCGTGTGATGCCGGACGCAAGGAATATCACCATTCTATTTCATCCCGTGGGTGTCGTAAGAGGCGACTAAGGGACTTACTAGAGAATGAGCAGCTGCGTTCTCTATGCATTTTACCACCATACTGCGATCGCCAACCCGCCTGCTAAGCGTGGCGATTATGGCAAACTGCTAGAAATTGGGGGAGGTCTATATCTAGCGTGGACGTCTTTCGGCAGAAATGATGATGATGATAATTTAGAACTGATCATACCTTTGTTAGTTAAAATATTATGAAACTTAGTGATACTATCGAAAGTTGCATTGAAGAGGAATCAATTGGAAATGATGGTGTGCGTAATAGAAGCAGCGTAGCAATACCAATTAAAATAATAGAAAAGTTTACGAACATTTAAAACAAGCAGATAAAAGGTGAATAAAAGCGAAATAATGGTGCCGATTCCCTTATTCACAAACTAAACTAAATTTAAGTTCAGTGCATCTTTTTCTTTCTATTTCATTAAAGAAAGGACAGAAGATAAATTTTAGTTTAGTCCTGTCAAATTAATCAGCGGTTGACGTAAATTGACGTAATTTTAGTAGGCAAGTTTTTAATCACGTCTAAACTTGGCAGGCGCTGGTTAATTTGACAGGACTAAACTAAAATTTTTCTTTTGTCATCTTCTTAATTAAATACAAAGAAAAAGATGCACTGAACTTAAATTTAGTTTAGTTTGTGAACAAGGGAATCGGTACCAATATCAACCTACGCGGGCTGTAAATGTCGAAGTGGAATAACTTAATAATGTAAGTTTAAACTTTATGGTTATTAGGTTCAGCGCTAGGAGCGAAAATCATAAAACTGGAGTGCTTGTCTTCTCACAAAAGTCGTATGTTACTGTCGATTTAGGGCAGGATTTCAGAGTTTATAAGGGCAGACATCTAGATACACAAACGATTTGTGGCTAAGTATTAATAGACGTCAATCTATTAGGGTTAAGCTGCGCTTATCGCGGTTAGTCCGTTAAGAGACGACCATCTTTGCGTACCAAGACCCCTCCGTGCCTCGAAAATCACGTTAAGCCGTTGGTCCCGGCTGTCATCCATGGATCTTTGAGAGTCGTTATGGGTCGTCAGAAGCCCGAAAGTCCTGTCTTACCAAGGGGTATCTTATTACTTAGTAACTGGGTTGTAGAGGTCAAATAGGCAGTTCACTTCAACACATCTAGATGACATGACCATGAATTCTAGATATACAAACGTATCATCATCATCATTCATCATCATTTCAGCCGTAAGACGTCCACTACTGGACTTAGACCTCCCCCAATTTGGGGGGCTTTACCATAATCGCCACGCTTGGCAGGCGGGTTGGCGATCGCAGTATGGTGGTAAAATGCAAAGAGAACGCTGCTGCCCATTCTCTAGTAGGTAAGGTATAGAAACGTATATAAACTAGCATATATATAATTATATTTGTATCAAAGTTTTTATATCAATAAGGCAAATTAAAAACACTTCTGATTGTAAAATTTTACTAGACAATAGATTCTAGTTGCTCCTTCCAAAAGTTAGTTTTGTATAGTGAAGAATGGACACCGCTCCGTTATACCATATTCAAAACCAGGAACTGGTGACATGAAGAGAAGAAAAATAAAATTTTGATGTCTTTCGAATTCTAGAGTCATCATCAAAATCATAGTAGTTTTAGGATGGGTCGAGGAATATACAGAAACTCAGGTATGATATCTAACGAGCTGCAAACTACCTTAAAGTAACAGATGACTTCTTCGAGAGCATTTATTACCGTATAGCTTGTCCTTTTGCAAATACATCCTATTGGAGTAAAAGATTATTTACCAGTGAATTAAAATTCTACTTTGGAAACATTATCAGAATTGTTTTTAAATATCGTATAAGCTTTTAGAAGGAATACTTTGATAATCGAAATTGAATGAAAATAGTTTTTCTATCAAGCCGTCGTGATGGAATATTCTACAATTGATAACATTATTAAGAGTTAAATTTTAACTAAAATGCCCTTCAGAATAGACTCTCGTAGAGAGAGCGTTTAGCAAAAATCAAAAGACATTTAATCAAATTAGGCTGAGAATCAGCACAGTGAATCAAAATTACAAAAGACTGTCCCCCAAAAACGCGGGCGCCCTTCATGCTGGGAAGAAAAAGTGGCTTTACAAACTCCCCAGCAGCACAGCTGCCTGTTTAATCAGCCTATCATGTTCCCTCTACTGGAGGGAGGGAGCTGTAATCCACCACGCAGGCGCAGTTCGGATTGGTGAATGGTTTTAGATTTTCGGCTCTAAGACAAAAGTCATCTATCATCTTATAGGCCTATTTCCTTGCTACCAATCATGTCCAAGCTATTTGAAAAGCTGTTACTCAAACAGCTTAAACCAATAATAGATAGCAAAAACATAATACCAGAGCACCAATTTGGTTTTCGAGACAAACACTCTACCATAGATCAAGTGCATAGGATCACAAACGTAATAGAAAATGCCCTTGAAGACAAGAAAGTATGTTCTACTGTATTCCTAGACGTAGCGCAAGCATTTGATAAAGTATGGCATGAAGGCCTTATACATAAACTGAACAGCCTCTTACCAAAGCAGTTTGCAGATATATTAGAATCCTACATCCTGAACAGAGTCTTTAGAATAAGACAAGAAGATGCTTACTCAGAGCTGAAAGAAATTAAAGCTGGCGTACCGCAAGGAAGTGTGTTAGGTCCGGTCCTGTACCTACTATACACTTGCGATATTCCTGAATTAGAGCAAAACACAATTGGGACCTTTGCTGATGATACAGCCATAATGGCTGTAGGAAACAGCCATGAAGAAGCAGTAGAAAAGGTTCAAATGGCTGTTAATCAAGTTTATGACTGGACCAAAAAATGGAGGATTAAACTTAATGAATCCAAATCTGTTCACATAGATTTTACCAACAAAAAACGACAGTATTCCCCAGTTTACATAAATAACAAACAAATCCCATACGAGAATACAGCCAAGTATCTCGGTATGACCCTTGACGCCAAGCTACGCTGGAAAGCCCACGTTAAGAAGAAAAAAGATGAACTCGACCTCCGATTCAAAAGAATGTATTGGCTGCTTGGAAGAAACTCCATGCTGTCCGTGCAAAACAAATTATTGCTATATAGACAAGTCCTGATGCCAGTTTGGACTTATGGTATTCAGCTATGGGGCTGCACCAAACAGACCAATGTATTAATAGTACAAAGATTCCAGAACAAAGTGCTAAGGGAAATTGTAAATGCACCTTGGTACATACGAAATGATGACCTCCACAGGGACCTAAAAGTTGAGTTCATCGAAAGAGTGATCCAGAAATTTGCAGAAGCTCACGAAAAGAGACTTCATCAACATGTGAACGTCGAGGCCATCCAGCTTCTTGACCACACAAACATAGTTAGAAGACTAAAAAGAACAAAACCGTTCGAGCTAGTGTTTAGTGTTAGTGAATAGTGTAAAGTACAAAAGTGCCAAACAAACACAAGAACGAAGTGTATTCGCCTTAATAGAGACAATAAGAAAAGTGCTATTGGACACATTCTTAGTAAAGACAATTTATTAGTTTAGGTTATAATTAAATTACTTATTAGTCTACTTATAAGGCTAGATTGTAATAAGATTAGGGTCCATCCTATTATTGAACCCTAGGACAAGGAAAAAAAAAAAAAATCTATCATATAAATGAGGCTTAGAGTCAGTACTTTTTGAATGTCAAAATTATGTGAGACTCACCCAAAACACCCGCTTTTCACCAAATCCTGATGATTACCTATCATGCCAGTTATGTAAGTGTTGAAACATAACATAATCAGCCTATAGTCTTCTCACTGTTGGGAGACAGGCCTCTTCTCAGTAAGAAGGAGTTGGACGAAATTCACCACGTGGGCCCATTCGCATTAATAGATGTCACATCTCTTCGAGCATTTTATTCTAGGACATGCTGGTTTTGTCACGATGTTTTCTTAACCACTTTTAGAGCAGTGGTGAAATGATTTACACAAAGTAAAGCGCCCGGCATCACAGCTCAGTAACTGTTGACTAAAATAAATAAAATAAAAATAAATAAATATCTTAGGACAACCAACACACCGTTATCTGATCCCAAACTAGGCAGAGCCTGTACTATGGCAACCAGACAACTGATAAACATACTTATATATTTCTAAATACATACATATTATAGATAAATTACACCCAAACACAGAACAAATCATCGTGCTCATCACACAAAGATTTGTCCTGGGTGGGAATCGAACCCACGACCTCAATCTCAGCAGTCAGGGTCACTAACCACTAGACTAACAGGCAGACAGATTTATTTTCCTCAG
The DNA here is from genome assembly GCA_947507805.1 of Aporophyla nigra. Lineage (NCBI taxonomy): Eukaryota > Metazoa > Arthropoda > Insecta > Lepidoptera > Noctuidae > Aporophyla > Aporophyla nigra. The sequence goes on along the minus strand of OX382302.1, from coordinate 19,318,480 downwards.
TCATCATCATCAGCATCATTTCAGCCGTAAGGCGTCCACTGTACCGTGACCCTGGCACATTGGCAACTGAAGGAACACGGGTGGGTTTTAGTCAGTAAAAGTTTGACACGCCCTCCCGCTACGCCAAAGAGCGGGAGACGTCATTTGATTATTTCCCACCCACGAAAAAAATAGACGTCCACTGTTGGACATAGGCCTACCCCAAAATAGGGGGCTTTGCCATAATCGCACGCTTGGCAGGCGACTTGGCGATCGCAGTATGGTGGTGAAATGCATAGAGAACGCTGCTGCGTTCTCTCTAGTAAGTCCCTTAATCGCCTTTTACGACACCCACGGAGTGAAATGGGACGGTGGTATTCTTACATCTGGCAACGCACGGAACATTTACCTTAGTACTTGGATAATTTATATACCACATAATTTTAAACTTACCAAGGTTCTACAACATAAAACCGCTAACTACATACCCTGGTCTACTTAACAAACAATCGTTCATCATCTTTACTGTGGCCCTTTTCACAAGTTGGAAATGTCTTGTCCACAACCATGTAACATGTCTATAAATATTAAATTGTTATTGCTGTGGCACTCGCTGTATCCGTGCTTAGGAGCCATTAACATAACATAGAGATATAATACAATCCTGTGGCGGTCAGCGAAGTAATGACTTATTTTAGTAAGTCCTTGATCAAATGAGGTTGTTACGTGTTAAAGGATAACTGGCCATTACCTTATTGTTGTTTCTATTTTTAGTTTTACACCCCTATTTGTTATTTCCCCGTTTCCTTTGAGTGAAATGTGGGTTAGTTGCTTTTTCGGCAAGGGTTATTTAAAGCAAGAAGCTTTGATTTATAATGCAGTTATGACATAAGCAATTCGTTTCTTCGCTTCATGCGGTTAGACTGGAAGCCAAACATAGTAGGGAACAGGCTAATGATGATGATAATGAAAGACAATAACCGAAGTAAATGAACAGGCAAGAAAAGAAAGAAAATACGTTTATTTGCGGCAAATATGACGCAAAGAAAGACTGAACATAAAAAAATTTATAAAAAGCTGGGGAAAACATGCGCCACAGCCACACAAAACAGCCATCGGTCAGCATAATGCTGCGACCCCATGCGCCCCAGCGCTGGTTTGGCAGGCATTTGTTTGTGAGAGTACAAAAGTGACTCTTCTGATGACAATGATACCACGCCGCAAATATAATTCTAGGAAAATTCCATAGAAAATTATTAGTTGAATCTTTGGGATTGGAAGTCACATGAAAATTTCTAGTTATCGATACAGAATCCTGCTATGCGTAAGTTTGTATGTTTGTTACTCAATCACGCCAAAACGCTAAACGGATTTGGATGATACTTGGCATACTGGCAGTTTATATTCTGAATTAACACATAGGATACTTTTTATCCCGGTAATACATTCCCGTAGGATAATTTCCCACCTCCACGCGGGCTGAGCCACTTTTAAAAGCTAGTACAAATATAAAATCTAAGTTTGAAGCTATATTTTAAAACTGAGCTCTACATCTTAGTAATTTTAACACCGTTGCATAAAACACAATAACAAACTGAACGTCTCCTTCAGGTTTGACATTCACCAACGTACAACGCAACGTGTGAAATAGAAAACTCGTGTCAAAACGTGAACAAGTTGGGCTTAGAAAGTGTAAATTGCGTTTAGTTTTTGACACTATCAATTTATTTATTACTATGTTCGATGTAATTATTTACTATTTCATTATGTATGTAGTTCTTATAAAAAAAAAGTTGACATTTCATTTTAATTGCCATCGGAACTTATGAAAGACATAAATAGTTTCGAAATTATAGATCGCGTAGCACGTGACTCTATTACAGATTAAAATAATAATAAATGTATTTTTAATATTTATAACCGCATAAACGTATACTTACGCGTACTTAGGTACGCGTACGTTAATCATACGTAGTTTTCCAGTCGATATTAAAAGTACATAAAAGTACGAGTAATTAGTTAAATATTTTATTATGGGATGAAGAAAATATTGTTTTCCTTCTGACTTTGCAACTATCAATATCATGTTAACTGTAAAAAAAAAAAAAAAACTTTATAAGTTATAAAGTTTATAGCTAAGCAAAACTCATTTGCCAAAGTGTTAGGGAAATCCATGCTCGGAGCATGGTCGTCTATTCGTATGCCTTTCTGTTCAAAAAACTGATGTAAAGTCAAGACACCGATAGTTATTTATAAATTCTCTAACAGATAAAAAATCCTTGAATTTTCTCGATCACTCACGTCTGTATAAGCTTTTAGGTACTATAAATACCTACTACATTGCCACATCGCCATAATAAGATACAAAAATTGATACATCAATATCCACAGCCAATCAAAAAGCAAGTCTAATGCCTAATCTTCCAACTATTTTTATAGCCTCAATAAAGTGATATTACGAAAGCCAATAGGCTATAACAAACTTTCAAACAATAGTTACTATGGCTGTGCATTATTAAGCAATTTTGGGACCCATTAATCCAATAACAGGGGTAATAATATATTTGATAACGATGTTATTAGTGTTATTTCTTTGATCGTTGTTATGATAAGTCCAGATTGGATTGGTTTGTGATCGAATATTATGTGATTATATTGTATTGTTTCAACAGCGTTCGTAAAGAGGTCTAATTTCGCAATGATTGTGTGAAGAGAGCGTTGTTTAAGAATTGGACCATCGGACGCCATTTTGTAATGATGACTTTTCGAGTTCACAGTTTGGAAATGAAATAAAGTTCAGCACGTAACCCTTATAGAGAAGGGAATGATTTCTCTTCAAAGGCCACTGGTTATGGCTATTTGCTAAGTGAAAACAGATAAAAATCTTCTAAATGTCTCTTTTCACAAACACTGAACGACACCTAAGCAAATATCTTTTATTTAGACATTCGTTTATGGTCTCCAAGAAAATTACTGTATGACAACGTTAGCATGGACATAAAAATATCGCGACGAGATTTTACCGTGCACTGTATTCTCGACTATCGATTTTGAACCGAGCATCCAACAGAGTGTCAAAAAACTTTAGAGGTGTCAAGGGACACCCGGATGGAACGAAGGTCCTTTCCAGGATTCGTAATAGTTATAATTTTTAAATTATTTATTATGTACAAAAAACCTGTATACACTCAACAAAAATATTCTCTCTCTCTCCCTATCTCCCTCTCTCTCTACCTCTCTCTCCCTCTCTCTCTCTCTCCCTCTCTACCTCTCTCTCTCACCCTCTCCCCCTCTCCCCTCTCCCCCTCTCCCCCTCTCCCCTCTCCCCCTCTCCCCCTCTCCCCCCTCACTACTCACAAAAAAAAAACAACATACAAAATATATACGGTCGAATTGAGAAACCTCGAACTTTTTTTGAAGTCGGTTAAAGCATGTCGTGACAACTTTTCGTAAGAATTTTTTCCGTCTAGCCCCCTTTCACAACGCGCGATAAGGAACTTTGTTCCAAAAACAAAACGCTCGTTTTTACCTTCAGGCCTAAACAGTGCGTTTAAGACTCAGTTTGCCAGAAAATCCCGCTGTGATACTTTTACGAGAATCTCCGTGCGTGGACTAAAATATAAGACGATAACAAACGTTGTCGTTAACAAATCGCCAGGGTCCACTCTTAGAACATTTTATCACAACTTAAGTCCCCTTTTCGACCCTCCTAAGCATGACACTATAATCATTCCCAAAACTTCATAATTCGATCATACAGGAGCATAATCGTCAACTGTTACGGTAAGCAGTGACTAATGTGGTTTTAATACTTGGATAGTTCAGTGCACGGCAATTTGGATGGCGAAAAAAAGCCATTTGGTTTCCAAAGCGTGGGGCTTAATGGCTAACTAATTATTTGTCGCCATTTTGGAGGAAGGGTTAAATAAATGGGTTTTTTTGGTTGAGCTCGTGTTTTCAATTCAATTGTGGAGGTTATTGTTTAAGAACTGTTTTATGTGTTAGATAATTATTTATTTTTCTCACCTCGAAGAACGTAATCTGCCTTCTACTGACGTCTGGACGAAGACAGTGAGAAGTCGTCGATTATTATAGAAACTATAAGATAAAAAGTTGAAACATTCGCTTCGTTTAGTTTCGTTCGATGAGCTTAAAGTAAAAAATTCTGATGCTTTAGAAAGCACAATTCCGAATTTGAAGTATACTATTTACGGCTTATCATAATTGAAAGATATTGTGCACAGTTGGTCAGGACTTACTATGTGTAAATTATTTCAAGACCACGGCTCTCAAAATGGTGAACGAATTGTGAGGAAATGGACATGTCCTAGAACCAGAAAAAAACGAAGACATACGTGACATCTACCAACCCGCACTGGCCCCGCGTGGTAGATTTCAACCCACTCCCTCTTGAAGAGAGGAGGCCTGTGTCCCAGCAGTGGGAACATTATATAGGCTGTTTATGGAGCGCACCTGTATCTAGTGTTGTCTAAAAATTCCTATAAATTAAACCTGCCTACCTATCCTTTATTTAAAGTAAATGCATGCACCATAATTTTAATCATCAGCCATCTGTCCAAAACTACCATACTGTATAAGTTTATCCAATAAAAAATAAAATCGAATGTATCCCGAACTAATAGTGATGTAACGACACAAAGGCCTGTAATTCGACGGCCATGCGTTTAGTGAGGTGCCACAAATTGATTCTTATTGTGGGTTCCGTACACGAATTAGGAAGGGTTGAAAGTTATTAGGGTAGCTTTCGTGATTATGCTTATTATGTTTTTTTTGTGGTCCAACAAATGGCGATTCATGGACATGTTCATGGGGTAACAAAGAAAATTGTAAGTAAAATAATAGTTCAAAAAAATTAAAAAACACGCTTCCATAGAAAACCAAACTAAAAAGTAGAAAATAGTGGAAAAAAGCGTGGGGTGCTTTTTAAGGTATTTTGTTATTGATATCAGGCACCCCACGCTTTTTTTCTATTACTTTCTACTTTTTAGTTTGATTTTCTAAGGAAGCATGTTTTTTTAGGGTGGGTTTATATAATTTATTTTCTATTTTTTAGGGTGTTTAGAATTTTGAGACGTATGTAAGCGTAGTTTATGATGTATGTCAGCGTAGTTTTCGAAGACAGTTTTTTTGATGTCCTGGTAACCCTGGCAAGGATAATGGCACAAATTTATGAAATTATAGTATTGTCATCGGTCCTCGATAAGTCTACAAAGTTTAAATGAAATCTGGTCGTTTAAAGTGGGTCAAAATCGCGGTATAAGGAGTCGGTTACAAACAAACATACAAACAGTCAAGTGAAGCTAATATAAAGCGTGTAAAAAGATATCATGTATTCATATACAGTTTATTAGTGGACTCGCACTCTATGCCGATGACGTGTGTCTGTTGGCTGACTGTATGGAGACACTCCAAGATTATTTGAATAATCTTCAAACCTCCTGCTGTAGATTTGGACTTGTAATTAGTGTGAAAAAGACCCAAATCCTGAAGCAGCCACCAAGGGGATGTGATGCTGAAAGTTCAACCATTAAGCTGCATTCTGAGCCACTGAAAGAGGTGTCACATTTTAAATATCTTGGAAGTCAGGTCTGCAATGACAATAGACTTGCGTCTGAAATATCAGCTCGAATTGCTAAAGCGGCCGCCACGTTTGGGAAACTTAATAAACGTGTATGGGCATCTCACGACCTGAAACTGCAAACTAAGTTATGCGTTTACAAGGCCCTAGTTCTGCCTATACTCAGCTACGCTGCAGAAACTTGGTGTCTCTATAGAGGTGACATTAAAAGGCTTGACACTTTTCACCTACGGTGCCTTCGGTCTATTCTTCGCACGAAATGGCAGGATCGTGTTCCCAACACGGAGGTGCTAAGGCGCACTGGAATGATGGGCATGGAGGCGTTTTTGATAAAGATGCAACTGAGATGGTGTGGTCATGTAGAGCGCATGGATACCAGCAGATTGCCTAAAACCGTTTTCTACTCGGAGCTTGCCCAGGGAAAACGCGTACAGGGTGGACAATACCTGCGCTACAAAGACGTCCTCAAACGTCACCTTAAGACTTGCAGTATCCCCGTTCATCAATGGCAGGAGCTTGCTCGAAATCGTGAAAGGTGGCGCAGCTCAATTCACAAAGCAGCTGAATGCTTTGAAAGGAATCGTCTTGAAGATCTAGACAAGAAGCGCCAAATACGGAAAAGTCGCCCGAAGCCTTCATATACTTATACATATGACGATGCTGGTCAGCTCATCTGTATACAGTGTGACCGGATTTTTAAGACCAAATTCGGTTTTGCCAGCCATCAAAGAGCTCACGAGAGGAGAGAGAAGTAGTCAGGGTCGCTGTCGCCGGACACGGTGAAGAGGACTATATATTAGTGGACTAAGAGCTATAAGTTTATTTGGTGTAACATAGACACTATTGGAACTGCGAAATATCTACTACAAGAGGTCTAGAACACAAAAAAACCTTATTTACTTAGTACAAGTATTGGACATGGTAGATACATAAGCTCACGCCTTTTTCCCATGGGGGTAGGCAGAAACCACGGAACGCCACCTGCTACGATCTCTACACACTCCTTTTGCCTCGTTTAGGTTCATACAATTGGTCATACACACACGCCGGTTGCAAGTACTACACACCTGACCTTTCTGAAGAACATCACCAATTAGGTCACCATATGTCCTTCTAGGGCGTACCCTCCCGGTGTTTCCACTCACATCTGCCTTGTAGATACATTACCTAGCAACAAAGCCTTGTCTCTAAATTAAAAGGATTGAGCTATTTATAAATCATTGTTGCTTTAAATTGCTGTTTATTTGAAGTACATTAACCAATTTAGCAAACAAGCAAAAATAAATTAAAACGGTGCAAAAAACCTGAGAATGGTAATAAAAACTTTGAATGTTTAATTTGGTTTGGATTTAGTTTTCTGAAATAGATCGAATTCTAAAGACACTTAAACCTTCATAGTTTCCGGAAAAGTACTACCAAATAAATATAGATATTTAAAAGAACTTATAAATACTGGAACTTATATATATGCCAAAAAAAAAAACAGAGAAAATGAGGCGTTTGGTTCCTAGATGTGACTCAAACCAACGAACCGAAAGCTACTTAACACAACCCAAGACGATAACAATAAAAACCTAATGACAGTAAATAATCAAAACAAATGAGCGACGCTATTAACATCGCAATTGTATTTAATTACAAGCACAGCTCTTATTATATGCACTCTTGACACTAATAATAATTCCGAACGGAAAATATGCCCTAGCACAGAAGAACAATAATCAAGTGATTGCTATCAGGAACAGTGTGACAATCACGTAAGTCAGCGTTCATGTAGTCTGTGCCAAATCGCATTTTAATTAGGCAGATAAGGCTCGCCATTAGCTAGCAAATTACCTGAGGAGCTGTTTGTTTTATTTTATTTCTGCTTATCTGTTAATGGCGCATCTTGTACTTTAAATTACCGGAAAACGTGTGAGGTGGCAGCGGGAGCGATTAAGACTAATGGAGCGATTTCATTTGAAGTTGACTGAAAGCTTCTTGTTTTATATCTTACTCAAGACCTATCTAGATTCTATGTATGGATTTTAACAAAAAAAAAAAAAGATTAATATTATTATTATTTAACATCTTTAAATAAGCTAGTAACTTTCAACAACTTTGATCAAATTCTCATTGAGATCAAAAATTTAGATCAGACATGATCCAATCAATCTAAAAGTAACAATCTACTTAGTAGATACGTATATGAATTGCCATTTTTTTAACAAATGACCAAATGTAAGAAAATATACTTTTTATGTATATGAATTATGTCAATGATGTACTTAAAATAGTATGGAAATACATTAGGCTATAAATATGACCAGGAAAGTACCTAATACATTAGTAGAAACAATATCATAGTCTCTAATTCTGATATCCAATAATTTTATATTTTCTAATAATAACGATAACACCAATAGATATCAATGGGTCGATCCATTTCTAAATAAGTACATATCATCATGGTTATTTAAAACCAATGATATTGAGGATGTAATAGCATGAAAATAAATGAAAAACAAGTTCTATACAGACCTAATTCACTTTAGAATTGCCTTTATTGTGTTTATATGAGAGTCAATCGTCGAGAAAACTGAAAATATAACAGTTAACATAAACATCTATGTTTTTGTGTGTTCTGAGTTAAATTAGAATCATTCGCCCAATAACCAGGGCAACAATTCCCTCAAGAACCTTTACCAGATTAATAAATCTGTAAATTGTCAAGACAGAAAGCCAAACTTGGCAATGGAATCATACTATACTCCATTTGTTTAGGTAGTTAACTAAAGGTAAACAATCTTGATATGTCTTTTTATATAAAATAAATCGTATAAAAGACCAACTAATATTATTTAAATTAAGTTACTTACCTAACATCGGTTTAAGTAAATACCTAATTGTAAACATTTTTAGATTCAATTTTTAGACAGTTTTTTAGATAAAAGACATGTTAAGATTGTTTACATTTAGTTAACTACCTAAACAAATGGAGTATAGGATATACAACCAGGAAATGGAAAATAATAATCAGAAAATTAGCAATATCTCTATTGATTTAAAGCAATGCAGAGTTAAATTTAACTACTATAAACGTATATCAATTTGATGCATAGACTAAATTAAGAGAACATATTCCAAAGACAAAATAGCCATTAAACATTGCACTGACGATTCCCGCCAATTTCCGCCCGCTTACGATGAGACCTCAATCCAAGATGGCCGCGGCAGTCATCAGACGCATTCATTTTACAATATTTTATACACATTCTATTACGTACGTTTGTGTGTACATTTTTTACATCATTTAATTTCCTGTATGCGATGGAGATTATTCTGATGTGGTTATAATGTGATTTTATTTATTTAGTTACGTATGATATTCAGTTTTTCCTGAACTTAGGTTTGCTGCAGCTATTTAAAGAACTTTTTATGTGTGTTTGCTTTGTGAAAGCAGAAAAAGTACGTAAAAACAAAGAGTAGCTTTACTTCGGTCCGTCACTTACAAGGTTGCAACATTGCAAACATATCCACAGTTATATTTATTAAAATATTTTTTGCATGATTGATTTTTAGGCCAATAGTTCTACTTACGACAGTTTATACTAGCTTTCTTCCATTGTGACTGCTAATAACCGTTGCCTTATAATGACAGTTAATAAGCCCGTAAAGCCCTCTCTCCGCTTTGTCTTTTTCAACCAGGTTCACTAACCGGAAGGCTTTTAAGACAAATGGCGTTTCGTTTTTCAACAACGACTTTCAACGGAATTGACATGAAGCATTTCGGTAGCTTGTCAGTCCCACATATTTTGACCTTTCCACCATCGTTATTGTTGATAGAATGACGCTTTGTTTTAGCCCTCAGCCGACTTTCAGGCTTCGGACTGCCGGCATGAGCTTCACAAACATTCTCTTAGAGAAGACACACGAAGGGATCTTTGTCTTTACGGCAAGCGCATCTTTAGCCGATATCAGCTTGATCTACATGGCTATCATTTGGCCGAAAGATCTTAATTTAATTTCAAAACTGATCTTGATCACGTGAGACAAAACATTTCAAACCATTGTGATTTACTCCTTGTTGTCCTTTTGTGACGTAGTACCTCAGCATAATGGCATGAGATTAATTTAGCTTCACACCTACAAGAACCTATACAAGTAAAAATAGCTCTTAGGCACTTTATTTTACAAACCTAACATTCTTCAACTGCTGACCACTATCCCTTATCACCAGGCTAGTACGGGAGTCCCTCCATCAACCATTGTGTAATGGTCAGACGGCATTATTTTTACGAGCTTCATAAGTGATCCTTTTTTATTTATTTTTACTGCAAGGGACCGCGCGTGCGCCTCAAATGGGACCCCGTGATAACTCTCACTTTTAAATCCATGTCACTGTGTAAAGTCCTTTTCGGAAACAAAGGATTTTAACCCCTAGCCTTCTACAAATAGGGTTTGTATCATTTTTGCATTGGTGCAGTACTTTAAATTCCAGAAACATAAGTCATTTGTTAAGTTATCAGCACTTTATTTAGAGTCAAGATTTTCTGAATATCAAAATGTTTGTTTTTCGATTCCGTGCGCGTGCTTCGGATTTTTAGAATGTTTTCTTTTGGTTGTAAATTATTGTGGTGATAGGTAAGGAGCCGTGTTTTTGAAATAATTAGATTGTAGACCAATAAACCTTTGGAGAGGGTTTGTTAAGAGGGTTAGTGCCCCTTGTCTTTGCGACAGTGATATTAAAAATTCTTATTCTTGTAACATTGTCTGCAATACAGCAATGATTTATAATGTCAGTGGAGATATCTCAGTTCTCTTTGAAGGTAGGTATTCGCTGGTCATAGGTAAGTAAAATTAAAAGAAAGTTGTAATAAAGACATCGTTGTATGTATTTAAACGAAATTACACGAATTAAATAAAATGAGAATATCTTAAAGCGAAAGCGTTCAGATCAGGATCCGATTGTATGATGATCTAAATTTTTGTTGGCATTAACAAATATTAATTTTTTTAAATATAATTATTTAAAAAAAATACATCAAAATAACTCTAAGTTCGTATCATTGTATAGAATGACTATTTAAGAAAATCTTGACATTTGAGGCCAATTCTGACTGGCGGAGTTATATTGCTAATTCTAATTATTACAATTATATAAAGCCGTATTTGTTACGGTCGCGAATTATATTGTAATTAACATACAACCTGACACTGACTTGCAAATTGTAAAAAATTAAAGAAAAATCAAAATTTGAATTTCTTGGACTAACTTAGCAAAACGCCCTAAAAATTGTAGTATTAATAATTTGTACTATTTATGACTATTATTTATTAGCTTAATAATTAATTATTATTTATACGATTTTTATTAATTGAAGCAGGTGGTGGCCCAGTGGTAACGGCCGCGACTTACGAGTTGTAAGGTCGTAGGTTCGAACCCAGACAGGCGATTTACTTTGTTGTAAATAATTTCATCACGCTCTCAAAACGGTGAAGGAAGGCATCGTGAGGAAACCGGCATGTCCTAGAACCAAAAATTATAAGACATGTGAAATCTACCAACCCGCACTCCAGGCCATGATCTCAGTTTTGGGAACATTATAAGGTAATTATGCATTAGATAATGATTACTTACAACAAAACGAATTTTATCAACATCTGCACTTAAAATTATGATTTTAATATATTTTTAAATTATAGACTATAAATATTACGCCCGATGATGCCTGATGAAAACGTACGTTTGAAACAACACTTTTACACGATAACTTCATTCATAATTAGTTTTCTTTAGAATTATATCAGAATACGCTTTCAAAATCGTGCAATTTTTTCTAACCACCAGTTTATGAAGATCCCTCACTTAGATAAACTTACGTCGAACCGACTGTTAAGTAGGGGTCAGTTTATAATGGTGATCAATGCAATTCTGCAATAATTTTCTGAAATAATATTATTAAAGTATACTGGAGTAAAGGTATTTTTTTAAAGAATGTATATTTCTAAGAATTTTTCATAATTGTAGGTTGTTTCCTTCAAACCGTGAATTAAGTTTGTAACATTTTAATAAAATATTATAAAGATGTTTTTAATGGCGTTGAAGTAAGAATTTCTTACATTATCATGAGGTAGTTATTAAAATGTTAATGATTACATTCGAGTACTTACATACATCATTTTAATTATTCACATCAAATTAAAATTAACACCATTGTCAGTCTTAATAGCTTTTATATGTGAGTTTGTCTATATGTCCATTAAAAGTGTTCTTTAAAAAAAAGTAACTTATGTTGATACTAGGCTTAGATAAAATTATCATTAACTTGATTTAGGCAAACAAAAAAACAACAATTTGATTTAGGTATTATTATAATTTTTTAATAAAAATTCATTAAAATCCGTTATCAGCATGTTTTTGGACGAAAATGTGTGGAAAAATAATCACCGTGTTTTTTCCGTGTGTAGATTGTCAATGATTTCCTAGATAAAATTAGACTTTGGTTTTTATCTCTGCATAAATAAATAAATGAAGGCAAATGAAACAAAAGTATTTTTTTTTTTGTAATTTGCAGGTCAGTGTCAAGTCGTATGTTAATTAAAATATGATTCTTAAAGGGTGGTATTTGAGATTTCAAAGATTAGAATTTTGTAAATACCTTCGTGTTACGGTCGCGAATCATATTCACTGATCTGCAAATTATAAAAACGTGACAAAATTTGAGTTTCGTGGACTACCCCAGCGCAATTAAATCATATCTTAGCTGGACAGGTGTGCAATTATATTTTTTTTAAATGTAATCATTAAAAATTCTAAATTGTATAATACTAGCCTTTGCCAGCGGCTTCGCCCGCATATTATACTTAAAAACCGTCCTCTTGAATCACTCTATCTATTAAAAAAACCGCATCAAAATCCGTAGCGTAGTTTTAAAGATCTAAGCATACATAGGGACAGACAGAGGGAAGTGACTTTGTTTTATGTATGTGGTGATAGTGATGATCAGATAAGTCTTTCATTAATTTTTAAATGAAATCACAGGGGTCGCGAGATTGTTCGAAAGAGATACCGTGACCCTGGCACATGGGCAACTGAAGGAACACGGGTGCGTTTTAGTCAGTAAAAGTCTGACACGCCCTCCTGCTCCGCCCAGAGCGGGAGAAGTCATTTGATGATTCCCATCCAAAAAAAAAAGCGTAACAGTTAAAGTCGAAGAAACTCATAACCTCTTTTTGGACAGCCCATAGCCTTGACTAGGTATTTCCACATCGAAAAAAATATTTCCAACAACACAATAAAACACGAACAAGGAACTAAATTGCCCATGTTTCAAGTACAAGCGAAATACTTATTAATTGATTGCGCGTACGCACCTGCCAACCGTATATGTAAGAGTTGTTACTTGCCTTTAATAACAGCCCCACGTACTACTAGTATATTATTAAAATTACAGCTGAAATTATTTTGCTTCTGTGTTTTTGTTTGTATTCACACAAGTACACTCGTATGGGAGGTTTTAAGGGGGGGGGGGGGGTTGATTTTAATTTGATGATGTTGTTTAGCTGATTGCGGATCTAATAATTGATTAGTGCTGAACAAATTAAAGGGGATGTTATTATAGTAAATATTTTTATACCTGCACGCGTAGCATGACCGCCATAGAAACGGAATTTGTCGACGGAAGAGAAGACATGATAAATAATAGATTGTATCGTAGAATAATTGTGTAAAACTGAAGAGAAGAGATGTTTCCATTCTTCAGTCGACAAGAGTAAGATGTCAAGTATGATGACTATTTCTCTCTACTATTGATGAGATAGAAACATTTTTACAGAAAAAAAATACATAAGGAACTTTTTTTGTTCTTGGTAGAATAGAGATAGAATTGGTCATGCTACGCCGGCTGGTGTATTAAAACTTTGTTAAAAATTGAAACTGGACTGGAAAAACAAAAAGTTGTAAGCCCTACAGCTAAGAATGAGGCCCTGGGTTCGATTCCCGGTTTGGTCAAAGTGTTAATGTGTTATTGCAGCTAGAATTTCTCAGTAGCAGCTTGTGTTTGTGCCCGTTTGATGGCTGAATAGGGTCGCCTCTTAATACATGGGACTTAAACATAACTGGCGAAATGTGTACCATAGATGTTAAATGTGGGGATTCTATTCCCAACCAAGAATTGTGATAAACTGATTTTCTTTTAAATTCGCCAATAAAGCAAATAAAAGTTGAAACTACTACTATCATTATTTTTTAGAAACACCGAGCTTTAGTTTAATTTATCAAGACCAGCGAGATCTTAACAGAGCCACAAAAAATAGTAAATTGATTGTCTCTCAATAGTCGAAGCTTGATACTAGTATGAGGTATCTAGCAGACGATAATACCTATGTATTATGATGACTAATATCTATTATGAAATGTTCTTTTCTTTGGTTTTGTTCATCAAATCGTTGCAGTTCTGATTTGAGCTGCATGATGATTTCTGATTAATGCGTGCACTGATTGGACAGGACCACTCAATCTGTGTAGTTCTTTCCTCAAAAGACTATTTCAGACACCAATCCACATGGTCTTCACATGATCTGACCAAGATTTTTACTTTCTTCTCAGAGTAGTCAGATAGGAAACGTCAATCTCATCTAGTTTAAAAAAATATAATTCACGTGTAAAAGTGTTTTTACAAATCGACTTGCAGAAATAAAATAATTTATCATGTAGAAATGTTTTTTCCCTTGACTTGTCGCGCTCTTTACTTATTAACCCCCGACGGAAAAAGAGGGGTGTCTGTCTGTCTGTCTGTCTGTGGCATCATAGCTCCCGAACGGATGAAGCGATTTCAATTATTGTTTTTTTGTATAAAAGGTGACTTATGTGCGAGTGTTCTTAGACATGTTTGATGAAAATCGGTTGAGCCGTTTAAAAGTTGTGAGGGGTGAAAGTGGGGAAGAATAACCGAATGTCTACAAATATACTCGAGTGGGGTCTCAAATGAAAGCGCACTGAAAGAGAATATTGATGACTTAATCGAGAATGTTCAAGCTTCGCTTGATGAGAAAATTGGTGGTGGGAAAATTGGGACATGGAAATCCGATTGTCACGTGAGAGTATCAATGACTACATCTCAGTCTGTACAATTCTGCTAAAGATGATTTGTCATGTGGGTTATTAAATAGTTTTCTTTGGTCGAGCTCACAAACTGCTACACCATCCAAGGAAAAGGCCAAGCCTATGTAGCCTGAAGCAGAGTAAAAATACTCTACTTAAGGCTACATAGGCTTGGCCTTTTGCGAAAGTACTTTTACCTAAGTAAACCACAGCTTTTTCAACTGTAGTGCCTTGCAACTTATATGCCGTAATCGCCCAACATAAAATTATAGGAAACATTGTTCTTTCAATATTTCCATATCCTCTAAGACCTTGAAAAGTTACATTATGTGGTCTTATCAGAATCCATCCATTATCGTCAACACAACTCCGGCCGATAGTGGCATCATCAAATTGAATTGATATTGTTTTTGGAAGCTTCCCATCTTCCTGTTGGCCACGGCGAAGTTCTATGTATTTACAACTTAACAAAATCTACATTATAATAAGTATACCTATAAAAAGTATAAAATAAAAAATTAAATTAAAAATTTAAAAAACCCCCGACACAAAAACCTAAAATCCGTTTAAAAAGTAAAAAATAATAAAAAAAACTCAATCTTGAAGTACCTAAGTATGTATTAATAATTCAAAAAAAAATACGTCGCGTTGGGGGACCGCTCTGCGAGGGCAGACGTCGTTGACAGTCGTATCCTAAAAGCAATATTTAGAAGTCATTTTATAAAAGTTTTCTTCAGTTAGGTAATAGACTATTTGTAAGTAAATTGTTAGGTTTGGAGCGGTCCCCCAACGCGACGTATTTTTTTAAAAATTATTAATACATACTTAGGTACTTCAAGAGGGAGTTTTTTTTTATTTTTTACTTTTTAAACGGATTTTAGGTTTTTGTGTCGGGGGTTTTTAAAATTTTTAATTTAATTTTTTATTTTGGTTAACGAGTGTACAAACACGCTGTGAATGTGTGTGTAAGTGCAGGAGCTTTCGGTATCGTAAGAAACAATGGCGAAGTCGGAAGTATGTGTGTGTTATGTTCTGACGCTACTCGTCTTCACGCACACACCACAGTCAGTACCAACCTAGCTGATCGATCGACTTCACTTACCAATTAGCCACGAGCCACGGTACTTTAAAGTGAGTAATAAGTCTTAATTGCATCAATATTATTGCTACTCCAACGTAAAGCCCCCCAGACAAGCGCGACTTGCCGCACGACATTTCGCAAAGCGACCCTGTTTTCGCAGCAATTGTTCTACGGATATATTATATCGCAGAATCGCGCCGTGTTTGTCTGCGAGAGTATTTAGCGAAATACAAGGTCGCCCACAGAGTAAGTTAGTTAATATTCAGAGGGTGAATTAAATTACCGATATCATGAATACAGTGTAAAAAATACTGAACAAGATTAACTAGTTGGTTTCGTTATTGGAACATCTGCGGATTGTGATCTATTGTGGGAAGTTGAACTTTTAATAAAGAAACAAGCGAACAAGAAGGAAAGTATATTTCGTACAGTGATGATGCTGTACTTCAGAAGAACTTTTTGACGTTCTATTTGCGACGTTGACAACTCTCTGAATGCACCCCTCTAAAATTTTCTTATACAATAAAATAAAATCTCTGTTTGTAATGTCAAAATAATAGCTTTTTATTAAAAGCATATGAAAAATACGGTGTTACAATTTAATCTTTGTCAGTCTGTCTGTTTGTTCCGGCTTATCTCCGAAACGATTGGACTGATTTTGGAGATACTTCAACTGGCAGCTATAAGGAGTAATATTTGCTTTTTGTCTCAGTAGCACGCTCCTGTGGGATAATTTTGGTTAACCATGCGGGCAACGCCGCGGACAGCAGCTTAATACCTACATATTATTTTTTCTTGTTCGACACAATCTGCTTATAATTATATGGTAACTGGTCTGACAGTCCTAGGCACTCCAGGCTAAAGTCATCAGCGCCTCCATGATAATAATTGGACATTAACAGCGTCTTTATGTCATAGCAGTAAGTTCAGTATATGTCGTTGACTATGTTGACCATACAATTCAGTAGGTTATACCAATCGAAATTCGTAAAGGCTTTTATTTAATTACACACTATATGGACTAGGCCCTGAATTAAACTCAGGTGCTATACTTGTGTATGTGTAAATAGTTTCATCGCCTTTCATCGCCGCTGCTCACAAAACAAGGAAGGTGAACATCTCGATCTCAATCGTGAGGAAACAGGCATGTCTTACAAACAAAAATTCGAAGATGTCGGTTATCTACCAACTCGCATTGGAATCGCGTGGTAGAGTACTGCTCACTGGGACCTCGAAGAGAGTAGGCCTGTTTCTCACCAGTGGGGTCATTATGCAAGAACTATAAAAGAATTCATCCACAATTGACCACACGCATGATAAGCGTCATAAAGGTATCAACATCTTTTTGTCCTTTGATTTATCTATGTGAAAGTTTAGAAGGTAATAATATCACAGGATTACAAAAGATATCATCTTAATCATTTGACAGTACACCTCGATCGTGACATTGTCCTTACAGTTTAGTTTTAATACCTTAAAGAGTTTTGTCACGTTTGAGAATTACAAGACAACATTTTGTTCGTATTAATTTTCTTCGAGTATAAGGATCTTTAGTTCAGTATATACAAAAATCACCGGTATGTCCTAGAACAAAAAAATCGCTGACATGTGATATCTTTCAATCCGCACTAGGCCTCCGTTGTGGGTTACGGCCCACTCCCTCACAACGAGAGAAATGTGTCCCAGCTCCTGCCAGGGTCGCGAGATCTGTTCGAAAGAGGTACCGTGGCCCTGGCATATGGGCAACTGAAGGAACACGGGTGGGTTTTAGTCAGTAAAAGTCTGGCACGCCCTTCTGCTCCACCCAAGAGCGGGAGACGTCGTTTGATGATTTCCCACCCACAAAAAAAAATGTGTCCCAGCTGTGGAAATATTAAAGGCTGATTTTGATTATGCTTATGGAAGAGGACTGAGTAATAGGTGTGTTTTTTTTGTTAAAAGGTCTAAGGTCTAACATCCAACGCGCCCAGGACATTAAATTCCACCACCACCATTTTGTCTGGCGTCCATTATTTATAAGCCCAGCTTGATGCTTATCAGCAGGACATATCAAGTCGGAAAGTAGTAGTCAGAGTTGATATCCACTTTAAGTAAGAATAAGGCTATAAACAGATTTGTGTTGAAGCTTAGAAGAACTGCCAGAGTCGCGAGATCTGTTCGAAAGAGTAACCGTGGCCCTGGCATATGGGCAACTGAAGGAACACGGGTGGGTTTTAGTCATTCAAAGTTTGACACACCTTTCCGCTCCACCCAAGAGCGGGAGATGCGGGAGATGAGCCATTTGATGATTTACCACCCAAAAAAAAAAACGGATAAAAACGGATTTGTATTGAAGCTTAGAAGAAGCCTGTATCCAGCACTTGACTTATTTATTTTATGGGCTTAGCATAATAGCAGTGCGGGTTGGTATATGTCACATGTCTGCGATTTTTGAGGACTTGCCGGTTTCCTCATGATATTTTCCTTTACTGTTTTGAGAGCAGCGGTGATGGAATAATTTACACAAAGGAATGCGCCTGTCAGGGTTCAAATCTACAACTTGTAGCTCGTAAGTCGCGCCCATTACCACTGTGCCAACATTGCTCGTAAAGGCTTTATTCGTCATCCTCATCCCAGCTGAAAGACGTCCACTGCTGGACATAGGCCGAACCCCTATCGTTTTCTTATCATAATTACTCGCGTTTCTGAGTAAGCAATATCTCACCAAAAGGCTTATAAAAAATCCGCCTATTACCAATTAAACCTGAATCAAACCAAAATTTCCTATAAAGTCCACATACCGATTAGCATGGACCTACCCTCAGTGTCGGTACCATCGCAACGTGACGTCACTTCCCCTAACCAGTCGCTTCCGGAACTAAATTGAACACTCGACAGGTGAACTTTACGAGGAACAATCGATTCGTGTTGTTCTACGCTTTGTAATCGTTTGTTGGTGTCGAAACTAATTTAATGTTGATAAGCTACAATAATTATAGGTAATTAAGATTTAATAAAGCCTTATGTGTTTCGTGTGGTGCCGGACGTAAAGAATACATAGCACCGTCCCATTTCTTCCCGTGGGTGTCGTAAAAAGCGACAAAGCGTAAGACCCTTAGTCGCTTTTTACAACACCCACAGTCTAGTCTGAAGGATAAGCAACAGCGTGCACTGTGCATTTTGCCACCATACTGCAATCGCCAACCCACCTGCCTGCGAGGCGATTATGGTAGACCCCCCCTTTTGGGGGAGGCCTATGTCCAGTCTTTAGACTGAAAAAACTTAAAAAAAAAAAACCGACTTCCTTAAAAACACTACAAAGTGAAAAATAACTTTAATTTCGGAAGTCGGTGTCTTAGGATCTGTATTTATGGTTTTTTTGCCACCAACTTCCGAAATTAAAGTTATTTTTCACTTTGTAGTGTTTTTAAGGAAGTCGGTTGTTTTTTTTTTGTAAAAAAGTTTTTATTTTTAAATTTTTAGTAGTGGTATTCACCCCGCACTAATTCCAAACAAATAATGCATATTTATGCGATAGCAGAAATCGCGGTTGATTTGCTGTCATTTTTTAAAGAGTTCCGGTGTCTGTCTCCGGAACTCATCATCAGATCTATATGAAAATTATATGGGACCATTTCGGAATAAATCCCTTTCGAACAAAAAAAGAATTTTGCAAATCCATCTATATATGACGGAGTTATGGCCGAACATACATAAAAAAAAAAACATATAAACATCCGAATTGAGAACCTCCTCCTTTTTGAAGTCGGTTAAAAATGAGTATGATGACATGATTCTGAACCCCGTGCGATGGAATTTGAGGTCGGTTATAAAAAAATGGCCGTTCCATACATTTCGACCGCGTAGGTACTGTACTTATCTATAAAACAGTATTTTTTTTTTATAATCGACGAAAAATTTCTACTCTAGGGAGTCTAGAATCATGTACTGAGTTCATGGTTAGAAACACCATAAGAAGAAGACCATGCCCACCCCGCACCAAGTCAATACGAATTTCCTTGTTTAAGGTTCTGTTACAGGAATCATATATCCTATTCGATATTAATCACTGATTAGTTTAATTTATTTATAGAATGTTGATAAGGAAAATAGTATAATTTTGCCTAACCATCCAACCCGATTTCAATGTGAGGAATAATTTATTATTTCTGTAGGTACTTATTTGTTTTGAATGACTAACTAATTGAAATATTTTGGAAGTTTCCGCATAACTTAGGTACCTAGTTAAAATTTTTCGACAAAGGAAGTAATGTGACTAATTCAAGGAAAATTATCGAATTTTCCTATCATATAATGTGGTTAATTATTTATTTAATTAAAATCCATTATATTAAATTCAATAATGTATTTTCCACTTGACAGTCTGGACTACTGAGAGTAGTTTCACTTTGGCAACTACGGTTGCCAAGGACTGTCAAGTGGACAAGGAACTGCATTTTAATTTTGTATACGCTATAAGGAAGGCAGTAGTGGTGACCTAGTGGTAACGGCTCTGGACTTACCAGTTGTAGATCGTGTGTTCGAAACTAGGCAGGCGTAAAGCTTTTTGTGTAATTTATTTGTGATCACCACTCTCAAAAGAGTGAAGGAAAACATCGTGAGGAAACCGGCATGTCCTAGAACATATGACATCTGACAACCCGTACCTAGTAACCCACGTGATAGATTACGGGCCTCCTCCCTCTCACCGAGAGGAGGCCTGTGTTACAGCAGTTGGGACGTTATGAATGAATATAATTTATTTCAATCCACATTGAGATCATAAATTTTACAATTTAATTACAATAAATATATTTAAAAATAAATAATTGAATAGAATCAAAACTAAAAATAATTAATTAAATAATAAAATAAAATCAAAATTTTAAAATTAATACAATTAAATTTAAATTAACAGTAAAATAAAATAAATTACAGTAAAATAAAATAATCAATAACGCTGCCTCTGAGTCATTTGTTTGTTTGTCAGTACATTAATCATATAACAATGGTTAATGTACTGACAGTCAAACCTATTTGCAAATAATAGGTTGGGGAAAAAGTTTCTTCGCATTTTTTAAGAAAATTCAAAACATTTTTTAATAAAGTTTATTTACATTTAACTAAAGTATGTAGGTACCATTTTGTTCGATAACTTTTTGCCATCTTGTAGGTAGGGACATGATCCCATTGCTATAGAAATTTTGGGACTTCTGGTCAAAATACCGCGACAAGTGGTTTTGGCAGTCCTCTCGTGATGTTAACCTGACACTGCCTAAAGAATTCTGAAGAGACCGAAACAGGTGGAAATCTGAAGGTGCAAGGTCAGGACTATACGGCGGATGCATTAACACCTCCCAGCCAAACTCTCTTAATTTTTGTTGGGTGGCTAAAGATGTGTGAGGTCTAGCATTATCATGATGAAAAACCACACCCCTTCTGTTGATTAATTCCGGCCGCTTTCTCTCAACTTCTTGCTTTAATCTCATCAGTTGTTCGCAGTAGAGTTCAGAATCGATGGTCCTGCCTGGTGGTAACAGCTCATAATGAATAATGCCCTTCCAATCCCACCACACACACAGCATCACCTTGTTGCGAGTTAACCCGGGTTTCGCCACAGTCTGCGAAGCCTGAACGGCCTTTGACCACGACCTTTTTCGCACGTTCTTGTCATACGTGATCCACTTTTCATCACCAGTTATCAGCTTCTTCAAAAATGGTTCGGTTTCATTACGTCGTAATAAAGAATCACAAATGAGTACACGGTTCATTAGGTTTCTTCCAGTGAGCTCGTGAGGTACCCAAATGTCGAGCTTTTTTGTGTACCCAGTTTTTTTCAAATGCGCCAAAACTGTTTTGTGGTCAATTTCCAGTTCTTCAGCTACGTCGTAACTACTGGTATGCCGATCTTGCTCCACTTTTTCAAAAATGGCATCCATTTTATCCGTAATAGGGCGACCAGAGCGACGTGCATCTTTGACATCAAAATTTCCGGATTGAAAACGCTTAAACCAAATTTGTGCTACTCTCACAGACACTACACTAGGTCCATAAACATCGCAAATTTTTTCGCGGCTTGCGTTGCATTTTACCTTTTTTGTAGTAAAATTTTAAAATGTATCGAATTTCTTCATTAGATTCACTCATCTTGACGCTACGAAAAACAAATGAAAATCACACATTTTCCTAATTTGAATTTGGAATTATGTTCTTTAAAATTTAAACTTTCAATGATACCAAAACCAGCCAGATACAAATAGTATAGCCAAAGAGATTTTATTACAAGTTCATACATACTATAATGCGAAAAGACTTTTTCCCCAACCGAATACGTTCAGGATGGTGTTGGAGTTATAGGTGAACGTTATACTGTACCTAGACCCAGACCAGCAGCGACTGTCTGTCGGACCTCCACAACCCAGTTAACCCTCGGTAAGATTGATTCTCAGACTTTTGGGCTTCTGACGACCCGTAACCTCTGTCAAAGACACCAATGAAAGCTGGGACCAACGGCTTAACGTGCTTTCCGAGGCACGGAGGGGTCTAGGTGTGTAAAGATGGTCACCCATCCGCGAACCAACCGCGGCAAGCGTAGCTTAACCTGATCGTTCGATCCGTGCGGCTGTTATTATTTAGCCACAAGCAAACATCTAGTATAGTTGCAAAATTGATAAAAAGAACTTCAACCATGTTAATCAAGGATGTTTTACTTTATGTATAATGAGTTTATTTCAAATCAATAAACCCATAAAAGGATACTAAACAGTTTTGAGCAACGAGGTCGAATCTCTAACTCAATGACGTTAACAAATTACTAATAAAGTGGCCCATGCGCATATCGTAAAATATCTAAATTGCATTTTATTGAATAGTTTAATAGACCCTGTAGCATGCAAGCAAATTATTTTAAATATCATAACATGTTTAGCTAACGCTACATTGTAATTGGTGGTTAAGTACTTATAATAATAGAAATAAATATATTTTTTCCTGATGTTATTATAACTGATTTCTGTTTTTAATTAAAATTCAGCATGATCATCGTCATCTTTACCAAACCCTTTCTATGTTGAGTTCGGCTTTCAGTCTAGCCAGTCGCAGCAGAATACCAGTATTTTACCAGGAGCTACTGCCTGTCTTATCTCCCCAAGCCAATATACTGGGCAACACGATATCTTTTGGTAAGACTGGTTGTCAGACGGGCTTCTGACGACCCATACCGACTGTCAAATAGCCACGAATGACTTCCAGGACGGTTTAACGTGCATTCTTAGGCACGGTGGGAACTTATTATGTAAAGATTGCCACCCATCCACAGACCAACGGCAGCAAGCGTAGATTAACCTGTTCAATCGACCTGAGCGGCTGGTATTACTCAGACACATGTAAAATTCAGCATGGTATGACATCAAAATAGGGTGTTTTTTCGACATCTGACATGGGATTGCAGTATGATCAGCCTGTTATTGTCCCATTGCGAGGCAAAGGCTTCTTCTCAAACTGAGACGAAAGTCACGCTTGCTCAAGACAGGTTGAGGATTTCAAACTTATCTATACGTAATATTATAAAGCTGAAGAGTTTTTTTGTTTGTTTGATTGAACACGCTAATCTCAGAAACTGCTAGTCGGAATTGGTTTATTTTTGTGTTGGGTAGCCCATTTATTGGGGAAAGCTATAGGCTATATATATAACATCACGCTACGATTAAAAGGAGCGGAGCAGCAACGAAAAATGGACTGATACTGGCAGGCAATTCGTTGCGACAGGAAGAGTCAAGGGAGCAAAAATTTGACGCGGACGAAGTCGCGGGCAGAAGCTAGTATACAATAATAAGTTATCTTCCTAGCTTGGCGTGCTGTGCTGGCGCTGCTGCGGAATACCTCAAACGGCGTAAGTATAATCACCTTATTGTTAATTATATTTTCGAGCCGTTAGGGCTTGAAACCCTCAGGCCGTGGGGTCCGACTACTCAAGGTTTCTTTGAAGAAATATCGAAACGGCTGGCTGTAACTTCCCGTGACCCAATGGCTGGTGTTTACCTTGGCCGGAGACAAAGCATTGCCTTATAACATGCTAACTACGCTAGTTTCTTGGATACATTTACCAGTTGACAGCGATGCGGATGAATTTTTTGGTACTATATTTTAATTTCTGAAAAGTTATAGTGAAGTTAGGCTGTATTTTTTGTGATTAACTTTTTTTAATTAGCCTACCCTGTCCCACTGCTGAGCAAAAGCCTGCCCTTAATCCAGGTATCCTTTTCCAGGGCCACAATTACCCAACCCTTACAATACGCGTCTAGGTCGTCTCGTCTCCTCTTCTTGCGCCGGACTCGCTGGCTTAACTATAAGTCAAAATAATTAATAAAAATTCTCGTGACAACTATATTATAGAAATAATTCTGAAACACCCGCTGTATATTAAAATTGTGTCGCAAAATGTGCCTTACATTAAGTACTATCTACCCTAAATCTAAGCCAATTAGCATTTGCATAATCTAAAGCTTTTACTGTAATGAAAATTGTCGCAATCGTTTTATCAATAGGTATGACTGTACAAACGCGTCAGACATTATCATAACAGATATATGTAAATCAAGGCTAATGAAGTACTCCATAAAAAAACAACTTAGCGACATTAAAATACAATCAATAAATAAGGTAATTATAATTTGTAATTTATTATAAATGATTCTTTATAATTGCAAATGACATCATGTTATGTGGCGTACGCTGAATATGTCTTTAACTAATTTGCAGAATATGTTCGCAACATTGTACATTTATGGTCAGTTCTGTGACCATAAAAAGACAATAAAATCATTGTAACAAGGGCCAGATGATGTCATCAGTCATCTGACATGATTTTATGATGTCGATGCCAATATAATATGATCGTAAAGTAAGTTTTTCCGAGCATATAATTAGCAAGTATGCAAATATATAATTAAGGTAATTGATTTCTATACTATTATTGTGTTTTATGTTATATTCTATTCATTATTGTAATTGTTAACTAGGTTTTGCGAAGGTTTTATAAAAGTGTTGCACGTGCAATCCGTTTGTCAAATTAGCGACTGCCCAATTAGATTCACATGTTGATATCTTATAGGTAAAAATATTTATTTTCAACGTTCACTTTTATCCCCTGGAGGGTGATCGAGTAGGTACAAAGGTTCCGATATCAAATGGTTGTTTCTACTATTTCAAGATCCTATTACATTTTTTTAAACTAGACCGTTGAGTTGATCGGTTGACTAATATTATAAATGTGAAAGTGTGTATGTTTAGATGGAAAATAATTTAATCAGTACTGCTTTCAAAACAGTGAGGAAAGCATCGTGAGGAAACCGGCATGTCCTAGAATAAAAAAATCGAAGACATGTGACATCTAACGACCCGCACTGGGTCCGCGGGGTAGATTACAGCCCAGTCCCTCTCGAAGAGGGAAGGAAAAAATTAGTCAACCGATCAACTCAACGGTCTAGTTTAAAAAAAATGTTTGATGTTTTCTGATGTTGTACGTTTGACCAGATTGGCTTAACGGGTGGAATACTTGAGCGTTGCATCGCGGCGCAAGTTCGCATCTTGCGAACGGGTACTCCGTTCTGCCATGGTCGCGAGACTGCCAGGGTCGCGAGATTGTTCGAAAGAGACACCGTGACCCTGGCACATGGCACCTGAACGGGTGGGTTTTTGTTTTATAATATTAATTACTTACATAATACTGTATAGAATCAAGTTTTTCTAACTTAACAGACAGCTGTGGTGCTGGGGAGTTTGTTCCGCCACTTCTTCTTCCCAGTTAAAGTACTAGGAAGTGTCGAAGGGCGGGCGTTTTGGGTGGACTGTTTTATGTAACTTTGACGTCCAAAATGTGCTGACTCTCAGCCTAGTTTGAATAAATGACTTTTGATTTTGATTTAGTCAGTAAAAGTCTGACACGCCCTCCCGCTTCGCTCAAGAGCGAAAGAAGTCATTTGATGATTCATGATGCACCCATCCAAAAAAAAATAAAAAAAATATGGTTCTATGAAATTGGTTACCTCTGCCTACCCAATCGGGGAACATATCTAGGCCTGATGTTGTAATCAATCTTACTCTGAGCAGACAGCTGTAGGTCATACAAACACAAACACTGATGCGGGACGGGATTCCCCTGGTAATACGTCATCTAGTTTGTAATTGTCATCAACTAAGCACCTATTATTTATAAATACATACCTTATATGGGTAGGTACTGAAAACATCATCGTCATTTCAGCCGTAAGACGTCCACTGCTGAAGATAGGCCTCCCCCAATTTGGGGGGCTTTGTCATAACCATGGCGATCGCAGTCATGGCGTGATTGACAAGCGGGTTGGCGGTCGCAGTATGGTGGTAAAATGCATAAAGAACGCTGCTGCCCATTCTCTAGTAAGTTCCTTAGTCAGCTTTTACAACACCCACGGGAAGAAATTGGGTGATGCTATTTCTTACATCCAGCACCGCTAGGACAAGCTAAACTACTACATACATTACTTACATGGGTGATAGATATAGAACATTATTTTCCAAATTAATTCTAGAGATTAAAATGTCTATATATGTATATATCGATAGTCTTTTCTACTAGAAATTCTGTGCATTTAGCAATTTTCTTTACTACGAAATTAAACGCAGAAACCCAGAACCTCACGATAGCTAGCTCGTGTAGATCTGTGTACAATGACTGAACCAGATATATTCAACCTGTATATGAATTGAATTTTAAGTTTATTTGCTGACGTAAACCCTACTTATCATAACTTTATCCAGCTTTTAAGAACAAGGTGAAAATATAATGAAAACTGCATAATCAGCATAGATCATAGAGAACTTATCTGTATTAACAAGTCTGTGATTGGCCAAGAAGTTGTCAAGTTATTGAGTAACAACATCATAAATAACATTTACACTCATTGCGTTACTTAGGGAGTGGCTCTAATTCTAAGTGAGAACTTGTTACTTGTAAACAGTTCAGAATTAGCAACTACATCTATGTACAGTTAGCAAAAGACATTTGTATGCAGGCATGCAGGTAATCTTTACTCTCGTTACGATAACGTTACCTTTGGCCTGTTAGGTTGTTGCTGTAAGAAGTAAAATAACAGTGAAATTACTGGGTGTTAGCACCATCCCATGTCTTCCCGTGGGTGTCTTAAGGCGCGGACTGACTACGATTTTAAATGCTACAACTACATGCTACAGCTCCAACAAATAAGGTTGAAAATTGAATAAATATTTGGATTGACGATGTGACTAAGCTGCGAATTGGCATTTATTTTACGGTTTTATTTAGATTATTCGGACTACACACATTAAATTAAATAATTGTCTGGTTAAAGTTTTAAAGTAATGTTTATTCTATTGAACTCTTTAAAAAAAAATGTTGTTATCGCTGAAAATACAGAGATGTTCGACGTCAAAGTTTTTTTTGTGAAACAATTTTTATTGGGAATATCAAACAGTTTTTCACTATTCTATTCGGTTAGAATTTTTCTTTAAACCCTTCTCTGTCCACTGTATTTTTTGTGTCGTATATTTTCATTGCGTTACGTCATACTCGATTGTCGAAGACACCAGTGTTTTGTGAATATTGAGGTAACACCGCGCCTTAAGAGGCGACTAAGGGCCTTACTAGAGAATGCGCAGCAGTGTTCTCTATGCATTTTACCAACATACTGCGATCGTCAACTCGCCCATTCTCTAGTAAGTCCCTTAGTCACCTCTTACGACAAACACGGGAAGAAGTGAGAATATTGTGTATGCGTATCTAATTGTTTTACTGTGTGTACCAACTTAAAGCCACACATATCTTGAAAGGAAAGTGATCTTGTTTTAAGTTTTAACTATTCAAAAGCCCGAGTGCTGAATACGTTCAGACCAGCCGGTCTGATTAGCCAAACACATTAGCAAATATACTCATAGAAGATTTCTCGATTCGACTCGTTTCATTTTCGAAGAAAAATATCAAGTTGTCAATGACATGCTCTTGCAAGACGTCGATTTATTCATTGTGGAGATTGTTGAAAGGAAATAAGTGTGGGTACACTTCAAATCCATAAATGCACAGGTCTTATGTTAGTTAAGAACAATGTCCATATCAAATCTTACTTCATGCATCCTTAGATTTTAGTCAAATCTAAAACTAACAAAAAATAACTAGGTATTTCTCATTCTACTATATAATATTAACATCCATTCAAATGTAAGTTTTGTATTCAATTAAAGTTAGTAGCATACATTTGTTTACCGTCAAAAACCGCAGAGACGCGTATGAAAGGGGTACAAAATGTCAGTGGCATCCAAGAGTTAACAATTTTGCATTTCAATGTATCATATAACATTGATTACCAGGGGACGATTCTGGAAACGGTGAAGGAAAACTTCGTGACGAAACTGGCATTGCCTAGATCCGAAGACATGTGACAATTACCAACCCGTACTGGGCCCACTCCCTCACACCGAGAGGGCCTGTCACAGCAGAGGGAACATTATTAGAGGCTGATTATGGTGGATGGTTCCGGGCGTCATCATCTGCCTAGCCTTTTCCCAACTATGTTGAGGTCGGCTTCCAGTCTAACCAGATGCATCTGAATACCAGTACTTTACATGGAGTGACTGCCTATCTGACCTCCACAACCCAGTTATTGGGTAATACAATACCCCTTGGTATGGCTAGGTCTCAGACTTTCGGGCTTCTGACGAGCCGTCCGACTATCTGGAACTTTCTTCTTCTATATATCGGGCTTCTAACTGGATCTTTGTCACAAATGACAGCCGGGACCAAAGCTTACCGAGCTTCCCGAGGAACGGTGAGGTCATGGTAGGTAAAGATGGTCACCCATCCAGAAACCAACCGCGGCAAGCGTAGCTTAACCTGATCGAACGATCCGTTACTTAGCCACAAGCCCATTCGAGCACCTGATATAAAATAAATAAATACCAGCGTATTATTGCCTCACTGTTGGGAAAAGGCTTTTTCTCATAGATTCATTTCAGGCTACCACAATCGTTTTGCCAAAATCCATACCTTCCTATAAATTACTCGATTACTATCAAAAATGAAATCGACGAATTCTTGCGCAACAATATGATGCTCAAACTTCGGTATGTTGCTTATTATAATCATAACTAGCTTTTGCCAGCGGCTTCGCCCGCGTATTATACATATAAACCTACCTCTTGAATCACTCTATCCATTAAAAAAAACCGCATCAAAATCCGTTGCGTAGTTTTAAAGATCTAAGCATAGGGACATACAGAGGGAAGCGACTTTGTTGTATATTATGTAGTGTATACACTACATAGCTTCACTACATAGTGATAAGCCTATTATGTTTCTGCTGGTTCTCTTAATCCCTTAATTATCTGTGGTTCCAGAGATTGAACTGTCATCCACCGGGTGCACACCATCCGGAATTATGAATGCCACATGCCTTGTATACGACGACGGTACCGTGAGGTGCCGGACGTAAAGAATAACACCACCCCATTACTTCCCGTGGGTGTCGTAAAAGGCGACTAAGGGTCTTACTAGAGAACGGGCAGCAGCGTTCTCTATGCATTTTACCACCATACTGCGATCGCCAACCCGCGTGCCAAGCGTGGCGATTATGGCAAAGCCCCCCAAATTGGGGGAGGCCTAAGTCCAGCAGTGGACGTCTTACGGCTGAAATGATGATGATGACATGCCTTGTATTATTAGTTCTATGGTTAGGTTAGGATTTCTCAAGATGATTTCCTTCACCGTAATTAAATTAAAAAATGGCGGAAAGATGATCCATTTACAATACGTTGCTGGTCTTCTTTTGATTAATAAAAAAAAATGACCGTTGTTTATGACCAATCAGAATATTCATTGGTGCCAAATCAGTGTAATCATCTAATTGAAATTAACCGAAATGACATTCATGAAAAAAAAACCTGTAATCGAATTGTTGGAAAATATTTTAAATAATGCAAAATTAGAAGGTGGCCTTGTGTCTGTATCTAAAATGTTGGATTCGTTTAAGTTTTTATAAAAAATCTGGAGTTCAGTTCAAATGTTAAATAGTTCATATGTCTACAATTTAATTAATGATCGTCGGAAAGTTAATTTTTGCATTTACTACTATGTATTAAGTTTTTATAAATTAGAGTCTACTTTAAAACGTTTTTAATTCTGGTTCCAATCACCTGTTTTTTTTACAAGCTTTTATTTTTTAAACTAATGTTCTGATATTGTAAAAACTTGGAGTGGTTTTGGTTTCATACATACATTTACATCTTTATTGTATCCGTTGATCAAATGTAGAAGCTCACCACTTAAAAAACTAAAGAAATATGCTCCACTTACCATCGCTAGGAGTAGGCGTATTGTCGGAAGGCCTATCCGAGTCTCCAGTCCCAACGAGGTTCCTGATGCTAAAAGAGCTCGTCTTCCTCGACGGCGTCACTTCCGGTGTTACGGTGTTGACGTCACAACCGCTGTCCGTTCCGTTCACTAGGTCCCGGCACACCTGTTCAGTCCCGTTCAAAGATAAAACGTCCCCGGTTCCTTCCAACATATCCCCGCGACGAGTGGTCAAGTCCATTTTTGACAGCTACCTTGGCACAAAACAATTTTCTCAGAACAGTACTTTTGTTTTTATTTGACATCTTCGGTCACGCAGCGCGGGAAAGTTTGACAGCTGATTCGTAATTGGAACTCATTGCAAATTTTTTATAATGAAGGGTGAAATTTTTGCACTTGTTAAGTCACTGGCCACTAAAGTTTTAGTCACAGTTTGCGAATTGCGATTTTTTTATTAAAGTTGCGTTCGTGTTTATTATGTCGATTGCCACAGTCTTAACACAGAAGTCACTCGGATGCGAATGATAAGAGCGTAAGGTTCCACTGGAAGCACGTATATTCCCCGCCGGGAGTTGCGCGAATTTTTGCGACAGTCGCGCGCAACGCGCGGTGACTCCGCGGTAGTGAAGCCGACTGGTCCTCCGTCCTCTTCAGCCGTCGCACTCGCGCGGCCCTCCCTACGCCTCCGAAGGCGGGGCCTCTACGCCCCTCGCTTGCGACCGAGCGACTTTTTAGTCGTCAATGACTTCAATTACTGCGCGATTTTTTCCGTTCAATCGATTTGTTGTAATGAGTTCTAATTGCGTTTATTGATAAGTGCCAGTGCTTAAGGTTACAAAAGACACCGGTTGACGCTATTTTCTTAATGTGTTGACGTTTTTGTGTTACTTTTATTTATTAGGCGGTCTAGTTGTATTGACATAAGGCGGCTCGTGAGTAGGTGTCATTGTAATTATCATAATTAGACGAGCCACGACCTCCGGCTTGGTGATAATGGTAAAAAATATACTTAGTTAACAGCAATGGAATGTTTTGTCAAGTCATTTTTTTATTTTAGTCTTCTTGGGTTCATTATGTGTTAATGTCTATTAAACGGAATTTATTATGTTTTACCAATCAATTTAGATCAAGCCTAATTCCATTAAAATAACAGCCACGTGCAAACAAAATACCTATTTTTAAACACAACCACCATACAAAATTAGTTTTCCTTCCATTTCATTGAATTGAAAAGTGCTAAAATGCAACAAAGTTGGTACAATAACAATTACATTCATACAAATAACACAATGCATACCTACTTACTTACTTACAACTTAGATAAGTAG
Organism: Aporophyla nigra; assembly: GCA_947507805.1. Lineage (NCBI taxonomy): Eukaryota > Metazoa > Arthropoda > Insecta > Lepidoptera > Noctuidae > Aporophyla > Aporophyla nigra. Next base: position 19,287,073 of record OX382302.1, on the reverse strand, counting down.
ACAATAAGTAATGTTTCAATTCACAATTAGCGGTAACAAATTTGCTTTCCGTTTATTTTAATTTAGTGACATAAATTGAGATAGCGTGGGACCCTTAACTAAATCAACATCGACACTGAATGAAGTAGAAATATGAAGAAAATGTGAATAGGGTTGTCTTAACTGTTTAAAGGAAAGGAGAGAGAATATTATATATGTCGTTTATTGCGGATCACACAATAAGAATGGAACTTATAGTATTAGGAACAACGACTTAAAAACGATGTTATAACCTAAACACTACTAATAACTACATGGCTAGTCCTATTTCTTCCCGTGGGTGTTGTAATAGGCGACTAAGGGACTTACTAGAGAATGGGCAGCAGCGTCTGCATTTTTTCATCGCCAACCCGCCTGCCAAGAGTGGCGATTTTGGCAAACCCCCAAAATTGGGGGACGCCTATGTCCAGCAATGGACGTCTTTCGACTGAAATGATGATGATGTTGATGAACTACGTGGCTCAACATATGTTGCCACATGCCTCCACACCCAGTACCTAATAAAGGTGATGTCCATCTAGTCAAATAATATTCTGGGGATGCTGTTCTTTAAGAGAATCCTCCAAACAATATTTGACAAGGCTCCACACAACCAACCCATTATTGACGTCGCCTTCTTTCTCATTTTGACATGAAAATTGTCAATACGTGCTTTTGCGAACATCTGCGAAGCGCTGCAGAAGTCTGGATCCTCATCAACATCCTAAATCCATTATTATACTGAACGCGTACGACATTGCAGGCCCTCTCCGTATACTTCACCTATACGCTGCACGTGTAGAAGGTTTGGCAGTAGTCCTTAAAAAGATACACATTCACATCTCTACCACAGCGTGCAAGTCTGTGAGCTTACGTACTGCAACAACTTGTACCGTGTGGTGCCGGACGTAAAGAATAAATCCACCCCATTTCTTCCCGTGGGTGTCGTAAAAGGCGACTAAGGGACTTACTAGAGAAAGGGCAGCAGAGTTCTCTATGCATTTTACCACCATACTGCGATCGCCTACCCGCCTGCCAAGCGTGGCAATTATGGCAAAGCCCCCAAATTGAGGGAGGCCTAAGTCCAGCAGTGGACGTCTTATGGCTGAAATGATGATGATGATGATGACTGCAACAAACCGCCAACACTCTACGCTCTGTGCCCAAATCTGCATCATCAGATAAGTCCTTCGTGACCACATATCCTAAGTTCTTCACCTGAGCAACATGCTAAAATAGTGTTCCGTTTATTGTCACTAAAGAAACTTTGCCTAACCTTTTTCCGATTTCTTGTCGTTGTGTGTAAGCCTATGCGTCTACGGTGGAGGTGTGCCCTGCCTGGGCGAAGCACCGCCGTGTCTTCGTGGAGGCGGTGGCGGCGACCTCTCGCGTTCGGCCCTGGTGCGAGCCATGGTACGGAGCGAGAGGGCATGGGAAGCCGTCACCTCCTTCTGCGAAGCAGTAATGCTCGCGAAGGAGGAGGCGGGGCGTGAGGGAGTGGCAGTCTCTGCGCCCTTACGTCCCCAGCCGCCGCAGGAGGAGACGCCCCGGGCGTCGGGAGTCGATAGCGGACTCCCGGCCACCGTAGGCGCGAGCTTGCGGGTGGTGAGCAATGGGCAGCTCGCCTCCCAGTAAGGACCAGGCTCAGGTCGACGGCGCGTAGTGTTCCACGCGCGCCTCAAAGAGATGTCAGCAGCACTGAAGGGGTCTGCTAGGACCGATGCCTGTCAGGGTCGCGAGATTGTTCGAAAGAGATACCGTAACCCTGGCACATGGGCAACTTAAGGAACGGAACACGGGTGGGTTTTAGGCAGTAAAAGTCTGACACGCCCTCCCGCTCCGCCCAGAGGGGGAGAAGTCAATTGATGATTTCCCATCCCAAAAAAAAAGCCTATGCGTCACCGCAGAGGATTCACATACAACAATGTATATTTTGCGAGATCATTCCCGAGCCTACACTCTTACTTATAGCTAGTTTCAGTTTTAACGTCTGAAAAAGTAAAGGGAACAAAAAATATATATACCTAATGTAGAGCCATAATGGCACAAAAGAGATAATTTAAGACTTTCATAGTGATCTAGTGGTCGTAAATGATACAGCTGAGCTAAATTTCATGGGTTCGAAATCCGGAAGGCCCAAGTGCTATTTGGGGTTTCTCAGTAGCCGCCCAGAGCCTAGATTTGTGCAATCAACCGCAATAGGCTCATCCCCTATTACATGGGGCTTAAACATAACTGAGACCCACATCTGTTGTAGATAAACCTCTGACCAACCCTTTGGGGACACAATATTGGATCATATACTTATGTTATAGTAGTATCATAATTGATTAGATTTTACATAGTGACATTTACATAGTTTTTGGAAAGGTACTGAATATACACGAAATCCAAGAAACAAATACAAAACATACAAAATCAGCTTATCACGTTTCCACAGCTGCAGGGGTAGTATGACCAATTCTATCTCTATTCTACCAAGAATAGACAAAGTTCTTTCTATTCAACTCGACATCTGTTCGGCCCGAGCACGGGGCGACCCGTAGACTCGGGTTTCTATGAAGGCAAAGACAGTTATTCTTCCCAAAGCAAGCGTAACTAATGTAATTAAGGTGGATCCGCTAAGGACTTTTTCGTTGAATAGTCATACAGTGGGATTAAACGATCTTAGAGTATTGTATTGATGATTATAATTAATATATATTGTTAAGAAATGGGGAGGTCTATGTCCAGCAGTGAACGTCTTTCGGTTGAAATGATGATGATGTAAAAAAATGTACCTCCAACTGAAACTCCAACTCAAAAGTAGAGAAAAATTTGTCGCCTTGCTCTACATCGTAGAATTTTGTCGACTGAAGATTAGAAATATTTCCTCTCTTCAATTTTTTAATCGCCGTGCTTAAGAGGATAGAAATCTTTCTACATTCTGTCATTTTGTCTATCCTTCCGTCGACAAAACTCGTTTCTACGGTGGTCATGCTACGCGTGCTGGACATAAAACACCACGCGGGCGTCTTTGTAGAAAGATGCATATCTATTCGATATAAAAACATATAAGACGGTGCTACCTCGGCGAAAATAAAGTTTAAGTTTTAGTTCATAACATTACGCTTGTAACCCCCGAACGGTCATGTCCAACCCTTTCTTGAACTGTAAAAATGAAAATTATTCCTACTGTTATTGTGATGCGCAATTACCCCATAGGACCTCAAACTCAGGCTGCGACCACTTTATCAACGAGGCTCTTGGTTATCAATTATACTAAGCAGATAGCCCTCACAAAACAAAATACAATTGTCGAAGCCGTAAACATTCTATATTTGTCCCTCACCAATAAATTCTAGTTAGGTTCTCGTCTACGGAACCGCTGCAGGCAATAGCGGATTTTGTTCAAATCTGTCGTTCAGTCGGTCACCAATATTTATAGTTGTTTTAATGGAAATACAGATAATTGCAGCATTTGATTACGTATTATTTATTATTGTTCGAAACTTGACTTGATTTGCAAGTCGATTGTTATAGATTAAGGCATCACATTACTGATTACTTATTTAGTAGCAATGCTGCCTTTTGTATTTTGTCTATTGTCATGTTCTGTCAATTGTGTGCAAATAAAATAATAATAATATTATAATATAATAATAATAATAATATTATAAATAATCCATTTTGATTCCATTTTAATGTATTAGCTCCAAATTGATAATAATATTCTTTGCACTGGGCATTTCTCCTGCGTACGTGAAGACCACCCGGAGAAGCTTTGTAGATATCGTGCAGGAGCGTCGTAGACCCTACGTAGGACCATCGTAGACCTTGCGTTGGAGCGTCATACACCCCAAGTAGGTCGTAGACCCCGCGTTGTAGCGTCGTAGATGCCACGTAGGAGCATGTAGACCCCGCGTAGTACTTTTATAGTCCCTGAGCAGGAACATCGTAAACAACCCGAGTAAACGCATCTAAACATGGCATAGCGTAGCATAAACGAAGTGGATTTTTGAAAGATTAAGTCAACAGTGGAAAATGAAAAGGAAATGCTTCTGTTAGTTTTGTTCTATAAACGAAATTGAGAGAAATGTCATTTAAAATGGAGTAACTATTGTGAGCCTTTTGGTCAACTGAAGGTTGATCTACCTATTATTACTAATTGTCACCCAGTGGGCGAAATTCGACCTTTAATCATTTAAAACTTAATGTATTTCTAATGCATTATTATATACCTAGAAATATTAGCTTCCTACACAACTTCTCAAATTACATACTCCTCTGTCTACGTAATTTTCGTAAAAAGGGGTACAAAGTTTTGGCTTCACGTATTCATAAAACGAATACAGTGATAGAGACAAAATAATCATCTACTTATATGTCACCTAAATTATATTCATTTCCAGAGTAACATAAAAAAAAACTATTACACAGAAATACGTTATAACCCCGACCAGAACGCAAGCAACTTCTATTGATATCACTTGTATTACATAGACCATCCATTTGTACATACAGCTAATAACATTTTTTACAAAAAGCTTTATCGATCTACATTTCCTAATAAACAAATAAGGTCACATTTAATCACCATCTACCAATATTTGTGAAGCAATCATTGCGTCCAACATTCACATATATATTGCAGTCTGTGTGTCCGTTCGTTCGGCGGACTCAAAGCCTCCAAGCCAGCGGGGTGCGGTACCCAATTATACGCTGGGCCAGGCTGGTTCTATTTGTATGGTAATGTTCTCATTACTAAAGACAAAAAGGGTGGGTCCCGATTTATGTGGAGAGAGGGTTAGAATCCTAATGTCTTGGTTTGGTGGTGATAGTTTGATGGGGTATGTTTTTAATTGTGTTGTTGTGGTGGGTTTTTCTTGTTCAGAAGCAATGGAGACAAAGCTTTGTTTTGTCTAATCATTGCAATGACTAGTTTGATACAGTTTTTAGATAACTTCAATAAAAGAAGGCCTTTCTCAATTCGTTTGTTTTTATTTTAATGTTTTTTACTTCCCATTATTTCTTCCCGTGGGTGTCGTAAGAGGCGACTAAGGGACTTACTAGAGAATGGGCAGCAGCGTTCTCTATGTGTTTTTCCACAATACTGCGATCGACAATCCGCCTGCCAACCGTGGTGATTATGGCAAAGCCCCCTCAAATTGGGGGTGGCCTATGTCCAGCAGTGGACATCTTTTGGCTGAAATGATGTTTATTACTTCAGAACTTCGTCACTTACGAATAGATATGAAAATGTTTTCATTTGAATTAAAAGTTATATTAATAGTGTGTTCCCATACAAAAGAGATGTTTCATTTTCGGCCATCAGATGTACATTTATCGAAAAAAAGGAAAAAAATACCACAAATTGGGGAAAAATATTCTCTGGTGAATTTGAGCCTGATTTCTTGTGTACAAAAAATAATAAGTAGTTTTTCAATTATTGCCATGTTTTATTCAACATGGCGTCTCGTTTGCTTGCAGACTTCATTCGTTCTGAAATCATGTCTCATCAAATCAATGTTAAGTAGAAAATAATAAAAAAATGTGTGTATTCTTGTAGTATTAAAAAAAAAAAAAACTATTATTCTTATATAAATATTTTTGAGTAAACATAAGTAAGTGTGACCATTTCATCGTCACAAAAATCTTTAGTCACCATTTTTGAAGTGTGTTTCTAAACGAATTCAAAATAACCGCTAGCTAACTCTTAGGACAAACGTCAAACATTTTTATTTTGTACAAAAAAACCATTTGCTATTATGAAAAAAATGTTACTTCATTCTATTCAGGAGTAAGTTTCCCAGCTTCACTAAATGGTACACGTTATGGCCGGAGCCCCATATAAAAATGAAACATCTCCTTTGGCCAAGTTCTTAAAAGACCTTTTGACTCAGTTTCAATAATAGGTATTTTTGCTACTTAGTTTATGTTGATGGTGCTATAATAACTATGACACTGTCTCACTTAGCAAGTGAAAGTACCTACACGAATTTGTGTGGGGGACATTTAAATAGTTTTTTTTTTTTTAAACAACCGCCTTCTACAAAATACACTAAAAAGCAAAAATTACTTTCATTTCGGAAGTCGGTGATGAAACATAGTAAATACAAAACCAAAGACACCGACTTCCGTTATTAAAGTTATTTTACTTTGTAGTGCCTTCTTATACTATTTTCCTAACTCTGTCATGAATTGTAATTTAAATTATCCACATATTTTTCTGCTCTTCTATTTCTTCTCTTCCTGCCTGCGTGTAGCTGGATCACTAAAACTCCCTCACAAATAATAACACCAAATTATTTGACGATCAGGTACATCTAAATGATGTACTTGAGTTTGCAGATTCAACTGCCAATTAAATTTATTTATTATTATTTTCCGTTTTTAAATCTGTTATGGCTCCATTTAGTGCTGGACATAAAGACTAGAACCATCCCATTTCTTCCCGTGGGTATCTTAAGAGGCGACTAAGGGACTTCTAGGGAAAATGGGCAACAGCGTTCTTCATGCACTGTTCCACCATGACTTTATCGATAGTGAATTACGAATTAATTAAAAGATTAAAAATCAATTACACTTTTCTTGAATTCAATGACAAAGTTTAATAATAATTCAGTCAATTATCTTTGTAGCGTTTATAGTTCCGTTGCCCTCATCATCACTGTGAGGTGATCACAAACATGATCAGAACTATTTTTCTATTACAAACACTAAACATATATTTACTTACCTAATTTAACGCCATTTTACAACTAATACATTTCTTATACGGTCTCATATCCAGTCTAATTTATGAACGATTTCGATTCTACAAAAAATACGACTCTAAAATATATCAGCGAGAGATATAAAAAAGGCTACCGCTAGTTATAATATCAATTGGTATCACAAAGCATTAAAAGTATAAGCCAACCAACGTAACTTGACATATAATAAGGGCGCCACTTGCAATGGCAGCACACGGACAAGGTAGTAAAGTGAAGTGCTACTAACGTAGTTTAAGGTACTATTATTAATATATGTTAGTTTGAAAGATGTATATATGTCTATGAGTCATTGTAACCTGAAAATAAAGGTTTTATTATTATTATGAAAGGCAAACTGAAAAACTCAGTACATATAACAATGTAGTTCCAAATTCCACCGCAGTTCAAGTCTTTTTGCGTTCAGTATATAAGTAGTCTTTTATATAAGGCGTTATATCGTGTATATTAAACCGAAATGTATAGTCATCGACGTTTAGTTAGTCACAAAGGAGCCGACGCGGTTACAATGAACTACCGTTGTTTGTTCGTCAGTATTGTGGCGCAGAGAACTACTATTGAATCAATAAATAGATTAAGAAGGCGTACTCTGTAAGCGATATGCCGACTAGATTAAGTTTTGGGGGCTCGGAAATAAGAATGAGGAAGCGGATTTTCGATTGACTTTTGATGCAGTACGTTCAAGAAGTAACAGAAATACAGAATAGAGAGAGATTCCAAGTATCAAACTATCTATACTCAAAATATCTTGGTTTAAATATGTTTTGTGAGGATCATAACGTTGTAGTCCTTGTAGACTGTAGAGTTGCAGATAAGTTTATATTTCAATATATTTTTACAGGCCTATATTGTCCTCCCATACCTATTAACACTGTAATTTGTAAACATTATAAAAGCCATTTTTTTTTTATAGAGTGGAGTTTCTGGCCGGCTCTTCTCCATAGGAAACGACCAATTGGAACCGAGCCCCTAGCTTCTAAGTGCCCAAGTAGGTTTATGTCAAGTAAAATATTTTGATTGTGTTCGATGTCCGACATTCAGTCATTCCCGTAAAGCCTTGATTTCTTTAGAAAGCGATGTAATTTGACACAATAACAGCTGTCAAAATATAGAACCTTTTTGACACTTCATTGTCAAATACGTGGATATTACCCAATTTCATACTTGCAGTTTTAAGTAACTACTTATCCGTTTTCCTAGGTGTCTCATCACACTTCATGAATTTTAAGATTGATTTAGTTTTCTATTCTTCTACGAAATCAGAAACGATTTCACCTCATCTGTTCCTAAAACAGAATTGCGGCCTAACGCTATTTTCTCAATTAAAATATAAAACGAGCGCATCAAATTGCATTCTATCCTTTCTATGACCGAAGAAATCAATTTCCTTGAACCCTTAAAATTTTACACATTCGAAAATTAAAACATTCCTTGCCTATTTTACCCAAGTTTGAGTACGGAACCTTGTTCAGTCGTAGGACCGAGAGAAGTATCCACCCTGCCTAGTAGTTTACTTGGTGAGATGGATACTTATTTCGGGTCACCGACTGTGCATGTATTGTGCTTGTGCCCAATTTCACGGCGAGCCGCAGGCGCCCGCGCAACCCGCAAGTCACCGGCGCGCAATCAGCCGCGCCCGCGCCGCCTTTGTTTCAAACAACGCCGCCTCGTGTTGGCGCCAAAATATTGAACCGCGCTGTGTTGCCAGTATCGATGTGGCGAATTTTGTAATTAGGAAAAATGGGATAGTTCGTGAATGAGATTTTTAATAGACAAAACTAATTTTCTGTTAAAATTATTTCATTATCTTTTCGTTAACAGTAGCTGAGTTTTTTTTGGGTTGGTCGATTTGTCACGGGATTTTTTGGTATACTGAACTTCATTCAATACGGGCCTATCACTTTTTTCGTAACGTATATTCCCTTATGAACATACATATCTTTCTAAATGCTTATATGTGAATTTAAACATTATTGAGATACAGTTAATAGCAGTAGTAGTAATAACTGGTAAGAAAAATTACTAAAAACAATCTTAAAAAAATCGAATCGAAACTTCAAATAAAGAACGTAAAAATATCCAAATGCATGGCAACATAAATTCGAATACACAATCAAAAGTTAATATTAATTAACTGTCAAACGATATATTAAGAAAATAAAATGGTTCAACGCTTCATTTAAAGAGATTCTATACGTTTTGCATTATCTCGAGACGTGTTCCGAATTCAAATCACATGACATGTCAAAATATATGCGCGGGTAATTGGGAGCGCGAAGGTTTCTTTGATATTTCTGAATGTATTAATGAAGAAAGATATTTTTCCCCATGTTTAAATTGCGGTACTGCGGCAAAGGTCTGAGGCTGTATCAATGTCCTTTTTAAATATACCCTAATTGCGTAACACACTATTAATCAGAAACTGAATAATTTCAAAGGTTATTGTTAAACCATTCTTTCATATGTTCGAAAAAATGGTATGCTTGGCAACGTAAACAACGTCACGGATGTTGTGCAACTGTCAAAATCAAAGTGATTTCTAGTGATAGTGTATAACGCAATTTCCCTTCTGGTTTGTGTTTTTGGCCTTCAGTGGATGGACCATTTCGCTTTAAATATGACACGGTTCTTCAGTTTCTTGAGAGCAATGGTGGCGCTGTGCTAGCGGCCGCGACTCTATCACGAGTTGTAGGACGTACTTTTCGAATTTTTAATGGGCTACCCAGTAGTATCCGTGTCTTGCCAGGGTCGTGAGACTGTTCGAAAGAGACACCGTGACCCTGGCACATGGGCAACTGAAGGAACACGGGTGGGTGGGAAACGCCCTCCCGCTCCGCCCAGATCGGGAGAAGTCATTTGATGATTTCCGATCCAAAAAAAAAAAAAAAGTAGTATCCGTGTTGTGTCGGACGTAAAGAACAGCACCATCCCATTTCTTGCCGTGGTTGTCGTAAAAAGCGACTAAGGGACTTACTACAGAATGGGCAGCTGCGTTCTCTATACATTTTACCACCATACTGCGATCGCCAACCCGCTTTCCAAGCGTGGCGATTGTGGCAAAGCCGCCTAAATTGGGCGAGGCCTATGTCCAGCAGTGGATGTCTTACAGCTGAAATGATGATGATGATGATGACCCCGTAGTATCAACCTCGACTTGCGAGTTGTAGGTTTGAACTCAGATACGCGCCTTACTTACTGTAGTCTCATAACTGCTCTCAAAGCGGTGAAGGAACCTATACATCCTGAGGTGGTTATATAGTCTTTGTCCTGAGGTAACCGGCATGTCCTAGAACAAAACATTCGAAGACATGGTGAAGATGTCACACTCGTGGAGATAAAATCACTGGACATGTAAGTAAGTGTTTTACACAAAATATGTGTGCTAGATTTACATCTAGGAGATATCAATCAGAAAAATTGTCTTGCATTTGTTACATTATACATAAGTTTTGTGAATTATAATAAAAAATATTAATTTAATAAAAAAAGGATGAAGGAAAACATAGTGAGGAACCTGGCATGTAAGACTTTACCAAGGAGTTTCGCATTACCTAATGGGGCTGGGTTTTGGAGGTCAGTTAGATAGATCAGTCGGTCTATGTATAATACTGTTCGTACGTGTTCAGCTGCATCTGGTTAATCTGGACGACAACCCCAGCATAGTTAGGGAAAGACTAGATTTACGATGATGTGGAAGAGGTACTTCATATTATCTTTTCAACCAGCACCCTAATTGCGAAACGTACAATTTATGAGAATCTGAATGGGATTGAAGATTATTTCTAAACCATTGCGTCATTTGTTCGAATAAATTGTCGGCTCAGCAACGTAAATAACGCAATGAATGTTGTTTAACTATCAATATGAAACCAATTCCTACCGATAAAAAGTTACGCAATTACCCCTCTGTTTTCTATGAGAAATTAATGTCTCTACACTATAAATCTTGCCTAAAAACTAACAGCAAAATAAAAAAGGTCGTAACCACCTATCAAGATAAAAGTTACCCAAGATTTATTTCAATTAATCTGCCGCAAAAGAGGTAGCTAATCTCAGCATCCACAAACATACACGCGGTTAATTTTAACGACCGCTTCCGTGTACATATACATATACATAACGATGTATATGTTGTGTAGGTGTGTATAGGACTACCGCCATCGGGTCGTGTATACGCCCACTAATTCAATTTACATTAATACATAGAACTAGAATGTTGTGGGCGAATGTTGTTCATGGTTTCTATTATATTCGGACTGTCATCTTAATTATTATTCGCTGCTTATTGTTATATTATGACTCCGTGTGGTGACCACCATCCATCCCGTAAAAGGCGACTAAGGGACTTACTAGAGAATGGGCATCAGCATTCTCTAACCATTTTCTACCATACTGCGATCGCCAATCCGCCTGCGATTATGGCAACCCCTCCCTTGTGGGGGAGCAGCGGACGTCTTTTGGGTAAAATGATGATTAAGTACATTTGTAAATATTTTAACAAAAATACAATCAAATAATGTGGCCTGTCGGCATCAGGATCAGGGTCCAAGACTCCAAGCTGTCGGTGCTCAAGGCTCTAGAGAGAAGAACCCTTCACTATGCGTGCTGTGTCTGGGACACAGGTGTAAACATAGGTCATAGGTGCCGCGTCACAGGTGTGACACGGTGTGTACTGCTTTCTGAATCAAGTCCTGGACTCAGCCGGGCATTGCGAGCCTCCTGAATGATCCTGTTGATAGAGGCTCTCCGCTATTTGGCCATTTACTGTTACCATTATCGGTACAATTAGTGCAAAGTTCACGTCCCAATCCCAGTTTATTTAAGGTCGGTGCAACATGCACTTTCTACCATACTTCTTTATTAATCTTTATCTCGACAGTCACCCTCTTTCTAGCCATTACATGTTTCACACAGTCCATCCACCATTACTTTGATTTCTGGGCTAACCCTGCTGGCATGTCACCTCCTTCTGCGAAGCAGTAATGCTCGCGAAGGAGGAGGTGGGGCGCGTGAGCGAGTGGCAGTCTCTGCGCCCTCACGTCCCTAGCCACCGCAAGAGGAGACGCCCCGGGCGTCGGGAGTCTATAGCGGATTCCCGGCCATCGTAGGCGCGAGCTTGCGGGTGGCGAGCAATGGGTAGCTCGCCGCCCGGTAAGGACCATCTTCATCATCACCATTCACGGCCCGACTTTACCCTCGGCTGGGTATAAGCGTCTCTTATTTTGTGCCAATCTCCACGGTCCTGTGGCAGCCTCATCCAGGCTATGCCTGCGATGGCATAGCGGTAGCTAATCATTGCCATAATTAGTTTTTCAACAATTAATTATAATAAATGGCCGCTTCCGTGTAATGGTGCGTCCGCACATGCGGCCGGTACCGGCGTGCCGCACTGCCGCTGCCGCCGCCGGGTTGTGTACACGCCCCCTAATTCAATTTACATCGCTCTCTGTTACTGTACAGTCGAGCACGATTGTGTTATGCACTGATTTATTTTTAAACATGTAACATCATGCCAGTTGTACTTATAGAATACCTATATCTACCTAGTTGTTCGCAAAATGAAACCTTATATGCATAGCTAGAGCCCATAGGATTAAAAACTGCTTTTAAACAATTTTTATTGACTCTACATACAATATGTAATAGAAAGTTCGGTGAATATTAGATAATGTAAAACTTTCATTACAAAATAAACTGTTAAGCGCTCTATGCACCAAAACAAATTAATGCTAGTTAAAAAGCCTATTTACTGTAGTATTTGAGAGTAAAAAATATTTTGGTGCATAAAGCGCTTAATAGTTTATTTTGTAATGAAAGTTTAAAAAAACCGGCCAAGTGCGAGTCGGACTCGCGCACCGAGGGTTCCGTACAAACCTGTAGGTATATAAGTAAAAGTTCACCCATCACGACAATCGAGTCGTAGTTCTGTTCTGTTTCTTGGCTTAGTTTTATTTCTGTCTGTGTTTTGTTCTGTTTATTATATGATGTAATTAAAAATTTACGGTTTTCGCAATTTTTCCTTTATCTGTGCTATAAGACGTTGCTTCGTACCAAATTTCAAAATTCTAGATCGACTGGAAGTACCCTTTAGGTTTTGATTCCCTTGCGAGTTTCGAAAATTTGAGGAAATTTGCGGTATAAACAGCTATATCTTTTGATTGCGTTAGCTTAGAAGTTTGATTTTTTCACAGCTCCAAGGGACAGTAGACTTGAGTGTTTGTTATAAATTTCAGCTTGATACCTCCACGCGTTCCTGAGCAAAAGGGTCTTGACAGACGGAAGGACGGACGGACGGACGGACGGACAACAAAGTGATCCTATAAGGGTTCCGCTTTTTCCTTTTGAGGTGCGGAACCCTAAAAAGTGCTTAAAATAACAAAACTTCAACGAATTTGCCAAGTTTGATGTTTTTTTTAATGTGACTTGCTATTTTTTTTAGAATAGATGTAAAAGCCGATACCTAAACTTCACAAAAACACAATAACATGACGTCAATAAATACTTTGAATTTTCATGACTATCATAGGCGGAAAATGTTCTAAACTTTACTCACCTCCTTTTAAAGCTTTGCTTTAAAATAAAGAATTATAGGTAATCTGAATTTGTACATATACCGTATATTAGTGTTCACTGCGGTGACAAAAACTGGGAGATAGCCATCTACAAATTTGACAACACTGTTAGAAGCTTCAGACTTCATGCCATCTACGTGTGAGGTTAAAGATCTCAAACCTGATTAGGTTTTCTTCTATTTTATTTACCTAGTTGAGGAAAACGGGTCTTTACTTTGTGCAAACGTTTCACCACAATTTTAATAAAATGTTTCTTCGGTCGAATAGAATTTTTAGAATTTGCAACTTCAGCCGAAGTATTCTTTAAAAAGCTCACCGTGAAAACTTATTCTATTCTATTTTTGTGTCAAATTGGCGATGGTACTGACGTCAAAAAATAAAACAAAAAATTAATCACAGATCGTTTTTAAATCCAAAAACGAATTTGACAGGTGTAATGTCAAACTCATCACAAAGTCCTATACTAAAGATCTTACATTAACTCTATGATTTAAAAAAAAGTTCTATTAAAATAAAATCTAAATCTAATACTAGTCGTTTGATGGATAAACGAAATGAATATGAAATTTCACCGAGAAAACTGTCATTCCACCTGATGCTAGGGATTGATACTATTGACAACTCACTTCAAGCTCATTTCACGGTGAGATTCTTACAAAATACATACATACGTTCATAAACTCACACTTTTTCCTATGGCGATAGGCAGAAACTACTCAACACCACCGGCTGCACTCCTTAAAAACTCTTTTTGCTTGTTTTACGAGTATGTTCGTGTTTGTGTCGTGTCATACACGCACGAAAATACATCGGCTGAAATTAAAAAGCGAACGCCTAAACACTTGACCGTCCACCAGTACAATGTTTGAATAAATGAGCGACGATGATTTGCGAAACAAGAGGCTGCCGGCCAGTATTAAGCTAGGTAATTATTATAGTACGACTACCCGGCGCCGCCCGTCCTACGACCTACCTACTACAAGTAGCTGATACTCATAATTGCCTAATTTAGAGTTCATGGAATGTTGAAATGGACATTTAGACTGAATTGGAAAAGTTTAAATACATTCTGTCGCAGTCTATTGCTGATCGTCAAACATAATCAGCCCATAATGTTCCCACTGCTGGGACTCAGGCATCAGACTCTTGGTAAGAGGGAGTGGGCCGTAATCCAACACGCGGACGCAGTGCAGATTGACAAATGTCACATGTCTTCGAATTTTCGGTTTTACGACATGGCGATTTCCTCACTATGTTTTGTTCATAATTTTGAGAGCAGTAGTGATGAAATAATTTACACAAAGTAAAGCGCCTGTCTGGGTTAGAACCTGTGACCTACAACTCGTAAGTTGCAGCCATTACCGCTGGGCCACCACTGCTCTCATCATAAGCGTCTTCCAAACTGCACCAAATCACTGGATATTTTAAAACAAAAGGGATTGTTTTTTTTTTAATTTGTATTTTATTATTTAAGTTTTAGTATTTGTACTTATTTTTACTCTTTATTTGCCTTTTAATACTGTGGTATTTATTATTTGAGATTTAGCATTCTTACTTCTTTTTACTCATGATTTGTTGCACCGTTTGACGTCACACGTCAGCGCCGACTGTCGCTGAAAACCAGAGCTGGGGCTCTGTCTCGCATAGAGTCGCAGTATTTTGCTGAGCAATGGCCGTTTTGCGTAGATTTGACGCATGTTTTCCCAAGCTTTTTTATAAATATTTTTGTTGTGTTTAGTTTTTCTTTGCGTCATATTCACCGCAAATAAACGTATTTTCTTTCTTCTTTTCTTTCTATTTTTCAGTGATCTTGTCTTAGAACCAAAAATTCGAAGACACGTGATATCTACCAACCCGCTCAGGGCCCACGTGGTGGATTACGGCCCACTCCCTCTCACCGACAGGAGGGAACAGCAGTGTCCCAGCAGTGGGAACATTATAGGCTTCTGATGCTGTATCTATAATCATCGTCTTTTCCCAACTATGTTAGGGTAGACTTTCAGTCTTACAGAGTGGCATACGATTGCAGAATGTGTAGCTTGGGAGGAGCTGCGTCGTGCCATCGTTTCACTAAAAGGAAGCCATCTGTCGCTGTCGGCTGTGATTCATTCTATGGTCGGCGTCGCAGCGTCTTGGAACGCGGTGATCTCCTTCTTCGAAAACGTCAAGTTACAGAAGGAGACAGTGAGAAGTAAGAGGAAGAAAGAAAGAAAATACGTTTATTTGCGGTAAATATGACGCAATGAAAAACTGAACACAACAAAAATATATTTTTAAAAAGCCGGGGAAAATATGTGTCAAATCCACGTAAAACGGCCATCGCTTAGCATAATACTGCGACTCTGAGACAGAGCCCCAGCCCTGGTTTTCAGTGACAGCCGGCGCTGACGTGTGACGTCGAACGGTGCAGCAAATCATGAGTAAAAAGAAGTAACAATACTAAATCTTAAATAATAAATAACACAATATTAAAAAGAAAATATTTTAAAACTTAAATAATAAAAAACACAGTATTTTTAATACTGTGTTTATTGTGGCAACTTTTCGTTGCAACAGCAATATGACGCACGCGCCGCCGCGGCCGGAGATTTCGAGTGTTCTCCTGGCACAAAGCAGGCGAACCGGTCGTCGTCAGAAGACAGTTAATGGCCCTCTACCTCTTATTCTCATCCACATACAAAAACAAGGCTTTCAGTCTTCCTAGATGCAGCTGAATGCCAGTATTTGACATGGAGTCAGAGCTTATTTGACCTCCACAGCCCACTTACCGGGTAATACGATACCCCTTGTTAAGACTGGCTGTCACAATGTGATCAGGCTATAATATCATTATATAATTCTCACGCACATTATATATTATATAAAGAAAACTCATTGAGGCACTGTTCGAAAGTTATTTTACCTAAATGCTAGTCTTGATCACCATATTAACTCATTCGTCCTCCATGGATGATTTCTGAAAATCAAATCAAAATATTTTTATTTCACATAAACCTACATGGGCACTTATGAAACATCAGAAGCTAGGTGCACGGTTCCAAATTGTTGATTCATATGGAGAAGAGCCGGCTAGAAACTCCACAAACAAGAGTACAAAAAAGAAAAATAAAAAACAAAAACAAAAAAACTAAAAACTTTTTAGGCCTATATAAGCGTTGTATAGGCCAATCTATATGATTGGCCTATACAACGCTTATACAGATTTTGTCTCAGTTTTCTTGGTACGTCGTTTTTACTAAACTTATACTGATCTAGAGCCAAAAGTTCAACTAAATATTACACAGGGTAGAAACAAAACAAAAAAAAACATTTTCATTTTTTTTTTAAAGTAAGTATTAGAAAAGGGCTAAGGGAGATAACCGATAGAAATGTGTGGCTTGGTTGAAAACAGAGTCGAAAACAACAACGCTCTGCTTGCGAACGAAACACAGTACCTACATATATAGGACAACTTACACCTCTATCCCACACTCAAAATTAAGGTATACGCACCAACGCTCATCCTACACCTAACAATCCACCATATCGTCACGTCCATCCAAAACTAATTAAGAAAAAGCAAGGTAGCTGCACCTATTACCGTCGGGCAATAAATTGGTCCAAATTGAGTTATCGAAGATCTGAGGTTTTTTGCTGAATGTTCGTGAAGGCAAGGGTTGTGGATCGGATCGCTCGTCATACGGCTTTTTGTGAAGAATCAAGTTTAATGACTCGCAGCCTGGCCTTGCGACGTCGCTGATTGAATTTTTGTTTAGACATTAATGTTTAGAGTTATGTAATGTTGTTTTTATGATGCAATGTTTTTAAAATCTTTGGTTATTTTATGCACAGGATTAAGAAAACTTTGAGATAGGCGATGTGAATATTAAAAGGAAGTTATTCGCAGAGTTACCTACTATTTGAGTAATCACCATTTCAGCCGTAAGATGTCCACTGCTGAACACAGACCTCCCCCAATTTGCGGGCGTTTGCCATAAACGCCACGCTTGGCAGGCGGGTTAGCGATCGCAGGTGGTAAATGCGTAGAGAATGCTGCTGCCCATTCTCTAGTAAGTCCTTAGTAGCCTCTTACGACACCCACGGAAAGAAATGTAATGGTGTTAGTCTTTACGTCCGGCATCACACTGATTTTGAGTATCATAAAATAATAAAATTCATTTATTACCTACATATTCCTTGTGTAAATCGAATGCAAAACTATGCTTTTAATTGGTCGAGCAACATCAAAAAATTTAATATAATGACCAAGTCAGAGGCTTCAATTGAACTTTGGCTCCAAAATTAACCTACGATGAAAGCCAAAGAACTTCCAAATCAATGCTAAGCAGACGAAAATGCACATGCAAATATATTAATGAAACACGTTCCTAACAATAATGTATTAGCAATCAATAATTAATTTAAATAGTAAATTAAGAAACTTGATTGAAATTATTATCAAATTGAAAATTATTATCTTACTTAGTTTTAAAATTATTTATGGCAGCGGATAAATGGAAGCCTATAATGATGTCGTGAATGCAAACATTGTGCATAATATTTCCATACCTACTTAATTATTATTCAGAGTTTACATTTGGAGTGTAGTTTTTAAGTAAAACGGAAAAGCTGACAAGCCTGTATTTCACCAGGTAAATATATCTTAATTTAAAAGTATACCACTTCTCTAAAGTAATTTAGAACGAATTCTCAATAAATATCGATTAAATCAAACACGATTGTGTTTCGATTCGATTAATCGTAAAGCACTTTAAATTCGCTTACAACACGCAAATAATGTTTTAATTCAAAACACTCTTTGGGAATTCGATAAAAGGTTAAAAGAAACATCGAAACTCGAAGCAAATAATGCTGGCTGATAACGTTAGCACGAATCCGGGCCGAATCATCCAAACTGTACATCAGACACAATTAAATTTCAACTTTATGTTCTGTGTAATAAATTCCAAAATAGCTTACTAACAGTAGTTCGTGACAGTTCTTAATTTTTTTCCAAAAACGAATCATTGGGTAAAGCTTTCCATTAGCGGGCACGCGCCGAAGTCGACAAACAAATGACATTTATAAAGAACTCGATTTGAAATTTGTTTGAAATCGGAACGTCTCGGCCGATACAAATGGCGTCTAGACTTTTGATAAGCCGGCCACGTAACCACAAAATAAAAATTGATTGCATTTAAATGTTTACCTACTTTTGTTGTTTATGACAAATATCAACTCTTTTTTAAACCGAAACTGTGGTTTTTAGGGTTCCGTTGCCAAATGGCAAAAAACGGAACCCTTATAGATTCGTCATGTCTGTCTGTCTGTCTGTCCGAGTATGTCACAGCCACTTTTTCCGAAACTATAAGAGCTATGCTTTTGGAACTTGGTAAGTAGATGTATTCTGTAAACCGCATTAAGATTCTTACACAAAAATAGAAAAAAAAAACCATAAATTTTGGGGTTCCCCATACTTAGAACTGAAACTCAAAAAAAAAATTTTTCATTAAACCTATACGTGTGGGGTATATATGGATAGGTCTTCAAAAATGACATTGAGATTTCTAATATCACTTTTTTCTAAACTGAATGGTTTGCGCGAGAGACACTTCCAAAGTGGTAAAATGTGTGTTCCCCCCCTGTAACTTCTAAAATAAGAGAATGATAAAACTAAAAAAAAATATATGATGTACATTACCATGAAAACTACCAACGAAAATTGGTTTGAACGAGATCTAGTAAGTAGTTTTTTTTTAATACGTCATAAATCGTAAACCGCAATTTACCTTTCATTCAATCAACTCAAATATAAAAATTAAAAAGTTAACATTTAATTTCATAAACATAAACCTTATGCATAAACCGTGAATACCTACAGGTTTGTACGGAACCCTCGGTGCGCGAGTCCGAATCGCATTTGGCCGGTTTTCTTTGTTCATCATACTCATGAATGTGAAGCTACGTTAACCATACCTACGCAAAGATGATGATAGAAGATTATGATGATAGACGGCAAGGCAACCCAGAAAGGAGGAGGCGGGGCGCGTGAGGGAATGGCAGTCTCTGCGCCCTCACGTCCCTAGCCGCCGCAGGAGGAGACGCCCCGGGCGCCGGGAGTCGATTGCGGACTCCCGGCCACCGTAGGCGCGAGCTTGCGGGTGGCGATCAATGGGTAGCTCGCCGCCCGGTAAGGACCAGGCTCGGGTCGACGGCGCGTAGTGTTCCACGCGCGCCTCAAAGAGATGTCAGCAACACTGAAGGGGTCTGCTAGGACCGATGCCTGCCAGGGTCGCGTGATTGTTCGAAAGAGATATCGTGACCCTGGCACATGGGCAACTGAAGGAACACGGGTGGGTTTTAGTCAGTAAAAGTCTGACATGCCCTCCCGCTCCGCCCAGAGCTGGAGAAGTCATTTGATGATTTCCCATCCAAAAAAAAAAAAAAAAAAGGCATCCCAGAAGATTGCCCTGATTAGACGCCCAAGAGCAAAATGATTTTCACACACCTATCAAATCTTCATACATACAATTTGCCTTAGAAAAAAATAGAGAAATTCAAACTCATTGTACTTGATTACCCATAGTCAATGGTCATAGAGTAGAACCACTTTACACCACAGATAATGACAGATAAGAGCAAAAGCAAACATCTCGATGGTTTCGATCGATTTGGCGCCATGATTGCGGTCGCCCCGAGGAAGTCGCGTGCGATCGCAATTGATCGCGGTCGCAATCGTAATTGTTACTGTGAGCTACGAAATGTTTCGATTGAATAGATAAATAATTTGAAAATAGATTTGTTTTCTAAGTGCTATTTGAAGACGAGTGATTCATTTGTTTGTTTTTCTTTTCAAAAATCATGGTGTCCTCGTAACTGAAAAACAAATTTAGTTTTTAGGTATGTATTTTTTCCCGAAAAAAATGTTGATGGATTGCTGTTTTTAATCTACATTAAAATATAATTTAATAGTTTAGTAATCATCGACTTTTTGAAACACCTAGTCTTGAACTTACTTCTTAAAAAGTACCTCTGTGTAGTTGGTTTATTAACAAAATTAACAATTTTGCTATAGGAGTCGAACCGTGTGGTTCCAAGCCAGATTTATACATGAACAGAAATTTATACATTTGATTTTTTACAATTCGCTGGTTTTTGAGAATAACGACATAATTCAAAATTCTGTCAAATTGAATATGTACTGTATGCCAAACGATCATAAAGCTTTGATTCAATTTGACAGAATTTAGAATTATGTCGTTATTCTCGAAAACCAGCGAATTAATGTTGCTTCATTGAGTCCCATCATAAACCGACCCCATATTCCACAACCTTCTTTCGAATAGCAAAGAAATTATCACCTAATCCACTTCCCGTGGAAAAACACACTAATAGCTTGCAAAATCCTCATTTAAACACTAAAAGATCTATTGTAAAATATACAAAGAAATGCCTTTTCCAATATTCCTAACGTAACACAAACCATTTACGAAACCACAATGATATCGGTTTGTGTACCGAGGCGAAACAATTGCCGATCGGCAGCCATTAGAAAATAAGAATCATTGTTAGGACATGAAAATTATTATAGAAAATTATCGTTATGCAAACGGATTATTTGAAATGGCAATTTGTAATTGTGAAATTTTATGCTCAGAAGGATTATAGTTTTTAACCCCCGAAGCAAAAAGAGGGATGTTATAAGTTTGACCGCTATGTAAATCTGTCTGTGCCAACGTAGCTCTTAAACGGGTTAACCGATTTGGGTACGGTTTGTAAAGTAGGCTTTCTAGTGGTGGTTCATTGACATATTTTATGAAAATCGGTTCATCCATTTCGACATGACGATCCGTTCATAAAAATATTGTCTACAAGTTTTTATTAAACTTAGGGCCAATGCGATATTTTGTTACTTTTTAGAGATTTTTACATTTTAACTTTAAATTTTAAGCACTAGTTTTTTGTAGAGTTGGCGCTAAAAAAAATAACTGTTGATTGTGATTTGAAGGCCAATTTTCGTGATTAGAACGATAAAACTCTAGTCAAGCAGTCTCATTTCGGCGACAATCAAATGTCAAAAACTTGTCAAAAATGTATGGAAACTCGTGGTAATTTTGACGGATTGTCACTGAGAACAGACTGAACGTTCTTAAAATTACGGCAATTGCACCTCTGATTTAATTTATTCAGTTGATTTAACAACACAAGTATGTACACAAGACAAGGTTTTTCGCCGTGGTCGCGCCAGTGTGAAAGGTGTTGCGTCGCGATAAATCGCAGAATCGCCTCCACGACACGTCGCGCGACAAGTCGCGCCTGTTTGTACGAGCCTTAACACGTTATTACCTATCAATCAGAATCTAAATCATTTTGAAGGATATTACAAGTCCATTTTATTTTCTTTTAAATTTTCACTTGCTTTTATTTTATAACAAATACAATATGATTGTTTAAGCTTAATCTAATAAGTTTAAAAGACATCTGTGTCTGAACTACATAAATTAATATCTGTATCTCAGATAACAGCGCTCTCTTCCCTATAAGTGTAACATTAACGGCTCTTAAAAGTTTCAAAATTAATGCAAAAAAAAAATGCGATTCTTTTTTCATATGTTAAAAAAATGTGTGTGCTCAACAACGTAAATAAAGCAATTATCGTTGTTCAACTGTCAAAAGAAAAGCCATTCTTACCGTTAGTGTAATGCAAAACCCTAATAATTGGTTGTATGTATGTTAGTATGAAACAGAGGTACGCTTATATGTATTTTAATACAAATTAATCTAGCAGAGTTAAAACTCTGCTAGATTAATTTGTGATTAACATTAGTTTTTAATTTGTGATTAGCAAATAACAACATTTCAAACAAACGATCTTTGGTTAATTAAAATTAACCAAAGATCGTTTGTTTGAAATGTTGTTATTTGCACACTAGTCAAAATAACAGTGGTTTTCCTAATGCAAAGTTTTTAATTGTCCATTTAAAAGCACCTACTCCATTTTTTTTAAAGCACTCTCCCTATTCCTGTTGACCTCTTAAACGTTGCTAATCCTACAAGGAAGGAGTTCTAATAAATGTAAATTATAAAACAAAGGTGCAAAATGACCTCGTTAGTGAGTAGACGTTCCATATTCAAAGAGTTATATTAATTCTATTGTTAAATTTCGAATGGTACCCGTTATTAATTAGAACCCGTAATTGAAAACCGTATTTCCAATGCTGAGAAGGCGTCTTTTGTACTTCAGCGTTGTTATTATTATATTCTTTATTTTCGCAACTGGATCGTTTCCAGCGTGTTAGTAGACAATAATACAACTTATTACTAGTGTTAGTAGTTAAAATACAAGTGAAAAGAAGATAGAATAAATAGTATTGTGAATAGAGCATTAATGCCAAACGCCTAAATTAATGTTTAGTCATTGTCCTTCTCACAATTCTTTCAATAATCGGAGAGTCGACACTGTCCGCCATAACTTTTAGAATGCTGTTGCCACTCGCGTTTTAAACGTGACTAAAGAATTTGTTTACAGGAACATTTTGGTTTGGCTAAAAGTTGTCTCTACAAGATTTCTTCCTTCTACCTAGCTTTTTCCCAACTCTGAGGTCGGCTTCCAGTCTAACCGGATGCAGCTGAAAATAAATATTGTTCATGAAACGACTGCCAATTCCCAGCCAAGCCAGTTACTGGGTAATACGATAACCCTTGGTAAGACTGGTTGTCAGACTTATGTATAAGTCCGAATAACTCAGACATACCGCCCTCACATCGTCATATATTCGCAATGTTTTGATATATGACCAAAAAGGGACAATAAGACGAATACTGTATTCGTCTTAATGTGTAAAATAGTAACTTACATCGTCGTATTCGGGCAAATAAGAGGAATACGCAAACACGAACAGCGATGTTTTAATATAATATCTTAGGACAACCAACACACCGTTATCTGATCCCAAACTAGGCAGAGCCTGTACTATGGCAACCAGACAACTGATAAATATACTCATATATTTCTAAATACATACATACATATCTTACTAATATTATAATGCTGAAGAGTTTGTTTGGTTGAACGCGGTAATCTCAGGAACTACTGGTCCGAAATGAAAAAATCTTTTTGTGTTAGGTAGTCTATTTATTGAGGAAGGCTATATAATATCTCACTACAGTCAAAAACAGTGGAGCAGCAACGAAAATGAACGAAAACTGGCAGGCAATGCGATGCGACGAGAAGGGTTAGGAGAGCAAATTTTGATGCGGACGAAGTCGCGGACAGTAGCTAGTTATGGATAAATTACACCCAAACACAGAACAAATAATTGTGCTCATCACACAAAGATTTGTCCTGGATTGGATTCGAACCCACGACCTCAGTCTTAGCAGTGAAGATGTGAAGTGCCACCATAAATTTATGTTTAAACAACCAGAATAATAATTTCAAAAAGTTCGAAGTAACTAACACCAATCATAGCGTACCAGAATCAACGGAATATTATCTAACCTCAACGTAAAACGACTTGTCCTCAACAGAAAACATGAATAACACAACAAAACACACCTTCTTGTCCTACCACCAAAAAATCGTGACACAGTTACGACTCATTCAGCATACCAACTCCGGTCTCGAGTTAATCAGGTAAACTGACAGCACAAGTCAACGGCTGCGGTTAGCGTCTAAATTGCTGGATCCCAGTTGTTAGGCAGCCATCAGTTGCGGTTTGTCTACTCGACCGGCTGAAACTGTGGCATAATGACGGTGATTATGGACCTGTGGTGGTTGTTTGAGGATTTTTGTGACAAAGGTTTAGGTATGGAAGGATCTGCGTAATACTATCCGGAAAAATAAATAATTTGGCATCACTGTTTTGTTCTGTGAAAGCTCCCTAGTTTATATATAACTAGTTTTTGCCAGCGGCTTCGCCCGCGTGTTGGTCGGAAATTATCCCGCGGGAACATACTACCGGGATAAAAAGTACCCTATGTATTATTCCAGGTTATAAACTATCTGTGTGCCAAATTTCATCTAAACCGGGTCAGTGGTTTTTGCGTGAAAGAGGAACAAACATCCACACATCCATACATACAAACTTTCGCGTTATAATATTGGTAGGATATCTACATACATAAACTTTTTCGTATGGGGGTAGATAAGAACTACTACTAACTACAGCGGGCGCAGTGAAGATTGATAGATATTGATGTAATTATACATTTACATTAAACTTACATATAGTAAAATTATCTTGTTGTTTTGACAATTCGTAAAAATCGTAAGTACAAAGCAGACGCGGATCGCTAGTTACTTAATATAATCTAGAATACTTTACCAGAAAATATGCCTTTACTAAATAATACAGTACCTAATTCATTCCAATCCCGTCCCTTGCTGTTATCGACCAGCAATGCCCTAAGCCGTGGTCCGTACCCCACAGGGGGGCCCATAGCGAGTACTCGGTCTAGTTTTAAGTTCCTCATAGTCTGATTGACCTGCGAGATGTCAACACCAAAAAAAAAAAAACAGTGCCTAAGGAAATATTAACAATGGATAATACATTAAACAAGTTCAAATTAAAAGTGATTAAAAGGTCAAAAGTCAAACGCATTTGCTTAATCATTGTAAATTTTGGACAATGACGTCAATCGCTATACACGTAACACTGACAGGTCAAAGGTCGCCAAATGGCAAAATACTCGTACAATATAATTATTCTATCAATTACGTATTACACAAGTAAAACAACAAACTTAACTGTAAATATAATAGTTTAAAAAAAAAAACTAAAAAACACGCTTACATTGAAAACCAAACTAAAAAGTACAAAATAATGGAAAAAAAGCGTGGGGTGCCTTTTAAGGTATTTTTTTATTGATATCAGGCACCCCACGCTTTTTTTCCATTATTTTGTTATTTTTTTTCATTAATTTGGTTTTCAATGTAACCGTGTTTTTTAGTTTTTTTTTAAACTATTATTTATTTTCTATTTTTTAGGGTGTTTCGAATTTTGAGACGTATGTCAGCGTAGTTTGTGACGTATGTCAGCGTAGTTTTCGAAGACAGTTTTTTTTGCTGTCCTGGTAACTCTGGCAAGGATAATGGCACAAATTAGTTTGTGGCGTATGTCAGCGTAGTTTTCGAAGACAGTTTTTTTGCTGTCCTGGTAACCCTAGCAACACGGATATCTATGCCTAGCAAGGATAATGGCAAAAATTTATGAAATTATTGCATTGTCATCGGTCCTTGTCAGGTGTGCAAAGTTTGAATGAAATCGGGTCGTTTAAAGTGGGTCAAAATCGCGCTATAAGGAGTCGGTTACAAACAAACATACAAATATACAAACATACAAGTGAAGCTAATATAAAGCGTGGAAAAATCAATTTACCAAGCCTTTTCACAACTATGTTATGGTCAGCTTGCAGCCTAACCCGATGCAGCAGAATACCAGTATTTTAGATGAAGCGACTGCCTGATCTGACCTCCACAGCCCAGTTACTTGGTAATACTACCCTTTGGTAAGTGGTCGTCAGTCTCTCGGGCTTCTGACGATACGTAACGATCTCCAAAGATGCACGAATGTCAGCTGGGACCAATAGCTTAACATGCTTTGTGAAGCCGCCGATGCCCTCGTGGGGCATGCTTTATGTAAAGATACTCACCCATCCACGGCCACTCGCGGCAAGCGTAGCTATATCTGCACGCGTAGCATGAACACCATAGAAAGAACTTTGTCTATTCTTGATAGAATGGAGAAATGTTATGCTACCCAAGCAAGCGTTTGTCAACGGAAGAATAGACAAAGTGATAGTTCACACAATGTGACAATTAAAAACAATAAACTAAATTTATCCAAAGTTTCTTTATTTATTTACTTACGGTTGTTGTTTTGTTTTAAATCTAAATCAACTCGATTACTTATGGCGATTATAAAATCAAATTGTCTTCATTACCTTATACAACTAACAGCTGACACTGCAATTTTCACAGTTTGGATAGAAAACTTCCTTCTAAAATAGTCTACATCTAAAGGGACGTAGAAAAAGATTGTGAGAAACGAACGACAAGATAACAGATTGCAGAAAGACTTCTACGGTGCGATATCAAAATTAGAGAAACGAACTGTGTCTATTCTTCGTAGAAATGAAAGCGCCATGCTAAGCCTGTATAAATCGGTATAAATCGTTCCACAATCAGAAATTTTGTCTATTCTTCCGTCGATAAAACCCATTTCTACGGTGGCCATGCTACGCGTGCTGGGACACTGGCCTCCTCTGGGTGAGAGGGAGTGTTCCGTAATCCACCACACGAGCCCAGCGCGTGTTGGTAGATGTCACATGCCTTCGAATTTTAGGTTCTTAGACCGGTTTCCTCACGATGTTTTCCTTCACCGTTTTGAAAGCAGTTTTGATGAAATAATGTACACAATTTAAAGGACCTGCTTGGGTTTGAACCTAGAACCTACAACTTTTTAGTCCCGGCGGTTACCATTGGGCCAATGGAATCTAACTCTCATTTTAAGAGGTAAAGATTTTAGGTTTCTGAGATTGTTTGAACGAAATAATATCTGGAACTATCAGTAGATTTGAAAAATTCTTATTGCAATTGATAGCCTAATTCTTGAGGAACGTTATTTTATATGCTACTAGCTTCTGCCCGCGACTTCGGCCCCGTCAAATTTTCACTCCCCTGACCCTCCCTGTCGCCTCGAATCGTCTGCCAGTTTTCATCCATTTTTCGTTGCTGTTCCGCTTCTTTAATTTTAGCGTGATCTTATATAGCTTATAACCTTCCTCAATAAATAGGCTACCTAACACAAAAAGATTTTTTCAATTCGAACCAGCAGTTCCTGAGATTACCGCGTTCAACCAAACAAACAAACATACAAAGAAACAAACTCTTCAGGTTTATAATATTAGTATAGATTTTACATCACGCTTAGGAGTCCAAGCCCTTAAAATCCCAGTCAGAATTCCCATCTCCTGATTGCAGATAGTCCTGAGATGAGAACCGAGGCTGTCTTTATTCCAATTCACTCTCCACAAAATTCATAAAACTACATTACCAAATAAATAACAGGGTCTAGTGAGACTAATAAAAAACCCGTGGCTTATTTGGGAACAGCGTATAAGCGCCGTTTCGAGCAGTGTTGATAGTTTTCTATTATGAATTCAATCAACATAAATTAGTTTTAATTTGGCCGATGACGACTCGGCTACGGATTCATCTTGTCCGCTCGTTAAGGTGGGAACACAATCAACCTAGATGAGGTTTTACGTGAAAATAGGTTGCCTTTTTCATTAATACCAATTTTTTTTGTGCATTACGCCTATTTTGTTTGTATTTTAGTATTCTAGTTTGTATTCGTCAATTATTTGCGTAAAAGTTAAATGTTTGAAAAGTAATTAGGATTCTAATTTAATTCCTAGATTTTTATTTAAAAAGTAAGGTCGACGGATATAGAGTGATAAGTTTAATAATAAACCAATAGATGTTTCGAATAAAATGTAATTTAATAAAAAGAAAACAATGGCCTTTTGTTCTAGTAGTCGTAAGCGCTACTATTGAGTGTAAGCAACCCTAGGAATCCTAGGTTGGACAAAGTGTTATTGGGGTTTTCTTCTGTCGGGAATTTCTTAGTAGTAGATTGTCGTGTCTGGATTTGTACGTAGTTGATCGCAATGCGCCCCCTTTTACATGTGACTTAAACATAACTGTTGAAATGTGGGTCCTATAGGTCCACCTTGACCGAAACCCTCGGGGAAATAAAGCGTGATTTTATGTTGCGTTAATAGAAACAAACAGTTCATTTATAAAATTATATTTCACTAGCTTCTGCCCGCGACTTCGTCCGCGTTAAATTTCTTGTTTCCCCGACCCTTCCTGTCACATCGAATCGCCTATCCGTGCGATTTTCCCCGTTTTTGCAACATTTTTCATTACTGCTCCGCTTCTTTTGGTTGTAGCGTGATGTTATATAGCCTATAACCTTCCTCGATAAATAAGCTACGCAACACAAAATGAATTTTTCAATTCGGACCAGTAGTTCCTGAGATTAGCGCGTTCACTCAAACAAACAAACAAACTCTTCAGCTTTATAATATTAGTATAGATTCGAAAATGTCTATAAGTTTCTTACTAAAGTTCAACTATATCCGACAACATTGTTACTACTACCTTTGGGGTGAATGTATCTACAGATGGTTTGGGACTCTTTGTAATTTCTGTTCAGCTTTGTCAAAGAAGGAATAACACCATCCCATTTCTTCCCGTGGGTGGCGTAAGAGGCGACTTAGAGACTTACTAGAGAATGGGTAGCAGCGTTCTCTATTCATTTTACCACCATACTGCGATCGCCAACCCGCCTGCCAAGTGTGGCGATTATGGCAAACCCCCCCAAATCGGGGGAGGCCTATGTCCATCTGTAAACGTTTTTCGACTGAAATGGTGATGATGATGGTCAAAGAAAAACTTGCGTGCTATGCTCGCCAAAGTAAGAAGTTATCTAAACCATACCAAAAATAAACCTGAGCTATGTATCCTCTATGTGTAACCACACCCTAACGCTATCATTCGTTTTTGTGAATCCACGTTGATTATGAGTAATCAATTTTTTTGTTTATTTATTATTTAGTATCGAAATAAACGAAATTGAGTGTATAATATATGTGTTACGTAAACATGTCCAATGGCAGAATTCGAGGGTCAGCTCTATGAACTACGGTTAATTGAAAGCAATCGGCGCAAATAATCCAAAACTATTGTATTCAAATAGGTAGGCAATGTTAGTTTATTTCGCAGTACTCACGCATTACACTTGTTAATGCCTAAAGAAATAATTAACATTCACACAGGAATTCAATGTTCTGAAAAATAGTCATGAATAAAGTTAATCAATATTTATATCTGCCTAATTCAACAATTGTCTAATTTACAAGCTTATTTATTTATTTATTTATTCACAAGGCAACTACAACAGGTAACAATCACAATATTTCACGAGGTTCACATTATAGGTTTAGACCTGATTATCACCCAAAGCGTAATCGCACAACATGACCGGCAACAAAAAACAAAAAAATATGATTAAAACTACAGTGAAAAGTTTACAGCACAAAATAACAGCAACAACAAAAATAATTATGATTAAAACTACAGTAAAAAGCTTAGTACACAAAATAATAGCTACAAGGACTGTGCGTCTGCCCTCCAACACACTTCTTACTTAGGCAGGGAATGTGTAGAAGACCAAACGCGCCAGGCAAAGTCCATAATTACAATAATTAGATATTACATTATTTAAAGGAAAACAATATTTAAAGAGTAAGAATTTAAAAAGAGCACGTGAATCGAAGATGTCAATTCTGTTATTGATTTTTGAAATTTCATTGTAAAGCGACACATTCTGACGATAGGGTTGTAATATGAGGTGTTATTTGTGTAGACCAGAAGTGCAAAAGTTTTCTGTGTGCGGGTGTTATGCTAGTATTGATGTTTATGAGGGACAGCAGAGTGGAAGAGTTGGAGTGGAGGATCTTATGCAGGTTAATTAAGTCTTGCTGTTTGCGACGAACAAGCAAGGATTCTAAATTGAATTTAGCTTCTAGCGGGACAAACGTAACATACTATTAACATCACCATTATCTGCCTAACCTGTTCCCAAATATATTGGGGTCAGCTTCCAGTCTAACAGGAATGTGTGATACTGATAATGTAGTCATCATTTCATTTCAGCGTAAGCATGGCTAAGGACGCCATAGCTGATTTTGGGTAGCCTCAGAATAGTTCGGGCGGTAGAAACATCGCAGAGCAGTCGTAACGTTACGTGAAAACAGTTGTGCGTGTGTATTTATAATGGTGGATTGGGACTTAGTTCTCATTGTTCATCTTGCTACCCGAAGACAGCCTCGGCGTCCTTAGCCATGCTTACGGCTGCCGAGGCAGCCCGAAGTTGCCCGACGCAGCTCTGAGGCGCCCGAAAGCCGCCCAAAGCCGCCGTAAGGCGCCCGAGCCGTACCGAGCCGCACCGATGCCCACCGATAGTGGGCGCCGGGCCTTAGTCGCCTTTTACGACACCCACGGGAAGAAATGGGGTGGTGTTATTCTTTACATCCGGCACCACACGGTACCATAATAATACATACCATGGTACCATGATAATGTAGAAGTAGGCTGCAATATTGTTATTCACACGGTCTATTATTTTGTGTTATGTTAAAATTAAGAAGAATTTAGAAGGAGACTAAGGGATTTACCAGAAAAGGGGCAGCAGCATGCTCTATGCAGCCATA
Source organism: Aporophyla nigra (assembly GCA_947507805.1). Taxonomy (NCBI): domain Eukaryota; kingdom Metazoa; phylum Arthropoda; class Insecta; order Lepidoptera; family Noctuidae; genus Aporophyla; species Aporophyla nigra. The sequence continues at coordinate 19,256,469 of OX382302.1, read as the reverse complement.
GACATACTGCGATCGCCAACCCGCCTTGCGCCTTTTACCAGCAGCTCCGTCTTTCGGCTGAAATGAATTACTGAGTAGGTTTGTCTATTATCTACACACTATCCGCTTTTCATTGAAGCCACAATACGATACATTACCTAACTACGCCATACATTTCACAATACGATAATTTGCTACAATTTAATTGATTCAAATTATTGGTGATGTTCTTCAGAAAGGTCAGGTGCGTAGTACTCGCAACCGGCGTGTGTGTATGAGTAATTGTATGAACCTAAACGTGGCAAAAGGAGTGTGTAGAGATTGTAGCTGGTGGTGTTCCGTGGTTTCTGCCTACCCCCATGGGAAAAAGGCGTGATTGTATGTATGTATGTATGTATGTTAATTGATTCATGAGCACATTTTTTCTGCTTATTTGCAATTCTTTGCGAGTGGAGACGTGACGCGCAACAATGTCCGTAGTGTGGTGTAACGAACGAAAGCTCAAATTAATCGAATTGTACCAAAACTATGAATGTTTATGGGATACTGCTTATCGAGAATACAAAAATAATAACTTTTTATGCATTTTTCGATAAAATTATAACCACTGCCGCTGAAATCAACACTAGTTCCTCTGGCGACATGTTGTGGACGGCTGACGTAGTAGTAGATGCGTAGACAGACAACGTTGTTAAACAAAAGTTCTGCGCTGACTTTCAACATATCCTCTTCCCCCCGGACCTCGAACACGAGCTAACGTCTACCAAAACCGCTGCTACTTATTATTTTAATTCTATTTGATTTTAAAAGTCAATAAATTCAAGTAAAATATTCGGAGTTCATAAATTCGAAGAGTTTCGGTTAATATAAAACCCGATAAGTACAAAGTAAGAACGACCATCCCACGGCAGAGAAGACCAGCCCACTTTGAGACGGAAACCCGCCTACTGCAACAGACAACGGCCACCAGTGGAGGATTGTCACCTGCGCGGACGCTGCCCTCCTGTGCTGCGAGCCAATTAGGACGAAGGTCATTAAGACGCTCATTAGGAAGCTCATTAGACGCGTGAGTCAATACATATTATACTATTTATTCCAAAAAGTGCCTAATTACCATCACTCAATGACTATTTGAGCTTGCACCTACATCTGTGCGCCTGGTATTTTGCATTGAATCAATTTACAAATTAGTTGTGTTTATAACTTTCCGATACTTTTATCAACAAACAAAATATGCAGCGCTCTCCGCCATTACATAAAGCCCAATCAGTGTCAGATTCAGATATCATGACCAAAACTAGTGCCGAGGATAGCAATCTGTCAAATGTAACCTTGAGAGATAAACGGCGACGACTTTCTGATGATGATAATGACGAACTTACGGCTTTCAAAATGGAAATGCGAGAACTGTTACAAGGCTTTCAAGATTCCCAAAACATAAAGTTCGACTTACTGAATAAACATTTGGAAGAAGTTAAATCCCAAACGACTTCAATACGTAGCACTAACCAAGAGATTGAAAAAGCACTGGAGTTCATGAATGACCAGTTCCGGTCCATGCAGTCTAAAATCGATGGGCTGGAAGAACAACGAAACAATCTCACTTTACAAATATCAGATATCGAGCAAAAATGTGAGTTCTTAGAAAAATCCCTCAAAAAGACGAGCATCGAATTAAAGTATATTCCACGAATGGATAAAGAAAGTAAGGAAACTCTTTTCAATTATGTTATGCAGCTTTCCAAGTGCCTTAAAATTGTAACGAGCCCAGGTGATGTGCGCGATGTCTATCGCGTACCGAATAGAAAAGACCCAGCGAAGTCAACTGTTATTGTGGAGCTATCCAATACCTTAATCAAAAGTAATTTTCTGGCATCTGCAAAAAGCTTCAACAAAAACAGTGAGCTAAAAGTCAGTCACTTGGGTATAGAAAATAACTCGTCGCCACTTTATGTTTCGGAATCTCTTACCGCCAAAACTAGGCGCCTTCATTTCCTCGCGAGAGACTTTGCAAGAACTGAAAAATACAAATACTGTTGGACATCTAACGGTAACGTGTATGTCAAGAAGCAGGACGGCTCAGAATATGTTCGTATCTCCGACGAAGTGCAGTTCAATAAACTTAGACAGTCAAATTGACTAAAATTCCTCGAAATAATAATCTTATGCATGTTAAAACTCTGTTGTTCTTTCTTTTGTATTTATGTGTTTTACTACAATTACTTAATAGAAATAAATAGTGGTGCTAACATTCACTACTTACACTTACACACCATTACACACCGCTTACTTCCTACTGCAACATATTATTACAACTTCTCATGTGTGCAAAATACAACGAAACTATTTCTAAATAAGCCCCCATACAGGGAATGTGATCGAATGCATAATCATATACTTCCCTACAAACGAATTCGTAAATGTTCAGCTATTAAGTGCCAAAACTTTACGATTATACTTTACCAAAATTGTAGATTAAGTTATAAAAAATTCAATAGGCAACCAAACATAACTTCATTAATATTTTTGATGGGTTCGTGCTGGTTCATATCTAATAATAACGATTCAATGTACTTAATATTATTACTAGTAATATTTCTATTTAAGCGCAATGTTGGATAACACCTCATATCTTGAGGATATTGACAGCACGCCCCTCTCAAACTGTGTTGAGCTCCGTACCCCCGATCTTTGCAAGGAATATCTCGATGGTAGCAAACTTACAATCCTGTCTCAGAATATACGCAGTATTAATAAGAATTTCGATTCGTTACTCATATTTTTGCACCGTTTAAAATTCAACCCCGATCTTATTATATTGACTGAGTGCTGGATTGATGATTCCTTTAATACAATAAATCTAGAAGGCTACAACTGTAATTACTCAAGAAACTACATCAACAAAAATGACGGCATTGTAGTGTTCTCCAAATCAGAGCTTTGCGTTCTTATAACCGAGCTCCCTTTCATTCAAGCCAACTGTTTACAAGTAGATGTTGGTCAATCATACTCTATTATAGTAATTTATCGATCACCATCGGTTTATAACGTAAGTAACTTCCTGACTTCCCTGGAGAAGGTCCTGAGTAACTGCACCAGCCAGCACTGTGCATTAGTCGGTGATATTAACCTCGATATCAAAGAAACATCAACTGATCCTCGCGCTGAAGAGTACCTAAACCTTATAACTCATTATGGCTATGTTCCCGGCCACGCCTTTCCAACGCGTGGTTTAAATAGCTTAGATCACTGTATGATAAAATCGAGTCTTGCCTCTACAGTAATTGTTTGCCATTCCGATATCACAGATCATAGCACAATCTTGTGCAGTATGGGCTCTTCCTTCCCTAAGGACAAAAAAATTAACACATGCACTAAAACTAACTACAAAAATCTATCTGATGACCTAAAGGAAATGGACTGGTCCGACTTGTATAATACAACTGACATTAATGAAGCCACTAAACTTTTTATCGAAAAATTTAATTTTGTCCTTAACCAGAATACATGTACACGTAGAGTAAGAAGTGCCGATGTAATTGTTAAAAAATGGATAACACCAGGTCTCTTAAAGTGCATCAGGCGCCGCGATGAGTTGCACAGCAAAGCCAGAAAAAATCCTAATGACCACAATTTACAGGATAATTACAGATTATACAGAAATTACTGTATTAATATATTACAGCAACAACGAGAACAATACGAACAAAAACTTATAACTGAAAATCAAAATAATATTAAGAAAACATGGGATTCAATAAAAACCATTTGTGACATTAAAAAGGTAGGCAATAAAAATGAAGATTTACTAAAAATTAAACCTGATTCTGCAGAGTCACTGAATGTAGTGAACGACTATTTTAGCTCCATTGGTGATCAGTTGGCAAATGCGGCACTGACTAGATTAGGACAAACAGAAATTGAACTGGCTAATAACATGAGCCAACCAGGAAACACCTCATCTGATTCGCTATTTCTGTCGCCAACAGATGAAATTGAAATAATTAAGTTGATTAGTACACTAAAATCTAGTAAAGCTGTTGGACAAGATAACATCAGCAACGATATGCTCAAACACACCAAACATGTTATAGCAAGCCCTATAACATACATCTGTAACTTGAGCATATCTTCGGGTATGGTACCTAATGACCTAAAGATAGCCAACGTCATACCAATATTGAAAGCAGGTGACTCATGCGAACCAGCCAACTATAGGCCCATTTCACTCCTAAGCGCAATTTCTAAAGTAATTGAAAAGGTGATAAATGTAAGGTTACTGAACTATCTTGAACAAAATAGCTTATTAGCTGGGAATCAATTCGGTTTTCGAGCTGGCAGGTCCACGGAGGATGCCGTCACGCATCTTGTTGAATCTGTGGTTAGTAAAGTGGATAAAGGACACAAATGCGTCGGCGTCTTCTTGGACCTAGCAAAAGCTTTTGACACAGTCTCCCGTCCAATCCTATTAAAAAAAACTAGAGGCGCTCGGGATCAGGGGCTTGGCTTTGGCCTGGTTTAAGTCCTATCTAGGAGAACGAAAACAACGCGTTCGTATTGGTAAGCACGTCAGTGATTTTGCGAATGTTGGCTACGGCGTACCGCAGGGCAGCGTTCTCGGCCCCACGTTGTTTCTGATCTACATAAACGACCTATGCTCTCTTGAACTCCATAATGCTAGTGTCTTTACTTTCGCGGATGATACCGCAATAGTCTTTCATGGAAAATCCTGGAGTGATGTAGGTTGTGTAGCTCAGGAGGGACTTGGGAAGGTTGCTATTTGGTTGCTGAACAATTTGTTGACCTTAAACGTCAGCAAAACCAAATCGGTGTGTTTTAGCATTTCTGATCGGTCTGCACCTCAAGAAGAATTGAAAATAAAGATCCATGTATGTGGCAGTGTTACTAATGAGAGTTGTCTCTGCTCGCAAATTGATCAGGTTTCCAGTATAAAATATCTAGGGATTCTCATTGATAAGCATCTAACATGGAAAGCGCAAATTGACGCACTCGTGAAACGTGTAAGAAAACTTTCGCACATATTCAAAAAACTAAAGTCCATTGCTAAAACTAAACTAATCCGCATTGTTTACTATACTTTGTGTCAGTCAATATTAAGTTATTGTGTATCAGCCTGGGGAGCAGCAAACAAAACCAATCTGCTGGCGTTGGAGCGAGCTCAGCGTGCTATACTGAAAATAGCCTACAGAAAACCCTGGCGATATTCGACTGATGCCCTGTACTCGGAATGTAGCCTCCTTCGGGTGAGGCAGCTGTTCATTGTCTCGACACTGTTACGCTTCCATAGGCATGCTAAAGAATTGGCCCGCCAGTCATCTAGAACGTTAAAGTGGGATCGGCCACGAGTACATTCTTCTTTTGCACGCAGATCTTATGCATTTCTTGGGTCATATCTCTACTCTAAATTCTACTCCCACAATAGATCTGTACTTGACTTAACGTATACCAGCTGTAAAAATGCCATATTTAAATGGCTGTACCCCAAAAATTACGACCAAACGGAGAACCTTCTGCACATACAATCGTGATATCTGACATGCCAAGATAAAAAAAGTAAAAAAAAAAAAAACACATGTACGCACCAAACCATTCATTTTCACCAAATACACCACACCACTCACTCCACACTTCACACACAGTCCACACTACACATCCAATCACACCCAAAAGCACCTACTCACATATTTATAGTTATGTACTTCGTATTAAATCTCACATAAGTTTCTAGTTATAGTTTAAATTTTTCATTGTTTTTTATTTAAAAAAAAAAAAAAAACTCCTTCTTTCAAATTGTTATTTCCTTTTTTCATATTAATGTATTTCCCTAAATAAATAAATGTAAATGTTTGCCTCACCTGGGAAGAGACTGGACCTCACGACACAGGGAATCCTAGTGTGGGGTCCAGGGAATTTGTATAAAAAAAACTAGCTCCTAAGGCTTATTATAATCTGTTCTTTGTTTTACTAATATTGTACTGTGTTGTGAACTGAATAAAAAAATTATTATTTATTATTTATTTATTTATATTGGGCAACATGTTGTGCAACTTGTAGCGCGCCAATTGTTGCTTAGTGGAAACGCGGCTTTAAGGTCTGTTGACCAATAAAGCGCAGTATACTAGGCGTTAAATTAACGGGCCGTGTTCGAAATACAATACTACGCTCCAAAACTTGTTAGCTGGCGTGGCTCTATTGGCTGCCTAGCTCAAACGGGACTGGACAGGACATGTCTGTCGCATGCTGGGCAAACTGGTCCACAGTTTGCCCAGCATGCCTAATAACACAGAATTGGTGCTCTGAGACAGGAAGGTGAGGTCATGGCAGACCACGTAGTAGACGGTGGAACTAGCTGTGAATTTCCGTTGGCGACATGTTGTTTCTATGGCCTAAAGTTGACAAAAATGACGTGTAATAAATAGAACAGTGGTGACCCAGTGATAACGGCCGTGGCTTGCGTGTTGTAGGTCATAAATTCGAACCCAGATTCCGTTCATTTTGACCGCGTAGGCATTGTACTTTTGTATGAAACCGCAGTTTTTTTTTTTTTTTATAACCGACACATTTCTGCGCTTGGGCATCTAGAATCATTTTATAGTTTGTGCGTTAATGTTTCTCCCATCCTGTAAGTATAGCTAACCGGCGAACAGCGTGGTCTGCAATATTGTCTATGTTAAGTGTATATCTTGATACTATGGCTTATATTGGGTTCGTTTGTTTTTCCTTTTGATTTTAATAAAATAAAGGCATTCTTGACAAGTTTACAACAGCCAAACAATTTTGACTTTTATAAACACTGTACTATCTTATAAAAATATTAACAACTTACAAACTTACAACTTACTTGTCAAGCTATTGCTAAGTTAGAAAGCCCTAAGTTATTACCATACGGCCATATGCACTTGTAGATAATGGCTGTTGTAACTACGATTAAGTAAAGGTGGCGGTGCCTTTCAAGTATAGGGCTTGAATCCATGCCGATTAATTACTAAACTTGCACATTGCAGGTAATTATTACAAGAAAAAGCGGCCAAGTGCGAGTCGAACTCATACACGAAGGGATCCGTACCACCTTACAATATTTAAATATCCTTACATTTTTTTAGGAGCAGTGGTGGCCCATGGTTACCGACCGCGACTTGATGGAACACCAACTGGCGCTTTACTTTATGTAAAAAAAAACTTTTTTACAAAAAAAAAAAAAAACAACCGATTTCCTTAAAAACACTAGACTACAAAGTCAAAAATAACTTTAATTTCGGAAGTTGGTGTCTTAGGATCTGTATTTAAGGTTTTTTTGCCACCGACTTCCAAACTTAAAGTAATTTTTCACTTTGTAGTGTTTTTAAGGACGTCGGTTGTTTTTTGTTTTTGTAAAAAAGTTTTTTTTATTTTTAAATATTTAGTTATGGTATCCACCCCGCACGAATTCCAAACAAACAATGCGTATTTATGCGATAGCAGAAATCGCTAAATTAATTTGCTGTCATTTTTTAAAGAGTTCCGGTGTCTTGTCTCCGGAACTGATCATCAGGTCTATATGAAATTGATATGGAACCATTTCGGAATAAACCCCTGTTGAATAAAAAAAGAATTTTGCAAATCCGTCTATATATGACGGAGTTATAGCCGAACATACATAAAAAATATTTATATAAACATCCGAATTGAGAACCTCCTCCTTTTTGAAGTCGGTTAAAAAATAGCTGTTACCCGCGACTTCATCCGCGTGATATTTAACAAAAAAAGTTTTTCATTACTTTTATTTGTTTTCGTGAGATCCAATTTTTTTTTCCAAAATAAAAGTCGCCTAAGTTACTCCTTGTTACATCAGCTATCTGCCAGTGAAAGTTCCGTCATAATCGGCTCAAACATTTCAGAGATTAGCCGGAACAAACAGACAGACAGACAAAAATTGAAAAAAAAAAATATTTTGGTATATATACCGTGTATACATCCATATACACTTAGTAAAAAGTGGTTATCTTAATATTAAAAACAGACACTCCAATTTTATTTATTTGTCTAGATTATTTCATCAGCAGTGGTGATGAAATTGCCTTCAAAACGATGTAAGTAAAATATCATGAGGAAAGCGAAACAAAAAGATTTAAGACATGACTGTGACATATACCAACCCGCACTGGGCCCGCCGCGTGGTGGATTATGGGGCACTCCTTCCCACAGAGAGGAACCCTGTGTCCCAGCAGTGGGCACAATATAGGCTGATTATGCTACTCTATGGCATATTTTTTAAGTTTTTAATACCTTACTTTTAACTTTATTTAAATTTATTATTAATTGTTATAGTTGAGATAAGAGCAGGAGAATGAAATGATTGTTGTAGCGGGCGTAGTCATCATCAGCAGCCTATAATGTTTCCACAGCTGGGACACAGGCCTCGTCTCGGTGAGAGGGCGTGGGCCATAATCCACCACGCGGGCCTAGTGCGGGTTGGTAGATGTCACATGTCTTCGAATTTTTGGTTCTAAGCCATGCCGGTTTCCTCACGATGTTTTCCTTCACCGTTTTGAAAGCAGTGGTGTTGAAAATAATTTACACAAAGTAAAGCGCCTGCCTGGGTTCGAACTCACGACCTACTACTCGTAACACGCGGCCATTACCACTGTGTCACCACTACTCACTATTTAGCGGTAGTAGTACATAAAAGAAACAGCCCTGTGGCAGGACAGCGAACAGCAGGGACAGCACGACAGCGAGGTCTTGGTAATAGAGTCCCGTTGGCAACCTTTAGGTACGGAACCCTAAAAACCACTCTGAAAATACATTGTTGTGATACTCAATGATCGAATGTGTTATTAGTGAATAGTTAATTTGTAGAATACGTTTTATGTGAAGAAATTGTTGTTTTAACTCGGCTGTTTTATTTAATGTTCGTGGTAATAAATTCTCTATTATTTTATGGGAGTTTGTAAATGATATAGTGAAGTAATATTTGTTTAAAAGGGTATTATATTTGCAGAAAGTAAAGTACCTGCAGGGGCGCATAGAAATATTGATCTTTTCAAAATATTATGAAGATGACTTACCAAGAGATGCAGATACACATACAAAATTTTGTAGTCTATCTAGCATACTTTCAAAAAAAGCCGGTTTAAAACAAGAACTTATAATATATTTATATTTAACTAGCTTTTGCCAGCGGCTTCGCCCGCGAGGAGGTCGGAAATTATCCCGCGGGAACATACTACCGGGATAAAAAGTACCCTATGTGTTAATCCAGGTTATAAACTATCTGTGTGCCAAATTTCATCTTAAGACCCTACCTTGACAATAAATGATAGATGGATTGTTTCCCCCGCACGCGGGGAGTGGCGGATCTATCTTCAGTGGTCGGCCGACACGTCAGCGCCACAAACTTTATTGACTTATTTTACCAATGGCCAAAAGTGGAACGAAGGAATTATCACTGACCGAAATTTAAAAACGTTGCTTAGCATGGCCTTTTGCTAAGCATTATTCGTGTCACCGTCGCACAACTGTTAAAATAAAAGTACAAGATAAAGACGGCAACATATTTAAGAAAAATGTGCATGCCAAGTGACGTTAATTTGTCTCGGTCTTTGAAATTTTTGCGCATAGTAAACTATGGAGTAGACAACTAATACAAAATATTTAAAAACCTTAAACTTAAATTTTGATTTATGGTATCATCATCATCATCATCATTTCAGCCGTAAGACGTCCACTGCTGGACTTAGGCCTCCCCCAATTTGGGGGGCTTTGCCATAATCGCCACGCTTGGCAGGCGGGTTGGCGATCGCAGTATGGTGGTAAAATGTATAGAGAACGCTGCTGCCTATTCTCTAGTAAGTCCCTTAGTCGCCTTTTACGACACCCACGGGAAGAAATGGGGTGTTGTTATTCTTTACGTCCGGCACCACACGGTACAGATTAATGGTATGCATGGGTAAAAAAATAAAATTAATTGAAATCGAATAATGGTTTGTTATAAAATTTGAATTCCTGATTAACGGAAAAATAAAGAAAAAATTCCATCACGTAAGATTTTGTAAAAATCTTCATAAATGCTACCATAGTACAAATATGATATTATAACAATTATTATTTTCGGAAGGGCTTGTGGCTAAGTTACATCAGCTGCACGGGTCGGTCGTTCAGGTTAAGCTACGCTTGCCGCGGTTGGCCCGTAGATGGTTGACCATATTTACAGACCAAGACCCTTCCGTGCCTCGGAAAGAACGTTAAGCCGTTGGTCCCCCTGCCAGGGTCGCGAGATTAGTTCGAACGAGGTACCGTGGTCCTGGCATATGGGCAACTAAAGGGTTTTAGTCAGTAAAAGTCTGACACGCCCTTCTGCTCCACCCAGAGCGGAAGACGTCATTTGATGATATACCATCCAAAAAAAAAAATTTGTTGGTCCCGGTCGTCTTTCGTAGATCTTAGACAGTCGTTACGGGTCGTCAGAAGCCCGAAAGTATGACAACCAGTCTTACCAAGGGGTATCGTATTACCCAGTAACTGGGTTGTGGAGGTTAGATAGGCAGTCGCTCCATGTAAAATACTGGTACTCAGCTGCATCCGGTTAGACTGGAAGCCGACCCCAATATAGTTGGGAAAAGGCTAGGCAGATGATGAACAATTATTATTTTCGACTGTAATTTTACTTGTTGGTAGTTATTAAAAATATCTAGTAAATGTGGTTGACTGTCGACTGATTGGTCTCTCTATCGACAAAACCGAGCCACAGCTATTTGCACAACCAGAATTAAACAACTTGGTGCGTAAATAAGATCTTTCTAAAATGGCAGCAGAACTTTTAGGATCTCGAATCGAAGAAAAAAAAAATTGGCTACGGGCACTACTTTTCCATAGAATAGATATAGAGAAAAAGCTTTTGTCTCAATTTTTGCTCAAGATGGTGATTCAGTTTTACTGTAAAGATGTTTAATGTCAAATATGACAAAGAAGCTTCAGTAACAAGCAAATAAGGTATTACAAGGATTTATAACAGTTTATTTCATCGAAGATCTTTCATCTTTATTTTTTTATTTAAGCACGCACTTATGTTATCTCAATTGACTTTAGACATTGGCAGAATAGTCGACATCGGCTTTGTTTGCCATAATAAAAAATAGAATAGAATAGAACAGTTTATTTTGTCAGGTTAGTGCTAATCTATACTAATATTATAAAGAGGTAACATTTGTTTGTAAGTTTGTATGTAAGGGGTAATCTCCGGAACTACTTGTCCGAATTGAAAAATTCTTTCTGTGTTGGGTAGCCTATTTATCGAGAAAGGCTATAGGCTATATAACATCACGCTAAAACCAAGAGGAGCTGAGCAGTGATGAAAAATGTTGCTAAAACGGGGAAAATTGCACGGGTATGCGATTCAACGCGACGGGAATGGTCGGCGCAACAAAAAATTTATCGCGGACGAAGTCACTGGCAGAAGCTGGTATGCAATAAAAACAAAACCCTTGACCGCCCAACGAAGTGGGCACAGGTCAGCTAGTCGTTATGAAAATCTAAATGTGTAAGTAGTAGCTTTGTTTGTAATTTTCAAAAAGGTACATTTTGCATACCTTTGTTATTTACGACAATCTTCTAGAGGTATATAAATAAAATGGATGTTGATATATAAGAGATTGATAAACTCTAACTTCATTTCACCGATCACCATACATTTGCTTGGTAAAATCATTACCCTCCTTTGGGCCGCAGTCAGATATAAAACCTCACCTTTTTCACACTTGTAATGCTAATCCATTCCTTCGTTGTGCTCTTGTATTTATAGTGTCAGTACTTGACATAAATATATTGTTGACGTACTTCAAATCTAAAAACTAATCATATATTTTAATTTATTTCTAAATGAACGATTATTATAAGTTTTTGGGATAAAACTGATGTTCTTCTCTAGAAAATAGGATGTTAACTCAATATTACTTTACAAAGTGAGAATATATTGTTGCTGTAATGCTTTAGTGAAGGTGATGAATTCCTCTTACTGTTATCATCATCTTATTGGTATTGAATTCCCGCAAAATGAATGAATTAATTGCCCTGTGCAGGTACTCCTAACCTTGAAGGTACTGTTCAATTTTGGTTTATGGTTATTCCCATTTTCATACATAATTTAGGTCGTCACTAAATAGTAATAGAAAAAGAATGTAATATTATTCACAGTCACAAAAATAGACACATATACAGTCTAAATATAAAGTTTTTGGAAAGCCATAACTTATTATATTAAATAATTACAGCAAAATACTTCACTACTACCTTTTTCTGGGAACATAAATATTTAAAAAACGTAATTTTGATCGCACCGATTTGTAAAAAAGTGACATAGATCCGTCGTCGATGAGCCCTACTGGGCGACTGATTTATGAACGGACGAGAGTGATGACACTACTTATTATAGGCAAAAAAAGAGATGGCGATAATGTGTATGCGCTTGGAATAAAATAACGTATGTGCCAAAACGAATCGCCGTCTTTTATGAATGAAAAGTATGATTAAAACGAAAACTGTTTTACAAAAACTTAGATAAGATTATTATCAATGTTTTAAAGTAAACTATGTTTAATAAATCTAACGCATTGCGCCTTGAGGCTAAAAAAATCATAAACATGGATAGAACTTTGCGATTTTTTTGTATCGAGAAAATTTTATCGTATCGTGTATTCCTTTTACAGGATACTAGATCATATAGTCAAAAAACATGCACTTAAATATTAAGTTCGGCTATCATATGGTAAGAAAGGTACACTTAAAAGAAAAAGCACGGTTTTTTCAATATGTCACCTCAATAGTTTTTGCGTGAAAGAAGAACAAACATCCACACATCCATACATCCAGACATCCATACATCCAGACATCCATACATACAAACTTTCGCGTTTATAATATTAGTAGGATGTGCATTGTAAAATAGTACCAAATTTAATTAAATTTATGGTTCACAATTTTGGTCGTACTGGCTTGCACATGAAAAAGGTAGATATATGTTGTCGCGGATTTTTATTAAGATCTACTTAAGACAAACAATCCTGCGGTACATCATCTTTATGTAACTCCATTGGTTTAGGCAGCGCACGCCAAGATAGCTCTCAGATGGAAGATTTTTTCCGACTTAATTGACACGTATCGTTATATTATGACCAAAATTACATAAAATCATTATAAATTGTAGCCTATGTGTTATTCTGATAAATAACCTATATTACTGTAAATTTTCATCCAAATCCGTCTAGTAGTTTTTTCGTGAAAGGGTAACAAACATACACATACACATACATCCATCCTCACAAACTTTCGCATTTATAATATTAGTAGGATTTGTAGCTTGTTTTATCCCACATTGTAGTTGTCACAACTCACGATCTTGAACTAATTACTGGATTTTAGTTTAAGAATGATCAAGAACTCATAGGTACCAATTGTCTGTTCAAGGTTTTTCCCTCGAAGACAACTTCAGACCGCTCAGGGGTCAATAACAAGAAGTGTAAATCGTTTCAAGATTGACGTCATTCAAAAACGAACAAAAGCCCTCTAGTACAGAAATTACATTGCATTGTAACCACTACGAAATTCGTTCAATGAAAACCATTACTAAAATTTGACTCAGGAAGTATCCCAATGACGTAGGTACCTACTCATCTACGTCATTACAATGTTCTTCCTGTGCCCACAAGGACAGTAAATAATATATCGATTTCCTAATGTTATCCTACGTCTGGGAGTCGGGAGACCATAGCGGGGTCCAGGCGCGGGCTTGCGGACGGCGAGCAATGGGTAGCTCGCCGCCCAACGGCGCATTGTAGTCCACGCGTGCCTCAAAGAGATGTTAGCAGTAATTGAAGGAGTCCGCTAGGGCCAATGTCTGCCAAGGTCACGCATTTGTTAGAAAGCGGTACCTTAGCCCTGGCCCAGGCAACTGAAGGAACACGGGTGGGTTTTAGTCAGTAAAACCGGCCAAGTGCGAGTCGGACTCGCGCACCGAGGGTTCCGTACAAACCTGCAGGTATTCACGGTTTATGCATAAGGTTTATGTTTATGAAATTAAACTTTTTTTTTTATATTTGAGTGGTTTACGATTTATGACGTATTAAAAAAAACTACTAACTAGATCTCGTTCAAACAAATTTTGGTAGTTTACATGGTAATGTACATCATATATTTTTTTTAGTTTTATCATTCCCTTATTTTAGAAGTTACAGGGGGGGGGACACATTTTACCACTTTGGAAGTGTCTCTCGCGCAAAATATTCAGTTTAGAAAAAAAATATATTAGAAACCTCAATGTCCCACATATAGATACCCCACACATATGGGTTTGATGAAAAAAAAAAAATTTGAGTTTCAGTTCTATGTATGGGGAACCCCAAATATGTTTTTTTTTTTCTATTTTTGTGTAAAAATCTTAATGCGGTTCACAGAATACATCTACTTACCAAGTTTCAACAGCATAGCTCTTATAGTTTCGGAGAAAAGTGGCTGTGACATACTCGGACAGACAGACAGACAAACAGACAGACATGGTGAATCTATAAGGGTTCCGTTTTTTGCCATTTGGCAACGGAACCCTAAATAACATATGACAACTTTCCATACAAAAAAAACCTACGTCAAACAGACTAACTAGACTTCTGAAAGAGAGGCCACTTTTAAAGGTTGGAACATTCTTCTAAAGCTAACTACAATACGGCATTTTTAACATATGCATTAGCCAAAGCATAATTTATCTCACACAGTCACCTCCTAACTTCCGAGGCTTATTACATTTGGAATTGTTCCTTCATTTATATATTTTTACATTGTTCTCACATATAGAAACAACAAATTAATGTACTCAGGATTTTGTAACAGTATGAAGCTCTTGATGTAAACGAGTGTCCTTGGAGTTTCTTGCCCGTTCTTTTCAATAGAGATCTACGTTTTGAATTGGTTAACTAGTTTCAGATTTCTGACTAACTGACCGACTCTATGACATTCAAAAGTGCCTGTAAATAATTGCTTTGGGTTTGAGCATATAATGTTAGCTAGAGGCGCCGACTTTTAGAAAACCTCATGGGTGCTCATAATCAAGCCATAGGGGAGGGAAGGGGGTTTCTTTTTTTATAGCCTACTTCCGTACTTGCTATAACTTTATTATGAAGCATACTAACTAACTCTCATCAGTTTTCTTGTTGCACACTCTTACTAAGTGCATCACTGACCATCATACTCGTATCTTAATAGTCTCTGACGGAAAGTAGTTTATGCTGGTAAATCCTATCTGAATCATTTTGAAGGATAGCACTAATACATTACTTCATCATCATCATCATTTCAGCCGAAAGACGTCAACTGCTGAACTGCGGCCTCCCTCAAGCTCCACCACTTCGATCGGTTTTGTGCTTCCCGTATCCAGCTAATTTCTGCGGACTTCACAAGGTCATCGGTCCATCTTGTTAGAGGCCTTCCAACTCTACGTCTTCCAGTACGCGGTCGCCACTCCAGGACCTTTCGGCCCCATCGGCCATCTGTTCTGCGAGCAATATGCCCTGCCCACTGCCACTTCAGTTCAGCAATTCTTCGGGCTATGTCGGTTACCTTGGTTCTCCTACGGATCTCTTCATTTCTGATTCGATCGCATAGGGAAACTCCAAGCATAGCCCTCTCCATCGCCCTTTGGGTGACTTTCAGCCTTCTATAAGGCCCATTGTGAGCGACCACGTTTCAGTTCCATCAACATACATTGCTTCATATATTCCTAAAATTTGTCTGCTCAAAAACGTAAATAACGCAATGAATGTTGAACTGCCAAATTAAAGCCATTTTTACTGTGAGTGTGTTACGCAATTATCCCGCTGAATAGCGGGCGAACCGAGCTACAACATTTTAGCACCTGGAATCTATTAGGTTTTGCTTTTGACTATTTGTAAATCCATAGGAGTTACTTTAGTGACTTATGTAGAAAATCCACGACAAAACTAATGAGATATTGTTCAAAGCTGATTGATTGTTCACTCTTGACTTCTATGGTCATGGGTACAGAGTACCTACTATTTACCTCTCGTGGGTGCAGGAGCCCCTGAACACTGTCAAAGTCTCTCATGATCATACCACTGCTAGAACACTCGCCATCTCTTTTTGAGAGAGATTCGGCCGTAAACCTCTATCGTGCTCAGTGTGGTGTGGTGGATCTTTCTAGCCTTGAGACTTTGGTCCAAAGACCGAGTACTGGCATCCTTACGATGGTATCCATCAGTGTTTTAAGAGCGTATGACAGAAAGTAAATTGCCTACAAGTCGGATATCAGACACGGCCATTTCCACAGTCTACAAGTCTAACATATGGTTCGGCTATAAAAAAATACAAAAGAAAATCACATTTATTTAAATAAACTGACGAGACGTCATTCGAAAGCATATCATATTTTCTGATGTCTTTCCTAATGAGGCAAACAATTCTTCGATTTCACGAAAAAAAAGCTGATTAAAACCCAAACAGGAAACTATAACAGTTGCCACATCCCATATGTTACCATTAGCGATAACTAGACGTTTATGGCATATCGATACAATAATCGATATAAATAGAGAATCGATTAATTTCTATAAAATGTTAATTCGATCATCAAACAGTATCTTGCTCGTTATACTAATCAATGTATAGCGCAATAAAAATTTATATTTGGGTACGCTGTAAATAATTTTACGACTAATTGGGGTCGGACTAGTGTTCTTATGTATTAAAACTATTCGTTTTGAAGTTAATTGCTTATTATTATTGTTTATAAATGTATTATGACTTAATCGGTTACATGTTTTGGCGCAATATGGCTGGATAGAATTATTTTGCTTGTGTAATTAAGCAAGAAGAGAAAAGGTATGTCCATCTGTGCCTGCATTTTTATCTCTCTAAAATTCATAACCAACTTTGTCTAAAATAATAGTTTAAAAAAACTAAAAAACACGCTTCCATTGAAAACCAAACTAAAAAGTACAAAATAATGGAAAAAAAGCGTGGAGTTCCTGATATCAATAAAAAAATACCTTAAAAAGCACCCCACGCTTTTTTTCTTATTTTTAGGGTGTTTCGAATTTTGAGACGTATGTCAGCGTAGTTTTCGAAGACAGTTTTTTTTGTCCTGGTAACCCTGGCAAGGATAATGGCACAAATTAGTTTGTGACGTATGTCAGCGTAGTTTTCGAAGACAGTTTTTTTGCTGTCCTGGTATCCCTGGCAAGGATAATGGCACAAATTTATGAAATTATTGCATTGTCATCGGTCCTTGACAGGTGTGCAAAGTTTGAATGAAATCTGGTCGTTTAAAGTGGGTCAAAATCGCGCTATAAGGAGTCGGTTACAAACAAACATATAAACATACAAGTGAAGCTAATATAAAGCGTGTAAAAAATTAAAGCAGATGGAACAGTGGTGGCTCAGTGGTAACGGCCGCGACTTACGAGTTGTAGGTCATAGGTTAGTACCTAGGCAGGTACTTTGCTTTGTGTAAATTATTTCATCATCACTGATTTCAAAACCCGTGTCCCGTGTGGTGTCAGATGTACAGAAAAGCATCACCGCATTTCTTCCCGTGGGTGTCGTAAAGGGCGACTAAGGGACTTACTAGAAAATGGGCAGCAGCCTTTTCTATGTATTTTACTACCATACTGCGATCGCCAACCCGCCTGCCAAGCGAGGCGATTATGGCAAAGCCTCCCAAATTGGGGGAGGCCTAAGTCCAGTAGTGGACGTCTTACGGCTGAAATGATGATGATGATCTCAAATCGGTGAAAGAAAATATCGTGAGGAACCCGGCATGTCCTAGAACCAAAAAATCGAAGTTATGTGACATCTACTAACCCGCACTGGGCCCGCGTGGTAGATTACGGCCCACTCCCTCTCACAGAGAAGAGACCTGTGTTCCAGCTGCGGGAAAATTACATGCTGATAATATATAAAATCCAAACTATATGTTCGAAATCACATAAAATAATGTTTAGTTAGTTGTCTCTACCGATGACGCTTGTCGCTCGTGTGTATGAGCACTTAGATGCATTTTGCGGGTATAATTCAATATTTATTTATTTAACGCCACAAAATTATCCTACTACTTGCTCTTTCCTACTATGATATTATAAATAAATATAATGTTAATAAATAATATTATAAATGTGAAAGTTAGTATGTTTATTTAGATGTTTGTAACTTAATCACGCAACAATGGCTGAACAATTTTGGATGAAATTTGGCACGCATACTCCGTAATAAGTGATACTTTTTTCCCGTTAGTAACTTCCTCTGGGATAATTTTCGACCTCCGGGTGGGCGAAGCCGCTGGCAAAAGTTAGTTAGCTACTTAAAAATACTTTTAGAGGGCTTTGTTTTGGATCAGGGAAACGATACCATTACAACTAATGTCAGAGCTCACGGGTGATTACTGATCTATTGAAAAACGGTGACTTCTTCTGACGTAGCATCGCATCTTGACGTCGAATCGCTTTCCAATTAAAAATTGAACTTTGTAGTTCAAAAACTGATAACTATCAGGACTAGCTATTCACACCTAATTGGTAATACTAAGCCGTCGCCAGGCTCGTAAAATAAATTAAATATTCATTCCATTTCAAATTAAACTCATCTAATTAGCAGTTAAGCAGAAGGTAATCTTATAATAACTATAAATTCTTTTTTCAAGCGAAAATGGTGTCTTTTAATGATTCAAAAGTAGAAATTAGATTTAGATAATTTATTTAAAATCCAAATTTTGATTGAGCTGGTGTCTCCTAAAATCATAATTATTTTTTAAGTAGGTAATCTTAAGAAAATATTCAAAGCAGTGATGTAAATCAGCAAAATTGGATAAATATCGAGACAGCTATGCACGACGGCGATGGAAAAAGAAAACAAACTCATAAGTTAGAACGTGACACAGAACGATGCCAAATATTAAAGCGAAATTGATTCAACACAAAGCTTATTATAAATACGGCCGCATTAAACCGTGAGTGTATTTAAAATAATTTAAATGGAAACGTCCCAGCATCGTTGCACGTTCACAAAACGTCTTTATTCCTTCGTATAATTTACGACAAGCTATAAACTCGGGTACCTAAAGATCGGTGAATAAAAGTTAGCCAGGCGCCCAGGCGCAGGCGCTTGCACCAGCCGAGGATCCAACACTAAAAAATCAAACGCAATAGTGCGGTATTATCGATAATTGTATCGATAAACATTTGTATACCACGAATGGTCGTGGAAATCGATTTGACACGCCACTTATTTAATCTGTCGATGTTAGAAATATGATGGTCTTGGAGCCGGGCTTCCAGTTGGCAGGGCACACCTCGCCGTGCTTGTCGGTGTACTGGAAGGCTTGCACCAGGCGGAGCGTCTCCTCTACAGATCTGGGAAACAAGATGGTGGATTAGAATAAAAATGGTATCTTTGTATCTTGAAAACAACTGGTTCATGTAGAAACAATAGTTATGAGTTCGAAAGAATTAAAGTGCAATTTCATATAATTCATATGAAATTGACAACGCTTATTTTGTAGCACTTAGGGACGGTTTTAGTAATTAGCAGGTGCTACTACTACCTAATGACATTTTGGTGTATATCTCAATTACGGTGGACGACCTAATATAGCCTGCGGTTCAAAAATTATCTTCTTATTTTCTATCTCTCTATCTATTTAATTGTAGGTCAGTGTTAGGTTGGATGTTGATTAAAATATGGTTCGCGACCGTAATAATTGTGGCTTTACCGAATTATAATCAATAAAATCATCAATACAACCCTCTTAGTTTGTTTATGTTCAAAAAGTCATTACATTTTGTTCACCTTACAGCACGACACTGACCAGCAAATTGACGAAAAACGTGAGAAAATTTGAATTTCGCGAGGTACAGACGCTAGCACATCGAGCTACTACAATCTGTTAAATTTATTTAATAGATTTTCAAATTTAAGCATTAGGTTCAAGGTTGATTAGGAGAATTTGACAGTTTCGGGTAGTTTCAAATATAATAATAGGAGTTTTTAAATTTAATTTAGAAAATTGGTATAACTATGTGTGACCTTTAGAGCAATTTTCGTTTGTTAGCATACCTATTCGAGTGATCTTTTAATGGTTTGTTGAGCTGGTTCTTTGATGTGTGACGCGAATGTTTTCACTTAAGTGGACACGGATTCCAAGCTTTTGAAATCTTCTCTCAAGGCAAATGAAACCAACGAAACTGAATGTAGTCAGCACATCTTAACTGCGTTTAAAAACTATTAGAGCCATCACTGTTGTAGAATATTGGACATTGACAGCTCTTGAACGCGGAAAAGATGTACCAACTGCTGATCCTGTTAAGTGTAATCGGTGAAATTCGGCCTGATTCTGCTTTATACTCTTCTGTTTTGAAATTAGATTGCATTTTTACTCCTAAAGTACTGGAAAATCAGCATTACATATAGCTTCGGTAATACAGAAGGTAGAGCCTATCTACCAAAGAAGGCATCTAACAATTAGCATCTCAATTCGATATCGATACTAATTCCCATCACTAATCGCGGTGCGCTGGCCGGTGGAGCTCGTAAAATGTTATGATAACCGCCATTATCATCACAAAGGATGCGTGTAATTGTTTGTCAAATAAATACTAATAAAATTTTGATGTTTATTAAATATAATTTTGAAAAGGACCCTTTTATGTATTCTTGATTGTCGTAAAGAAAATAGTGCTTTAGGGATTGCGTAGTCGATTGTCCGGGGACTGGTCGAGTTCTGTGATTGCCTGACTATTAAACTTTAGTTGAAAAAGATAATGAGACGATGATTCGGTATTTTGAAGAGGTGATTATAAAAAGTTTTTTTTTGTTTGTTTGTTCTTAATCTTACAAGGTATTTATATTTTTTTAAATAATTAAAAAAGTTAAAATATCAAAAATAGAAAAGTGTGTAAAAGTGTGATGTGTGTTAGTTTAAATGTGCATGTTTGTACATTTGTTAAATATTCAATTACACAAAAACAACAGCACGTATTTGGATGAAATTTGGAACACAGATACTTTATAACCTGAATGAATATCTAGGATACTTTTCACCCCGGTAGAAAGTTCCCGTAGCAAAGTTTTCGATCTCCACGTGGGTGAAAACACTCACAAAACGTAGTGTGTAAAATAATTAGAACCATATAAATTAAATCTACGCAGTATAATTTATTCATTTACGCGATTCAGTCAGGGAAATTAATTGCTTATCAAATAGAGTACCAACTTTAATCCTTTTATTTTAATCACTAATGTCACAATTAATTTCCATGACTAGCTAACTAATAGTAATATAACGTATCACATGAAAATACGATCTCCAAAAATGTAAAATAAAAGAATATGTTTAATCGAATTAAGGCAGGTATTGAGGACTCTACTTACTATAAAAATATATTTGTTGCACACATTAATTTGTCTTTACAAACATCATCATTCGCCAAACCTTGTATTCATTGGCAAAAGAACGTTGCATTACTGGTTCAGGGAAGTTCATCGTGGCAATGAATCGCGTTGTTTTCTTTATGAGATCTTCGATAAAATTAGTTTCGGGATACCTCCTAGTAGAGAAATAACTTATCATCTGCCTAGACTTTTCTCAACTATGTTCGGGGTCGGCTTCCAGTCGCACTCTGAATACCAGTATTTTACATGGAGCAACTGCCTAACTGACCTCCACAACCCAGTTACTGGGTAATACGATACCCTTTAGTAAGACTGGTTGTCAAACTTTCGGGCTTCTGACGACCCGTAACGTCTGTCAAAGATCCACATGTGACAGCTGGGTCCAACGGCTTAACGTACGTATATATATCTTGGTATGTATGGTCACCCATCCACTAACTAACCGCGGCGAGCGTAGCTTAACCTCATAGATCGATCATTATTACTTACCTTAATTTGTATTTACAAACATGCTAGGTTATTTGATTAAGTTCCAATTACCTTTTCATCAAAATTAGAATAATTATTAGATTAGATACAACGAATAGATCAACCACTTCTGATGTTAATTAAAAACAGGTACCTAGATACTAGTTTATTTTCAAAACTTGAAAACGCAAATCTACGATCATGTCGATTCCTATTCAGATACCTATTAAATTGTCAATTATGTGCCTATTCCATCAAAATTAGGTACTAATTGTACTGTAATAGAGTTAGGAGCTAGACATCTTCATCATCATTCACAGTTCGACTTCATCCACTGCTGGGCATTGACCTCTCTCTTCTTATGCTAATCGCCACGCTCCTGTACCAGCCTCATCCAGGTCTTGCTCGCGATAGCAACAATGTCGTCCGCCCATCTCACCGCCTGACGACCGACATATCGTCTTCCAATCCTTGGACGCCAGTCTGTCACAGCTTTACTCGACCTGTTGTCACTGCGCCCTGCTAGTTGTGCTGACCAACTTCATTTGTGTTCTATAATACGGTTTCCGATATCAAAAGATCTTCGAATGTCATCGTATATCGACATGTGGAACTCGGTTTATTAGCCTGATACCAAGCATAGGAACGCTCCAAGGCTCCCAGTGTTCCCATAAAAATTTGGTCAAGTTTTAATAAGTGGTTTTTGAGTTAGCTTCAATAATGCGTTTTTTTCGACGTAGCTTAGCAAGTGAAGGTATATGAACGAATTTGTGTAGCGTAGGTACCCCCCGGTAGAAGGACCTACGACCTCAAAAAGGTGGCTGGGATAGACTGGATGTGGAAAGCGGAGTACAGGGTGTTGTGGCCTATGTCCGGCAGTGGACTGCGATTTAATTAACAGAGGCAAATAAAAACTTTATTTAAATCGACATGGGTTTTAAATAAAATAAAAAATTAATAACTTTTTATTCTATCTGAAATTCCATTAGAAAGGTTCAACAAAATAATAATTTGGCCATGTATCGCTTTATCTTGAAAATCGCAATCGGTAACAGTTTAGACTCAGCTGAATGCATTATAATTGTAATAACCACACTATGGTCATAAATTAATAACATAACTGTCAATTTCAAACTATTACTAAAATTTAAATTATACGTATGGTTCTGCATATTACGTTGATTTACCGAAAGCTTACCTTTCTACATGGTAACGAAAAGCTATTCCGGGTTGAGGTGTCTTTCTATGGCATTCCAGTTGGGATATATATAGTCCTCCAGACCGTATTTCGGCCACGGCGACCAATCTCAACGGAGACTAGCCATCGGCGCGGGAGACATTATAGTGCTCAAGTGTGTGCGCAGACACAGGGGCACTCACTCTTCCCTTACCCTTATAGTCCGATGGGACGGCAATCCGACATGACCGGAGAGAGATCAGGCGTAGGACCAACGGCTTAACGTGCTTTCCGAAGCACGGGGGTATCACACCGCCAACTTCCAAACTCCGGGCTGTTACTAAGAAATTCCTGATGGAAAAACCCAATAACACTTTGCCCGACCTGGGAATTGAACCCCACGCTCAGCAGTCGCGCTTGCAATCACGAAACCAAAAGGTCAGTTGGAGTATCGAATCTACTCCGCATGCATTGTGGACTGTCACCATGTGATTGGCTTCTTTAGATGTCCGTCATAGCTCGCCTGGCCAAATCCATGAGGATGAAGGCAAGGTGACATCAGCCGTGAGTTTGTAAATCCACTACGTGAAGACTCTTCCAAAATTTAATTGAAAACTATACTTAACAATCTGTGAACGCTTTTTCATAATACACACTATCAATTGCAATGCAGCCGATAAATTGGTGATGTTCTTCAGAAAGGTCAGATGCGTAGTGCGCTCGTGTATTTTTTTATTTTTTTAATATCTTAGGACAACCAACACAACGTTATCTGATCCCAAACTAGGCAAAGCCTGTACTATGGCAACCAGACAACTGATAAACATACTTATATATTTCTAAACACATACATATTATAGATAAATTACACCCAGACACAGAACAAATGATTGTGCTCGTCACACAAAGATTTGTCCTGGGTGGGAATCGAACCCACGACCTCAGTCTTAGCAGTCAGGATCACTAACCACTAGACTAACGGGCCAGTCATTGTATGACCAGATGACCAATTCTCGTAATTAAAAATGGTTAAAATCGGCGACAGTCAAATCTCAAAAATGTATTGAAACTCGAGATTTTTGTTGACAGATTGTGATTGCTGTCAGACGGTGATAGTTCTTTAAATTTAGAGAATTGCCTCTCTGGTGTATGAGCTTAATTGAGGCAAAACGTAAATGATGTGTGGATAGTCTGATTAACTCACACTGAGTCTGAATGTGGGACAATACTCTCCCTCTCACAGAGAGGAGGCTGGAATCCCAGTTGTGTTAACAATATAGGCTGGTGAGAAAGATATCTGGCCTTAAAATTCCTACAAACATTATCATCACAAAACTATTTAAATCTATAAAACCTGACCAATTACCAAAACACACTTAGAGCTATATTTACGTACAATCTAGACTTAGCTCCAACCGCAGCATCTTCCCTATGCACTATGAGGTCAGGCCTAATTGCGGCACGTAGAGCCGTCCCTTCACCGGCCTTGGGTGACTAATGCCAAATTGGTGATGATTGTGTGTGATTGACGGTGAATCATTGCGACTTGGATTGTGACGGGGTTGGGGTGCAAGTGGTGACGGCGAGCGGTTTTTTTAAGAGTATTTTCTTAAACAAGCATTCCATATGTTCTATGCTACAGGGTTTGGTTTCCGCACTTAGTACTTCAGGGGGACAATTTTGCGTGGGCCATGGCGTGCGTTTTGAATCTGTCATGTTTGAATAAGTCTTTTCATGTTTTTTTCTGGATTAAAAGGCGTATTGGGCCTAAGTGTGCGACAAATTTATGAGCATTTTACAGTTTCCTATGTTTGGGGAGCGCACAAGCTTTATTTACAAGCTTTATTTGCCATCCACGTATTAGGAGATTTTCAATTTCAAGCGTAGTCTAATTCGAAATAGTTAAAATTCTAACCTTTAGAAGAAGATCGAAGATCTGTTCATACTGTCGTTGTTACTACGTTCATTACGATTCCGAGCACAAGTCAACACAAAAGTATTTTCTTGACAGACCGTGAAACACGGTGACCTCCAAAGAGTCCAAAGGTGCATTGAGGTTATTCAACTATGCATTATTTGCATCTCACGCCTAAAGTGTCATTCATAAACTTGACCTACGTTTTTCCACCAGGTAATGTCTGTACGGTTTTTATAGTTTTTTTTTTTTGTTTTTCCCCACGTTGCGTTCCACTCCCTCTCGTAGCCAGGAGGCCAGAATTAGTAAAAGAGTAGCTCGCCGCCCGGTTAGGACCAGGCTCGGGTCGCTGGCGTGTAATGTTCCACACGCGCCTCAAAAACTAGTCAGCAACCATTGAAGGGATCTGCTAGGACCGATGCCGATGAAAGAGTTACCGTAACCCTGGCATAGGCAACTGACAAGGAACAAGGGTTTTTTTTTGGTTGGGAAATCATCAAATGACTTCTCGGATCTCGTTTGAACAATCTCGCGACCCTGGCAGACGGGTGGGTTTTAGTCAATAAAACTCTGACACGATCTACCGCTCCACCCAGAGCTGCCTGTGATGATTAACCACCCACAAAAAATTGAATTTAAAAAAATATGGTAATGTATTGTGTGAAGGTCAGGTGTGTAGTACTCGCAACTGGCGTGCGTGTATGACCAGATGAATTAACGTATTCGAAGTTTCTGGAGTATATTAAGATCGTAGCAGGTGGCGTTCTGTAGTTTCTCCATACCATCTGGACACGAGGCGTGAATTTATGTGCGTATGTATTGCACCTATGTATAACGGATAGAGCCAAAAGGTGTGTGTATAAGTGACGACCGCGTACAAGAAGCCACATCGTGAGTAATTTCTAAATTAATGGATGGAGTTGAACGTCTGATGACCGGTCGATACATCGTTGCGTCTTTCGAGTAAATACTAGCTTTTGCCCGCGACTTTGCCTGCGTGGATATCGAAAATTGTACCCTGGGAACCTACTATCGAGACAAAAAGTATATTTAAAAAAGTTTAAATATGTTATGTGTTAATCTAGGTTATAAACCTTCTGTGTGCCATATTGTATCAAAATCCGTTCCAGATAGTCATCCATTTTCAAAAACTTTCACATTTATATAATAGTAGGATAGAATGTAGGTACCTAAGCAGGCTTATTCATCATCTGCTTAGCCCTTTCCCAACTACATGTATTGGAGTCAACTTCCAGTCTAACCAGACGCAGCTGAGTACCAAAATGTTACATGGATCAATTACCTATCTGATCTTCACAACTCAGTTGGTAAGACTAACCCCCCCCTTAATCACCCCCCTAACCCCTTGGTAAGACTGGTTGTTAGACTTCAGGCTGCTTACCGGGAACGACTGTCAAAGATGCACGAATGACAGCAGCACGCGTAGAAATGGGTTTTGTCTATTCTTGGTAGAATAGAGGTAGAATTGTCATGCTACGCCAGCATAAAACGGTACAAATCTTTCTACAACCTTTAATTCTGTCTTTAATCTTTCTACAATCTGTCATTTTGTCTATTCTTCCGTCGACAAAACCCATTTCTACGGTGGTCGTGCTACGCGTGCTGGGACCAACCGCTAAACGTACTTTCTGAGATACAGAGGGGTCTTAGTATGTAAAGATCGTGATTCAAGGACCAACCGCAACAAGGGTAGCATACCGTGATTGATCGACCCGTGGAGCTGTTATTACTTAGCTACAAGCCCCACCACATGCTCCAGTATTATATGCTTGTTAAAATCGCTACTCGCTATCAATAGGCCCATATCCACACGTAATTCTCAGTGGAACAAATTGGTCGTAGCCATATTTTGCGGATGAAACCGTTGATATTAATTACATTAGGCTGTCATGGTGAGCTTTAGACCATAATATGGTTATCCATGCATAGAAACATACGATTGATGACCTTTGGGGCTTGAGTCATCATTTTCTATTGATGGATGACGGATTGTCCGATATGTTGTTTCTCTAATAGTGAAGTGACTGTGTGTAGGTGATTCTCAATTGTTTTTCTCTCTAGTATTTTCAGGCGCTACTTGTTTTTTCTCTACGTTTTTATGCACTCGATGAAGTATAGTGTTGTGTTCTTCGTCTTTTAAATTATTTTAGAATATCGATAGGTACCATCATTGTGTTATTTTTGTGTGCATTTGAATTAAGAAAATAGTTTCCGTTTTTTGTATTTGCACGTGGTTTGAGGTTATGTTATGGGGCAGGTAAAACAAACATTTATAGTAAAAATAACTGTATTTTATTTATTTATAAGTAATACTTAATTACATAAGAAAGGACGGTTTTATGATTTGAAAAAGAAAGCTTAAAAACTAAAATAACATGCTTAGATAAACTTATTTACAAAATCAAAACTTACATGTCTGGATACCAAATCAATGTTTAAATTAAAACTATTCAGCTGTAGAATTATTTACATTACTATATAGAAATTATGTAAGTAATCTCATAATTAACACATCATATCAGCTCTTTGTCTTAACAATTCAAGTCTAAGTTCATGTTCCCGAGCCGCTAGTCTCAAGGCAGCGATACTAGAAGTACGCACATCATCCATTACTGGATGCATATGCAAGCTTTCACTGCCGGGCGATATCGGAGGGGACATGGAAGGTGCAGGAGATCGGGTAACCTCGGGCGACAATCGGGAGTGATCGGACGATGGTCGGGAGAGATCGGGAGATGGATGCGACAGTTCAGGTCGGGAGTGCTCGGGAGATAGTCGGGGCGGCTCGGGAAGGTTTAAATTTGCGAAGAGAGAGTGGAAATGTGCGTGCGATGTGGCGTAGAGTGGGGCCCCGAAGAGAGGCGGGCGCGATAGCGGAGGTAAGTACTGGGCGCCGAATAGTGGTGTGCTTGCGTATCTGTTTGAAGAAAAAAAGGAATTAGATAATAGGCAAACAAAATAATTTAATTAAGAAAAAGTTTCTAAATTTGGGATTTGAACTTAAAAAACTCTTGTAAAAAATTACCCAGAATCAAAATAAACCGAAAGACATGAAATTCGTACCTGAACGAAGCCAAAGCAGCATCAAACGGCTTCCTAAGCCCGAAGCCAAGCTGTGACAGTGGGTGTGGGTGCCCAGGCAGAGTGGCTGACGTGGGCAATGGCTGAGAGCCCCCTAGGTACCCACTATAGGGGTGAGCGTGGGGACCCACCTTCTCCTGCTTGCGCCATTTCGCACGACGGTTTTGGAACCATACCTGGTGACAAAAAAATGGGATTTTAGATCGGCTGTGTATACAGGGTGGCAAAGACATTGACGCGTAAAGTGTAACCATGAATTCTCCACGCGATTGTAGACCAGAGCGTAGACATTTTTCGTTGGTTATAAACCAAAATCGGCTGCAATACCTACGCGTGTTCAAAATTTATGGAACAGCGATTTTTTTCACTCATCAGCTTCAAAAGATTGTCAAAACAAAACATAACTTGTCATCGTAATTACAACTGAATAATATTTTAAGAAAAACTCAGTCAATAATCAATTCACTTCTTGCAACAAAATTAATTTAATGGCTTCACACTTAAGCCTTACAATAAAATTTCATGTGTCTGTGTTAAATGTAATTATCATTAATGTTAAAGCCACGGTTGAACTTTAAAAACGGGCGAATTAAATCCTTCCAATATCCACCTGGCAACATTATGCCTTTTCCTCAATTCTATGGCAACACTCATTATGTACGGCTAATCAATTTCCACGCAGATTTATAATCCGACTTTCTAGTGCTTGTAGTTTTTAATAATTCTACGAACATAATTAAACAATCAAGTAGAAAGTTTACGACCTACGGACAGTATTATTAGTTGATAATATAAAAACATAAGAAATCTAATATAAATCAAAGTTAATTAAGAGTCACTGTGCGTGTTGCTTGCAAAGGCCTAATCTGGACATAAATGGAACGTCCACTCATTAGCTGGGGTTTTGCTATTGAAGGCAAAAAGGTTTTAATTAA
Source organism: Aporophyla nigra (assembly GCA_947507805.1). Classification (NCBI taxonomy): domain Eukaryota; kingdom Metazoa; phylum Arthropoda; class Insecta; order Lepidoptera; family Noctuidae; genus Aporophyla; species Aporophyla nigra. The sequence goes on along the minus strand of OX382302.1, from coordinate 19,227,449 downwards.
TACACAGCAAGCTATGTAACATGGACATGCTATTATATATATATTTATTGTATAAGTAGTGTAATCTGTTGATAATTATTTTAGTGTAAACTATTTATATTTTAATTATATCGGCGCCACAATCAACGTTATGGCGTCAATTAAAGAAATTGTTGAAAGATCTGCTTTCTGCGTCGTGACGTGCCCGGACAGTATATTTTTTAAGCATGATTAAATTGTTCATTTTAAATGATTAATGATATAAATTGTGTTTCATTTTAATTACTATATCAATTTTATGATTAAAATAAAAACCTTATATCATTAAATCGTACACGTTTAGTAACTTCTGTCTATGAAATAGTAGTTTATAGATTTAAATCTGTTTGTGATTTAATATTTCTGGCAGTCAATTAAGGTTTTGTTAAAATATAATAACTATGGATATTTCAATTTGTTGATTTATTGATGTATTATTAAAAACCTTGTGCAATCGATGTTGTAATCTAGCAGAGTTTAGGAAAATTTTGCTGACATTAAATTGGAGATAAAAACTAAAGTTATCTGGTTAAGTAAAACGTAAAGTTGACAGAAAATCCTTTGACAATACCTAACCTATTGATTACGTCATATTATATTTACGGTTCTACATATTTTGAAAACTACTTAACAGTCTTAAAATAATAATTATACCGTAGTAGCAAGTTAGCAGTAAGTAATTAAAAAAGAAAAAAATAAATGACATAGATAAAATCGTTCGCATCATTGCTACGTTATATGGCAATTCTGACTGTTTGACCAAAAAATAGGCCAGCTCTTTGGTCACTGGAAGAGATGACCATCCGCTTGCCAATAACTCGGATAACTAACTGGGCACTCGGCTCCCATGGCCCTAGAGTTACAACATCAAACGGCTCGAGCCTTTAAGTAACTTCTACCTAACCCTAGTTATTAATTATGTATAATTTTAATATTAACAAGTCGCTGCCACTTGTCATTTACATTGGAAAATGTGCATTGACTCCATATGGAGGTCTCAATAGAAAAGATCGAACTGATACATACAAATTAACCTATCAACAAACAGAATATCGTTCTCCTCACATTACAACCCAGCAACAAAAAACAAAGCCTTTCAAAACGTCTATCAGGTAAAAAGCATCAACGTTTTCTAAGTAATTGGCAATTTCCAACAAAGTCGTATTTCCAATTTTGCAGTGACTCGGACATTAATGAATACATCGGACGGTACGTACGCCGTGATTAAGTGATCATTAAGGTGTCGTTCCACCGATATGTGCACGGGCGGAGCCGCGTTTCCCCACATGTCTTATAAGGAAGCTTGACTCCATACTGTGACCATACTGCGACATCGTAATGACAGATATTAATCGTTTTAATCTCTTTTAATAGTGCTCTTTAAGCAGAGTATGAAAAAACTAACTTCTTCATATGACCTTTTTGAAAGTTATAAGTGCTTATGTGTTTTGTGGAATTCATTTTTGAGTACCATGTTGTGAATTGTGACTAATTTATACAATAAAATTACACGGTGACAAATATGACTGCCTTGTTAGTCTAGTGGTCACAAGCGCTACTGTTCAACATGAGGTTTTGGGTTCGATTCCCAGATCGAAAAAAGTGTTATTGGGTTTTCCCGTCTGGAATTTCTGCTAGCAGCCTGGACTCTGTATTTATGTTGATAGGGTGGCCTTCTTATTACATGTGTTTTAACAAAACTGGTGGAATATGGGTGTAATATGGGTCACACGTCTGTCTAATCCTTCAGGCATTACAGCCGTGATAATATTATATAAAAAAACAATGGAAATGGGCATTCCAATATGATATCTGATATGAACTTAATTAACGTGAAAAAATATGTGCTAATGATGCCATATTGGACCTATTCGCTCCTATAAAAGAAACTAAGAATGCCTTGACTTATAACAAGGGTATCTAAATAATATTTATTACAATATTAACACACAATGAGCGTTATTAACTTTATAAGCAACTGCATAAAGAAATCATAAATGTTTCGTTACTTAACAAATTCCTGAGTAATTGTATTATTGTTTCTATTATCTGTTTATCTGGTTTAGCAATTGTAATCTATTACGTCTAGTAGAGTAATAGAGACACTAGAACAGTTACAAGTCTGTCTTTATCTGCCTATCCTTTTCCCAAATAAGTTAGGGTCAGCTTAGGCCAGTCTTACCGGATGCAGCCGAGTATCAGTAATTTACATGAAGCGATTGTCTATCTGACCGCCACAACCCAGTAACTGGGTAATACGATATCCCTTGGTAAGACTGGTTGTCAGACTTTCGGACTTTTGACGACCCGTAACGACTGTCAAAGATCTACAAATGACAGCCTGGACCAATGGCTTAAAGTGCTTTCCGAGGCACGGAGAGAATGATGGTCACCCATCCACGGACCAACCACGGCAAGCGTAGCTTCACCTAGGCAGATGATGATGATGATGATAACGTTATAACGTGTATACAAAGTTTACGTAAAGTATACGTACATACTTTACGTACGTTCTTCTAACTGGACAGACAGCTGTGCTGCTGGGGAGTTTGTTGGCCACTTCTTCTTCCCAGCTAAAGCACTAGGAAGTGCGCGACGGGTGGGCGTTTTGGGGGGACTGTCTTTTGTAATTTTGACGTTCGAAAAGTGCTGATCCTCAGCCTAATTTGAATAAATGACTTTTGATTTTGATTTTACGTGTATGTAAAGTGACGTGCACGTTCTTCATGACGTGTGTCCACGATAATTTCGTAACGTTAGAAATAACAAAAGCGCACAATAGCTAGTATATCATAAAATGACGGACGTCTGTACTTTTTGTCGATGGAATATAATAAGCCCATAAAATTACAGTAAAGTGGCATGTCACAATAAGTTAAAATTAAGCATTTTTTACACGAAAAACACTCAATTTAATAAAGTTTATTGCGAGTGTGCACCAGTATTTTAATGGGAATTGTCCTTTTAATTTAACGTTAAATATGGTCAACGTTATAAATGCGTACCCACAGGCGAAGTTTTGAACGTGAGAGAAATATTTAATTTTACAACTCGAATAGTTTACTTAATTGCGTTTTATTTTATTGTGCGTAGTAATTAAGTGCTTTTTAAGAAATGTGTTATACAGAATGAATTTTTACGATGTAATTAAGTCTGCGGAAAATGGAAATTACTTATGGGAGTATTGTAAATATATGGAAATTACAGTGGTCAAAAGATTTTTGCCCAATCTTAGAGAAAACTAGAATATAATTTTGATAATTTGATATAACTTTTATAATCAAATCAAATCAAAATATTTTTATTTCATATAAACCTACATGGGCACTTATGAAACGTCAGAAGCTAGGTGCACGGTTCCAAATAGTTGATCAAATCCTTCGCTGAGAACCTAAATATACATATACATTTAAATAACCTACTTTAATTTAATTATAGTACCTGGATGCCCGAGCTCTGCTCGGTTTTTTTTTTTTTTGGTAAAAAGACATTTTCTGAAAATGAATCCTAGCTAGATCGATAGAAAATCGTTGGAGCCGTTTCCGAGATTCAGATTATATATATATATACAAGAATTGCTCGTTTAAAGGTATAAGATATAAATGTGAAACTTTGTATGTTTGGATGTTCGTTACTCAATCACGCAAAAACGGCTGAACGGATTTGGGCGATATTTGTCACACAGATAGTTTATATTCAAATATTTTTGATCCCAGTAGTCCCTGTGGGATAATTTCCGACCTCCACGCAGGTGAAGTCACGAGCAAAAGCTAGTCACCGATAGTGAGAAGTAGGACAATTTTCAATTTTATTTAATTTTCTCTAGAAGTTCCGGTTATCAAACAAGCTTATTTTAAGTTAATCAATGATATGAGTACCATAAAGTCATGAGTAAGTAATTAAAAAGTTATAAATGTTTATCAAACGAACTGATTGCTTGATTGGAGCCATACGCGTGGGACTGTTTGTCCGTATGTCATATTTTTTATTGTAACGTGTGAATTTTTACACATATATACTTATCTTTTAATTTATAGAGCAAAGGGTCCCTATTTATATGCAAAAAATATAGCTATAACTCACTACCAGTATTTGTAACTTTTTATTTACTAAATGTAAATAATTGTATTAACTATGTATTTTATGCAAACTTGATTATAGAGTGCAATTAAAGTGTTTTATTTATTAGTGTCTTTAATTAGGAGTACGAACGCGATAAAAAAAAAAAAGTTTTTTAATCTAGTTTTGTTTGTTTAGAAAAGGTCATTCCATTGTATATGGATTATCTATTTAAAGGCCGTGTAGTATCTACCTACTAACCTTCTAAGTACGAAGGTGAAGGAGAACCTTCACCAACAAATACTGCGAACTGATTTTAAATAAAACCCTGTAGAAGTAGACACTTGTATAGAGTTTTTTTTTTACCAATGCGCAAAATGCAACCATGAATGGATTCAAGTATATGATTCTAGCATCCAAAAAAACTGCTGTTTTATAGAATTAAAGTACCTACGCTTCTGTACTTCAAAATATATGGACCAGTATATTTTTTATACCTGACGAAAAAATATTTACGTTAGGTTAGGTGTTCTATAGTAAAAAAAGCAATTAACTCATTTCATCCCGTAACTATTGCCGTGGGAATATACCAGTAGAACTCTGAACTATGATTCTCAATGAGAAACAGCCCATTAATATGATATTGAAAATATCTCATCTTAAATATCCATATAATTGAATCCAACTGAGTAAATTAACTAGTGTAAATGATTAAAAGCGGTACTTACAACTAAATTTTATGTGCCATATTAATAGAGTATGGAATGTGTAAACTATCCGACTGAGCGTGACTTGTGAAGCAGACGTCCTGTCGCGAGTCTGCAGGGGGCCTAACGTGCGACTTTTTGTCGCGCCGCTCAAGAAAACGCACTTTGATTTTATTACTTTACCTTAACCGACGTTTTGATTGACTTAATAATATCGCTCCAATGAATATATGGATGACTCCGAAATTCATTAAAGTTTTAGAGAACGAATATACTAATTTATCGGTAAAAAACATCTAATTTGTATTAATAAACTCGTTCTTACCTGTATTCTAGCTTCAGTGAGGCCGATTTTCAATGCAAGTTCTTCTCTGCAACAATAAAAATGTTTTATTAAAATTGCGAATTAATAAAGTTGTTGTTATTTCGCAAGATGGAGACACTTAATTGTTTTTAGTCGTTAAAATGGGGGCTTTTATACGACATGTGTAATTTCGGGAACCCTTTGAATCATAAAAGTATTTTTTTAATACAAGAAAGCACTTTCGTTTGTGCCTGCAGTATTTGGCAAAGAGAGCTATAAAACATGCATTTGCGAACTTTTAAATATTAAAGATACTTTTATACTACTTATCAATCACCTAGTCATCAAAATCTCAAAGAACTTACCTAGTAAAAACATCAGGATAATGTGTCCTTCCAAAAGCCTTCTCTAGCTCATCGAGCTGGTAGCTAGTGAAAGTGGTCCGGTACCTCCTCTGCTTCCTCTGAGGAATATCTTCGTCATCCAGCCCGCTGCCAGACCCTGGACGCTCATGTTCCATGGGTGGGAGGTCAGGGGTGGTGGAGGAACCAGGCTCAGAGACACCCATTATGAAGTGAGGAAAGTAGAAAATGATGAGGTAGTTGGAATTGAGTTCTGCAACAAAGACAATGATGTTGGTTAACCTGGAAGTTAAATTTGGTTTGAATGTTAAGAGAGTAGATACTTGGAAAGAGGATCATACCGAAGAATTCTACAAGACTAAAGAGGTTGAAGTAAACATAAAGGAATTGGCTATCGAGATACGCCAGCCAGATGCTCATATTAGTGAGATTTTAGAGGTATGTGGAACAGGGTATAAACTTTATCATGCTGCACAGAAAAATGAGGATTGTTCGACCAGATAGGTATTGTATATTAGTCTATTAGTTGTAGTTGTAGACTCTGTTTGGTGATGCAGGCATAAGAGCGGGACAGAATGAGATGCGTCAGAATGGTGCGTAGATCCCATATCGATGATAAAGTGACAAGAACTTCTAACTGACATTTTGGCGATTTTCGTTTTCTCATCAGCTATTACGCCTAAATCAAAAAGTTGGTTTTATAGGTATATACTAGGCTCTCACATCCTCCAATAACAACTTTTTATATAATATAAAACCAATAAAAGGATCATACGTTGTGCTTAAAAAAAAATCAAACGTTTTTTTCGATTCCTGTAAAATTATGTTTCGGTAGATAAAGGTTTTTGTCACTTCATCGTCGATATGTCGATCTAGATACCACCACAACTTGGAATTACAAACTAACTACAATGAAAAAATGACTGAAAGTAAATTACAGCATGCCATAAGACTGATACATAGGTAGATAATTTACCAGGAAATATTACGAGCTTAGCAATTGACCACTAACTAGTCTTTATAATAGTGAAATTTATAGGTAAGTAGTAAATATTGACTAACACATGTACAAAGATATCTATCAGTAATTAAACCAGGAGACGCCACCATCATGTGAACCCTTCACAGTTTTATTTACGTTGATTATGAACAAGATATAATTATATTAAAAGATAGTGTTACCAGTTATTACAATGCAACGGGCTGTGTCGGGCAGACCTGGGCAAGTCGAGCCCTTATGATCAAACGTCAAGCACAATTAACTATCTATCATTATTGCCCATCTAAATTGCAATACCAAACATCCGCTTTCTTCATTCGCCATTGTTAATGCAGAATAAAATGTAAGTACCGATGGAGATAGCCGCTAGTGAAATACTTTTCGTCGTGTTCATATTGACAACTGAGAAAGTAATGGGTGGTGATAAAAATATGTCGTATTTTAAGATGGTGTAAAAAGTTAACATTGATGGAACTTGAATGATTATCGTCACATGTACAGATACTATAAGAAGCTATCTTATTGAAAATCAAACTAGCGCTTCGACCGCGTAAAATTTTGGCCCCCGACATACCACGTTGCATCTTATCGCTCGCCCGCTCTTATACCTACTCCGTTTTCACTTAGCGTATTTTCCGACATTTTTATTTTTGCTCCTAAAGTCTTTTAAGAGTCGTAGCGCGGTGTTAGCTTATAGGCTATCATCCTCCTCAAGAATTAGGCTATCAAATGTAAAAATATTTTTCAAATTTGACTGGTAGTTCCAGAGATGACTACTACATAAAAACTTATACAAACCAATTTTACCTCTTTATAATATTAAATGTAGATATAGTATGGTTCATCACGTCAGCTTAGTAGTACAAATAATTTGTAATGGAAAGTTTTTGGTAAAACGAAGTGTTGATGATGATGAAAATGACCAATTTCCTAAACTTAATATTTTTTCAATGTTATCTATGAACGTGATTGTAAACAGCTAAGACGATAGTAATAACACCAAACAATTTAAAATAGACTGTAATATCAGTAAGTTTCCAATGGCTAAATATACTCACAAATATGGCGAACAAGGAATACACAATAGCTAGTTCCCCTAGATCTGCATTTAAAATTAGCACTAACAGTAAAATAAAATGCTTTTTAATACCGTTCCGCTTGGGATACCTTAACGAAGTTACCGCAATGTAAAACAGAAATTATCACCATTTAGTTAGAAAAAAGTGTTTATAACTTAGAATATTTTAACTTAACATTTTTATTGATAGCAATAAAATATAGCATAAAAGATAATATTTTTATATATATGAGGAGGAAGATAAAAACTGAAGTACTTGTAAAGTAATTTCCTGTTTTGTCAATTCTGATGACGATGACATTATCTATGATATTGTAAATGTGTTTAGTGGTCTATCCGACAGACACAGGGCAAAAACTGGCTACTTTTTGTCTCGTTGACACAAAATTCCTGTTCTTTGCGTAATGGTAATTATCTAGGGAACTGTAGCACACAATGTCAACAACGCTGATCATGAGACAACAAAAACAAAACTAAGAATTACCGTAATGCAGTTAATTACAGCATATTTTTCTAACCGGACAAAGACAGCGATTCGTTATATCTCAGAAACAATTAGCACAGTTAATCAACTAGAGAGATCCAATTAAACAAGTGTTTAATTACATTTCAGTAATAATTAAACGCTATATTTTGTTCCAGCATTCAGCAAAATTTGAAAATGTGCTTTAATTCTTGGTAATTGAGTTGGTTGTCGTGTGGGTGTTAAATGGTGCAAGAACTAATTTAGTCTGCCTTTTGTGGTTGATAAGTAGCGTCTTTTGTTTTGTCGTTGTCTGCCTATTGAAGTGAAGTGAGACTGGATTCTTCATGGCGAATTTTGCTTTTTAAATCTTTAACCCGATATTGTGCGGTGGAAGATCTGATTTGAGCGGATAAACAGAATTATCTACAGATGGATTAGTATACCTTTACTAAATGCTTTAAATACTTACTTATACTTATATTTAGGCCTATAGACTTGACTTGAAGATGAAGATCACACATAAAACAGTATGTTCACTAGTTATCTATGTATAAATGCTAATATAAATTCGTCACGTGATGATGTGACAAAATATGATGGGAAAATAAAAGATCTCGTAACTATACACGATCAGTTTTTATCCAGTGCGCAAACGGTAACCATAAATTCAGCATATCATTCTAGACCCCCCAGGGTAGAAAATTTTCGTCGGTTATACAAAAAAAAAATCAGCTGTTCCTTACATTTTGACCCTGTAGGTATTGCATTTTTCTATGAAACGGCAGATTTTTTTTTTGTAAAACCGACGAAAAATTTCTGCGCAAGGGGGTCTAGACTGTAGCTTGCCGCCCGGTAAGGACCAGGCTCGGGTCGACGCCGCGTAGTGTTCCACGCGCGCCTCAAAGAGATGTCAGCAATACTGAAGGGGTCTGCTAGGACCGATGCCTGCCAGGGTCGCGAGATTGTTCGAAAGAGATACCATGACCCTGACACATGGGCAACTGAAGGAACACGGGACGGTTTTAGTTAGTAAAAGTCTGATACGCCCTCCCGCTCCGCCCAGAGCGGGAGAAGGCATTTGATGATTTCCCATTCAAAAAAAAAAAAAATGGGGTCTAAAATGATATGCTGAATTCATGGTTACAATTTGCACACTGGATAAAAACTTATCCTGTATATTACAAATCTTTCTAGCTACTCATAAAAAATTGCCATTTTCCTAACATAGACTAAAACTGTATAAGTGCAGACAATACGATGATAATAGTTAATATTATTACTCATTTATTCGTTTTCCATTTCCGTTTTCCTAATGACAACAACATCGTTAATCGTTTACCTACAAACAGTATTATTATTCACATATTTAAGTATTTAATTGAAATACGTACATTGTTTTTTGACCTCTGACGGTAGGTCGTAGAAATATATAATATTAGGTTGAGTATTTATTGTTAAATAGTATTTTATAGCGCAACATTTACATGACATATGCTGCAGGTATAAAATAATATGTACAAGTGTATAAAAACAGAGATAAATGAATCACAAAGCATCAAACAACTCGTCCGCATCGCTATCACTAGGAAAAATGCCCAAAAGGCATGTAGCATTTCCACATTGTATGGCGATGCTGATTTTTTGGCCAAAATTTTGGTAAATATGCTGTCCAGTGCTGTCTGGTAATTTCGATTCACAAATACAGCTTTGAACATTTAAATTTTCCTATACAGTAAAGTAGGCGGCCATTCATTTACAATAACCAAGAATCCAATAACTATATAGACAAAATAATCTTTGAAATGGAATTTGTGTGAGACACTGATTAGATAAATAATTTATGAGTATACGTAATTATAACTTTTAAAATGATTGAAGCGCTCCAATAAATTCGAGACACGACGAATAAACGTTAATTAACCATGTAACATTTATAAAGAAAGACATTTAAAAAAGTAGTGTTTTTGCTAATTAAGAAAAAGAGGCATTACACGTAATTATAGTTAAATGAACCAGAACTCAAAAGAGATGAGCCACAGATTTAGAAAAGGTAGGAAAGCGGGCAAAAATATTTTACAAAAATCTATAATTCCAGAGATAGTATGGATTATCACAATACCAATGACAAAAGGTAGATTATAAGTAATGACATAACAACTCTTGAATATAAGGAAACAGAAAGTAATTATCGTTATCTCTTCTAGGATGGATTAAGCAATTGTAAAATTAGGTGAGACTTACACAATATATATGAAAGTATTTCTCACGGTGAGTGACACGCAATTGACATACAATCAATTTATATAAGAACATCTAGTAGTGCATTCGCAATTAATGGATTTACTATTCTTTTGTGGGAAAAGAAAGGCATTAGTGACACGGACAGATTAACACAATCGTGTAAATCAAAATGTCTGGATAAAATACTTCCTATACTCAGTTATATAGAAAGATGATAAAACAAGAACGAGGTTAAATACCGGGATGACAGCAGAAGATGTTCGGAAGAAAAATACTAAAGCACCGAACATAAATCAATTGCAAAATTATGTTTACTCCATTTCAGTAAATATTTCATCTATCAGACACAATATTTTGCTATTCAAGGTAAATCCAAAACTAGGGAAAGATTCTGGAAATTTTGTTTTTATAACTACGTCATGACTGTATTTGAGGAAGGAAAATAATATCCTAATATATCACTGTATTCTGATTATTCGAAATAAGTATCCATTGTCCCCAATAAACCGCAAATAAACTTAATTAACGAGATTTAAAATTATTTTTTCCTATTACAAAATAATGTTGGATTTTCCGGACATGTTTTGCGTCATTGTAAACATTCCATTAAAATTTTTGTTCACCATAGATTTAAGTTTAATTGAGTTCAGTTGTTGTTAGAAGTTTATCCTCAATAAAATTAGTGATAGTTCACGAATGATTAGCTAGCTCGTCGTCGACTGTCTATGGTCACTGTCTATCTGCTGTGTCTATGAAGCGTGACGACACCTGCGCAGACGCATCTGTCGCACGCGCCGGTAATCGCGATCTATTGCACACAAAACTTAGAATTGAATAAAGCCTGTTATGTCCTACTTTAGGGCAAAGGCTACTTTCTCCTTTCTCCATAGATCTCGATTTTGTCTGAAGGCGGTTTTTTTTTTGAAGCTGTTTGTTACAACACATCCGTCATTTCTTCCTAAAGGTTCTCTAGCAACCCAGCGTCAGTCGGAATATGTCCAGCATTATTGCCAAAATAGGCCTTCTTGGCGCAGTCGTGAGGCACATACTTTTTTTTTACAGCATTGCACGTTTTTATTTAGATTTTTTTTTGTGTTTCTTGAACTGTTGTCAAATAAAAGTTATTCTTTCTCTCAAACTCGTCTCGCCATCTTTGGATAAATCTGCAACTATGCCGCTTGATGTTTTCCTTGATACACATTGTGATAGATTTAACCCTTGATTATCGTTAAAAAATGTATTGTATTTATTCAGAAAATGATTAGTGTTTATTGTAATATGAGTTATAGGCCCACCTATTACTAAGCTTTTCTATTAAATTGAACACATTATAGAACTCTATCAACTCCTAATTATTATCAATTTACTTTGCTAAGTTATTTCAGCAAAAAATTCTAGTCACACATTTTAACTGTCATCTGCGAGGAACGTAAATAATAACTTTTTTTATCTAAGGGGAACCTATGTCTAGTAGACGTATTAGATATTTTTACTTTACTCCCCAGATGTTTTTTTTTTAAATCGAATTCATTTTCAACAAGGTAATTATTTCCATGTAAGTGTATCTATCAGCTACCGCTTCTCTTAGAAATTGAAATTTTCATAAAAAAATCTAATTACAGCTTCCAAATAACACAAAAATATTGAAAAGCCTCAGTGAAATTCGCGAACAAACTGTTAGAGAGCAAACGAAAAAATAAATTAGCCACCGACACGGTCCAGCGTTTCCTCTTTGCGATGTAATAAAAAAATACTTTGGGTAAATTAAATAAAGCAATCAAGATGTAAATTTTAACGCTCCAGCGATCTCGCGGCGAATATTGACGAATATTATCCACTGATTGGCTCTGCCGGGCGGGTAATCGACACATTGTTAGACATTTTTTTATATACAACTAGCGGTACCGAGTGCCCCAAGTTCGTTTGCCCCCACGACTGTTAAATAAACCTTGACTTTTTGTTCCATTACCGTCAATTTTCATGAAAACTTTCGTTTCAATTCAATTTTCATACAAAAAAACCTCAACTTCAAAGCAATTATGACATTCAATCTATAATTGAAAATGTGTGAATAAGGTATACGCAAGTTTTAGCATATAATTAATTACGGGCTCGACGTGTATCGCTTGTATACGATATAGTGTTTCAATTAATTCCCGCGCAATAAATATTGCAAAGATCGTAATAATTTAATACACTATTGGATAACGCTGGTCGTTATAAAGAATGTAAAAACTTGTAATGTCAGAGTTTAGTGCCGTAAATGAACATGCTTTTGGAATAGCTAATGTTATATGTGAAGCTATAGGGCCCAAAGTGGATGTACTCGATAGTAATCGATTCACGTAGCGATATAATTGTAGACCGTGTTTGTAAGAATAAATTAAACTCCGTATCGACTATGCTTGTGTGATATAGAAAAAGTGTAATAATTTGATTTATACACGGCCGTATAGAGTTAACAATACGGTGTGAAATTAGCGATGAATGATTTATACAAACTATGCCAGACGTTGCTATACTTTACATTCAATGCTCGTTACACCTAAATCATAACTTGAATCGAAATTAACACAAGAAAATGAATAATCAATGAGAGACGATAATTTAAAACTAATTGAACAACATAAAAGCGAAATACTACAATGATGTATACTCATTATAATCTTCTCTTAGAACATGGTTAAAAGTAGAGAAAAGTTCAAATTCAAATTATTACAGCTTTTTAACAAAAAAATTATGAGATGTGAAGGTACTAAGCAAGCACTTGGATACTTGGAAGGAAACTATGAACTAGAATTTGAAGATTCTTAGTTCGCTACTACAACCATTTCCTAGGTTTTTCTACATCTTTCGTGTTACCTTACACTAGTTATAAAATGATCGGATCTTCGTACCACTCGATTAAGTATGGAAATATGAAATAAACTCCATAAAATACATGATTCTATGGCACAAGACCATGATTCTATTAATTCAATTACAAAATTAACGTCTATTTTCTGTTTAGCCACAGAAAAAAGTATGTTCGCAGAAAATAATGGCTCGAATAGAAAAAAATACAAAGAAAAACAATTTAGTAGCGTTGATCCAACGATAAGCTATTATGGAGCTTTAATATATTCAGATTAGATACCATTTCCTTTATACAGGGGTACAGTGAAAGAATTATAATATAATAGGATTAGGAGCGATAGGAACCAGGAGGCGCCTGCTGGATTAATTTTTTTGTATCTCTACCAAGACTTGGGTGATAATCAACTGTTTTAGCCATTGTAAGTAAAGTTATCTATTTAAGCTCATGAGAAAGTTTTTAAGTTTTGAATGTATTAATAGTTGAACTTATTTGAATTGGAAACTTCTTCTGGCCCTCCAAAACGTACATGAACATAATTATGTATTCCTGTGTATGGTTTTCTTATAGACTACTGAATATGGTATTCTAACAATGTGGTTTATTGCGTTATCTTTTGTTATATAAATTAAAAAAAAACACCTTCTATTGCATAAACAAAATAAATATTTATTCAAACTTTGGAATCTCCATTCTGCACTTTATCGTTAGCTCTAAGAATTGAGGGATTAAACGTTTTTGTCCATTAGGTTTGGAGTTAAGTGTTAATGGCGTCTCGGATTATATCGCTGAGCTTCAGATAAGAGCTGCAAGTGTCTGACTCATCCGTCCCCTGACTGATGTCTGTCTGCTACCTGATAACCCTGACATTACCACGCTAATGCTATTACAACAAGTTGAAATTCCTCTAACGCATCATCCTTCACCCAACCCAGTGCTAGTCACTCGGAAAATTATATCCGAACTTACACAAAGCAAATAACATTCATAATTGTATGATTTCCTGATTCTAGATTTATTTGATTATCAATTTAATTATTCCTTTGTTCCAACTGCATTAGCACATTGCATAGTTTTTCCATTACATTCTTTGTTACTCCATTGTCGGCAGCAAAACTATTATCAATTGGAATACCGTACATTTCTATATAATTCGTTTCTTTGAAGAACTTGGAAAAAAAAAAACGTCTGAGCATCTAATAACATTCACAAAGCTAATATTATTTATCGTAATCACAATCTCAATAACATCCGATTCAATTTCATCACCCCATAACGAACAACGGAGAATCTTCAATTTTAATATTATGAACATTAAAAAAATAATCAAGATACAAGAGGTATGGATGTAAATGGACATTCCTATTACGAACGCGGCTAGTAGCATCGAGTAGCGTGTAATGAGAAACCAGAATGTTAATTAAGATCTAATTAAGTCTAATACAATCAACAATGCTGCTCGCGTTCCGGAGGCATCCGCAAGTCATCACGAAGGTTTCGTACCATCTAGTCTATTGAGATCTCTGACCTTCGATGCGATGCTGATCTTTGGATCAATTTCACATCGACGCGAGTAGCGAAGCGGGTCTTTGTGACTGGTGATGTTAATCGAATTGAGATCGGCCAACCCTTTAGTAAAAAAATCGGTTAAAATCACTCTTTCCAAAGGCTATTGTGATGTGAGAACTCAATTTAGTGAACATTGCAGCAATGTAGACGTGAGATCAGTTGAAAGGGTAATAAAGATATCTAACGTCTGTATGCGAGTTACAAATCATTTCTGAAGTAATAAATGTGACTATGAGGAAAAAGTAATTACTCTTTAGAACATAAAGTAGTACTTAGCAATTATTAATAACTTTTTAAACAAAATTTATGATAATTATAAAGTTGTAAAGTGTTGAGTTTCGGGGAACATGTACTTATTTTAGTTTGGGAAATTTTGTAGCGTCACCTAGTTTTGTTTATTTTTCCTTTATCCATTAAAGTAATTTTTAATTAATAAAAATGTAAATTGTAATAGCACTTTATATTAAAGATTTGGGATGCCTTTATTTTTTTGTTATTTCTGATAGCAACTGCTTTGTTCTGTTTTATGTAAAATTATTCTGTTTTAAATTATGACCCTAATCATAACTAAGGTTCATATTCAATCTTACATCATTTATAGAAAATATACATCACACTATACGCCAGCCGTCGCTGCCGTCGGCAAAACTATGACTTGTAAATAAATACATATTTTTATTACAGATTTAATGGCAATTAAAAATAGATTTTATAGTTTTATAATTAACATACATGTAAATTGGACAAATTATGATCCCGACATATTTGCCCACAAACACGACGGAAATAAAATAAATGACACTACACAGGCACAAGCTTATAAAAAATATGAAATGACCCACACATTCCGCCGTGGAGGCTAATAAAATCAAGATCAATAACATAAATACGCTATTGTTGTCCATCTTTACAATATCTAACAACTTTTATAGAGCTTGAGATATGGGAATAACATTCAAAGATGACCATAATACAAGCTATAAACAAAATTAACAACACAAGGCACCCTGCTGATTTCAATTTTGAGCCTGACATCGGCCCTAATTCAATAAAGCAATAAAATTCACCTAATTATGCAAATGCCTTTAAAATATCAGGTATTATGCCTTTTTGACTCCCAAAAATATGATGCGAGCCGTCAAATAACCTAGTGGGCTTTGATTAATGAAAGCCGGTCCTCGTTGTTACACTAATGTCATTATTTTAATAGATTGTTGTAACGCATAATTAGAAAGATGGGAAGCGTCATGCAGATACTGTCATTAATTATTTTGAAGTATATCATTAACTTTGTATTATTAACTTTTTGGTACTGTTGAGATATTCTCTAAAACGTAAACATCACTTCGAAATTCGAACAATGTCAAAGAGTGAATTTGAGATGATAGACTTTAAAAACAAGTGAGACGTTTTCGTATAGAGTGCCGTCACTTCAAAAAGCATCGGAATGTACTTTACGAATTATTCGACTTCTGTCACCTTAATGTCATTTAATATTAAACTTGTTATAATTTATGTAAATGTAATTGATGGACTTTAGGTATGGAAGATAAATTTCAAATGATTATTTAAATAAATAAATTTATTATGAACATATTTCATGAAAGTTATGGTAACTTAGCTTACTTAACTTTATAATTCAATCACAGTTACATTCGAGAAAATACATAATATAGTGCACTTATATGGTAATTAAAATAATTAGCATTTCAATATTTGCACCCAGTTTCAAAATTATTTTCAAATATTAAAAATGCATAGGAAAGCGTTTAAAATTTTATTTTACAATGACATGCTAATAATCGATTGTACTTCTTCACATAAAAAGTTAATTAAACGTATGCAATAAAATAATAATTGAAAAACACTTACCACACTCAATTCACACCGATGAACTCCGAAATAAAGTCCTTATTAAGCACGAGACGAAAGATAGTGAACACGAATAAATTGCCGTCAATAAAGGCCACAATTTACATGATACCCCGTGACGTCTCAAACGACAACAGAGCAATAAACTATAACACACCAACGCCTTCAATCGACTGGTAGAGAATAAAGCCGGCTACGGTCGCCTACGCACCGCTCGAAAAAGTATAACAAAAAAGTAGCGGGTCGAGACCACTCCCCTTGGGCACGCCCGGCCAATGGCGGCGCGCTGATATCACCGCCGCCGCGACGGTGGGCTGAATCACTTGATACGGGTCCCTACTTCGATACCGCTAATTGACTTTATCAACAAACTGACTTTACTGGCCGAAGTCACGATATATGCGTTTGTCTGCCGTGTCAAAAGCCTAACTGTGGCCCACTAGCGCTGTAATTAAGTATGCTGCGAGTTAATGGGTGATTTGAGCTAGAGAAAGATTATTTTGTACCCATTACAGACCCTAAGTGAAGGCCGTAAAGTTAGCTTAGCTTAGTACATGTCAGTGATAAAGGAAAGTAGTCATGATTCGGTCTTGTTGTTTTAATCTTAAAGTTTTATAACAAATGATGCAAAACTTATTCTTATTCTAAATGCATTACTCTAGAATCTAAAAGTTTCTTATTCCAAATTCAGCATTATCACATTTGTAATTAAAATATGTATTTTGGTCTTATTGGTTACTTTTTATTCTAAACGATGCCTTTATCTCTGTAGGACATATACGGCTCCATATTAGGCATCCAATTAGAAGCTATGAAAACTTTATATAGCTGAGAGTACTATTTATCTGCGAGTGTCGGCTTCTTTGAGCTAATTGCATGTAAGGCTATAAACCGACCTCTATTGGTATTGCAACTAGCTGCAACTTAGTTAATGGATACAACTTTGGCAGTCAAATGAATTCTCTCAGAGGTATAAATTTTATGGTCATGATAATAAACTATATTTAGGGTTCTAAAATGTTATTTAGTCTGACTTAAAATGACTTTTAATAGAAATTCTTTAGTTAAATAGACATCAATTTTACCTAGAATTAAATAAGATAAATCTGATCTAAGTTCTGTTCATATCAGATTTAACTAACTAAGGTCTTTCAGGAGGCTTCTAAGACGTTTAGACTTTCAGATTATAAAACCCTATTAAAAGTAGGCTGCGAAAAAGCATATCTGTATTACAGTAATATCGCTGTTAATTTTACATATTGGACTAATGTTGGCCTAACTCAAATTTAAGGACACAAAAACAATTTTTAATCAATAAACACCTGCCATAAGGCATTCATCGGAATTCAATCTTTTCTTTGCTTGTTACGCTATATTATGTTAGAATATAAATGCTTTATAACATGTATTTTAGTGTAAGCTTTGTTGGTTGTCCTTAAATAAGTAAATAAACATAAAACCAAGTAGTTGGGAACAGAGTAGTTTAATAAAAATATAGACCCCCACATAAAAAAATCCCCAAGAAATAAATACGTAGCCAGCACATATATTGACCACCCGAAGGTTTTGATATTGGAATTTGGAAGACATAATAGTGAAATTCAGGACCTTTCCAAAAGTACTAGTTCTTAAATTATCGAAACAAAAAAAAATTAGTCACAGAACCTGAGTGCCTCTTGAACTTGTCTGCTTCACTGTATAAATAGACTAGGTTTAGGTTATTGGTAATCGACCGTGAGTTCTGAGAAATGTATATAAACATCATCATTTAGCTGAAAGACGGAACTATATTAGACATAAGCCTCTCCTCTTCTCAATACCACAACCTGCAGCCTCTTTGCATTTTGTTTTCCAGATCCCCTTTGACTTCAAAAATCAAACATTTTCATTTAAAAATACATAAATTGTTCTATTATTATCATGATCCACAGCACGACTTCACAGACTACTGGGCATAGGTCTCTATTTTTGTGCCAATTTCCACACTCCTCTTCGAACCTATCTAATCCAGGTTCTATCTGCGATGGCAACAAATGTATCCATCTGTCTCGCCGCCGGACGGCTGACGTTTCTTCTTCCAGTGCTTGGAAGCGTATCAGTTACAGTAGGTATAGTATATATAGTCTTCCAGACCGAATTTCGGTCACGGCGGTCAGGCGGTCAATCTCAACGGAGATTAGCCATCGGCGCGGGAGATGTTATAGTGCACAAGTGTGTCCGCAGACGCAAGGGCACTCTCTCTTCCCTCACTCACCTTACATAGTCCGATGGGACGGCAATCCGACACTACCTGAGAGAGATCAGGCGTATGACCAACGGCTTAACCTGCTTTTCAAGGCACGGGAGTATCTTACCGCCAACTTCCAAACTCCGGGCTGTTACTAAGAAATTCGTAATGGAAAAAACCCAATAATACTCTGCTGGACCTGAGAACTGAAACCGGAGTGAAATTCGGGTCTCTTGGTCGCACGAGATCAACTGAGCAGTTAGGTATAGTATAAAGAACTTAACTATGCCCTTTTTGTATAATCCTTAGAAATCGTGGGAAACGCGTTTTTGCATGTGAGCGTGAGCCGATTCCAATCATCTGTTCCTAGTTGAATTATTGTAAGTACATTTAAAAACGAATGTGTCTACTGTGGTAGTCGCCTATCGGTGATGAGAGCGGAGCAGGACTATAATTGTAAATAGTCCTGACTATTTCAAGTTCCACCAAGTGTTTTCTAACAACGAAGACCGTTAGACCTATCTTTTGTATTTTGTCGTTTGAAATTCGGTCTTCTTCTTCTTGAACAGCCTCCTTCGTGAGCGTCTGCAGCTCTACACTTATGTAGGTAGCAAATAAGGAGGTAAGGACGTAAATCAGCACATTTTAATCAGTACTTAGGTGTTTGTTTAGTTGATAAATCTATATATAGTTAAACTTACAACCTTGCAAGAAATAATTACATATAGGCTTCAAAGACACTCCTAAGCTTCATAAAGAAAAAATCTTCCACGAAACATTACCACGAGATTAAAGTAGTGTACAGTAATCAGCAGTACGCAATTAGCCTCCCCAAGAGATGTAATTAAAACTATTAAAATGACATTTGGCGCAATCCGAAGCCTTCTATGTGCAGTTCCGTGTATAATCATATGAAATCGCTTTACGGGTAGTTATTCTAACACAATAATGTTAAACATAATTTTAAATTCGAACAAAGGAGAATGGTTCATACAAAATTGTCGTAGAAAGTAAACTACACCACTTTAGGTGATTTAGATGAGTTTTTGTGCTGTGTGAAACTTTAAGCATGATTTTTACCTCATCATCTCGATTACTGGCATTTGCTTTGAGTGTGTTTTCATTTCATACAGCTCTGATTTATGTCTGTGTAATTCATCTTTAATTTACTTTCATGGTACCTATGTAATTTAAATTACTTTGGCAGCTTATTAGAGCGTCAAAATTGTTTTCATATCTAGGTTTCCTACGCTTTCATGTCACTGCGCAATTTACTTTAATAAAACCAACTTCAGATATTAAATCAAGTCATGTTATCGTCTCTGAAAAAACATTATTTCCGCAAATTACTTTGTACTTAATATTTTTTATTGCAATACCGTGTTCATATTCAAATCTAAATGTATTATAATGAAACACAATCATCATAATAATGTTAGATAAACAGGCACTGGAAACTGATTGCGCATTACGTCCGACTGATTACAAAACAACGAGGACTTCCTCCCACGAGTAATTACAGCTGCGACACAAATTACACAAGTAATAACCCAGGAATAATAAACACGCGTTAGTTTATACTATAGTTGCACCAATGGCCGCCCTTGCCGCCACATTTCGTTCTGAATCACACAAAATTATAACTAACTACGTAATTCCCGCTCCGAGAGTAAATTGGCCCATATTTAATTTTGGGAAAATGTAAAAATAAACGTTTTTATTTGTGTAAATAACACAATAAAACTGCGGCCGCCATTACCGGGCGACACGAAATTTGTACGCGCACCAAATTACATAGATACGATCTGTGTCGATGTAATTGTTATTTTACCGTCGTTAGTGCCCCGGATCGCGTAAATTCAGTTAGGGGATATGATTTTTTATTTTTCAAATTCAATATTCAACTTTTTGTTACGGCCGGAAACGGACGCGTTAGAAAAAATTACGCGCATCCGGTCCGGTCGCAGCTTTTGCGCTATTGCAATAACGGTAATTAGTTTTTGATGCGAACGTGATAAAAAATGATGCGTTTGCGATTAATGTGACAATATTAAAGAGTGTGCGGAATAATAAAAAAGTGTTGTCAACTCAATTTTATGTGAATTTTACACGGAAAGAGACGTAACCGAATAAGAAATATAAACTATTTTGGTGTGAACGTGTAGTGTCGGAAATCTGGCTAATGTGTCGAACGGATGACCAATTGTGTCCATTTGCGGTTAAGTAAATCAATCACAAGTCACAATGCATCATATTTTTTCTCAGCCCCGGTCAGCGGTGACTCGATATTCCGGATGTGACTGTCCCTGATTCTTGTCTCGGGTTTCCTTCGTTTTTTCATTTCACCAACTCAATTTAAAACAAATTAGATAGGACGTTCACTCCAGTTCTTGCCCAGTTTTCTTGCCCGACTATCGATTGTGATTTTACGTCGGTTTTTCGAACAAAACGAACAAATAATTCGATTCGACGCTTTGTTTTATTACAAAAGGTACGGTTAATTGGCTAAAGTCAACGGAGTCACTGACTTCAAACAGAATTGGCGGTCAAAGGAAACGCGATTCGATTCGGATAAGTGTTGAAACGTTACAACTGTTAATTCAACTAGTTTCTTGTTAGTCAGTTTGTTTTGATAACTCTATTCATTGATTCTCAGAACTGGCAGATTAATTAGTGGTAATCGAAATGAAATTTCTTCATTGACTTACCTACCTCTTAATAGAAGCAATTTTGTATTGATAAACGCATACCGCAAGTTTTTAAATATGCATTTATAAGATCGGCAATTTAAAAGTAGTAAATCATTGTAATGAAAGTTTAATTGCCAATACTGAGCTTGGTCTACATCGGAATATATCTGAGACTAAATCCTAACTCAATATTTGTTTTAATGACGAGGTAATTGATTGTGCACGCCCGAATCGTGTATCCTCCCGTCCCGAAAACCGTCACGACGCTCTCAAACTCTCAAACACGACCGAGAAATAACTTACTAACGAAATTTAGTCGCCTTTGTATCAGGAGAACAAAAAGCAAATCGAGTTACAGGCCGAAAACAGAGAAAATCAACAAACAAACACCATTACCATGGCCATTTTCGAACGGGATGCGCTCGTGATGATAGCGTTTTTCAGTGTGTCCGTCGATACTCGACAACACGATTTATACACTACCACAGAAATCATAACAGCATCCACTGCTGCATTTATTCGTGAATCATCTTCCTTAATTCATTCCCAACCAGCAGAGGTTCGTTAGACAATTTCATCTCATTTCAACATTTTTTCGAGGCGATGCCACAGGGATTCAATTCACGACTCCTCTTTTTGGCCAGATTCGGTCGGGTTGTGGACTAAACAAACTCGGATTCGTCTCTGAATCGATTGGTCTCGGTTTCGGGTTTAGCTTCAGTCAAGAAGTTAAACATGGTGGGTTTTTATGTCACTACATAGCTTAACGCGGGTGGTGGGAACAAGTACGTCAGATGGTAAATAATGTGGCACAAATATCAAATTAAAATGGGTTAGGTACGGCTTTTTTCCTACTCAGAATTAATGTGGCTAGTGTTTTTCTTAGTTCACCAAAGTGACTTGAATTATTGAGACCCAAAATAAAGGTGAGTGCATAACAATACGCTATCTATTAGGTAGTAATATTACGGCATATTCTAGAACAGCCGATCGAATCTGTAAAATCTCACTGTGTAAACTTTGTTGAATTGAGCTGCCACCCTGCTGGATTGACACCTAATCTGTCTAACCTTCAGAACGACTCCAGTCTAACTGGAACTCAGTACCAGTATTTACATGGAGCAAATGCCCATTTGGCCTCTACAACCCAGTTACTATAGGTAATACGATACCCTGTGATAAGACTATCAGGCTTCTGACGACCCTTAACGATTGTCAAAGATCAACGAATGGTAGTCACGAACAATGGCATATCGTGCTTTCCAAAGCACGGAGGGGTCTTAGTATTTAAAGATGGTTACCCATCCACGGACCAACTTGCAGGAATCGTAGCTTAACCTAATCCATCGACCCGTAAGGCTCTCATGACTTATACAGTCTTTACAAGCTAGGCATTGACATTATTGACAGCTAATTCAGCAAATTCAAATTTAAATCTCCGGACATCGGGCAGACGTCTAAAAGATTAACGACTGAGTATCTGTTAAAAAAACGAGCCAAAGAATGGCTAAGATAATATGCTAATTACTATGCGAAATGTAATCAAAATTATCAAAAGAAAATAATACTAATTCTGACGAGCCGTGTGTGTGGCTTTCTTCATTTGCTGTAACGACTTCCACTACATTTGATCAAGTTTTTTGTTCCTCACAACCAAAAGAATCATGATTAATTATTCGTATTCAACTAAATCAAACTCTAGATGACTTTTATCGCTAATGACAATCGATTACCGACGATTAACTACCCGAAACGTGCAACGACTAAGTATAATTACGAATCCAAACATAGTTTTCTCATAAAAAGGTACCCTCAATCTAATCGGTGTCATTAATTGCCCAACTGTCACTATTTACATTAATCATATAGTAAAAAGGATTCGCTCAGTTAGTTCTGTTAGTACATCGTTTTGTGTATAGGTGTCGCAGTCGACATTAGAAAGCTCGCCTGCGCTAAATCGACTTTTAATTAGTGAGATAAGAGGCTCATTACATCGACATTAGTTGTGCCAACTAACGTTTTTTATGGAACATTTTTAGGGTACAGTGCGTTAAACAAATAGGGTAAACCGTTATGTGGTTAGCACCCTAATTTTATGAGGAGTTTATGACATTTTTATTTGCTTTAATTTAAAATCCCCTATTACATGGGATCGTTTAAAATTCTTGATCTTAAATTTTGAAAATTGAATATTTTTAATCCTGATAATTCATAATGATTGGATTCGCAGACTTTTTAAGAACAATATCAGGCCTAATTCTATCTTAATTTGCAATATGCAATATGATGATAAAAAAAAATTGACACAGACAAAGACTGACCTTAGTTTCTGTTAGGTTTAAATTTATTTATTCTCAAAAAAGACACAAAGTCACTTACATGAGAACAATGCATAAAGTAAATTATTAATATAAAACGTTCGTCACAGACGTTATTGTAGTAATTTTACACACATCCAATACATTCAGCTTTGGGGAAAGGTGGTATTTTTCATTAAATATGCAGCTAATTGTGTTTTGAATGCATGGAATGAGTGCAATTTTTTTAGTTATTGAAGTGAAAACTTCTTTAGCGGCGTTGAGCACTTTTTCTGTAATGGGTATAAAATCTTAAACTCGCGTCAGGACACGTGACCTGATCGAAAAAGCGTAGGACGGATGGAGAGTAGACAGCTATCCCCTCTCTACGGCGGGGCGAATATGTATGCCTGGGCCTACTGTTTCGTTTAGGCGGCGCAGGGCGCTTGCGCGAATGTTCGTCTATGTTACAGCGTGCCACGCGCATCCATGGATGGTGACAGCTGATGGCTCGACCGTCTGTGTAGTGATCACATTGTTGTGTATTCGTAAAATTCGTGAATATAAAGTGCTTAAAATATGGCTGTTAGTCTAGTGGTTAGTGACCCTGACTGCAAAGACTGAGGTCGTGGGTTCGATTCCCACCCAGGACAAATCTTTGTGTGATGAGCACAATCATTTGTTCTGTGTCTGGGTGTAATTTATCTATAATATGTATGTATTTAGAAATATATAAGTATATATATCAGTTGTCTGGTTACCATAATACAGGCTCTGCCTAGTTTGGGATCAGATAACAGTGTGTTGGTAGTCCTAAGATATTTATTTATTTTATTTTTTAAATTGAACAACAAATTATTCCCTAACCATTCCAAAATATCAAACATGCTCAACGTTAATAATCAAGTTTTCACTTCTGCCGGAACTCCCGGAGTGCAATTTTTTTTTTTTTTGCCAAACTGCGTTCTCGTCTTCGGTAAAATCAGAAAACTCTCTGTTAAAAATACCTCGAATTTTCCTATATGTTTGACAAGTTTTTGACATTAGATCGTCGCTGAAATGATCGGCCTTCTGATTGGACCTAATAACGAACTATTCCCATAAGTATTAAGTACATGAAAGCAAAACGGTAGAAACATTTGAAGTACTTTTTGTGATACTTTAGTTATGATTTATTCATTTAACGGACGAATTTTAAGGGATAGATTGTAACAAAAAAATCAAGAACCGAACTAGAGTATTTAGCTAGAATAGCAAATTCTATTTTTATTATGGGAAGCAAAACTGATGTCGACTATTCTGCCAATGTCTCAAGTGAATTGGAAAACCATGTGTGCGTTGTTATAAAAAAAAAAAAACAAAAGAGGAACGCTAAACTTCTTCGATGATACAGATAGGATTAATGTTGATCTTGTGGGGTTAGTACTAGACGCTACTAAGCTTGCATGAATAACTTTACAAAATAGTACTTCAATAGACAGATACTCGATACCCTCATTTCTTTCCGTCGGTGTCGAAGAAGGTGACTAAGGGACTTACTAGAGAATGGGCAGCAGCATTCTCGATGTATTTCACTACCATACTGCGATCGCCAACCGGTCCACCAAGCGTGGCGATTATGGCAAACCCGTACCTCCTTTGGGAAGACCTATGATCAGCAGTGGACGTTTTGTAGGTGAAATAATGATGATGATGAGATAGACGATTTAATCATTCAGATATATTTTCAAACCCACCAATATTGTTTTAATCAACAGCAAAGAACTTCATTAATACCGACTCTACCAGCCGCGGCTTCATAAAGTATCCACGGAATTTATTCCAAAATCCACACGCAATCAAATACTGAAACCAAATTAAGTCATATCTCATGAGCACCTAATATACGGAACCTTTATAAATACGCTACGCACCGGGCGACGCTCACAAATTACGTCAACTTCGTAATATTAGCGTTTCCGAGCACGGCAAGCGAGCGTATCGCGCCCGTAATGTTGTTTTAACAGATGTTAATGGTATTCTTTCTTTATTACCAGCCGTGGAAAATGTCTGCTGCTTACAAAGGAACTTCTAATACGGAACACAGTATGTATCAAGTATTGTCATATTCAGAAAAAACTGAAAACATTTGCCCATGGGACCAACATCGTATTCATTCAAAATTTCAATACCTCATCTGCGTAGCCTTCTCTCAACTGCATATGTTAGGGTCAGCTTCCAGTCTTACCGGTTGCAGCTGAATACAGTATTTTACATGGAGCCACTGCCTCTCTGACCTTCATAACGCAGTTACTGGGCAGTACGTACGATAGATATATCCCTTGCCGACTGTCAAAGATTCACGAATGCCAACCGGGACCATCGTTTTAGCGTTGCTTACCGAGGCACGGAGGACTCTCGGTATGTAAAAATGTTCACCCATGAACGGATCCGTGCGGCTGTTATTACTTAGGCCATCCATAAATTACGTCACACAAATTTCATAATTTTCTGACCCCCCCCCCCCCCCCCCGTCCTTGTCACAGCTGGTCACATTTGTGTTTTTGTCCCTAATGTGACGTCACATATTTTGCAATTTTACATCTAGACATTGAAATTAAAAAAAAAAAAAATCTTTCATAGTTCATATTTCGTGTTTTAATAGTACTTTAAATATGTATATTCAATTTTGAAATGTCACGTCACAAAATTTAGGGCCCCTCCCACCCCCTTGTCCCACAATGTCACAATTCGTCGAACCCCTCCCCCCTTAACGTGTGACGTAATTTATAGATGGCACCTTAGCCACAGAACATGAATTTCCTATTCTACCCAAATGATTGGGACGGCCGATAATTTTTTCGCAATGACAATGATGGTCCCATGGAGAGACCTTGTTCAGTTTATTGGTCTGTACCACCTTTAATATGGCCACACATTTCTGATGCATTCTGAATACTTATTCATACTCAGTAAGTATTTCAATTAGCAAAACAATTGTTGGGTCAGTTACCAGTCGCGTGAAATTTATCGACGAAACTTCTCGTAAAGTGTACTAGCCACCTGATGCAACAGTTTAGAATTTATAATCTGTAAGGCCAGTATTAGCATTGAACTAAGGCACCACTATTCCTGTTTTAAACTATGTAAACGATGCATACGTGAAATGGAAAACGCCTAAGAATCAACAACATGCACTTTTAACGTCCATGATGTCAAAATAAATTGCTTTGAATTTTTATGATGCTATTCGAACGTCAATTTAAATGTTTTTATTTATGCATTTTTAAAACATTGTACACACAGCTATAATTCATTTGTAAAAAGAAAACAAGAATCAATAAATTGTAACGGCTAATTCAAAGATTACGCCCCATTACACGCACTTAGAGATGGAGCGGATCGAGGCAAATGATATGTTCGCGCAGTCCCACGGACGGGTAATCTCGCCAACACATTACGGGACGATTTTCACGGCTAGCTATAATTTAATATAATCCAAAGAAATAGTTGCACTCGTAAAATTTTCGAACTGCTGCATGCGATCGAAACTCGATCAAAATTGGCATCGCAACTCGATTCGTAATTGGAATCAAATTTTTATATCGACTTTATAGCCGTGGAATACAGTCCAAATTTGAAATTGGAATTCTATTTTCTTATAAAATAGGCTTTATGGCAATTTTCGTAGGGATTTCTCGTGAAAGACTAACGTTGCACACAAATGATCGTGATTTCGATAAGCGGATGGTATGTTATCGATCACGACGCTCATGTTTCGATTCGATTTGATTGTGGATCAATGCTTGTTTTGATTTCCAATTCGCGCTTGCGTCGTTTGACGCTAAATAGCGTCACGTAGCCGGCGTTCTTCTCTCTTATTACGTATGCTCGCAATTTTCGTTTTCAATTTGAAATTGCAACGTTGAGGGTTTTTGGTATGTGTGATTCGGTTCTTTGGAACGATCAGAAATATATCGAATGGAAGAACCAAGAAAGAAAAAGGTCTGTTACTGTAGACACCTCGTTATTTGCATGTAAATAGGAGCAAGGATGCTAGATAGTGTTAGGTCCATCTAAGTTTTATTCATATGTATGGGAACTTACAAAAGCCACACAGTTTCGTAAGATTATCAAAACAATCAGAACATTTAGAACAAAAGGCGACCTTCCAAAGTGACAGCGACTACCAAAGCAATTTAACATGGAACTTAACCTCCAATTATTTTGAGTCAAACACACATTACCGAAATGAGATAAACGAATCGAATAGTCCTGCTTGATTATTAGTTATACAATAGCATTATGTGGATCGAAAGTAATAACGTGGTTCTTTTCGAATGAGAAACCGTTTTCACAATCGATTCTAACCTTTGTGGCGCAGCACTACGGACATTTTTGATTCGCTTGGTTAGTTTTCCCTTTGTAAATGGTGTATTTTCGTAATATCGGTCTCAGCGGCCTGACGTCGATAACAGGTTAAGTAAATGACACAAAATGGCGGCTAAGGGCAATAAAAATAATTCGGGACGGACATCTCATATTACTTTTCGAAAATTCAATTTCATTTCCACGCTTACGTTACTTTTTTAATGTTACCCTGTACTTTTATGACTGCAGGAAACAATTCGTAAAGTCAATTTAGTTTTTTGTACAGATGTCTTCATTTTAAATCCAACATTAAATTCCACCATTAAAGACGCATTTAGGTAATTTTAAACTATAATCTGGGGACTATTAAAAGTTGGTATCAAAATAAATAATCGCAGTAAATAAGCTTATGTGAGTCAACATTATTATTTACGTATTAAAGTTTTGATCTGCTTTAAGTGGAGCTAAGCTACTTATTTTTTATAGTTTGTTGGCATATCGTATTTAAATTTTGTCAAAATAGATTTGTATAAAAACTTATTTCAGGTTTTCAGCAAGCAAAGAGTATTTTTTCTTATTTCTGATACTTTTTATAGACATTAACAAATCGAATAAAATAATTATCTAGGCATATGTTTGCTTTGCTTACAAGAAAAGTCTGTACATGAGGTAGGTCTGTTGCACTTTGTGTTCTGTGGTTTCTGCCTACCCCATGAGCAACAGTTTTTAATTTTCCCATACTACATATAGATATGCTATAACATAAGCTTGACTTGCAGCCTATGATAAAACTTTGAAAGCAACCTAAGGTTAGAAACAATTTCTAAAGTAACAAATCAACGCCTGCAACCTACTCAAAACCAGCCAAAAAGTGTCGGACCACACACAGTGAAGGGTTCCGTAGTTGGCATGAATTTATCCCTAGGATGAATTTCACATGTTCTTCTATACATCGATATACGTCACGGTCACTTCTCCAACTAGAAATTTAAGACTGTAATCGCAAAAATATATTTTTTATGTGAAAGAAAAAATCCAAAAATCGTTGTTTTGTAGTTTCATACTACAAATTAACAATATTAAACTTTTTTCTTTACTTCTTACCTTCCATCTTGCTAAGTTTCATAATTCTAGGTCAACGAAAAGTACCCCATAGGTTTTGATTTATTTGCGAGTATCAAAATATGTTGACTTAGAAGCTTAATTTTTTTAGACTTCAGGGGCCATAGATCTACGTATTTGTTATTTATTTTGTACTTGATAGGTATCCAGTAGAGTTCCAGACAAAAAGCGTTTTGACCGACTGACAGACGGGCGGTTGGACGGACAACGAAGTGATTCTATGATGGTTCTGTGTTTTCTATTTGAGTTATAGAACCCTAAAAGATCCAGGAAACAGACAGACTCATACAATTTTAAAAGCTCCTAAAGTCAAAAAACCCTTGTAAGCGTTGAAATGGCCATATAAACTGTTCCTAATACTTCATAACAAGGCATTGGACGTGACATCCGCCACATCCAACCTTCCTCAAATTATTTTTTATCAATGATTCAAAAATTACAGAGGAAATGCTAAAGAAATTGATAAGCAATGATGTGATCCTAATTTAACACAATTATGTTTATTGATTCATATACTTAGGCATCGTTCTGAGAAAACCGGTGTTTTGAAGGTTCTAGATCGAATTTGGGGATTTTAGTTTTGAAATTGATTCATTCATTCAAGGATTCGTCTGATCATGTGTGGGATGGTGACCTTTTGTCACATTAACCCTTTATAGGACGGGCCAGTAAACTAACAGTCATTTCAAGGTACCTAGGACCTTGAAGTGGACGGTAACTTCTTCACTCTTCACTGTTTGCCGTCCTGACAGCTCATATAAAGTGACCAGTAAACTGAACAGTGAATAGTGAAGAAGTGACCATCCACTTCAAGGTCCTAGGTATCTTAAATGACTAACCAGTTTACTGGCCACTTTATATGAGCCGTCCTATAAAGGGCTAAAGGTTTCATATTAGTTTACTGGTTGTTGGAATGCCTAATGGGCTGGATCGTTGTCCGATGGAATGGTGGTAGGACTGGGACAACTGCTTCCGTGTGGTGCTGGACGAACAGAATAACACCACACCATTTCTTCTCAGGGGTGTCGTAAGAGGCTACTAAGGGACTTAGCAGAGAATGGGCAGCAGCGTTCTCTATGCATTTTACCACCATACTGCAATCGCCTACCCGGCTGCCAAGCTAGGCGATTATGGCAAAGCCCCCATCAAACTAGAGGAGGCCTATGTCCAAAAGTGGATGTCTTGTGGCAGAAATGATGATGATGAAGTAATTTTAATTTTAGAAATACTCTAAATTATTATAATATAAAAAAATAATCTAAACGCACGACGACATCGCGGCAGGCCGAGACGAAGATGGCGGGATGAGCTTGACTCCTACCGAAAGGACTGGCCAGCACTAGCAAAAGACAGAAATTTGTGGAAAAGGGAGAGGGAGGCCTTTGCCTTGCAGTGGGACAGTATAGGCTAGTTAGATTAGATTAAATAGAATACTCTATCTCGATGATGTTCCTATTCAAATTTATTTTCGTTTTTCAAATTTGGCTTAGTTTGAAATTAACTTCTGACCTGGATAAAATAACATTCTATTACTGATAACGATAGAGAAGTCTAAAATGTAGTGGATTTACATAAGCTACCGAAAGACATTATACTTATACATTTTGTCAATCTTGTTGAAAGTTCTTGTCAAAATATGAAACCCTTAGAATGTGGCTGCTAGTTGTCTAGGTCTTATATTTTATTGGTTGCAGCCCTAATCATCTGCCTAGCCTTTTTCAAAGGTGGTTGTTATCGGCTTCCAGTCAAACAGACCACAACTATGCTGCCATCTGGTTAACGACTGCCTACATGATATCCACAACTAAGTTACTGGATAATACGATAGATACTGCTTGGTAAGGCATGGTTACCTGATTTTCAGGTTTTGGATGACCCATAACGACAGTCATAGATTCATGAATGACAGCCGGGACCAACAGCTCGTGCTTTCCGAGGCACTTGGAGGTTTTGTTATACAAAAATGGTCACTCATCCACGGACCAACCGCGACAACATGATCGATCGACCTGTGTGGCTGTGATTAATTAGCAACAGGCTGGTTGGTGTTTTGGTTGCATCCTTGCAAACACAGAACACATAATCAACCTTTAAAACTCCTACTACTGGGACACATGCCTTCTCTCTACGAGAGTGTACCTCAACATTAATGGTAAAAATCACAATATTGGTTTAATCATCATCATCATCAGCCTATAGCAATCTACTGCTGGATATAGGCCTCCCGAATTGCACGCCATTCAGCTCGATTTTCAGCAACTCTCTTCCAGCTGCTACCAGCCACCCTGCGAAGATCGTCGCTCCACCTAGCCTGAGAGCGTCCTACCTTACGTTTGCCGATTCGCGGTCTCCACTCAAGAACACGTCTACCCTCGGTCATCGGTTCGACGGCTAATGTGGCCGGCCCATTACCACTAAAGCTTGTTAATCCTATGAGCTATGTCGACAACTTTGGTTCTCTGCCGGATCACCTCATTCCGGATTCTCTCCCTCAGAGATACTCCAAGCATAGCTCGTTTCATAGCTCGCTGAGCGACTTGGAGCGATTGGTTTAATATTTCTGCATAAATAGCAAGTAACATCTGGCACAAAGCTACGGTCGTTACGGGTACTCAGATACCCAAAAGTCTTACCAAGGGGTATCGTATTACCCAGTAACTGGGTTGTAAAGGTCAGTTAGGGAGTAGCTTCATGTAAAATACTGGTATTCAGCTGTATCCGGTTAGACTGTAGCCAACCCCAACATAGTTGGGAAAAGGCTAGGCAGATGATGATGGTGATGATCAGGCACAAAGCTATTGTTAAATAAACTAAGCTAAACCAGTAGCATGTTGCCTGTCTACCAACCAGACATTACACTTAAAAGGCACTTCATGAAGATTGCAGTTGAAGTCTCCACTTTTCCTGCCAGGGTCGCGAGATTGTTCAAACGACATACCGTGGCCCTGACATATAGGTAACTGAAGGAACACGGGTAGGTTTTAGTCAGTAAAAGTCTGACACCCCCTCCCGCTCCGCCCAGAACGGGAGAAGTCATTTGATGATTTCCCATCCAGAAAAAAAGTCTCCACTTTTATCGTAATTTTTATTGTTCCCTTTATTGTTTCGCGAACATACGTAAATACAAATTCGCAGCTGTTACAAACAATTCTCGTACCTAGTGGTTAAACGGCACAGTTATCGAATAACATGGCCCAGTAACTCCGGCCGACTTTCATTGTAATGACGACTTCGGTTAAATAAATAAACGTAAACTGCTATTCATTAGGGCTGACCTAATGCGCAAGTGCGAGCCTTAATTAATTAAAAAGTTCATTATTTTCTTTAAGTCAATATAAAAGAAAGCTAAAAAACGTTGTTAGTTCTTTATCTTTTCGTGACAGAGTGTGGCTAGTGTGAAGTTTGAAAAAATACGGCGATTTTTCTTCGAAACACCGCAAATTTATTAGTCTCTAGCTCTAATAGAAACGTTGTTAAGTGTACAGCAGCAATTTATCATTCGGATATAAATGCGAAGGACAAGAACTTTAAAAAAAGCTAACCCAAAAGTGCTAAATTTACCCAACCGTGTCGCTTGACTCTCACGCAAGCTAAATTGTAGCTACACAATAAATTTTCAGACTTGGTTGATATTTGACGAACCCGATGGTAACCTTTAGACGCAATAATTGAACATTCATATTCAACTGAATAATAGTGATCATTTTATATTTTATGTTAATGATTCATAATTGTTTTAAAACACTCGAACAACACTTTTGATTACAAAAAAGACCTGTCGACTAAATGAAAGAGAAGACATCCATTTTTTCCCCGATGCACGCGAGGACTTTTTGTAGCATGACAACCGCGTTATCTAGGTATGTAAAACTGACAACCCTAAGCAGACACGCAGTTTGAGCACACAATGAAGCGAGGTGCAAGGGAGGGGAAGCCGAAAGGGGGGGAGGTGTGAATTGCTCACGCGCATACAAAAGTTAAATAAACAATCCGTCGCAGGAACCACGCTCACTTGCGACTGAATTGCCCGGCCTTAGTCCGTCAAAGCGGGTTCATAACAAATTGATTTTTTTATCCAAACGACATTAGGACAGCCATTGATGTTGGGAAGGTTCGCTGGTGACAATTGACGGGGATTTTATTTGAATTACCGTGCTTTCAAATATACATTAAAATGCGATTACGAGTTTGCCGGTAAGTTAAATATGGTGTAGATGTATTTCAACTGGCAAATAAATACAATATTCCTGTTAACATTAGAGTCATCATGTCGTACTTGGACAGTGATGATGATGTAGTATGCAAATTAAATAAAAATCAAGAGAAAATTACAAGTGTCAAAAGTAGCAGGAAAAATGACAGTTATTGAATGATCTTAAATATTTTGACACAGTTTGTAATAGTCGTTCAAAACAACTGACAGTTGTTTGTATTACGTTACAAGAATGCCATAAATATGATTTGAATATATGACAAATTTAAGTTGATAGTAAATTCTATCGCTTACCAATCACGTTCTTTGGCTTTAAAATTTAACTAGCTTTTGCCAGCGGCTCCAGCCGCGTATAGGTCTAACTTAATCACACGGGAACGTACTACTGGTATGAAAATTCCACCTATTTGTTAGTCCAGGTTTTGAAACATCAGTGTGCCAGATTTCATCGAAATCCGTTTGGCCATTTTTGCGCAACAGAGTAGCAAACATACAAATTTTATAATATTACTAGGATGGATAACATTTCTTTATAGATGCATATCCAAGACAATAACCATAACACTTAACCTGCTCTTTGTCAGTCAGTGCATTTTTTTATACACCAGTCCATAGGTCCCCTAGGCATCATGGACAGACTTTATCTATTTCATTATAATAGTATCTAACTCGTTTACGTAGATAGACATGCTCAATCGATTACAATATTGCCATAAACATTCCCTAACGATATGTAACAAGTTTTTATCACATCGTATTTTTTCCTGTCTCCGAACAATTATCTACTGTTGATACTAACAAACGAAACTAAAGTGTTAATTAAGTTAATGCAATTATGAGATCATATTGGACTATGTAACGGACACCATCGCAAACTTAGAAAAACACCCGAAAATTGATACACCAAACCCTTGTTCTAACGACACAAAGTTGAAAATGCAGTGAGTTTTTTTTACAAAACTGAAGATGTTCACTTGTTTTTCCTGTCCTGCACAAGTGGCGAAGCCGACCTTTTCAAAAGAGGGAAAAAATGTTGTTGAACAAGTAAGTGAATGGTACATTCGTGAAATGCCAGCTGCCAAGTCGAATGGTGGCCATAATAACCGTATTGTGACACTGTCGGTTGGACAAAGGACGCGAGTCAATCAGTCCCGTGCCATAATTATTGCCTGCTGCACTGAATGGACGCTTCTCTTTGGATTTTATAATTGATGGTGGCGGTTTAGGGTTCCGTATGCAGGTCTGGGTGTACGTAATTCAGTTGTGGTTAGCTGTTGAATACTTTTCGGTTGATGGTTCTTTGCGTCATACTACGTAGATGGCTTATGTGAGCCAGCCGTTTTATGAGGAGTCAAACTGACTCCTAATAAAACGGCTGGCTCACATAAGCAAAGAACAAAAATCATCGTCATCATCTGCCTAGCGTTTTTCAAACTATAGTGAGGCTTTTTTGTTTGTTTTCAAAAATGGGAAGATGACTTCAAAACCACTGTAAGAGGGGAAAACTGCAAAGCAATCTGGAAACTTTTGATGTCTAAACCTTTAATTTAAACAAATTGTAACACCAGATTTCAAGTTTACTAATGAAGGCTATTTGAAATTGAGGTCTTCTGGTCTAAACGGATACACCAGGGACCAGAAGTGCAATAATATCATTCAACATTTCAGCCGAAAGACTTCCATCGCTGGACATATGCGTCCCCCAAAGGGGGAGTTTGCCAGAAATGCCACGCTTGGCAGGCGGGTTAGCGATCGCAGTATGGTGTTAAAATGCAAAGAGAACGCTGCTGTCCATTCTCTAGTAAATCCCTTAGTTGCCTTCTAC
Source organism: Aporophyla nigra (assembly GCA_947507805.1). Lineage (NCBI taxonomy): Eukaryota > Metazoa > Arthropoda > Insecta > Lepidoptera > Noctuidae > Aporophyla > Aporophyla nigra. The sequence continues at coordinate 19,192,195 of OX382302.1, read as the reverse complement.
GACACACACGGGAAGAAATGGGATAGTGCTATTTTCTTAACGTCCAAGCACCACATGAAACAGAGAAGTGTGTAAAGGCGTTGTTGTAAATAACCATTTACAAAAACGCCATAGCAAGCAAGTTGGCGTACTATCGAAAACCGATTGCATAAAACACAAATGCACAAAAAAATTATAACACCTGTATTTCTTGGCACATTAACTAGCTTCCAGTTTAGTATTCCCATTCGCGTATGATATCAGGGCCGTTATCGACAGCTCGTTCTGAATGAGACATCAATAGCTACACAATCTGTGGCAGGTTCGTAATGGCCGCCCGCACGCGATCCCTAACTATTGCGTTAGAATTGTTGGCCATAGGTTTTGATATATGTATTATAGTGGTCTTTATTCTACTGAATTGTGGTTTATGTTCCTGGGTGTTTTGACGAGGATAAAGTCGAAGGTGGTGTGTTTCTGTGGGTGAATAACTTGCGATGAAGAGACAAGGGCAGTTGGACAGGATAGATAGTCTTTTGAAGCGTTTACCTAACCTGATTCTGGCGTCTCTAGTCCGATTGCAACTCAAACTCACAACAAAATAGTTGTATATGTAGTTAAGGTCATTAAAAATCTTCATCACTGTTTTGAAATAGTTTTGATGTTTTGACAAAATAACAAAACTGTTCTGCTTGCAGATATAATTATTTTGACTCTTGCGGTCTGTTTAAACCACGTTTAGATTACTAAACCTGCAATGACACATATTTAAAATATTTTGAAACATAGTAAATACTTACCTACATAACATTGTAGCATGTTCATCTACCTAGCTATAAATATTATGTTTATATAATTTTCACTCCATGATAGAATAAAATACATTGTAACTTTTATCATTTTACGTCGAACACGGACTGGCGGAAAAATTTTAACAATGGAACGCGCGTGTTCTTTTTTTCTGCCTAGTGTTTCTGGTTAAATTCTAATAAAGCCTTGTGTAACCATTCCAAATATTTTGAAACAACATTATATGACCAAGGAAATTATCTGATAATTATTATTTAAGTTGTGCTCGTAAAATAGTTATATTTTTAAGCAAATTTCTATTTGAATTATGGAACTCTTCTCCGAATTTCAATAAGACTTTTTTTTTAACTAATTTCTTTTCAAATATACTTTAAGAGACTCATTTCTTTTTGAGGCTGTATGGTTTGATGACCATTGCCTTATTGTGGGTGTCGACTGACCTGTTAGTCTAGTGGTTAGTGACCCTGACTGCTAAGACTGAGGTCGTGGGTTCGAATCCCACCCAGGACAAATGTTGTGTGATGAGCACAATCATTTGTTCTGTGTCTGGGTGTAATTTATCTATAATATGTATGTATTTAGAAATATATAAGTATATTTATCAGTTGTCTGGTTACCATAATACAGGCTCTGGCTAGTTTGGGATCAGATAACGGTGTGTTGGTTGTCCTAACATATATTTATATATTTTATATTTATTTATACGGGCGAATATTTGAACCTCACAAATTAAAGATCTTTGATTTCATCAACTAATGTCAACTCTAAACTAATTTTATTTACGAGTGGTTACTTTCAAGTTTTCAACGTTCTTTTAACAACAGCTTTTACATGTTGCGAAACTTTGCCAAACCGAAGACCATAAACAATAAACCATATTTATCTCATTATAGTTTTCAACTAACTTTCGATCGCTTTCAACCGGATAATATTTCTTTGTGGACGACGACACAAATGTGCTTTTCCTCATTCACATAACTTTTACACCAGTCAGCGGTAAGTTAAACGGAGAACTAGGAAAGCGTTCAAGTTAATTTTATTCGTGTTCCCTCAGTTAGTAAGCTATTAGTTAACTCTGTTTAAGTTTTACTCACGCGAAGTTAAGTTGTAGTTATTTGTGTTGGAAAACCAATGATAGGCCGCCATTGGAGTTTTTCTTTTTAAGTGTTACCCTAGTTTTTTCAAAGTGGGGTTAAATTACCGTAGTGTTGTTGTTGAGTTTTATTTTGTTGCTTATGGCACGTTTTTATAGAATAGCGGTATTGGATCGAGTTTGTTTTTTGATGAAAACTTTATAGATTTGTATCAAGGTTAGCACATTTAACGTGATTTTCAATGCAGTAAGTAGGCAAGATATTTAAAGAAAGAAAGATGAAAGAAAAATGTGTTTATTGGCATTATATTATTAAAAACACAGCCTTTACTTTATAAGCTACCACTCATATTTTTAAGCGACGAAAAAAAACGGAGGAGGTTATCAATTCGACGCGTATATTTTTTTTTCTGTTTCTTTGTAATGTAAGACCACGCATAACTTTTTACGTAGTAGTCCGATTGTGATAATTCTTTCTTTCTTTTTATTGGAAAGGGTATACTCCGAGGGTGGTCCCATATAAATTTGGAAAACAAAATCAAACTCTAAGGGTCAGAAAACAGGGGACGATTGATTGTTCACTCACTGATTGTAATGTATAACCACGCATAACTTTATACAGATTAGTCCGATTTTGATAATTCTTTTTTCATTGGATAGGGTATATCTTACCAAGTATTATTAGTACATTAAAGCCACAAAAAATTATAAAATAAAAACTTTTTAACAAAAAAATTAAACCGCCGAAAAAGCTGAAAAGCAAAAAATAATAAACCTTAAAATTATGAGTCGGCGCTTTGAGTGATCTTTGTTCATTGATTTTTCAGCGCCGACTCAAAATTTTAAGGTTTATTATTTTTTGCTTTTCAGCTTTTTCGGCGGTTTAATTTTTTTGTTAAAAAGTTTTTTTCTGTATGGTGCCGGACATAAAGAAAGCACCATCCCCGTTTCTTCATGTGGATGTCGTAACAGGCGACTAAGGGACTTACTAGAGTATGGGCAGCAGCGTTCTCTATGCATTTTACTACGATACTGCAATCGCCAACCTGTCTGCCAAGCGTGGCGGTTATGGCAATCCCCCCTAATTTGAGGGAGGCGCGGTCCGAGAGGGGGGGTTCTAGGGGTCATGACCCCCAAAGACAGTCATGCTGTCGAAACCCTGAACGATTTGCCTGTCTTACTATCTTAAAATTGTTCTCACTTGAGCCACGGAGACTCCGATGGACATTTGCAAAAAGATTATAACCCGGGACATCATTCTGATCAGCAGCGCTTGCGACTACTAGACCAAAGAGGATTTACCTTCCTAAATATATTCTTCAGTACTCATGGTGACCCCCCCAAAATGTTAGGCTGCGACCGCGCCTGATTTGAGGGAGGCCCATGGGCCTGGACATGTCCAGCAGTGAACGTTTTACGACTGAAATGATCATGATATCTCGTGTTATTTTTTTTGTTTTGACCTTCCGGTAATACTTCATTGGTACTGAGTATATAGGAATATAAAACCAAAAAAAATATGGTTAATATCCCATTCTATCCGACTAATATTACAAAATTGTGAAACTTACGATGTTTGTAACTGAATAAGGATTGAACAGCTGTACCGATTTAGATTAAATCTAGCACAGAGGTCAACTATGACCAGGATTCATACTTAAAAGTTACTTTTTGTTTGAGTACCTATTAATGTAGTAGTTTTTACTACATGACTGTAGTAGAAGAATTTCCATGAAGGTTTTACTTACATTTTCCTAGTAAACTCGCTTTTCGCCGGTCTGCAGGTGACTTAAGAATGCCCCAGGATGGAAACCGCGTTCAACAACTAAATATTACCAGCCTATTATTGTCTCACTGCACTCATTCATAGCAGGCATGAACACCACGGTTGTTCAAGACGGGTTGACAATTTCAGACTAAATATTAACTACTACTAGAATGCCAACTCTCGTAAATAAAAACCTTCAAAATCTAGTCGCAGTCTCATCTCAGCCACAATCAAATGTCAAAAACTTGCCAAAATTGTATGGAAGCTCGAGGTATTTTTGACAGATTTAGACTGAGATCCGACCGTGAACGTTCTTAAAATTAAGAAGATTGCCCCTTTGATGTCACCACGATGGTTATCCTTGACCAATGTCACTAATGTCAAAGTCAAAGTCAGAAAGTACATGTAAATTGAAAAACTCCTACACAGTTGTGCACGCTAATAATAGAACTAGATAAAACAGGTTTACCAAAGAAAATGCGCCTACAATTTCCCGCCTAATACCGAGCCCAATTACACATTTTCCAATTAAAGTTTCAGCGCGTTCCAGACATGTTGGCAAATTAAATTTGTTCAGCTGATTAGCGGCGGTTCATGAAGTTATTTCAGCTGTTTATCGTTCGTTTGCATGCGCGCGCTTTACTCGAAAACTGTTCGTGGTGACGACGTAAATGTGGGGGTTGGTGCAAGTTATAAGGGTTTATACGGGTGGCGTTGACATCGACACGCGAACCTTACTTAACCATGAATTCTGTACATGATAAAATATCAAACAAAAAAAATTGCTATTTCATAGAAAAGTACAATACCCGAAAAGTTCTTCAGAAAGGTCAGGTGCGTAGTATCTACTCGCAACCGGCGTGTGTGTATGACCAATTGTATGAACCTAAACGAGGCAAAAGAAGTGTGTAGAGATCGTAGCAGGTGACGTTCCGTGGTTTCTGCCTACCCCCATGGGAAAAAGGCGTGATTGTATGTATGTATGTACAATACCCGATTAGGTATTGTACTTTTCTATCAAGGTTTAGTGATCGTAGTTTTTGTCAATAAAAAAGATTTTGCTTGTTTCGTTACCAAAAACGTAAGCAAATCCGCTTTCGAAATATTTAGGGATGTCTAGTACTTAAAAACATAAATATTGATTCTGATATGCTTTTGACAAGAAGTTAAGGTGAAAAGCAACTTATTGCAAAAAATAAAAGCTACTAGTGAATGCAGTGTCAGATATCACGCAGATCGCTCCAATGAAAGTAGAAAAGGTATGTTCTTTAACTTATATTTTCTACGGTGTAATATTTGTCATATTTTGTGCATGTACATACTCACATAAAGTCACGTCTCTTCCCATAAAGGTAATCAGAAAGTATAGGTTACTCCAGAACGCCATCTGCTACGATATTTACGTACTCCTTTTGCTTCTTTTACGTTCATACATCTGGTCTTACCATACATTTACACAATCGTGTTCGCCTTTCGTCTCGTCGCTCGACGAACATTCGACGACACATTCGTAAACGAGTGCCGTCCCAAACTACTGTTCACACAATCGCAGTGTGGTTTATTTTGTCATTCCCTCACAAACATGGAGAGGGAGGCCTATGTCCAGCAGGGGACGTCATTCGGCAGAAATGATGATGATGACACAAACATGGAGGACGTGAAAATAATTGCGTCTACACATCCTGTAGAGTCGAGCGCTAGCTTGTCAACTGAATGCAGGCGAATTTGTAAACAATAAGTTCGTGTTGCCCTTTGATTCGCGTCCGAAAAACCGCTCTCAACGCGAATGCTCGAATCGCGAGCCGAGGCACGAGGCGAATAGCGAGCGCACTGTTTACATATGCATGTTCGTTATTCGCCTCGCTATTCGCCTCGCGATTTGCACGAATGTGTAAATGTGGCATAACAAGCACGCCGGTTGACTATACGCACCTAAACTTTTTGTGCATGCTCATCATCATCATTTCAGCCGAAAGACGTTTCACTTCAGACTGCTGAACATAAGCCTCCTCCAAACGGGGGCTTGCTATGAACGATATAATCTATTTTTAATCTTCAAACGACGTTATCTTGTATCAATGAAGTCAATGCATGACACGTGTGATAAGTAGTAAGAAAACCGCTCTAAGTTCACAACTTGTACCATAATGATTTCCTTATAATTGGTGGGTTAAAGTCGGCTTGTTCTTACAAATTGTTTATTTCGGTGTAACGAGCGGCCCAGGCTGGCAACAGCTACGTCTAATTATGTAAAGTAGGGAAGTTATATGATCGTAACTAGTTAGCTTACGGCTCACCGTGAGAACGAAGTTAAATAGGGTGCTAGGATTATTTTCGTGCGGATTTTATTGGTTATGTAAACATGGTCCTTATTTTATACGAGTTCTAGTTTATATTTGTTGCAGGACGTTATATTATTATGTTCTTTTAATAGTTCACAGCTGGACATAGTAGTCGTTGTGGTATACAATGTAGATGTAAGCTTCTTGGATTTAAAACTTTGTAAGAGGATATTGTATATACTCGTATTAGTCCGTGTAGTGCCGAACGTAAAGAATATTATCCTCCCATTTTTGTTTCTTCTCGTGGTTGTCGTAAAATGCAACTAAGGGACTTACAAACAATGGGCAGCAACGTTCTCTATGTATTTTACCATCATACTGAGATTCCCAAACCGCTTGCCACGCGTGGCGATTATGGCAAAGCTCCCCAAATTGGGGAAGGCCTAAGTCCAGCAGTGCTTTTTATTCTAAAGTATTAATATTTATCTTTACTGTGCAACTACTTGCCTCGAGTTCAGAGCCGTCATCGGGTTCCACCGCAGATTATAATCTACCAATGACTACTACCTAAATACAGCGAAAAGTGCAAAGGCGCCAGATTTCCACAGTCTATAAATCGTACAGTCGTCCGACGAAGACGTCTAGACAGGGCAATCGTGCGGGGCGTGAGGGGCGAGACGGGGTAAGGGCGCTCCCGAACTGCATACGCTACCGTGTTAGTAGTTCGGGAGAAAACTTTCAGGGCTATCGTGTGTCACTTTATTTTTGTTTTAATTAATTTATAATAATTTTATTAAAATGATACGACGTGTGCTGTGAAGGATTGCAAGTCGTCATCTTACATTAATAAAGAATTGAGATTTCATCAATTGCCGCGCATGGATGAAAGGTAAACAAATAAATAAAATATTGTTTATTTGATAGAAAGCCAACATGGCGGCGCGGCGTGTAGCCGATATTTATTTATTGTGCGGCGGCCAAGATGTCGCCGATTAAAACTTGCAAATTTTTCGTCATGGGTATCATTTTCATGGTTTTAGAGGTCGCTAAAACCGACTATCGGGTCAAAATTAAAATCCAAGGTGGCGCAACGAAAATTTGCAAATTTTTCGTCATGGGTGTCATTTTCAAGATTTGCGAAATCCCTACAAATAAAAATGGGATTAAATATAATGACCACCATAAAATGCTTTGATACCCTTAGTTGTTTTACCAAAAAAAATTTTTTACAAAAAAAAAACAACCGACTTCCTTAAATACACTACAAAGTGAAAAATAACTTTAATTTCGGGAAGTCGGTGTCTTAGGATCTGTATTTATGGTTTTTTTGCCACCGACTTCCGAAATTAAAGTTATTTTTCACTTTGTAGTGTTTTTAAGGAAGTCGGTTGTTTTTTTTTTGTAAAAAAGTTTTTATTTTTAATTTTTTAGTTTTGGTATTCACCTCGCACTAATTCCAAACAAACAATGCATATTTACGCGATAGCAGACATCGCGGTTGATTTGCTGTCATTTTTTAAAGAGTTCTGGTGTCTGTCCCCCGAACTCATCATCAGATCTATATGAAAATTATATGGGACCATTTCGGAATAAACCCCTTTCGAACAAAAAAAAGAATTTTGCAAATCCGTCTATATATGACGGAGTTATGGCCGGACACACATAAAAAAAAAAAAAAACATATAAACATCCGAATTGAGATTTAAAGAGTTCCGGTGTCTGTCCCCCGAACTCATCATCAGATCTATATGAAAATTATATGGGACCATTTCGGCATAAACCCCTTTCGAACAAAAAAAGAATTTTGCAAATCGTCTATATATGACGGAGTTATGGCCGAAAATACATTAAAAAAAAAAACATATAAACATCCGAATTGAGAACCTCCTCCTTTTTGAAGTCGGTTAAAAATATATACTTGACACCAGAAACATAAAGTCTAAAATTACAATAGTACTAGCTATTTTAGTCACGACTGCATTTCAAAATGTATTCGAACACCAAATGTAGTAAATGATCACCAAATCTTAATAATTGGGTGTACTACGTGAGCTCGACAAATGAATGTGCGAATAACACTTGTGCGACACACTCAAGCTCACTAGGTTAGGTTAGGTTAAAACTGTGACCTCCTATGCACGAGCCGAGCGAGCGAAGCGAGCAGTGCCGCGTCAGCGGCCGGCGAGTGCTTGAAACGACTAGATTCAGTGTGTCGCACAAGCGTGCATTCGAACTATGGTGAGTTGCAGTACAGTTTTGTCGCACAAGCGTTATTCGCACATCCATTTGTCGAGCTCACGTAGTACACTCTTAATAATTTGGTGTTCATTAACTATTTTTGGGTTAACAATGATTTTTTTGGAGTCAGTTTGCTTAAATAGGATAGCAAGATGTAAAAACTTTGGTGATAGTTTTACATTGAAATGCTGGTTTAATTTTGGTGATCATTTACTACTTTTGGATTAACAATGATTTATTTGGAGTCATTTTGCTTAAATAGAATATCGAGATGTTAAAACTTTGGTTATAATTTTACATTAAAATGCGGGTTTAATTTTGGTGATCATTTACTCTTTTTGTCTGTTATATGTTACTATATCTGCTGGTAAGTTAAACATAAGCCAATAAAAATGAGGTCAAGTGTCTTTCGCGGAAATGTCTATCGTGCAAGTGTACCTGACCCAGGATGGAGGACATTTTTTGAAAAAAAAAAAATAGTTATGCGTGTCAATTTTGTGATTTCTTGGGGTGAAGATTATGAAAATAACATCAATTTTCAAATCCAAGATGGCAGATATTTCTCTAAATGAAATTTAATTTAGAGAAATATCCGCCATCTTGGATTGTGACATGTGTTTGTCTCAACCTCAATCTAGAATTGTATATTTTTGCGTGTCAGACCATAGACGAAGCACATTAATATTATATAATAGTTCCTGTATTACAAATTTCAGATGCAAATTATGGTTAGAAGCTTGGAGAAGACCTGATTTATTTGGAAGAACTTTCGAAAGTCTAAAGAATAAATTACTTGATTTAACCTAAACAAATAAATAAACAAACAGCTAAATAAAACTGTTTAAAAAACGGTATTTTTGCTAATTGTTAATTATTGTTAATGATAATATTGATCTAAAATAAATTTAAAAAAGTTTACTTGAGACAACCCTAGCTGTTGCGACAATGCCTACACGTTGTCGGCATTTACAAGGAGATCAAAGGCGTCGTCCTACTGTATGTTTTTATACTGTGACATTTCTATCAGTGATCTCTTTCTTTCTTTTTCTTTCTTTGTATCTTCTGATTAGTAGCTAACAGATAATCTAACACATTTCCTTATACAACCATCTGAATTTAACAAAAGCTTATAGTTAACTAGCTATTGCCAGCGGCTTCGCCCGCGTGGAGTTCGGAAATTATCCCGCAGGAACGCACTACCGCGATAAAAAGTACCCTATGAGGTTAATCGAGGTTATAAATTATCTGTGTGCCAAATTTCATCTACATCCGATTAGTAGTTTTTGCGTGAGAGAGTAACAAATATCCATACTCACAAACCTTCCATTATAATATGTATTAGTAGGATGAGCTTGCAGAACAGGTTAAAGACATAATTGTGAGCGATTATTCTTTCACTTATCTCTGCCATATTTAGAAGCTAAACACTCGAGTTAATGATCTTTCCTTATCTACAAAGTCTAGCGCTAATGTTTGATTTAACAGCTGGTAAATGCAGGTTGGCAGTCAATTAACTTTGCCATGTAGGATGTCTTGTGTAGATGTAATTGAATACTTATCACTAAAGGTTCATAGTGTGCTTGTTAGTCTAGTGGTTAGTGACCCTGACTGTTAAGGCTGAGGTCGTGGGTTCGATTCCCACCCAGGACAAATCTTTGTGTAATGAGCACAATCATTAGTTCTGTGCCTGGGTGTAATTTATCTATAACTAGCTGACCCGACAGACGTTATCCTGTCTCTTTGATGATATTTGAGCACTCATTCTGTCAATTCTATGTCAAATGTCATAATGTTACATTAAAAAAGTTTACTTTGTCCTATTATATGGTTGTTAAGTATTCTTAATTAAGTGTTCTTAAATTTTCTAATTTTCCGCGCAATTTTTTAATTTTTTTTCTTTCATAAGAACCTTCTCCTGACAATTACAAACACAACAACAACAAAAAAAGTGAAATCGGTCCAGTCGTTCACGCGTGATGGCGTGACCAAGGGAAATAGGGATTCATTTTTATATATATAGATATATTTGTATGTATTTAGAAATATTTAAGTATGTTTATCAGTTGTCTAGTTGCCATAGTACAAGCTCTGCCTAGTTTGGGATCAGATAACAATGTTTTGGTTGTCCTAAGATATTATTATTACTATAGATGGGTCGGAACGGAACCAAAGTATATGTTTTATGTTCCATGAGAGAATTCATTGCATACGGTGGAGGTGTGCCCTGCCTGGGCGGAGCACCGCCGTGTCCTCGTGGAGGCGATCGGCGGCGGCGACCTCTCGCGTCCGACCCTGGTGCGAGCCATGGTACGGAGCGAGAGGGCATGGGAAGCCGTCACCTCCTTCTGCGAAACAGTAATGCTCGCGAAAGAGGAGGCGGGCGCGTGAGGGAGTGGCAGTCTCTGCGCCCTCACGTCCCTAGCCGCCGCAGGAGGAGACGCCCCGGGCGTCGGGAGTCTATAGCGGACTCCCGGCCACCGTAGGCGCGAGCTTGCGGGCGGCGAGCAATGGGTAGCTCGCCGCCCGGTAAGGACCAGGCTCGGGTCGACGGCGCGTAGTGTTCCACGCGCGCCTCAAAGAGATGTCAGCAGCACTGAAGGGGTCTGCTAGGACCGACGCCGGCCAGGGTCGCGAGATTGTTCGAAAGAGATACCGTGACCCTGGCACATGGGCAACTGAAGGAACACGGGTGGGTTTTAGTCAGTAAAATCTGACACGCCCTCCCGCTCCGCCCAGAGCGGGAGAAGTGATTTGATGATTTCCCATCCAGAAAAAAAAAAAAAAAAAGGACGACTTCGAGTCCAACCGGATGCAGCCAAACACTAGTATTTTACATAGAGCGAAAGGCGTACAGTGTGACGTCAAAATAAAAGAATAGCACCAGCCCATTTCTTCCCGTGGGTGTCGTAAGAGGCGACTAAGGGATATACTAGAGAATGGGCAGCAGCGTTCTCTATACATTGCAACTTATCATACTGCGATGCCGCCAGCCAAGCGTGGCGATTATGGCAACCCATCCAAATGACAAGCACCATAAATAAATTGCCTAAACACTTCAGCTAATAATCTTTCCTTATCTACAAAGTCTAGCGTTAATGTTTGGTTTAACAGCTGGTAAATGCAGGTTGGTAGTCGATTAACTATGCCGTGTAGAATATCTTGTGTGGATGTAATTGAATACTTTACTAAGGGTTCATAGATGGGTCGGAACGGAAACAATATTTAATTGACCACCGATATTTTTTTATATTCCACTTGCTTTTGCCAGAGGTTTCGCCGGCATATTTTAACAGTAAACCTTTTTCTTTAATCACTCTGTCTATTGACGAAAACCGCATTAAAATCTGTTGCGTAGTTTCAAAGATCTAAGCGAACAGACGCGGGAAGTGACTTTGTTTTATACTATACTAGCTTTTGCCAGCGGGTTCACCTGCGTATCTATACTTACTAATATTAAAAAGCTGAAGAGTTTGTTTGTATGTTTGTTTGTTTGTTTGTTTGATTGAACGCGCTAATCTCAGGTACTACTGGTCCGAATTGAAAAATTATTTTTGTGTTGGGTAGCCTATTTATCGAAGAAGGCTATAGGCTATATAACATCACGCTATAACTAAGAGGGGCGGAGCAGTAATGAAAAATGTTGCAAAAACGGGAAAAATCGCACGGGTAGGCGATTCGACACAACGGGAAAGGTTGGGGGAACAAGAAATTTAACGCGGACGAAGTCGCGGGCTAGTTATACATATAAACCTTCCTCTTGACTCACTCTGTCTATTAATGAAAACCGCATTGAAATCCGTTGCGTAATTTAAAAGATCTATGCGAAGAGACACAAAATGCTAAAGACGGGCCAATTCATCATCATCTGCCGGACCTTTTCCTTACTGGGACCAGTTCTATTCCAACCAGATGCAGCCAAATAACAGGTTTGTTACATGTAGCGACTGCCTGTCCACAACCCAATTACTTTAGCGTAACAAATACGGTAATCACGGTGAACTTGTCGAGAAGCTCGCTAAAATACTAGGACTGCCTTGTAAAGAGAGCGTCCGCTCTACCTCATGCACTGTTTCGTGGAGAGGCATTTGGAGCCTAGCGTCCTATAAGGAGCTGAAAAGGTTCGTCGGGCTTGACTAGAGAGTTCTGGCTTGTATACCGTCATTGGTCCTGAGAGGTTCACATACAAACTGGACACGGTTCAATCAAATTACAACCCGAATCGATTGAGCTGGGGAGCGAGTGGTCGGGCTCCTGTGGTCGCGGGCCGCCGCCGGGCACAGAGGACGAAGCTCGCACCAAAAGGCATATCCGCTTAAAAGAACAGATTCGACCTCGTCAGAGATCCCACCGGCGCAATTACGATGGTTTGGTGACGGTAGGGGGACGTGGGAGTCTTGTCACAACAATCTATGACGATTACGACTGTAGTCACTATGAACGAAGGCAAATAATCGTGCTAAAATAATTCTATACCCCATGGTATGACTGGTTGTCAGAATTTCGGACTTCTGACAACCCGTAACGGCTGTCAAAGATCTATGGATTAGAGCCGGGACCAACGGCATAACGTGCTTTCTGAGGCACGGATGGCTCATGGCATGTAAAGATGGTCACCCATCCACGGCACAACCGCTGCAAGCGTAGCTTAACCTGATCGATAGACCATTTTTTTTTGTTTGTTGGAAATCATCAAATGACCACTTTGGGCGGAGCGGGAGGGCGTGTCAGACTTTTACTGTCGAAAACCCACCCGTGTTCCTTCAGTTGCCTGTGCCAGGGCCACTGTTGCTCCTTAGGATTGATGGACCCTTGCGACTGTTATTGCTTAGCAACAGTCCTCTCCACGGGCAAATTCTGGAAGTGTGATTCATTCTTGTTCCATTACGGCAAAGAGATAGAGCTATAATTATTCGTCTTGTACAGTTAGGCCTATTTGACTTATTTTTAATTGTTTAACACCTTCACGTCTGAAGGTCACTGCAGGGATCCAGCAGAATATCAGCGTCAGGTATATTTGCCTGACACATGCTGAGCTGGACTCCCATTTGGTGCAACTTTTAGACGCACATCGCACTTTTGTACTCCACCGCACATTATTTTCGTTTAAATTTTAAATTGTGTCACAAAGTGTCATCATCACTATATTATGTCTTCCGTCCTTCTTTTTTACACGCTTTATATTAGCTTCACTTGTATGTTTGTTTGTATGTTTGTTTGTAACCGACTCCCTAAAGCGCGATTTTGACCCACTTTAAACGACCAGATTTCATTCAAACTTTGCACACCTGTCAAGAACCGATGACAATGCAATAATTTCATAAATTTGTGCCATTATCCTTGCCAGGGTTACCAGGACAGCAAAATAAACTGTCTTCGAAAACTACGCTGACATACGTCACAAACTACGCTGACATACGTCTCAAAATTCGAAACACCCTAAAAAATAGAAAATAAATAATAGTTTAAAAAAACTAAAAATAGAAAAAGTAGAAAATAATGGATAAAAAGCGTGGGGTGCTTTTTAAGGTATTTTTAGGGTTCCGCACCTCAAAATGAAAAAGCGGAACCCTTATAGGATCACTTTGTTGTCCGTCCGTCCGTCCGTCCGTCCGTCCGTCCGTCCGTCTGTCAAGACCCTTTTTCTCAGAAACGCGTGGAGGTATCAAGCTGAAATTTATACCAAATACTCAAATCTACTGTCCCTTGGAGCTGTGAAAAAATCAAACTTCTAAGCTAACGCAATCAAAAGATATAGCCGTTTATGCTGCAAATTTCCGCAAATTTTCGAAACTCGCAAGGGAATCAAAACCTAAAGGGTACTTCCAGTCGATCTAGAATTTTGAAATTTGGTACGAAGCAACGTCTTATAGCACAGATAAAGGAATAATTGCGAAAACCGTAAATTTTTTGTTACATCATATAATAAAAATATTTTTTAAACTTTATACCTACAGTTTTCATCCCTAAACCAGGTAAGGGCGACTACACAAACGCCAAATCCCACAGACCAATCAGCCTGACCTCTTTTCTGCTAAAGACCCTGGAAAGGCTGTGCGACAGGGAGCTGAGGGACTGCGCTCTGAAAACCCTGCCGTTGCACGGTAACCAACACGCATACAGCTCGGGTAAGTCCACCGAATCGGCACTTCATCTGGTAGTTAGCCAGATAGAGGAAGCGATACATCAGAAAGGGACCTGCCTGGGTACCTTCATAGACATCGAAGGAGCCTTCGACAAAACAAATTTCTCCAGCATCAGCAGCGCCCTCTCCAGACATGGAGTTAAACAGGTACTCATAGACTGGATCACAAACATGCTAAGCAAGCGCGTGGTTCGCCTAGAGGATGAGCAGCAACTGGCCATGATTGCCAGAGGCTGCCCCCAGGGAGGGGTGCTGTCACTCCTCCTATGGAATTTGGTGATTAACGAGTTAATCGCCAGACTCAATGCCAGTCACTACTACACAATAGGTTATGCGGACGACCTCGCCATCCTTGTCTCAGGGAAGGTGACGAGCACGATCTTCAACCTCACCCAACAAGCACTACGTATCGTAGAGAGATGGTGCAGAGAATATGACCTCTCAGTGAACCCCACTAAAACTGAGCTAGTCATGTTCACCCATAAACGAGCTTTAGGCCCCTTCTGCCTACCGAAATTGTTCAATACAGAACTTCAGCTGGCCAACGAAGTCAAGTACCTCGGGGTCATTCTTGACAGTAAGCTAAACTGGAGTAGTCATTTAGACAGCAAACTAAACAGGGCCTGCATCACATTCTGGCAATGCAGGAAAATGATAGGTAAGAAGTGGGGCCTATCCCCCAAAATCATACTTTGGCTGTACACCGCAGTGATCCGACCCATGATCACCTACGGGGCCGTGGTCTGGTGGCCCCGCACCAAGCTTATTACAGCCTGCAACAAACTGCAACGCATGCAAAGACTAGCCTGCATGGCGATCACGGGCTGCATGAGGACTACTCCGACTGCAGCCATGGACGCCATGCTGGGACTACCACCGCTCCACCTGTTCATACAGCAGGAAGCCACATTGGCGGCAGCGCGTCTCGACGCAACTAACCTCTGGAGAAAGAGAGACACACAACTAGGGCATGCAAACCGGATACCCGGATAACCGAAAAAACCGGATAACCGACTGATTTGAAACCCGGTTATTTAAGATAACAAAACCGGAGTTTTCGGTTTTTTCGGTTAACATTATAAGTAAGCATTTTTCGACTACTAAACTGACGGCAACTACAACTCAGGAAAACTTAGACTATACAGTACCTAGTAAATGTTTCATGGAACATCAAAGACCAACTCCGACAAGAAATAAAGAAGGCTCTCAAACAACATACCTCTGGTGCAAGCCTATCTACAGAACTTGATTTAGAAACTAAAATCAGGGTGGAAATGGCACTTTAGGACGGTGGAGGAAAAATGGGAGAGCACTTAATAAAAGTATATAAAGCTTTGGAATCTATACCTCCAACAAGTGTGGAATCAGAGAGAGCCTTTTTATCAGCAGGTCTCATCTATGTATACTAATATTATAAAACTGAAGAGTTTGTTTGTTTGGTGGAACGCGGTAATCTCAGGAACTACTAGTCCGAATTGCAAAATTATTTTTGTGTTGAGTAGCCCATTTATTGAGAAAGGTTATAGGTTATATAACATCACGCTACGATTAAAAGGAGCGGAGCAGTAACGAAAAATGAACGAAAACTAGTAGGCAATTCGATGCGACGGGAAAGGTCAGGGTAGAAAAAATTGACGCGGACGAAGTCGCGGGCAGAAGCTAGTCTGTTTTATCTACAACAATAACAGATTTATTTTGTTTTGGTTTATTATGGAATAAGAGTTCCATTTTATGCGATATTTCAATAATTATTTTGATTTCATTTTACGTACTGTTGATTTTGCCTGTTTGTATTTTATGACAGTTCAATTGTTATTTAATATTCTGTAATTTTAAGCCTTTGTCTACCTACCAAATGTTCCAAATTTTGTATGTTAGGTTTTAAAGAATATGTTATTTTCCTAAATAATAAGCTTTATGATTATTATTCTATGTTTTGTATAAAGTAAAGAAACTTTTTGTATAGCTTGTTAGTACTTGTACCTTATTTCAGTCCGTAAAAAAATCATATTTTGATTAGACTTCAGCATTTTCATTTCTGTACAGACATATTTCTCATTTATTAAAAATCAAATAACAAAACCCGAAAAAACCGATTTAACCGGTTTCACCGGTTTTGTAAACATAAACCCCGAAAAAACCGCGCCCTACACACAACACACCGCGCTGCTTAAGGAACTCAACAATGAGTTCCCCATCACTAAGGCTATAAATGACCGGATACCCAAACAGTTTATTTTTGATAAAAAATACAGAATCCAGCTTCACGAAGATCGCCGGTGTGAGGGTCTGCGCCCCACTGAGCTGCGCATCTTCACGGACGGATCAAAAACAGACAGTGGCACAGGTGCTGGAGTCTTCTCGCAGGACTTCAATATACATATAGCCACACCGTTGGGAGTCCACAACACAGTGTTCCAGGCGGAATGCATTGGGATCACTCTTGCCGCTTCAGCCATTATGGCCAGGGCGGTTAAAGACCACTCGATCCGCATACTTTCAGATAGTATGGCTGTTCTGCAAGCGCTGGACAGTCACTCGATTGACTCTGGGCTAATATACGAGTGCCACCAGCGCCTCAACCAGGTGGGTAGCCTCAATAATATAACCATTCAGTGGATTAAAGGACACAGCGGTTCGCTAGGTAACGATGCCGCCGATGAACTTGCCAGAAGGGGGTCGAGCATGACACCGGTGGGACCAGAACCCATCGCGCCACTCCCCTTTGGGTTCCTACGCTCTCTGGTAAGGAAACGTACCAGGGATCTACACTTTAAGCTATGGGTGGACCAAAGTGAGTGCAGGCAGGCCAAGGAAGCACTTCCTACCATCGATGCTCGCCTCACAAAACAGGTCTTCCGGCTAGACAAACGACAGCTGCGTATGGTTACAGCAGCAATAACTGGCCATGGGTCGTTTAATAAACATCTATTTGTCATAGGAGTTACAGACAGTCCGCTGTGCAGGGCCTGCATTGAGGACGACGAGACAGCAGACCCTACGCGAGATAGTCAGCAACGTCAAAGCGTTGCTGGCCTTCCTCGAGGAGCTGGGGTGGATCGAATGACCGATTTCCCACCCGTACGCAAAATACGCGCTCAGACGTGGAGTTGCGGACACCAGCCCGTTCTACCTATTACCTATTACCTACCTACAGGTTTGTACGGAACCCTCGGTGCGCGAGTCCGACTCGCACTTGGCCGGTTTTTTATTGATATCAGGCACCCCACGCTTTTTTTCCATTATTTTCTACTTTTTAGTTTGGTTTTCTATGGAAGCGTGTTTTTTAGTTTTTTTAAACTATTATTTTTTCTCTTTATATATTGGCACTATGTACCTACTAGATTGAGCTATTGCATCATGTTAAGAAACAACATTTTAAATTGCCAACGTAATTTTTTACGATAGGGTTCTGAATGTACTGAATTCATGGTACAGTCTAGGGTTTCAGAATCTTGTACTGAATTAATGGTTACAGTTTGCACGTAGATTTTCTTACTACCCTGTAAAATAATAATCGGCGACAGTAATGGGATCTAGTATTGGAACGATTGACAGCTTTTGGAAAAGCTAGAAAGGCCGTTTTTAAGATTTCTTCTTTGGCATTTTTTATTTTATTATTTAAGTCATTGTTCATTGTGCCCGCTTGTTGACAGCAGGATAGGCTCACCCCCTATTCCATGGAACTTAAACATAACTGGCGAAATGTGGCTGCATATGGGAAATCATCAAATGACGTCTCCCGCTCTAGGGTGGAGCGGAAGGGCGTGTCAGACTTATACTGACTAAAACTCACCCGTGTTCCTTCAGTTGCCCATATGCCAGGGCCACGGTAACTCTTTCGAACGAATCTCGCGACTCCGGCAGAACGAATCTGCGGCAGATGTTTCGTACCCTTGAATTTTATTTCTATGAATTTTAAAGGAAACTTATAATTATCGTTGAATAGGACTCACCGCAAGTACACAATTTGAATTTCTGTAAGTGCAAAAATCAACGATAAATTATTCGATTCGATTAAGTTTTTTCTTCCTAAATTATAATGATCAATATGTTAAGCCCTTTCCCAACTATGTTGCAGTCTGTTTCCAGTCTTTCCGGGTACAGCTGTATATCAGTATTTTTCATGGAGCAACTGCCTAACTGACATCCACCACCCAGTTACTGGGCAATACGATACTTTCGGTCTTCTAAGGGGCCATCCATAAATTACGTCACACGTTAAGGGGGTCGACGAATTGTGACACTGTGTGACATGGGGGTGGGAGGAGCCCTAAATTTTGTAACGTCACATTTCAAAATTGAATATAGATATTTAAAGTACTATTAAAACACGAAATAAGAAATATGAAAGAAAAATTAAAAAAAAAATCAATGCATAGATGTAAAATTGCAAAATATGTGACGTCACACTAGGGAGGGAGGGGGTCTCACAAATGTGACCAGCTGTGACAAGGACCTGGTCAAAAAGTCCTGAAATTTATGTGACGTAATTTATGGGTGTCAACTGTCAAAGATAGACAAAAGACAGCCGGGACAAACGGCTTGTCGTACTTTTCGAGGCACGGAGACTTGGTATGAAATGCATGGACCCATCCATTTTCCTCCCTAGATTATAGAGTTTTAATTAGCTGTATACCTAATTGAGCTTAATTACGTACAAACATCTACCAGTCACTTAGTAATTAAACTTAGCCGTTTCAGTATATTACGTAGATTAATTTCGACTTACAAAGTATGCTATAATTATGTCAATTACATTTATTAAGCGCTCATTAAATATATTATGATGTTCTGCACATAAAATAGGTCAACTCAGGCTATAACCTACGGATATTTGTAATTAGTTTTATGAGTATAATAATAATATTGCTAAGTAATTACTCCGCTAATTGCTTGGGTTAGCAAGAGGTCAATATGCAGATGGTCAGTAAAGGATATTGCACGCCCGATGACTTTGACCTCTATTTTTTGAATTTATATCCCCGGTTCAGAATCATGTAAGTACCTACTGAATACCCACACACACATATCACACATACTCAACTCACTTGTAACACACACAAAACAGTTAGAATTTCTCTTTTTAATTTTGTAATTTACCATGTCGAATTTATACATATACCTAAATAGTAAATACATACTGGCAATATTTTTTTTGCTTGTAGGTATGTACAGACGCCAGCACATCGAGCTACTACAATCTGTCAAATTTCTTTAATAGAATTTCAACTTTTTCGCTAAACCATTAGGTTCAAGGTAGATTGGGAGAATTTGACAGTTTCGAGAACCTTGATATGCTGGCGTCTGTACATTACTGTAATCTAAGTTGTGGAAGAGTGGAGTGTCTTAAAACGCAGGTAATTGTTGCTTAAAAGGACACTCCTGTCACTAAATATGTTATACAAATCTTGTTAAAGAAAATAAACTATGTATATGTATTTGAATCCATGGTAACAGGTTATTGTGCGTCTATGTCCCTGACCACCTTGTATTTATCAATTTTCCAGATATACCTACTAATGGTAAAGTTTAGGTAAAGATCACCTGCATACTATCTCACCATACACTTTTCTCATAAAACCAAAGAAAACCAATATACCTGCATTAATAAATGACAGTAACTTCTAACTCCGTCCACAGTTTATTATGATCGTGCACCATTTGACAGATGTTATAACCCTCACTCCGCGACTGTGCTATTATAAAATTACCACAATAAACATTTGAGCACGCACCGCGTATACAACTATACAGGATGGAATTTTCAAGTGGTCGTCGATGGGCAAATCCGAAATTCATTATCGTCGTTTCAGCTGTAAGATAACTACTGCTGGACATTGGCTTCTCGCAAAAGGGGGGGCTTTACCATAATCGTCTTGCGTGGCAGGCGCGTTGGTCATCGTAGTATGGTAGTAAAATGTATAGAGAACGCTGCTGCCTATTCTCTAGTAAATCCTTTAGTCGCCTTTTACGACACCCACGGGAAGAAATGGGATGGTGGTATTCTTTACGTGCGGCACCACACGGCTTTTGATTTAAATATAACACTGCATCACAATTTTATTTTCGGGCAAGTTTTCTAGGGTACCGATAGTGTGTAGGTGCTGAACACTTTTTTGTCATAACTTCCCAGAATGTGATTTTTACAAGCGACACTATACGGTGTGTTTTTTCACCAAATGGACTGGTTCAGTTCCTAACTAGAAAAATATATTTTTCAAATAATTAATGATAAGTACTATTCAATCAGCCTCAAGACTCCTATAAATATTTTTTATGTCTAATATTTTCGGATTGGCCATCAACGCACACTTAGAACCTACATCCTGTATACCTGAGTGAGCTTAATAAAGCAATAATCTGCTGGCTCGTAATTACACCCGTAATATTGATTATTACACTACTATTACTGTAATATTCATTACAGGGGCTTTAATAATGCTCCGCTACAAAGTATGCGCGTGATTCGATTTAATTAATACTTCGCTAGTCTTCGTACTAAGTTTTATAGTTCATTTAGAGCGGTATGGCTAAATCTTTCCTTTAATGAAAATCGTAAACTGAAAAGCTGTCTTAGCTTTTTTGTTTTTTTTTTTCGAAATGTACGAAATACGGCACCTTCTGGTTTAACTAATAGGGTCTCTAGCTGGTATTAAATAGACTTTCTTTTAGAACGTCCAAGTTATGTCTAGATCTGACAACTACTATAAAATTATACACGTAAACCATCATATGACCCCATTGAATTTAAATAAAAATGTCTATTTAGATTAATTGAATTAAATGTTTTCATTAGTATGGATGGACGAAGTACTGTCTGCTTATCTTCGCAATTTTAGCTTGTGGCCAGAGACATCTTAATTATTCCTAACAAAAAAAAAAAAAAATAGGTTTTTAAGGTTTCTATGAAGCAAAATACAAATTAATAGTCCGCCATTAACGCGTGTAACACAATTGCATGGATTCAGCATACTGAATTTGACAGTTGGTTGGTTCAATATGAGTTCACCTCAATCAAGTTGCGGAATGGCCGCCCACGTCCATTGTAACAGGCGAAAAATATTTTCTGGTGAGTGTACGGCATGCATATTCGGCAGTGGTCTTCTTTGAGGTATATCCATGTCGTGCTCAATGGAATTCAAGTCTGGTAATTGTACAAGCCATGGTAGGACGTTGATATTAGCTGCAGCAAGTGTGTTTGCTACGACTTTGGCAGTGCATAGCCGTGCATTATCATGTATAAGCAGAAATGAAGCACCTAATTGGGTCCGCAAAGGAATGACAAGATCTCATACAAGCGTTTCAGTGTAAATCTGTGCTTTGACATTGCCTCTGATTCAATTTTTTTCGGTTCTTTCGCGCGCTGAT
Source organism: Aporophyla nigra (assembly GCA_947507805.1). NCBI lineage: Eukaryota > Metazoa > Arthropoda > Insecta > Lepidoptera > Noctuidae > Aporophyla > Aporophyla nigra. The sequence goes on along the minus strand of OX382302.1, from coordinate 19,170,512 downwards.
TCAATTACCATTGTATGCATGGAATTCCTGATATGATTTTAAACGTTCTGTTCTTGGAGTCTAGGGTTCCTCCAATACACATCCCTGAAAAGCTGTGAAGCCTCATAACCAACATCATCAGGGTCATTGTACGATTTCGTCCAGCAGTAATTTGTATGTAACGATCTTGCCTGCGTGTGGTGATTTGAGCTCATCCTCCATGCATGTCGCTCCGCTGCGCTGCCTGTCGACTTATAACACGGTGCCACAGCACGTTGCCCAGAACCAACTTCTAATCCAACATTCCCAAGTCTCTAACCTTTATTATCGGCGTAAATGACGTCTTTTCTCCATAATAACCTTAAGTATTGATGCCACTCAGAAGTATGGCAAAAATGTTACTGATTTGGCCTCAAATCCGTTGTAGGAACAGAAGATTTTCATCTTTTGGCCGAAATTCAAAAACTATTCCCTATTCAAATGATGAAATTGACTAAAAAGTATTCAAAAATATAATAAAAAATCTGATTTTCAGTAACTAGCAAAAACGTGCTTGCCAATTTTGATGTATGTACATAGCGTACGTATGTAGCTATTCATTCTAAAAAACTGTTGAGAAATTGGTTAAGCTGTAACTTTTCCACCAACATCATTCTCCCGCCCCTCATCATCAGCATCTTTTCAGCTGAAAGACGGCCACAGCTGAACGCAGACTTCCCCCAAAAAGTAGGTGGGTATACCATAATCGCCACGCTTAGCGGGTTGGCGATCACAGTAAGATGGTAAATTGCATAGAGAACGCTGCTGCTCACTCTCCAGTAAGTCCCTTAGTCGCCTTTCACGACACCCACGAGAAGAAATAGGGTGGTCTAATTCTTCACGTCCGCACGAAATGTCGCCCTAAGGGCCCTAAGAGTGGGATAATCCCACTCTATTTGGGGTCAGAGCATTATGTATTTTTATTCCGTACTTCTCTATTAGTCGACAACGGAAGTCACTTCTTTTCAAGCCATAGCATATACCAATGGAAATATAATGGAAGACAACGTACCTAATATTTGATAATCAGCGAAAATCAGCGTCAGGTGGTATACCTTGTGTTGTCCTTTTACATTACGTGGCCATTTTGGCATTATTATCATTGTTTTCTGCTTTATTTTTATTATTCTTAGTTTTATTTTAAAATGATATTATGCCACTAAACGCATTTTTCTTTTTTCTTATTTTCTCTGATATTCGCATGTTTACATAATTACGTAATATCTAACTAATTGGTACCTACATCATTTATCGAAAAGGCAAAAAGTTGTTTCTTCAAAAGGCAACGGTAAATAAAACAAAGTTTAACCTTCACCCAAACTTACATATTCTTAAAATGGCCAGATTTAAAATAAGAACGTTCTTTTCCTTTGCTATTTTTAGATTATCTTTATTTTTTGTGTCACGGCTTTATCAGAGTAAATGATATTTAATTTCGGCGATTGAGACAACGGCGCCGTGGCTTAGTTGGTTAAAGCGCCTGTCTAGTAAACAGGAGATCACGAGTTCGAATCTCGTCGGGGCCTAGGTGGTTCTTTTTGCTTTTTAAACATTTCCAACATACTGTTATTTGATTACCGTGCAAATTATAGAGTACTGAATGTACTTTTATGTAAAATAAAAAAATAAATGCTCGTAATTAAACATTGAACAAAAGTACATAAACACAATACTAAAATAGCAACCTTCTTGCGCTCTCCTTTTAAGAATAATTAAAGTTAATATTGTAGTATCCTAGTATATTCAACGAGTGGTTATAACTCCATCATAAAATTAAATTACTAATATAATTACGGTGTTAAATCCAAAAACAATACAAGTATCATTTTATGATCTAGAAAATTTTAAAACTGCACGTCACGCGCCGTCGGCGGGAACAAACAGAGTCGTAAACGGGAACAATAAAGCTGACTTTCAAACTAGTACACACGACGACACTATGGCAACACTGACTATCAGATTCTACGGCGTCGAAGGCGCGAATCAGTCACAGTGTCCTACTGTGTTCAATCGAGCGCCTAGTTGAAAAACATCAATAGCCCATAACAATAACAAGGGTAATCAAAATAATAAATGGCGGCCCAGGGCGGATCGCTTTTTGTGTCCAATTATTTTTATTGGTGTTCAGTTAATTACATTCTTTGGCGAGAGCGGTGCGCGCGCAACTTACGCGGGCTTAACTTTTTTATCAGCCGTATTCTGTGATCAATCGAAATTTGTTGGTTTTGTCTACATCTTCATGAGCAGAAAATTTTCATGACCGTCATAAATGCTCATGCTCGTTTGTGAATTTAAGTTTACTTATTAAAATCAATAAGTATGCAGTAAGAGAATGTTTTATGACTTTCCAGATGATGGTAATGAAAGTTTATCGAGAAAACTCGAAAAGTGAGTGAGGTCTCCAGAGGAACTCCAGAGGAACTCCAAAGTATTTTTTTAATTGGCATACCGGACATACCCTTTTCGAAGTTAAGTTTTTTTATTGTTAGCTCATAAGTAGGTACATAACTTACTCAATTTGAATAACTAAAATAATTTTGAAGAGAAGTGAAAGAGAAAAGAAGTTGGTGGGTAGCTGGTCTTTAGGTATAGACTGAAATAATTTAAAAGCAGTTATCTGTTAGCCAGGTCAAAAATTTACTCAAGTTGTAATCTATATTTATCACTTGTATAAATAATCTATATTATTTTATCACATTAGCACTAACAAGGTCGCTTATAAACTGATGTTATTAATAAAAATAAAATCCAAATCTTGTTTGTAATTCTTCGTCTAAGTATTCCATAGTAATCTTAAGTCAGGGAAATTAATGGTATATCAAATTGACTACCAAAATAAATTGTCTGTATATTGAAATTTCATAATATATTAAATCAAAAACAATACAATAGCTATAAATAAAATTACACAGTCAATTAAATTAATACAAAAAGGATAATTTATATACATACATAGCGTTCACTAAACGTCAAATAACCCGCCCCTAACTGTTCCCGGCGCAAAGGTGCCCAAAACACTTGCACCAAGAACGAGCCGGAGCGGGAGTCACCCGTTTTATCACGGAGCTTGTGCCCTAACTCACTAATGAGCTCCTTGGCCCCAGTGCCCCAGGCACCCATGGTTTCAAAAGCAATGGGCACAAAATGGTAGCGATCCACCAACGGTGCGTACTGCACCCTCTTCCTCTCAGCGGCGTCTCGTTGCAGCTGACGGCGAGAGGACGGTGCGACTAAGGTGGCTGGCGGCAACAGTGCTGACGCAAGTTGCATCCCAGATTAGGCACTTACCGGTCTTCCAAGGCACCAAGGTTAGCCCGTCCGGCCTCTTGCCGTCAGTCCTGCACAGACCCGGAGGCTCCAGCACGCAGGGGACGTCAGCCGACACAAAAGCCCTCCGCACAATATCATTAAGCGCATGGTGACGCGGGAACCTCCCTGAGCAACGACGGTAAGACATAGCATGGTGGCCATCGGCCTCCACCATGGAACCGCAGGTGCATCTGTGGGGTTCACACACCTTGCAGCCCAGGCGGAGAGCTAGCGCCACACGTAAAGAGTCGTCATCCAGCAGCGTGCCCAGATGAGGTGAAGGTAGTGCGTGCAACCATGCCCCTGATTCCGGTTGCGAAACGGCCCTGAATCTGGCTAGATTAGCCCCCGAGGAACCCACCAACATCTACTCCTTTTTTTTTTTTTTTTTTGATCACGAGGTGGAAATCCTCATGGATGTCCTCCGCCCTGGGGTGGGCGGAGGGGTCTGTCAGACTCTTACTGACTAAAACCACCCCGGTGTTCCGTCCCACACCTACGTCGGGGACCACGGGAACCAATATGTCTTCCGCGATCCCCGACTGGTGCCGGCCCGCCTTTGCGGGCCTCCTCACGTTGGGGGGGAGTGAGGTGTTAAACTCCCCCCCATACATCGCAGAGAGGCGCGCGTGGAACACTACGCGCCACCATCTCGGGTCCGTAGCAATAGGGGGCGACGGATGTCCCCAGATCCGTCGCCCCTGGACCCATTTAGGGGGGCTGGAAGACGGCGTTGTCCGCCCTCCGCCGACGCCCAGTGCGCCTGCTGCGGGCTGGGTGAGCGGAAGATATCTCCCGCTCCCTTTCCGCAGCCTCCTTCTGCGACATGACAGTTTCGCAGAAGGATACCACCGCGTCCCAGGAGTCCTCGCTGCCGACCATCGACTCGACCACGGCCGGCAGCGATAGGTCACTGCCTACTTCTGACCAACATCTACTCCTGGATCAACTTAGACGTAACGTCGTCCTAAGCACGCTGAAAATGTGCTGCGTTGAAATTACAATTATCAATCTTCAACGTCGGCATGAAGTGACATAGAGTTCCGTGAGGTGTCGGATATAAAGAATAGCACCAACCCACTTCTTCCCGTGGGTGTCGTAAGAAGTGCCTAAGGGACTTACTAGGGAACGGGCAGCAGCGTTCTTAATGCATTTTACCAACATACTGCGATTGGTAACCAACCGTGGCGATTATGACAAACCCCCCAAATAAGGGGAGGTTTATGTCCAGCAGTGGATGTCAAACGGGTGAAATGATGATGATGATGATGATGATGACATAGAGTATACAGTCAGGGAAACGGATTGTTTAACAAAATAACTAACCACTTCGTCACTGAGAAAGTGTCCATAGCTACTTCGGTAAGTTACTTAATTAATTAGTCAACCTGCTAAATAATAAATTTCCCTGACTGCATACCAACGTCCTAAATGCGGTACGTTTTCTGTCGTACCCAGCACACTTCATAATTGTATAACCGGCCATATTTGCGCGTCCACCAACGCTTTTGTGTCGCGCTTGCGCCGTTTTTGTCGCTCGATCCCTCTTTATTGATTAAGCTATTTGGCTGACCGCGAAATTTTAATAGCCCCACTCTGTTTAAAGACGTACGTGTCGTTGTGAAGACATTTAAGATTAATTCAATGATTTTCAGCCATACGTTTTAATTGAGGCGAAACGTCCTTTATTTATCTTATGACCACACTTGAAAATTGCCGGAAATCAAAGATTAGAGGACCATTTTGGTAAGTGTAATTTTATTTTTTGGAGTCAGAACTTTAGCGGTTACCTTTAATGAAAATAATTTACACCTTAGCACGGAAATTTTCTCAAATTTCGGAATATCGGAATGTTATTATCGGTGGGTTATTTCAGATTGTGTCTCCTCTCTACTAAATTAGCACTCCATTAAATGAGCTGAACAAATCTGAAGCAAATATGAAGTAGTTAAAGCAAAAAAATTCGCGTGCAAAAAGCAAAACATCGTCAGGATACGGCATGTCCTAAAACCAAAAAAAATTAAGACATGTGACATTAACGAACCCGAACTGGGCCCGAATAGTAGATTACGGCCCACTCCCTCTCACCGAGAGCAGGCCTGTGTCCCGGCAGTGGGAACGATATAAGTTGATTGGGTAAAGCAAACAAACACAAACAAGCAGTCAAACACGTACATATTGGTTCCAATTTCACTAATACGTATGACGAAATTACCACCTATAAAAATCACCATTTACCTTCACCATTATTACCATTTTCGACCCTGGTGAAATTTACCACCTATAAAAATTGACCATACATCTACTCAGAGGCGTATCCCTACAGTTAATTTCATTTGACAAGGCAAGCTATAACCTAAAAACTATAACCTAACCCGTAAAATTCACTAAAACCGATAGAAGTAAATTGGAAACAACTTTCTACCAATCGTTTTATTACTCGTTTCCTACTAAGTTTTATTAACCCGTGGCGCCTATAATTGTTATAATAGCTAATAACTCCGGCGCACGGTGGATCGAAAATCGGCTGTAGAAGACATAGGATCTCGATTTCTTAAATGTTATTTTTTTTGCTGGAAATGACTTCTGCTGATCATTACTATGTACAAAAATGACACCCGAGTTAATTCTGCCCAAAAACGAAGGAAATATATTTTTTTTACGAAAAATTTGTATGAAGCTAGTATGAAAAATCGAATTATCTCCTAAACGGCATGTTTAACCGTAATATCCTTGGAGGTGGTCATAGTGCTAATTATTTATGATTTTTTGGTTGCCGATTTGACGAAAAATTTAATGCCGTTTTTTTTAAAAAAATCGTCAAAATATTTTTATTTATTTTTACATGTAAAACGATCCCTTTTAGTGTCCAAGTTAAAAAGTTCGATATGTTATTAACCCAAATATTAAGAACACACAAAAAAAGAAAAACTAAATTAAAAAATTGCTGTTTTTTTTACACATTTTTATTAATTTAAATAAAAAAAGATTATCAAACTCTTATTTAAGTCTTATTTGTTTTTTAAGTCTTAGTTAAGTTATATTATTTACAAAATAATTTAATTTAAGGAATTAATACTAAGCATTTGTAAAATAAAGTAAAATAAATTAAAAAAAAGACAAAATATCATTAAATATTACAAAAAAAAAAACCCAAACAGACTCAAATACAAATTTACAAATAAGTACTAATATAATTTTTTTACAAATTTTCCTTATCACTCTCGTTGTCAGACTTCAATTCTGAGTCAGCATCCAGATTGGATATATCCAAAAACTCGAACTCAGTTTCCTGAAATTGAATTAAGTCGAGAGTTTCAGCAAAAAAGCTCTGCTTTTTCTTGGCATCTAACTTAGGCCTTTGTGCACTTAGCAAAGGATCCGAAGAAACAACAAGCATATTTAAAATGTCTTGATTGGAATCCTGCCTGCTTCTTTTCCGCGAATGGTTCTCGAAACCTCCTAAAATCTTTGTTTCGAGACTCTGAGGCTTCTTCCGAGAGAGTCCCAATCGGCACAATATTATTTTTCTCAATTATGTCAGCCCCATGGATTAATAATTTAGGAACAGTTGACGACATGTAGTACCAGTCGTATAATAATACGTACTTTTCTGCTGTTTTGCGGGCAAAATCTCTAAATTTTATTATATCGACCTGCTCTCCAGATGTAATTTCTTGTAAAATTACAGCAAATCTTTTGATGAGGTCTTCATCCAAACCAGTTATAGCTGCGGTTTTATTAGGAAACTCAAAGAATTTTCTTGCAGTACTCCCGTCATTGGTGGTTCCCGAGCCTTGTTTTACTATATCAATCAACAGATTGAGCTCATCTTTGAATTTATTTTGAATTATTTTCTTCCTTGTCTGTAGCATTTCTTTGTGCTCATCACTTCTCGCTGCCCACCGTTTGAAGTCGAGCCTGTATGCAATGTGTAACAGACATTCCATACAATTTATACGGGCGTGTAGGGATGACAAGCCAAATTCATACAGGTCAGAACACACAATTTTTGATGTTACAGCATCTAAGGGGTTCATTTCTGTAGGTTTTGCTAAGCACAGGTAGCACGATGCATTTGATCTAGCTTCAGAAAGGTAAGTGCAAACTTTAGCGTCGATCATCGTCATCATTAGTTCATGAGTCACCCTATTATTATTATTGCACTCTGTGGGGATAAGGGCCTCAATTTCTTCATCCATTTGTTTTTTCAGCTCAAAGACAACTGCTTCACTCTCCTTTACAAAAGTAAACTGAACTGGACGACAATACAAAACTGAGCATGGTTTTGGGTTCGTCCATAAGATGTTGTCTCCATCTGTCAGTTTAAGTGGCACCAAGGAGGTCATGAAAATGCTCGAGTCATCTTCCTCACCCTCCATTTTCTGCTTGTATCGGCTTTGGTTAGAAGCACCATCAAATCCCCACTTGGATATCAGCTTCAACTGCTTGTTATGCTCTTCCTTAGAAAGGCTTTGAAGGATTCTTGTAACTGTGATATCAAGTAAAGCTTGAAGTGTAATCCTAGCCGATGAATCAGTAACTGTCACTGATTGCTTCGGAGGGTAGCAATCAAGCTTAGTTTGTTGCACTTTATAGTAAGATGGATAAATATCCTTAGCACCTTCCCGAATGGCAGCCTCTCGCAACGTAATATATTGCCACTTTGAGAGTTTTAGCGAAAGAAGCAATCCAAGCGCCTTTTCTGACGTAAATATGATTGTTTTCGCTGGTTTCTTAAGCGTTTCATTTAATTTAGCGGCTGCTTCAGGATTTTTCATCATGTATTCGATGACAGAGGCGATATCTCCATGCCCTTCTTCTTTTAAACGTGCTGCAGCTGCATATGCCAATTTACTGGAATCTTCGCCTGTGTGTTCATCAGATCTTCTCTTTTTTTGTTTACTTCCCAGATCTTCGAATGGTTTACGGGATCTTTTCGTCATTGTTGCAATGGACGTTGATGTCGACGGTTCTGGAGAGACTGAGGGCGCTCTTGGTATCTCATCAACACTTGGTTCTTGATTAACTAAAGTATATTTGCTCCCAACCAATTCTCGTACTTTCTCCTGAAATTATCAAGGAATCGGTTGGATTTCTGCCACCTTTGTAAAGCGGCTCGCGTAAATCTCCGACAAAATTCTTTGAGAACAACAGGATCTTCGTCAGACAGGCAATCGCCTATGCGGGATACAACTGCACTGAACAATACTTCATGATCAAATGAAGTACTCTCACTTCGTAGAAGAACAAACAAGTCTAAATTCGTGATTAAACTTTCCATTCTAAGATTTTATAGTCGCAGATTTAGTGTTAGCAGTTACACAGTTGTGAACAAACTAAATTATAAAACAAAACTGTAGCCCTTTTATTGCAAAACGCCAATAATTAGGTAACTACCCTCATTAGTTATCTTCTCATTAGCTAATGAAAATTTATAATTGTCACTAACTATTATTAGAACTCATAGCACTGCTAATTAACAAATTAGCTTACTTATCAGGAAAAGTTTAATGTAATCCATAGTTGGCATTGTCGTGAGATATTGAAAATCATTAAATCACCTATAAAGACTCATTAGAAGACCTAATCAGTGTAGTTACTTAATTACTTCTTTTCGGACTCATTAGAAGAGTAAACAATTGGTAATTTGGTTGTATGAAAAGTTTTAAAACTCATGATGTGTTGATAAATATCTAGCTCAAGCATAGTTGTCTACGTGTGGGTGTACTATAAACCTCTGCCAACTCCTTCGGAAATATAGGAGTGATGCTATTTTATGTTACGTGTAGTTAAAAGTCCGTGTTCTTCAACATAAACACTAAAAGGAATCGTTTCATATGAAAAAACAAATGAAAATATTTTGACGATTTTAAAAAAAAAAACGGCATGAAATTTTTCGTCAAATCTGCAACTAAAAAATTATAAATAATTAGCACTATGACCACCTCCAAGGATATTACGGTTGAACATGCCGTTTAGGAGATAATTCGATTTTTCATACTAGCTCCATACATTTTTTTCTTATAAAAATTATAACTCTTCCATTTGTGCACATATTTACTTCATATGACATTTTATAGAACAGTAATGATCAGCAGAAGGCATTTCCAGCAAAAAAAAATAACATTTAAGAAATCGAGATCCTATGTCTTCTACAGCCGATTTTCGATCCACCGTGCGGCGTGGAAATTCGTGGTAAAGAAGTGAAGTTATTATTAAATGGGACCATTCATCCATGACATGTGCAGTGCAGGGTTAACTATTTGACTGTGCATGACGATATTGATTTATTTTTTAGATTAATTAAGGCGAATGGTTTTTGTTGTTAATTTTATTGCAAAAATCTAAACAACAGTATGTTTTCTCGGAGTTTTTTTTCGCTATTATATTATTTCGCTTATATCTCCTGGTCTGTTGAGAACTTCCGTGTAAGATCTAGGTGCACTGAGGGTTTCTGTTGTAACGCACAACGGTTTCTTCAGCTTCCATGCATTTCTAGGCACTGTAGTCAGTGTTATTGTGTTTACATCTAGATTTTCTCAGTGATAGTCCGGATTCTGGATTTGTGCCCAGTTGTGATAATAGGCACGCCCTCTATTTTACATGGAGTTTAAACATAGCTCGCGAAATGTATGTGTAACATAGGAACACCACTGCCCAACCCTTGTGGAAACCAAGGCTTGATGTTATGCTTGTAAGCACTATTAGTCTGACCTGCTACCGCGGGTCTTCATTATCATTTCAGCTCGGAATCACCCACTATAGCCTATTGGCATAGCCTAGCCCCTCTTTTTTTCTGCCATACTTTCTGGTCTCCTGTATTCCTCAACCAGGTTTTCTCGTGATTTGGACGGTAACAACAACCCATGGCGCTATTGGACGACACTGGTTTCTTTGGCCTAACCTAGGCGTGTATTCCTTTTTAAGGATGCTAGGGCATATATTTACTCAAAAACATACACTTAAATATTATATCCTTATCCCATATGCTAAAAAAGGAAAATTAAAAAGAAAACATCATTTTTTTTTTTCAGAATGAGTCTTCATAGTGACTGTCTGGAACAAAAATTAAAAAGTTATAGTTTTTGTCTCTGTTTTCGTAAAACGTCTTTATTATACTATATGTCTGCTAAAATCTATAGTAATAAGGTCTCCATGAGGCAAACCTATAAGAAAGAACCAGAACTTTGATAACCTATCCAAAAAAATGGTCCAACTGTGAGAAGCGACTACGAAACTCCATCAAACTACAAGCATTTTTACCACCCCAGATGGGAATCTATATAAATCAAATTAACTCATTTAATTGTGTAACAAACAACGTTTATTATGTTATACTAGGAACGGGCCATATAAGTGATACCACAAAACTGACAACTGTAAACAGATTTGTAACAATGATTGGGTCGTAAAGCCCAATCAACGGGATTGCGTTACAATGGGAACAAAGACGTTTTTATTACCTAATTACCATGATTTGTTTTCTCTAATGAGTGCTCTATGTTTCATCGCACTATTACGTATTAAACCACGCTTTTTTACCATTAAAAAAGTTAAAGCCACGGGATTTTAAAGCTTATCTCCGTGGGTATAGGGTATGGTGTAAAGTTTTCGAAATGTAAAAATTATATTAGTAACAGTTTTATGTTATTACGGTCCCCTAATTGGAACGGATGCTTTGTTTCAAATGTCATATTTAATGTTTTACTAATTGTTATTATAGTGATATAAAAATATTATAGTTTCTGTAACTGCAGGTACGGGTTCGTTTCAGATCGCGGTACTTATTTACCTGAAGATTTTATAAGGTCTAATTGGTAGTAAAAACTTTGTTCTGCATCATGTTTTATGTCTTAGGTTTCTTTGATTAAGAACATTATATTTACTCACTTAATAGGCCACTTCTGCGACAAAACGTTTAAATTAAATTTTATCGTAGACGTAATTAAATAAATAAATAAATATCTTAGGACAACCAACACAACATTATCTGATCCCAAACTAGGCAGAGCCTGTACTATGGTAACCAGACAACTGATAAACATACTTATATATTTCTAAATACATACACATTATAGATAAATTACACCCAGACACAGAACAAATGAATGAGCTCATCACACAAAGATTTGTTCTGGGTGGGAATCGAACCCACGACCTCAGTCTTAGCAATCAGGGTCACTAACCACTAGACTAACAGGCCAGTCATATATATAATTGATATAATAAGATAAAGACAAGCTTTTAGCGTCGCTATGAGAAAGATTGAGAAGTACCTACTTAGTAGCTAACGTTAACAACTAAACCAACACGTTGCTGAGACAGAAATGTTTCAAAGAAGGTCTTGACGATGATTTTCAGCTGAAAGAATGAGAACTCTCAGAAAATGTATCTTTTATCATCATCATTTCAGACGAAAGACGGTTTGCAATAATCGCCACGCTCAGCAAGCGGATTGGGGTGCGCAGTATGGTGGTATAATGCATAAGAACGCTGTTGCCCATTCTCTAGTAAGTCCCTTAGTCGCCTCTTACGACACCCATCTCATTTTCAAGTAGTTAACTTACCTATGCAAAACAATAAAATTCATATTTATCAATACAGTAGTTTAGGTACACTAGGGAATTCGATTTAAATTAATAGTAACAAAATTGAAATCGCTTGAATTGAGATTTTACATCTTAAATGGGATACCCCATTTCCCCATGCCCTTTTTAGGTTTTAATAAACGTATCAAAATATATGAAATCGAAGAACGAAACCACATTCGTGCCTAGGCATCAAACTATGAAAATACCTCTAAATCTAAATCAAACGCTGCTAGTACATGCAGCCTTAGGGTTACCAATCTACCATCGTATTTCATGAAGCTCTGTATATCATATAATTGGGTGCGTATGATATGGCTCTGATTCAATTGTCAAGCGCGAGGGGCGGGCGGCCGGCCTCCGCCCATCCCGCCCATAGCCGCGGGCAATGTGGTTACCGAGCTGTGGTACTGTCGGTGGCAAATAGCGTGTGTTGGAATTGTATTGGTTATTTTATTGAGGTATTATAAACTATTCGGTGCAATAACGGCTTTAAACACGTATAATATTCTGATTTTTCAAAAGAATTTATTTTTGTAATTTATGCTAGTAAGCTCTTTCCAGTAATTAATTTTATTGTCTAGTTAAACCTGACCATGGTCTACAAGATTCACTTTCGCAAAGTATAAGCATAGATTAGATAATCAGCCTGTAACATTCCTCTAGATTCAGACTCAGTTAGTCCTTTCATTTTTGTGGGTGGGAAATCACCAAATGACGTCACCCACTCTGAGTGTCAGACTTTTACTGACTAAGGCTCACTCGTGTTCCTTCAGTTGCCTAAGCCATGGCCACGGTAACTCTGTCGAGCGATTCCGGGACCCTGGCCCTGGTAGGACTCAGTCAGTCTCTGTACCTCGTTTTTGGATTTATCACGAAAATTATTTATTAGTTTGAATATTCCTCCAAGCTCATAAGTTTAACATGGATCATGCCTAATTCTTACATCCAGCAACGTCTCACTCCATTCCGTTCTGTGTCAATAACTTGTAGGGAGAAAATGATTTCTTCTAATGTGAAATCTATGTGTGAACTAAAACCCAAAGCATTTATTTCAAATGAACCAATTACAGGCACCAATTGTCAAGGGGCGGTTAGAAAATTATAGCTAGTACCCCTGCCAAAGCGTAGTAGATACCTATGGAGAAGAACGGGCAACTTCATGGACACTCTTTTCATTCAAAATTTTGGTACAAAAAGTTAGTAACATCATTTACGTTCAAATTATCAACAATGTGAGAACGTTGTAAAAAGACGTGCAAATTAAAAAAGTCCGTAATAAAATAAATAATAGTTTAAAAAAACTTTTTTAAACTATTATTTATTTTCTATTTTTTAGGGTATTTCGAATTTTGAAACGTATGTCAGCTAGTTTGTGACTGTTTTTTTGCTGTCCTGGTAAACCTGGCAAGGATAATGGCACAAATTTATGAAATTATTGCATTGTCATCAGTCCTTGACAGGTGTGCAAAGTTTGAATGAAATCTGGTCGTTTAAAGTGGGTCAAAATCGCACTATAAGGAGTCGGTTACAAACAAACATACAAATATACAAACATACAAGTGAAGCTAATATAAAGCGTGTAAAAAAAGAAATGAAAATAAGCCGAAATCCAGTAGGTAATCTATAACCTGAAATAACGTGAATATTCTACGTAAAATACTTACTAAGCCAGGTTGTATAATCCTTAAAGCAATTTTATCTGTAAACCACTTATCTGGCCGAGCATACTCGTAGGTGCGACGGCTATAACTTAGTCAAGTCCTGATTGCGTTGAGCGGCCACTTAATGAGAGCCTTATTAAATAATTATTAATTGCCGACGACCCGCTGCGCGCACCGATTGCAATACAAACTATTGAAATATCATTTACCTTTGTAACTATGGAGAGATATAAAGGCTTCATAGATTTTTATAGAGTGAAAATTATTTTTATGCTTGCTTTGGACTTGGAAATCTCTAAATAGACTTTGACTCCAATTCGGCCGGAGCACAGACAAACTCCACTGATGGGGTTCACGGATTTTTTTCTTTTTTTGGATGGGAAATCATCAAATGACTTCTCTCGCTCTGGTCGGAGCGGGAGGGCGTGTCAGACTTTTACTGACTAAAACCTACCCGTGTTCTTTCAATTGCCCATGCACTATGTCTCTTTCGAACAATTTCGCGACCCTGGCAGGCATCGGTCCTAGCAGACCCCTTCAGTTCTGCTGACATAACCCGAGCCTGGTCCTTACCGGGCGACGAGCTACCCATTGCTCGCCACCCGCAAGCTCGCGCTTACGGTGACCGGGAGTCCGCTATCGACTCCCGTCGCCCGGGGCGACGCGAGCATTACTGCTTCGCAGAAAGAGGTGACGGCTTCCCATGCCCTCTCGCTCCGTACCATGGCTCTCACCAGGGCCGGACGCGAGAGGTGGCCGCCGCCGATCGCTCCATGGGGTTCACGGATGCCTGAGATCTCAAGTAGGCAAATGCGGCACCTCCGTGCAGACAATGCCCCACCTTCCAGCTAGCGCCGCATGCCTGTCACCTGTGCATTTGATGATCTTATGACTGCGTCAGTGAGAGGAGTTCACGCTGCTGAATTTTGGGCCAAAAATGTTTGAATTTTGTGCCATCGATACGCTAAGAAGAAAATTTTCGAGCTTGTGAGATTGGGTTTGTGTGGGGCTTAAGGAAACGATAGAAATACTTAACCATAGCAATGAAGTATTCCAAAGACAAAACAAGGGAATTCTCTAGGAAAATTATTCAGGGCTCACCCTGAAGATAATATCTTTTGTCCATAGAATAAAATTGACACACAGACACATATCGACATCATATTGACATCTGACGCATCGTATCAGATGTCAATGTCGGAATCAATGTCAAATTCGCCCTTAAGATTGTTGCCTGACTTCCATGGACCAACCGCGGCAGGCGTATAACCTGATGGTACGACCCGTGCGGCTGTTATTATTTAACTGAAATATGATCAGCAATTTTTGAACATCGATTTAAAAATGCAATTTACGTCTAACATTGAATTAAATTCGCATAGGTAATGATGTTTTAAGGTCATATACTCTATTTATAAAAAAAAATTGCACATCGAGTCCATCATAATTGTTAGATTCAAGTTTATATTTACGCAACAATAATACTTAAAAATGATAATTAATATACTTAAATTATTAGATGATGCAGCCTTGCCTCGTCTATTTATTTTAAATTAATCATGTAATACATCACTCAGAGTTAAATTAATATTTTTAATTACAATAACTAACTTATGATATAGAACCAAAACTAAAAGTCAATTAAGTCACGAATTGAACGCGTAAAACTAATTCATTACGTGCATACAAATCATTAGATATGAGTACAGAACACAATAACTCTTGTGAAAAACTGTGTATTTGTATTTGAGTATAAATACAGCATGTATCAGAAAAATGCAGTCATATTTGAGGTTATAGTACAGACCATCAAACTGCATAACTTTCTTTAGGTATGGGACCAACATCGTCACGAATAAATTATCAACCGTCTCATACATTTGGGTCGGGTTGGTAGAATTTAGAAATAGGATAGCGGCTTTTTTCGCTATTACGAGGTTGGTTCTATGAAGAAAGTTGTTGAGTTTGATAGTCGGTACCAAAGCCCTAATTATGACCACAAATTTCTGATACACGCTGTATATGTTGTATAATATATCTTAAGGCGAAGTCTGACTTATTGTCGGCCGTCTACTCCGCCGCCATTTTCGTATTGAAATTTAACCACAATATATTACGTTTGTTTGTTAAGTTAATTGTTAAATGGAGAGCCTCGTTATATTCTCGCGCATATTTTATTTGATATCGGCGCTTGCACACGCTCGTATATCACCTGATTGTAAAAGATGCATCCGCTTTTGGTTTCTTTGAAAACTCGACTCGCCTCAGGGCCGAGCGTGTTGCTCAATAATTCTGTTAATTTTCATTAAAATCATCGGGAATATCTTAAATTTTTCGGCCCCTCGGATAACTCCAATTTATGAAACGAATATTTTTAATTTCTCACAAATCAAAACTCAATACCGATACCCGAAGGCGGTTAGACCGTCCGGTACCTTCCAAATTTAATAACGAAACGAAATTAGTCGTTATTTACGATATTAAAACTATGGCGCCTTATTTTAAACAAATACCGGTCGGCCATTTTGGTACGGTCCCGTCGGCCATACATCGCGACCTACAAAACATAAATGCCTGTAACGACCTACTTATGTAAGATATTTACTGCCAACTGTATCGTAAGAGTCCTCGGATGTAATTTTGTCCCATAACGCGTGCGTTCACGTCAAATTCCTGAGGTTTGTTTTTGAAGAACGGAACTTAAACGTGTGTGTAAACGTAAATGTTTACTGGTTTTAAGTATCTGGTGTTGTCGGCTGTGGGCCCTAAAGAATCATGATTAAAAGCAATAACGTGATATGATTGGTTGGCATTAGGTACAGAAACGCGATTAATGTTTACGTTAACAATTATTAGGGAATTTCATTAGGAATGCAAATATAGGGCGCTCGTATTCGGGCCTCGATTGGGTAATCTCAGGTTTAATTAGTGCTTCATTTACTTAGGTGTACTTGTTGTTATGTCTTTTTAATTAGATATATGGACTTCATTAATTTGGTACATACGCGCCGAAATATTGATCGGGTTTTTGTAGGAAAATCAACAGCGTAGGACGCTGATATATCTCAACATTAATTTGTCATCAAGACCTACCCATTATTCTTGTTTCATGTCAAACCAATAGGCCCCTTTTGATGACTCAAATAGAAAATTTTAGAACACCTTAAGGATCCCGCAGAAAAGTGCGACGCGACACCAAAACAAGACTCTAGATAGAACAATTTCTAACCAAATCATATGGAAAATATTTGTACCAGAATCGTGTAGCGTCGCAACGTGCTAAACTAGTGCAATCAATTAAAGATTGAGCAATATCGGCTACCCACAATAACTAAGTACCGATAACTTAAATCATTCTAACGTAATCAATCCATGAATAAACCAAGATAACATAAATCCATTCCATGTGATAGTTCGTTCCAATTCAGTCCTTTACACAATCAGTATTGTTAGCACAATACCTACTTTCCACATCTAATTAATATCCTGAGCCGAAAGCAATAAATTAAAAGAACGAACTTCCTAATCACATAAAACATTAACAAACAGTATCCAGGCCTCAGGCCAAAAAGGAATTTAATTATTTTCAAAACTGGCCTCAAAACATTTGCATAAGAAAACTATAATTTATCTATACAAGAAATTAACCTCTTGCCTCAACTCAATTAAGCTAAACCAAAGCGCATACTAAAAGGGTTTAATAAGCTGGCGCGGGCTTTTAGGGATCCGTACCAGAAAACTGTTGAATGTGATGAACCAACTGATTCACCATCTGGTTAATAGCGGCTTTGGCAAATATAAGGAAGAAAGCTCTGTTACGGGATACAAAGTTTCGCGATTTTAATACATTTCTGTTCTGTTATGTTCTTTTCTGTAACTTATCTAAATGAAAAAAATAAGTAGACTGGGACTTTTAGAACGTCATAATTACTAGAGCTTCAGCACTTCCTCGTGCTTTAGTTGATAAGAAGTGGTGCAACAAACTCCTCAGCAGTATAGCTTTAGCTACTTTATTCGATACAACGTTAAGTAATTAATATTAAAGTCTGGGCCAGATGTGAAAAAAATAAAAGTCGTTGACACCTGCCTACCAATGTATTCAAATTACCGTTTTAACCGCGCTAGCGACACTTTCTTTACATTTTTTTCGTATCGTTTTGAAATATTTGAATACATTGGAAGGCGGGTGTCAACGACTTTTATTTTTTTCACATCTGGCACAGACTATACAAGACACAAACTAACTAATGACAGAATCATTGCCTAGCTAAGCGTAGAGCTATTTATATTGGCTTCTGAAAACCAGAAAACGGAATATAAAACAGCATATTTAAAATTACATTCAGATTAACATCACACAACTGAGTTTGTCATCAAAAGATTCATCAGTCTGCCTTTAATGACAGAATAATCTTACTTCGCTATCTTGTTTATAAAATGGCGACAAACCCCTTTTAAAAACACTCAACTCACGCTTGCACAGTTAGTTTTTTCGTTGTCAATTTAAGTTTTTTTTTTTTAACATGAAGCTCATAAGTCAAGCTATCAATTAGACAGAGTATCAGTCAAAGTTGTTTCATGACAGACAGCATAAGGCTGGGGGCAGTTCGAACGCGGACGAGTTGGCAACGGGGCGGAAACAATTAATAAATAGGCTGCAAACCAACGTATGAATAAACTGCTCAATATTGGCTTGAAGTTTAAATTAATATTCCTGGAATTGTAGTAGTTTATCCCATTTCTTCCCGTGGGTGTCGGAAGAGACGACAAAGGGACTTACTAGAGAATGGATAGCAGCGTTCCCTATGTATTCTACCACCATACTACGATCGCCAACCCGGGTGTCAAGCATGGCATGGCACAACTCCCTAACTGGGGGAGGCCTTTGTCCAGCAGTGGACGTCCTTTCGACTGAAATGATGATGATGATGAGTAATTGTTAAAATATTGGTCACTACAGCCTTCAGGCATATGATATCTTCTCTGCATCAAATGAACTAGATATTGTTTTCTAAATATTCTGTTAGGCATTTATCCCATAAAATTATCCTTCCGAGGAGCTTATGGTATGGAATCCACCTGGCTTAGTATGTGTTGTATCTTGCAACTTGCACCTGCACCGGTAGTGCGGTAGTGCACTACCCTCGTCAAAAATGAGGGGTCATATAATATAAGTTATTGACTCGATAATCGCTCTCTGCAAGACCAAGTCCCGAGTGAACGTTACCGACCGATGTGTTTAGATGACCCCGACTTTAAATTAATGGCATGAAGAATGATATTTATTCATTTTTAATTTCCACTCACGACTTGGCTTATTGGAAAGACTTTAGGTACATATCAGACAGGAAATCTATCTTTGGTTTGCGAAATGTTGAGATGTATACCTACCTCACTGAAATTAGTTTTGGTGATAGGCTTAAATGTTGAATTTATTTTAGCTTTCATATTCATGACACGAATTTGTTTAAAAGGAAAGTTGTGCCACACATTGATGGGTGGCTAACGCTTAACCTTCATTATATCATCAATGACGAAACACCAAGTCTTCTGATTTGAGAGGCTCCAATTTTGAACCCCATTTAAAGAGACAGTCCTGGTTCCAGCCTATTTGTCCAACTGATCCTCCATTACGCCCTTTTCATGTAATTATTTGACCTAATAAGTAGAGAGAAAGTAACTGACTAATTTCCTTTAAAGGTCCCACTCCTGACGTTTGCTCATGCTATGAAGACTGCTTCCCTAAAAAAAAATGGACGCGAAAATCAAACTCTTCTTTCTTCACTAACCCTTTTTAGCGCCCTCCACACCAAAAAATTAACCAATCATACACAATAATCCAAATCAAACACTGTCCGTAAGTTATATGGGTGAACAAATGTAAGCAAAACATCGGCCGGGTTGGCTGCGCCCGCGCCGGTAATTGGATCGCCCCGGGCCGCGTTATTTATGCCTCCATACATCAGAAGGCGAAAACAAACAAGCGGACAGACCGAATTTGTTTGTAAGAGATCCTGAAGAAATTATTTGTGTATGATGTCATGCTTATGAACTTATACAGCCTGCAGTAATAATTCTCTCATATTGGCACGAACTACCTACATAATATAACTGTTATGAGAATAGCTCTTTCCATACTAAAAATATGTCATACAATGGTAGACAGAAAGTAGATTCCTAACGAGAGCGATTTTGCAGGGTGCACCAAACGTACATTTGAGTACTGCCACCTCGTGAAGGCTTCTTATAAGCAATGTCGCAGAAAAGGAAATAAAATATTAATTTCTGTAAGTAGGTCTTCTACGACACTTCTGAATTTAATTGATGTTAATATTGCACAGATTTGTGAGTTTAACAATGTAGATTCTCCATGTCTGGAAAAAGGGCTTTTGAAGAAAGAGCCATTGCAGCTTTGAGTTTACCTATTCCTAGGATGTTTAACGATGTGAGTATAAGGAAGTCTTGAAAATAAGTTATAACAAACTTCGTGACGATAATGTAGAATATAACGGTGCTATAGAATGAAAAATGAATGATGTTCCTAAATACAGAGAAAGGAAGGGATCATCTGATGATGCAGTATCTACTGTTCTACATAAATACTGTTTGGTTTGAACATCTAAAAATACAACCGACAGTAAACGTAACACAACATTTTATTGTAACCTGTTAGAACGAGATCCGTAACAGGATAACACAGCTAACACTTCAGTAGCAAATAAACTTTTACAACTAAAAATATAACCACACTTACTTTTGAGGAAGTGTAAGATGACGTCATAAAAGTGTAGTATGTAAATGTGTTGCTGTCGGTACGTGTCGCGCAGCGTGACGTCACGCCCACTCCGGCGCACCCGAGCTGCGGTACTGACACCTAAGTATACCTGATTTTGATCTTTGGAATCTGGAGTAGGATGTGGAAAGTCTTGTGATGTGTTCTGTTGGTGATTTGTTGAACTGGGATGTCTAAATTATTTTGGTATTTGGATGATAAATTGGTTTTGAAGTTCTTTTGAACGTGTAACAACAAATAGAGCGAAGAAATACGAGGTTTTGGAATCATTCTCCATATAGCAGGAAAGCATCGGGCTTAGCATAGACTGCCTGGCAGAGCTAAGTGTTTTCTCGTCACCATTAGATGTCCGTATTAGGGTCACGAAGGAACCATAGCAGCTGGTTAAGACAGAAGGGCAAACTACTGTTAGCATTCGCAGCAAAACAAACATTTATTTAACAAGAAAATATCAAGAAACGTTTATTAATTGAGAGCTTACTAATGAGTATTAAGACACAATATAAATAAATTAACCCCATCAAAAAACAACATAATATCGACACTAAATTATGCTAATACAGCGCCATTTAAATGAATTCGTCTATTATAGGAACGGTTCAATTTAAATAATATAGCAGTTAATATAATATTAATTCAATTGTCAGTTATGCGTCCCACGTATGGTAATAGTGACGGCGGGGT
This sequence comes from Aporophyla nigra, assembly GCA_947507805.1. NCBI lineage: Eukaryota > Metazoa > Arthropoda > Insecta > Lepidoptera > Noctuidae > Aporophyla > Aporophyla nigra. The sequence continues at coordinate 19,149,453 of OX382302.1, read as the reverse complement.
ACGGCGCGTGCGCAGGCCGCCATGCTGCGCGTGCGCGACACCGGCGTAAATGAACTGCCTTCCTTAACTACGCGGAGATTGTGACCATACACATGAAATAGACAAATAGGACACTCGTCTTCTAGGTTGGATGGGAGCAACGCCAGGAACTGAGTTGTGAAGGTCACATAAGCAGTAGATCTTCTGGTATTCGGCTGCATCTGGTTAGAATGAAAACCGACCCCGACATAGAAGGAACTAGGCTATGTAGACGATGATAATAGAAACGCTGTAGTATCGAACAAGAGGGTGAAGGTTGTGCTAACTAAACCGAATTTGGTTTTGACGCAAGCCCTGTTGCAAGACGCAAGACCCACATGACGCATGAGTCCATTCGACAGCAAAAGTTCAAAAAGTTGCAACTATGTATTGATGTCGGAAGACTTGGGTCGATTCCTTCTTCGAGCAGTTTAGTATCGAAGTCTTAGTTAGCCTGTTTTCTACATTCTGTCTTTTCAATGACCCCACTTGAGGTTTGCTCTAAACCCTTTCCCTATTTCCATATCTAGAGAACTCATGGAGTCCCTACAAACGCTCGATGGTGGTAATGTGACAATACGCGTCCCAGTATCCTTACATCTGCACATCTATCGAATGAATAAACAATTGTGCGCCTTGCATCCATTTTATTCGCGAGCACGGACATTACTTTATGAATTTACTACTATTGTAAAATATTTTGATGTCAGCAATGTGGGTAGGCGCTTTCTGGTTTTATTATCATTGAATTTTAATAAAACGTGTCCTTACCGAACTATATTGGGACTGCGTACTGTTGAGTGCAAAAGTCGAACTAGTATTTCGGCAGTTTCTATGAGTTATACCTAACGTGACCAGACGTCCCGTTTTGAACGGGACTGTCCCTTTTTATAAATACGAGTCCCGGTGTCCCCGAAATGAACTCCGGGACCCAAAATTGTCCCGTTTTATGAAAACGCATGAAAACTTGAGTGAGTAGTCGAGCAGGCCGGACAGCCGCCGCACCAGCTGTATTAAAGAAAATTTGTTCCTCTGATAAATATAAATAAACGTTTCGGGTATATATATTTTTCAATTTATAACTTTTAAGCTAACTGGCTTTTTCTGAATAAATAACTTTAAAAAGGTGTTTTTATTTAATTGAATACGTATTAATTGACCTTATTAAATCAATGTCCCGTTTTGAGTCAAAGAATAAATGGTCACGTTAGTTATACCCCAACTTCAACCTCCAAAGCTTTTACTTCAAGAAAACAGTACAAAGGGATTAAATGATTAGTAACTCTAATAGACCTATCATTTTGCTTCATTGATTGTCTTGCTAGGGATATCCACTGTCGCAGGATGATTTGCTTTGGCTAGTTAGTTACACAGCGGATATCTAAGATTTATGCTCCACCTGATTTTTAACGACAGTCCTCGTACCTTTGTTGGTAACAAGCGTACCTACCTACCTTTAGACCGCATTCTATACATCAACCCTAGATAACTAAACTATTTTCGTTGTTACATGGTTACTAAACATTCGTCGAACCGACTACGCCAAATAAAATGCATGTTTTGGAAAAAGTATTTATTAATCACAGGTACATCTGACATTGGTACATTCTTTGGACCATTATTAAACTAAAAAAATCAAATCAGTCATTAAGAACTATTGCACGAACACGAGAATCGCGGGTAGGTGGGTCGTCGAACGGACGAATGTTTAGTTATCAAGGGTTAATTTCGCTTTTATAGAAGTCTGTAAAGTCCATTCCATTAGACACTTTAATAAACGCATGTATCAGCCCCTTTTCAACCCATACAAGGGTGATTGTTACCAATTTTCCGCTCGATTTACCCCAAAACTGTAAACGTCCTATTATACAAAGTACATCGTCATCGCGGGAACAAAGACAATTAAAAAAAAAGCTGAATAGTGCGTTCTCTTTGTGGGCGTTTAATTAATTAGTTGTAAACAAGAACGATGATTTTCGTAAATGTAAATAGTAGAAAGGTATAGATGCCGTAAAATTAACAATTTCTGTTGATTTTAGAGGTTTTTGTAAAAGTCAATGAATCGGATTTATGTGATAGTGTCGGCTAAAGCGTTGTTTCCTTCCTATTTGTATTGTTGTTTTTAATAAAGTTCACCTAGTTGGGTTCTTGACTCTTGTTAACGTTATTAGGAAGCAGCTGGTCTTTGGAACTTGTTTATGCCTTTATAGATATCTTTACAGGTTGTTAGGTACCTATTTACTGTATTAGGATTGTAGATGGCAAACTTAATTTAGGTACAGGTACTTTACGTCGTGTAGGTACTTAACTAACTTTCAGCTGGAATGTTCGATTCTGGGTTTGTACTTTTTTCAGGTACCTATTGCAAGGGTGGCACGTAGGTACGACGGTGACGACGACGCTAGGAATTTACAACAAGATATCGGTTATACAGACAAGAAAAAAAATAGTTTAAAAAAAACTAAAAAACACGCTTCCATTGAAAACCAACCTAAAAAGAACAAAATAATGGAAAAAAAGCGAGGGGTGCTTTTTAAGGTATTTTTTTATTGATATCAGGCGTGTTTGTTAGTTTTTTTTTAAACTATTATTTATTTTCTATTTTTTAGGGTGTTTCGAATTTTGAGACGTATGTCAGCGTAGTTTGTGACGTATGTCAGCGTAGTTTTCGAAGACAGTTTTTTTTGCTGTCCTGGTAACCCTGGGAAGGATAATGGCACAAATTAGTTTGTGACGTATGTCAGCGTAGTTTTCCAAGACAGTTTTTTTGCTGTCCTAGTAACCCTGGCAAGGATAATGGCACAATGAAATTATTGCATTGTCATCGGTCCTTGACAGGTGTGCAAAGTTTGAATGAAATCTGGTCGTTTAAAGTGGGTCAAAATCGCGCTATAAGGAGTCGGTTACAAACAAACATACAAATATACAAACATACAATTGAAGCTAATATAAAGCGTGTAAAAAACAACCCATCCCATTATCATTTTGGTAAAATGTGGTTTATACTAATAGCTGTACCGAAGACAGTGTGATGTATACAACGCCATCTAACGAGGGAACGGGAGAACTTGAAATTGAAATAAGAATTTTTAAATTGCAGCATTTCAATCTCCGTCTGCGTCAGAGCCACGGGAGTGTAACGTTTGTCGCTTTGCCGGCATTTCCGCATCAATCGTGTGGGCTTGTAGCTGTTATTATTTTTCAAAATTTGCTTCATTTGAACAGCTTCCCCACTGGCACCACTACCTACTTACTGTTACTCGAGAAAGGAAGCGACTTAGTAAATAAGCTGACACCCCGAATTCTATGTTATTAAGGAACTATTCATAGATAACACTGCCTCATGTGTGACTGACACTGGGTTGGCCACCATATTTTTTAAATCGGCCAAGCAGGGGTAACCTCTCTCCAGATCAGCTGCCAATAAAGGGTTTATTGGCAGCTGATATATAACTTTTGAACCAGTGACTTATTGTGATATTTAGCGACTAATTTCGAAAAAAAAAAAATGTGTTTCATTCGTTTTTATTTTTCATGTTGTTCGTTTAAAAAATAAACCCTGATGGTGACCAAGCCAGTGTCAATCACACCTGCCTCGTTGGTCTAGTGGTCGCAAGTCGCTGCTGATATAAGGTCATCAGTTCCATTCCCAGGTCGGGCCAAGTATTATTGGGTTTTACCATCAGGATTTGTTCAGCTGCAGCCTTGCAGCTTGGAAAGTAGTGAGATACCTTGTACAACGGTTGGTCTTGACCTTGATTTGTCCCCAGTCGTGTCGGATTGCCGTCCCATGGGACTAAGGAACAGAGAGTGCAACTATGTTTGGGCACAGACATCAACATCTGCCTAGCGTTTTTGACGTGACAACGTCTTTTAATTCGATGGAGCCGGCTGCACGCACGAAAAAACATGCGGCGTTACCTCGCTCTGAGGCGTTCCATTTAAGGCTTGAAGTGCAAGAAAGAGCGCGCATCAGTATTTTCTTATGACGTTGTCACGTTCAACTATCGTCAGTAAACCGAGTTTACAGACAACCAATTTTTTTTGTTACGGTCAGCTTCCTGTCTGACCAGATGCAGCTGAATGCCAATACTTGACATGGAGCAAATACCTTTCTGACCTCCACAATCCAGTTACTGGATAATACAACACCCATTGGTAAGTAGTTGTCAGACTTTCGTGCTTCTGATGACCGTAACAGCTGTCTAGGATCCAGGACTGACAGAATCAACGGCTTAACGTGTTATCCAAGGCACGGAGGGGTATTGATATCTAAAGATGGTCACCCGTCTACGGAAAAACCGTGCCGAGAGTACCTTAACCTGATAGACTTTGTGGGTGTTATTACTTAGCTACGAGCCCCTCCGTTGGCGCAGGCGCACCTGTGTATCCGAGATGGTGGCGCGTAGTGTTCCACGCGCGCCTCTCTGTGATGTACGGGGGGGGGGTAGTAGTTTAACACCTCCCTCACCCCCTAACGTGAGGAGGCCCGCAAAGGCGGGCCAGGCGACCAGTCGGGGATCGCGGAAGACATACTGGTTCCCGTGGTCCCCGACGCGGACGTAGGTGTGGGACGGAACACCGGGGTGGTTTTAGTCAGCAAGAGCATGACAGAACCCACCGCCCACCCCAGGGCGGAGGACATCCATGAGGATTTCCACCTCGAGATCAAAAAAAAAAAGGCGCACTTGTGTATGTTATTATCTTTTGCGTATCTGGCTAATCTCCGATGAGAGCCGGTCGACCGAAATTCGGTCAGGAGGATATTATTAAATACTTCATATCATTACGCCTATTCTCTCCGAAGAGTAGCGCAGAGGTGTACCTACATCGTACGCCCCTTACTATTTTTAACTTTCCAATAATATAATTGAAATCTACACCGTGTATAAAGGTAGCATCACAATGGTGGCGCCGCGTAAGGCGTGGTCGCGACTTGCGAGTCAGCGTCTGACGATTACGCAGCCACGCCTGCTGACGTAATCACTGCGTTACCTTGCACATTTTTAATAAATACGACCTTTTTTTCTGTTAATTGTTTGCAATGATAGGGAGTTAGTTGCGTAAAATATTCGTTTGTTTGCTTGTTGGGACTTGGTTAACTTGAGTAATATATTGTTTTTAAAATTAAAATTCAAAATATTTTACTTTACATAAACCTACATGCCACTTGCTTTCTTTTCCTGTGGAGAAGAGCCTGCAAGAGTTAGTTACTCCATTTAAAATAAGTAATTGCTTTTTATAATGTTTTCAAATTACACTGCAAAAAAAAAATAGATTTGGGGGGACAGTGTAGGCCTGTCTAGGTCAAGTACTAGGTACCTATCTAGTACTTAACAGATAAAAAAGTCAACAAATCGAAGCCACTTGCGTCTTTTGATTTAAAAACCAGTGCAGTGTATTTATACCATAAATAAGTTGATGTATTGCTACTTTTATCTGTCATAACTACTTAATGCTGAATACAACCAAATAGATAAGTCGTGTATAAGGTGTATGCAGATGGGTTGTTAAAAGAAAAATAAAAATTATAATTTCGAAAACGTATATACCTTTATTTTATCTACATATAAACATGTGTGTATGATACGATATTGCTACATCAAAGTTACTTAAACTAGGAGACCAGTGCATTACACAAAACGTTATTTTTTACAATCAAAATAATATCCTTCACCTTAGTCTTTGGCACATTATCTTTGAACAGGACAAAGACTCGACTCTAACTTTCAGTTCTTTAATAATTCTTAATATCTATTACTTTACACACAATCCATTTCACAGGTTTTTTACAAGGGCGATTTATTTTTAAATAGGTATCCATTGCTTAAAGGGTGCAAATGATCATACTATTGTCTTACTGGCGATTAAGGCAGATAATCTGACTTTCTGTATTGACACTTTTAATTTATCTAACGCAGCTAAGTCAAAAACAGCTGCATCTTAATTTGGCTTAAAATATGAACACTACAAATATACATTTATTTACTATTTTATTCTATCGACAAATTCAGTGAAATAACCTTTATTTCCAAAAAATAAATCGCCGTTGTATAAAACCCTATCTACTAAGATCAACAAGGTTGCTTGTGATGATTACAAAATGCATATTAATTATAAAGTTTATGAATAATTTCAATATAATTTCAAATCAGTGGTAACACAACTCTAAGAGCGAAATAAAAACTATTACGTATAATGTGAGTCGTTCACAATAATTATAATATTTATAATTAAATTGGCAGTAAAACCACAACGTGAAATGTAAACTTAAACATAAAATAAAAAGAGCTTGTCTTTCTGAAGTAAACGATTCATCAATTTTTTTTAAGACAGTAAATACATTTATTACGTGCATCGAGTAATCAAATCAATCGACTATTATATAACTTGAATTGGTTGAATTATATTTTGAATGCTAAATACTAGTACTTACTTATGCTGATTTTTCTTTTTGCATTAAAAATGGTTGACACGACTATTTTCAAGTACTATGAACATCATTTAAGTATATGACTTCAGGAACTTAATTTTAATAGAATCAAAATAGATTCAAAAAACAATATTACATCAATCACTTCATAAGATAATTAAATTTCTTCAACTTTAGATCGGCATTACCTGACTTCATATAATTGTGAAAGACGGAAATCATTGCAAAATAATAAGCCTAATCAAAATAATAAAGCATTCATTTCTGATAAATTATGAAAAATATACTAAACACAACACTAATATTATATTTCTTATAAATACACGTAATATTATACATCATTGTTGTGACTTTATATTAATGAGAATTGACTATATTTAAAAGTGACGAGAACAAAATTATGAACTAGTATATAATAAAATAATTATAGGACCTATGTGAGTATTAGAATTCCATATCGTTTAGAATTCGGTGGTAAAAAGGATATGTGAATAATATTTACAAGTTTTTTTTTAATCCATGAAAATGAATGAATATTTTGTGAATTTATTTTAAATTTTGGAGCGTAAGTCATTCTACGAATGATTTAAAACTTGGATGGTTTTGTTCGTTGACAAGACGTTAATCTGCTTAGTTTTAATAACCCACATTTCCAAATTAAAATCGTTTGTAGAATGCCTGCATTTAAAATGATGATGATTCTTATAATTGATGAAAATTCATCTAGAAGTCAAAAAATATACGAGAAAATTCCTTATTATATCACTGCACACGAGTACACGAGTCTATTCAGAATTCAAAAGTTTTAGAATAATTTAAAACCTACACAATTCCTAAACAACGCGCAACTCGTCCCAAACTATCACTTTTTTTTTCTTACACTATAATTAATTACGGTGCAACAATACACTTGTAACATGCAATGGAACTTGTGGTGTAACACAACGTAGCATTGACGGCCGAACTTATAACCGTCGCCACCAGCACAATGAGACATCACATTCATTATACATCCAATGTTGCATTACACGTTCGGTTACATTTCATGTTGCACAATGAAAATTCACTATTAGGTAAGGACAGTTCTTATGCTAAATTTTGTAACAGAAGTGAAGAAATCTCTTCAATTCCTTAAGTATTTCACGGCCGTGTTAGTGAATCGAGAACAAATCTACTAGCTTCTAATTTGCGACTACTTAATTGTAGGTAATCTCTAATAACAGATGCACAGCTCGAGTTATGGTACTATCACATACGTGTTACAACTGGCCCTCTGAAGGTTATGGGGTAAACCATTACCAGAAAACTTTGATATTAATTTAAATTGACTTTGGCCTGCGCCTACGCATAGCCTAAAAGATCAATGAGTTCTGATCTTGACTAACTAAACAAACTAATTTGAGTTGTTACTAAAAATCGGTATTTTACAAAGGGATATCGAGAATGAGGACACTCCAATGGAAAATTAAAAATTAAGAAAGAATATAAGAGATACAGTTTTCGATCAAATACAGTTCATGTCCTACAGGATTTGAATGATATTTAATACCTGTTTCGTATCATGGCGATTTGAAAACTTCATTAGAACTATTTATTGACCATCGAAGTAAACACTAACATTTATAAGGCCCGTGCAATTCAGTACTAACTTGATAACTTCAATTTCAGACTATGCCAATTTGCTAAGACACTTCAAGAATCTACTTCGGAGAAGGATGATAGTACACTGTCGAGCAGAAAATGACCCATTCTAACGTTTGTCGGTATTACTAAAGGATTAAACATCAGAATATGTAGTAGAGTATTGATTGCTAAATTAAATTATTCTAATGACACATTGCTTGGGAATAGTTCATTATTTGTTTTAGAAAGTGGGCAATATTTTGCTCGCCAGTGTAAAGAGGCACTTCGAATAAAGACGTCATAACAATTTGTCTACTTACGCGCCCTATTCAACTTGTGTAAAATGTTTCATAGAAAATTCACTAATAAATTCGTGTATTGTGCAATTATTTAAAGCACCTTATTGTGATGTTTGCTTGTACTACATCGCTGAAATGTATTTGTATTACCTCACTTTCAGTAACCGTCAGACCAGCTGGTATCAATAAATGTCATGAAATTCTACGGTGTGCATAAAAGTCGTATTTCGCAAGAAACTATAAGAAAGTCTTGCGGTAGAAAAGCAATTGTAAAAGATACGCTTTTTTTTTCCAATCATCTCAGACTCTATCATGGATTTATAAGTATTTATTTAACTTTGTGAAAGAGAGCTTATCTTAATCTTTGAACTTTTTAATCAAACTTTTTTTTTCTTTTATATTTATAAGTTATTTCAGCGACATAACTCCACGAGAAATGAAATAAAAGTTAATTATATATTACCTTATTGCGTGGGGATTTATTCTTATTCAATATTGAGGACTTATATAATTTGTTCATTTGATAGTTGGACCGTCGTTCGATTCCAATATGAAACTAGTAATTTAACTAGATTCTTAGATAAGACTAACTTGCACCTAGATATTTTAATTATAAAATTACCGAAGATCGAAACGGTGCTTTGGCAGATCTACTAACATTTGTGACACATTTTTACCGAAAAAGGAACATCTACATCAGTGTAAAGATATCAGCATTTCAACCATCTTGAATCAAATTACGAGACTTATCGTTCATTAGACTAGTTCTAAAATGCCTAGCGCATTCGGTAACATGACGTATGCCACAGCAATACGTGTGATAATCGCACTAAAGGACATCACGTCTACCGAGCTTCTTTCAAGTGTTATAAAGACGCAATAATTTAAAAACTAAATCGATTTGTACATCCAAACTCACTCGTTCAACCCTGGAGGGGTTCAACCCCTCCATCGTGACGTAGTCCACTTTATTATTCTACACACCAATATCCGTTGCAGCAACGGTCATGAAACGCGGGAGCGAGATAGCAGGAGACTTATTATGGAGTTTTTGCCGTCCTACTCGCACGTTTAATGACCGCGACGGCCGTATAGTGGTGTTTAGTAGTTACAGTGACAGTCCGGACATGGGCGCGAGTGCGAGTTTTGGACGCTAGGTGGCGCTAGCGACGGCGTGGGGGGAAGCGCGCAGGGCCGCGTGTCGCCGAAGTAGTTCAGTCACTGTGATGGCCACTTGGACTGTTCCCTTGCCTTCCAGAACGTCGGCTGCGCAGCACATTAGTTTCTGGAAGAGATGGTAACGGTTAAGAGTATTTTAAGTAATAGGATTGTCTGTCGCTGAGTGTTTAACGAATATCATGGTGCATTTGTTATTTATTGCAGATTTGCGGAATGCCATGGATGATTTTTTATTTTTATTATAACGGGGTCCCCATTTGCTTTTTATTGAAGACATGGAACTGGCTTAGCGAGTGATCACCAAAAACATTGAAAAACCCTGTTATAATGGGAAGTTTGACAGAAGAGGAAGACTGACAGCAAAATGATTTATCAATATGGATAAGGAGGTATCTCTGCTTGTTTACCTTGAATTTGCCCCAAATATACATAACCAAATAAAAATAAAACACAAGAGTTGCCAATAAGAAATTTATTTCTTTAAGTAGTTGAAACATTGTAAGTACATACAAAAAAAAGTACACTTTAAACATTTTTCTCTATAATAAAACTATGACTAATAGCCAAAAAATATTTCGAAAAGCTTCCACATTATGTAGTTTCGAATAAACTTAATGAAATGTCTCTCAAAGTGCAATATGTGAAAAATGCGTGTTATTAAATGCAAATTACATCTAAATTATAATACTGAATTTTAGTAGAAAATGTTGAGGAAAACAAAGATAAACAAATCAACTTAAAATTTAATTAATAATAAGTGGAATTAGATATTAGACTGGCTTTAATATGTAGATATTGGCAAGAATATGTCGAGTTGAAAAGGTTTAGTTTGTTATCGAAGTCGGAAAACTTCCAAATAAAACTAATGTTGCGTATATTCAATATAGAAGTTTATGTATAAATTTCTTTAGTACAATGTGTGTACTATTCATTTAGTGCATTATTAGATCGTTCGCGATTAAATCGAAACTTCTAATTGACTTATTCGCAAGTAAGTTTTGTTACTATTATCAATCTTACAGCATAAATAATTAGAAAACATGTTATACAATCCAAAACAATAATTCGTCCAAATACGGATGAAAGCAGCCATTTTCTGTCCAAACACACACAAAACTATTCAAACAATCTTGGAAACACAAAAAAGGCGGGTAGTTTCAAATATTTGTCAAATTAAAACCAGTCAACTACAAACTACGTAAATAAGTACCCAAGCACCTCAAGCTAATAAATATATGTACGCTATAAGCTTTTAAATTATATATTAAATATCTAATATATCTCTTAATTATATAATTATCGATAATTAGCATTGTACTTGCGACTTTAAAGCTCAAAAATAAGATTATGTTAAGAAGCGTAGAAAGAAAATACCACACATATACAAATAGCTTATGACCAGAATAATTAGAATACATAATTAATTGATACTTAGTACGTTTTGCTTTTTGGCGTATTTATTAAAGATTATTTCTTAGAAGGAAGACTTTACGTTTGGTGTAACTGTAGAGCAGAATATAATTTCATTATTTAGTAATATTAGATGTAAAGTTTGCTCTCCTTTTAACACAATTTTACTAATAATAATATTCTAAAGAGGTATTCATTTCTTTGCAAGTTTGTATATTGGGAATCTCTGGAATTACAGTCTGATTTGAAAACAGCCTTTTTTTCATGTGATGACCTAATTCTTGGGGCGGTAGGCTTTTTAAGATCCCGCTGTGACCCTTAGGAGTCAAGCTAAAAGAGAAAAAAAAGAGAAAGAACGCGAAGACGAAACGAAGGCACATCGCGGGCGGGCGATGCGATGCTGTATGATATATTTTATGTTAAAACAACATAAATATACTAGTTTTTAAATGGGTTTAATTGGCTATCTGTGAGTGATTTCACTCAATAACTTCAAAGGTATTGAAGAATTAAAAAATACGGCCAAATAGCAAAACTATGAGAGAAAAATATAATTCGAGTTAAGTACGTTACAAAATTAGTAAGAAGTATGTAAAACAGCGAGAGTGAGTTTAATTAATGTAATAAAAGATTAACAGAAGCTACAGTCTTTATCAACACATCTTTGGAATGGTTACAATATAATAATAATTATACTTTTTTATATTTTACGAATATTTTAAACTTGTCATATTCTGTTACTTCATAAATGCATAAAACATCATTATTTTCATATATATAAATATAATATTTTTTATACTGATCTTATTGGCATCAATTTAGTTTGGTTGGCGTCGTTAAGGAATATCGGTTATTATATATTTTTTTTTTTTTGTAAAACTTGTTTTTTTTTCATCTTTCATAAAATTGTTACACAAAAAGCCTCGAAATACTAAATACTACTCGCTACCGATGAAAAAGTTGCCTACCTGAAACACGGTGCGCATTGCTCATGAACTATGTCTTTTCTTTTAAACTAAATAATTTTCGCGACAATCTTTTCACGAGTGCCTGACGCGATGAGGTCGCAATGTGGTCGACTAAGTGCAACGGTCTAACCAACACTGTCGACAACGTACCGCTCGTGTATTTGAGCACACATACACATTATCAGCCTATAATGTTCCCACTGCTGGGACAGGAGCCTCATCTCGGTGAGGGATGAGGCTGTAATCCACCACTCGGGCCAGGCAATGTCATTTGTTTGTTCTAGGACATACCGGTTTCCTCACAGATGAGGCCGGCACGATCCGAACGGATGTTTTCCTTCACCGTTTTGAGAGCAGTGGTGATGAAATAATTTACACAATGCAAACCGCCTATGGGCCCGAACCTATGATCTAATAACTCGTCACGCAGCCGTTACTACTGCTCTACAAAGTTCGTTCGTATTTGAAAATCGTACTCAAATACATGAAAGGCATGTTGTGACATTTGCAGTTGTATCTACTGTTGACGTATAGCGCTCGTGTTTATGAGCACTAAGGAGGCTTCACTCGGTTCGTGTCGATGACGAGTCAGGCATACCCAATTCGTTTTTATTTTTATATATATCGTAGACCAATTACTTTCCCAAATTCTAATATGTTTAATAAACGAAGTATGTGACACAACTCCCTCGCTACGTTCAAGCAATTATCGCTTCATCAGTTTCTCACATTTTCACCCCTAAATAAATTCCTAATTTAGTCGTTCATAACGCAATGCGCAACCGTGCCCCACTTCTACCTAAGAACCAAGTTAGCTTTTGCATTAATAATACAATAACGATATGATGTTTCGAATAAGGCATATAATTCTTATTTGATAAGAAGTCTCGAGTAAACAGCTACGCTACGTTATCAGTATAATATATTAGTTAATACATTTCCTTTTTATTTCAATAATACTTCATGCACCAATGTTTTACGAGTATGTTTATTGTACTTTTAATTTTGAAATATGATTATGTTGTGTTATGTGATTCAACAAAGCCTTTATTTATACAAGGTGGTCCTTTTGAGATCCTATAACTCTAGGACAGTGTTTTTCAATCTTTTTGATTTCGCGACCCCTTTACAAGTTGAAACATTCCGGCGACCCCCTTGTGTCACAGTTAATGATACATTTACTTCAACTTAGGGAACAGTAAAAATTTCATCACAATCGGTGCAGTAATTTTTATGATATGGACATATATGTGTAAGTGTAACGGCCTGACTTATTGATAAGAGCTACATGTGTAGTGTCAAAGAGAAAACATCTCAAAACCTTGGTTAAATTTTAGTACACGTAAAAAATCTTGCTGCAAATTTATGCATTGTATATATGGTTTTAAGAAGTCGACTGTTTACTTTTAGTAAAAGTACTTTGTTTTTGCAGTGTTAGAACCATGCCTTTTTCTTTCAGCCGGCGACCCCCCGATTAAGGCTTCGCGACCCCTCTCGGGGTCGCGACCCACAGATTGAAAAACACTGCTCTAGGATATTAATGAAAGCAGGTTCAACTGGCGTCACAATTATTTATGTAAAACACTTTTACGTGAAATGTAATAACGTCGCATTTTCTTAGCTTTAAATTTGATTACTGGTTTGAATCAAAAACATTTTTTTAGAAAAACAAAAATACCCATTTTTTTTATTAAAATACATATATTTGCCAGTCGATTATTTTACATGGTCTCATGAATCCCCTAGAGTTATGGTATATCAATAGGAACATATTGTATAAAATCTTTGGACAGTTTGACCTGATCGGTGCCTGCTCATAGACTAAACAATCTCATCAGATTTTACAACACATACACATAAGTTCTGCTGCCTTAATTTATTCAGAGCAACGGATTGAACGAGCGGACTAACATTTATGTCTTTTAATTTCCCATACCCCAATTCATTCTTCCAGTTGATTTAAATCGGTGGTTTACGCCCCATATGGGCTCTACCAATTAATCAACCTTATGAAAGTTAGTTTTTTATTGAATCCCACAACACATTACTAAATAGACTCAAATGTCACCATAATTTATATAAGAAATTCCTTTTTTTACTAAGTCTTTACTTATAAACTGTGTTTAAATTTAAACACTACACATTTAATCGGAGTTTTATTACCATTTAACAATGTTTATAAGTAAAGAGTGCTTCTTAACTATAACATGTAATGTTTTATCGTATTTTGGTGCAAAAAGTCTACCTAACCTTACGGCTGCTACGTATAAGAATTGCATTAATATTTGCGTTGCATTGTTACGTAAAATATAGACAAAAAAAAAAAAAAAACTAAATTATACCTTATAGCGAATCACTCTTCAACACAACAAAACGATGAGATCTCGGGAATAATAGTTCTGCAGACTTTTAGATAGATTTTTCAGTCAACCCCACATCACTACTGATACTTGAACTATGAAAACCGACCTTACTGCTTGGAAATAAGAGTCAAATATAACCACTGATCTGCATTTGACAATACTTGCGCAGACGCATATATTGCTATCTCTATATTTCATGATGTAAAGTGTATTATACAACTCATTTCAGTGCATATTTTACATTCAACCCAATAAATTAAAGTCTGCAAAACGTAATACAAAAATCAAACACGCAAAAATAGCCGACAATAGCAACCAATAAACAAACCAATTGGCAAATATGTAAAAATATTAATAATAATAAAAAAGTAATTAAATTTTTTAAATGCCTCAAATGGGAATGAACTTATAAAAAGTGGAATTATACCAATTAATAATTAGAAAACTATACCAATTAATACTAAACAAACAAATTCACTTCAATCGTAATGTCTTTATAAAACAAAAAATATAAATTCCATTGTATAAATCCGTCGAAATACCGTCCAATTCCTTTCAGACTTCTTGTTCAAGATCATTCTAAAAAGCTAGCCTCAAAATTCGATTTCAGACCACAATCACAGTCAGACTGTTAAAGGCATACAGGTTAACTTGACCGATGTTGACAAACCCCAAAATAATACATTGACAAATAAGAAAAGAGCTGACGTTTTTCAGCACCATAATACTAACTTACTTTGATGTGGTTGCACATTCTTTTCACTCAATTATCTGAACATGCCCTATATTCTACATTACCCACGATGGGGTCACCTTAATGTGACTCAAATGATAATGTCACAATGTTGCAAAAGTTCATTCTTTCTTTTTCTATTTGTAGTAAATTGTACTGTATTATTAATAATTTAAGGTTCAACATATAGAAAATGAGGTCAAATATGTTCGGTCGGTTACAAATTACAATATTATCAAGTAAAGTTTACAAAGGGTACATGATTAGCAAAATGGTAGACACGAAGAACGTGCCAAGGCATAGACAAGTGAAAAGAACTTTGTTCTCGTTCTCCTTAGGAGCTTCAGTCTCAGTAGCGATTACACTGTTCAGATTGTTCTGTATATCGAGATTCATTTTACCCCTATCATACCGTTCAGCATCCACTTGTTCCCTCATCAATTCCGTGGGAAAATCAATTTCATCAATGTCGTATATTTCGAAATTATCGCTTTTTAGTACGTGGTCTTCTTTACAGAAGGGCGTCACGAATTGAACTCTATTAGTCTGGTAATAGGGTCCTCTATTCCTTAGCTCGTTGGTCCCGTATACCGGAGAGTAGTGGACGTTTGAGTCCGTGTTATTGTTTTCAGTGTTTTGGTACTCTTCGGATTCATCGATGGTGTAGTGTTGGTTGTTGTCGGAGAAGTTGAAGTTGCTGATGAAACGTTCTTCTGAGTATCTTCTGAGCTGCCTTTGGTAGTAGTTGACTTCTAGTGATGATTCGGGATCCTCAGTCTCGTCATATTCGCCGCCCGCGCATTCCTCGTGTGATTGTTCGAAGGTTGTGTAGTAGGGGTCTGTTGAGATATCCCTTGGCGGGCAGTGAGGCGGCGTGGCGTGTGTGAGGAGAGCGGTCACTGTGCGAGCGAGAGGCACGATACTCTCCTCTCCGTCGCTCTCCAGGTTTCCCAGTATGTCTTCGGGCGAGCAGATGACCTCCTGCAACACACGCCACCCGTCTCTTAGTCTCATTACAATAATCTCTGTTGCTCGCGAAAGGATATCTTACAAGACCCTGCAACATTCGAAACGGACACGGCAGAAGTGCAAAGTTAGCGCCGATTTTTAAATTATTCACTTTATACACAGTTTCTTCCTTCCCACTTTAATTAAATCGCGTAAAATGTCGCAAATAGGTCACAAAAAATATTAGGAAAAATGAATAATTATACATTTTTAAACAGTGTTAAAATAATAAATAGACATAGATACGAAAATATTTTGTAGTATCTCACCTCTTCAACTCCAATTTTCCGACACGCCTCTAAGAAGTTGTCAACGTTTCTCCTGCATCTCGCCATTGTTAGTTTGGGCTGAAACAAAAAAAATACATTCGATATACGATATACGTCTTAAACAGAAACACTGTTGTAACATGCGCGATTTATTGGAACGAAGTTTTCAAACGCAGCTTGCAGTAGGAGTAAAATTGTAGTAATCGTAACGTAACAAAACAGAGAGTGAGAGTTTTCATGGTTTTCGAGGGTGCTGAAGGCAATAATGAAGACAAAATGGAAATTCAAGAGGGCGGTGCGAAAATTTTAAATTTTTCATCATGGGAGTCGTTTACATGGTTTTCGAGGGTGCTGAAGCCGATAGTGAGGTCAATAAGTTTAAGTATTATAATACCAGAGATGTGACATTTTAAAAATAACAGTATTTGAAATGCAAAATAGAAAATACTAAATACCTATTTCCATTTTGTATTTAAATACTTTTTTTAGAAAAGCATTTTATATTTTATTTGAAATACTTTTTAGGACATATTTTGTATTTGCAAAATGCAAAATACTTTTTGCTAAGTTTTGTAAACATCAAAGAATTAATAATAATGTGATGAGAAATGGTACTTGTTTTTCTCACTATGGCAACACTGAATTGAAATGCTTTCTTGTCAGGCCACTTAGATAATTAGTTTTACTTTTTTCTTATGGTGGCATGATTATGAGACTACACAGGAGAAAGATGAGCGACAGTGTATTTGAGCTAATTATTTTATTAAAATATGTTAAGTAAATTTAATTTAAGTAAGTTATCACAGTAAATTTACCACCCTGTTAGCTGGCTGAAATAAATAAACTTTTTAACAAAATAAAGATACTTTAAAACTAAAAGTATTTTATTTTAATAAAGCAATAGCAATATGTATGTATTTAGAAATATATAAGTATGTTTATCAGTTGTCTAGTAACCATAACACAAGCTCTGCTTAGCTTGGGACTAGATGGCGTTGTGTGATAGTTGTGTTATATTATATTATATTTTGTAAATACGTATTTTGCATTTAGTATTTTAAATATAAAATGAAAAACTATTTTGTATTTGAAATACAAAAGTATTTGCATTTTGCATTTGAATACATTTTATAACCTATTTTGCACATCTCTGTATAATACAACATATAATATACAACACCTTCTTTAAGAAGTTGGACATATTCACTCTCTCAAACCAACTTTTTAAGAAAAAGGATATAGAAATACTATCTAAAATGGAGTAATATTAATGGAGGCTAGTTTAAATTAAATTATGTAACGGCTACCACACACATACTTGACTTTGTATACGTTTTGTCTTTCACTTCTTATATTATTCTTTTTATTAATTTGTGGACAATGGTGTGGGGTTACATGTTTGTCATTGTACGTTAAGGATTTACTGTCTTACTCTTAGCATGCAACTGTTTTTGTGTCTAATAAATAAAATAATGATATGTTACGTTCGTAATTGATAATGCGGCGTAAGGAACTTCGTTCCTGTCGATCCGAGCAGAAGAAGTTCATCTACACTAATATTATAAAGCTGAAGAGTTTGTTAGTTTGTATGTTTGTTTGATTGAACGCGCTAATCTCAGGACCTACTAATCCGAATTGAAAAATTATTTTTGTGTTGGGTAGCCTATTTATCGAGGAAGGCTATAGGCCATATAACATCACGCTACAACCTAGAGGAGCGGAGCAGTAATGAAAAATGTTGCAAAAACGGGAAAAATCGCACGGGTAGGCGATTCGACGCGACGGGAAAGGTCGGGGGAACAAGAGATTTAACGCGGACGAAGTCGCGGGCAGAAGCTAGTAAGGTTAGGTAGAACGGGCTGGTGTCCGCAACTCCACGTCTGAGCGCGTATTTTGCGTAAAATTATACAGGTACTAGTAAGGTTATACAGGTTTAATTACTTTAGTAGCTACCTGCGCAGGCGAGGGCACGTGCACGGAGGCCACAGCGCGCGGCCGCACGTGGTTGGCGAGGTGGCACAGCACCACGCCGTCGCACAGCACCGGCGCCAGCTGCTCCGGGAGGGACATCTTTAGGCGGGACTCGATGATCTGACACGCAAACACAATTATTGTTAGTAAAACGTAGAGGAAATGACACTATCACTTCAATCAATCAATCTATAATTTATTTTTTGTTATACATAGGTACAGTTACAGATAGTACATGTCAAAAATATGTGCACCATGTTTTGCTAATACATGGCGCACAAAATTAAAACAAACCAGCAATTAAATTAAGGTGGCCAAAAATGGCATTGAATCAAGGGATAAATATATAAAAAAATATTAAGGGTAACGACACGATTCACGGCACGATTCTACTTTCTTGTCTGATCAATGCCCTAGACTGATAGGGCGAGTGGTGTTATGATTGGTACCTATAACTGACTGAATATTTTTCAAATTTAGCTTTTAGTATGTACATTATCTACATCATTATTATCTTTATTTAATAAAAAAATAGCGTTTAACTTAACAAAAAATATTTACTTATTTTATTTTTGAGCTGTTATTGCATTACTTGATATTAAGACGAAATGGTATCATGGTCACGTATGTTTCGAGGGGGTGAAGCAGACGCGAGCGGGTAAGTGGCACGCGGGGCCCCGCTCTCTGCCGCACTCGGCCAGCAAGCTATAGTCCGACCGCTGTAAGCGTGACCCTCTCTCGTGAACCAAAATATTTCTGCAGAGGATCGCGCATACGGCAACCAGACTGTCGTGGCAAGTTGTAGATTTACGTGATACTAGTTGCGCAGTTTATAGAAATATATTTATTTTCTCAAAGTATGTAATGAGTACATAATATGGGGCAGTAAATAAATGTAAAATAATATTTTAATTAGGCGCATACACTAGTGTTTTTATTATTATATCTATTTACATACGAATACTGGCCTACTTATGAGTTCCTATAACAATTCCAATTAGTTTGTTGTTTGAATGGGTACTCGTATTAAAGATGAATCCAAACTGGTTTTTCCAAAAATCGGTTCTTTACACAGGATATTTTTTTATCACTACCCAAATTTTCATAGGGTGCTCTATCCATGAATATGAACAACTTTTACTATGGGACCAACTCTGAAATCACGGAAAAAATCTGCTGTTTTTAACAAAAGTTCCATACATACTCGACCAAAATGTATGAATTAGCAGATTTCATTCATGGGTAGAACAACCTATGAAAATTTGGGTATTGATAAAAAAATTGCCCTGTAAAAATAAAAACAACGAATTAAAACAACTTTTATCCTACTAATATTATAAACGCGAAAGTTTGTATGTATGGAGGTATGGATGTTTGTTCCTCTTTCACGCAAAAACTACTGACCTGATTTAGATGAAATTTGGCACACAGATATTTTATAACCTGGAATAACACATAGGGTACTTTTTTATGTATATATATGTTCCCGCTGGATAATTTCCGACCTCCACGAGGGCGAAGCCGCTGGCAAAAGCTAGTATAACTATATACATCTATACAAATAAATAAAATTGGAGTGTCTGTTTTTAATATTAAGATAACCACTTTTTACTAAGTGTATATGGATGTATACACAGTACATATACCAAAACAAGTTTTTTTTTTAATTTTTGTCTGTATGTCTGTCTGTCTGTTTGTTCCGGCTAATCTCTGAAATGGCTGGACCGATTTTGACGGGACTTTCACTGGCAGATAGCTGATGTAACAAGGAGTAACTTAGGCTACTTTTATTTTAGAAAAAAATAACTATCTTCGAAAACTACGCTGACATACGTTTCAAAATTCGAAAAACCCTGGCTGAATCCTACGAATTAGATCAAAATAATGTACTACAGTATTGTACACCTTAAAAGGGCCTACAAAAATGTCCGCAATAGTATATGTGTATCTCTTAGGGACAACCCACAATAACCATTTTATATCTTTTACTTTTTACGAGAAATAAGGGCTTATTAACGAAGCGATTTTAAGCAATACAGCATTAATCCTTATCCAATTAAGTACCTTAAATACATTGTACATTTAATATAGATCAATATGGCCCTTTACAGCATGTAATTTAAATAAATATCTTAGAAAATATTAGAGATTTAAAAAGCGGGCGCAGAGCAGCTGGGGGGTTGTACGTCCGTCCCGTCCATCCGTTGGCAGCGGCCGGGTAGTACAGGATAAGTAGGATTGTAATTCATATTACTTTGGCTTCATAGTAATTGCGAATATCATGTGTGTTCATTATACTCAAAATAAACCTAATAGTATTATTCCAAGTAAGAAACCGCGAAATGGCTTAGATGTTTAGATTTTGGATGTTTGTTTCTCAATGATGCAAAGACGGCCAAACGGATTTAGATCGAATTTGGCACAAAGATATATCATGGATACGTAACAGATAGGATACCTACTTTATCCCGGTAGTAGGTTCCCGGGTGATATTTTCCGACAGCTATACGGGCCAAGCCACTGGCAAAAGTACTATTCCTATAATTATGTTCGGTGTCTGGTAAATGATTGAGTGTCTGTATAGGTAAAATAGGAGCGTTAAGAAAAACCAGGAAGACTTATATTCAACTAAACCAAGCCCTATGTCGCAGTCTTCTTATTCTGAATACTATTACTCTTATTTTAAAAACACCAACACACATGATGTTCTCATAAACTATGAATCCTAAGTAATATGAATTATAATCCTACTACTACTACTAATATTATAAATGTGAAAAAATGTAGGATTGGGTGTTTGTTTCTCAATCACGCAAAAATGGCTGAATTCATCGAAAATAGCACACAGAGTCTATATTACCTATATAACCTGGAATAACACATTCTTATCGCGGTAGTACGTCCTCTTGCGTTAATTTCCGACATCCACGCGGGCGAAGCCGCGGGCAAAAGCTAGTAATAAAATAAAATCATTCATAATGCTAGCGGGGTTCTATAACGGGTCCACTATCGGCTCTAAATTTTTTGTCAGAGCCTGTCAAAGGCATACCACGGTTTCGGCAGGAATCTATCAACTCTGGAAGAATGTGTTTGTGATAAAAGTTGACAAGTTTTGGCACCATTTTATTTTTCCAAAAGACGTAATTTTTTTGGATGTTTACAATTTCCATTTTTTCATCTTCTCCTCCCCATATCCCGAAAATGCAATATCGTCGCATGCGTCGGCCGCCGCTCGCTTTCATGATTTTATTACGATACATTGTAGGTAGATAGGTATTTTGCGCCCATGCTGTACTGATATAAAGTCGGATAACAAAAAAAAAAAAATTTGAAAAAAAAAATGCCAATTTGTTCTATTACTTATACTGAACCACCAAAAAAATTTGCGCACTGGTAAATAAAAATTCCTGTATGTAGGTATTCCATGTACCCTACACGGAAGTTTTAGACCATAATATCTATCTCTATTACAAAACGAAAGTTGTGTGCTTATACAATAAATACGAGTTACTACGTCAGTGTCAAATGTCAAAATTGGTGTTTTTTGTAAACAAATAAATATTCAAATTCATAAATTTCAGCTTCTTGAGCCTCAGTCTTGAATATTTTTTTTTATTTTATTGCGTTTATTCACCATTTTTGTGACTAAAGTATCACTTTACACTTCAATGTTTGCTTCAGTAGTCGGCGACAACGGGCGTAATAAAGTTGTACACGGGTGCTCTCTAAGCCGCGCTGCGGCCGACTGACAAGGTGCGGGAGCGGAGGGATGTGCAATATCTTTGCACGCTTTTTTATAAATATTGCTTTTTTAAATTCTATTTGCTCTGTTACATTAAAATAAATCCATAATCCCTTGATGTCTTTAATGGTGCACGTATAGACGAAATATTATTGAAATTGCTTTAATTACAATCGAATAAAACCGTTTTTTTCTAATAAAAACGCTAAATTTGAGGAAACTTTGCGATTTTTTTGTATCGAGCCAAATTATGTCAATCGTGTATTGGCCCTCATAATTCACTAAAAAATATCTTCAATTTTAATAATCATGAAAAAAAAGAACGCAAGTTTGTAGTTTTTAAGGACAAAAATTGATTTTGCGTGCATCCGAAATGCGTCAAAACATCTTTGAGACCCATTTCGTCTTAATCTTAGATTTGAAATTTGTCAAAGTATTCTACTAGTCAAGCCCTTATATTGCCGTTTGATATTCATATTAAGGAAGTTATGAAAGAAATATGCAATTCACCATTTTGCAGCGACGACCACCTTGGATTTACAATGATATTGAATATATTAAATTGTATGATCATCAGAACGACAGGTGTACCAAATATCAGAACAATTTGGGGGGTAATTGTTAAAGGAAATTTAAAGGAAATTTAATTAAAGGAAATTGTTAAAAACCGTTTCAAAATTGTTATACGAGCATTTGTGTGAAAATCATGGTCGGTTGGTCGCTCTTAACTGTTGGTACATTGCTCAGCACTATTTAAACATTATTATCTTGCATGACGTTAAAGTCGAATGACGTGCGACAACTATAAACTGTCAATTACGAAAAATTAATTAAATAAATACTCACCGATCTCAACTGTGTCAGCAAATCCAGCTCTTCTTTCTGCTTATCGAACTCTCTCTTCATAGTAAAGCTGAGCTTATCAGCCGGAGCGTCCTTGTTCCACGCCATCTTGCCTGGAGGCTTCGGCGCCGCACCTTTCAGAAACGACACACTTGTCGTCAACAACTTAGCATTGTCCCCGTTCACTTGCCGCGGTATACTCGACTTCCCTAAACTGTTGTACCCTATTGTATTAGTCGGTGATTTTGTAGGAGAATTAGGTTTTATGTATGAGTCTGTTTGACCGTTCATGCGTCCGTTGTATTCGATGTTCCCGTTAACAGTCGAGTATATCTTGCTATTGACATTTCTCGATGGCACGACCTTTTGTACGGGCCTTTTGTTCTCTTCTAGTTTCTCTATGACTCCGTTCCCGTTCGTTGATTGGTTCTGGAATCTTCTGGGGGTGGAGTGTAGGAGGGGGGAGTTTGGCACTTGGGAAAGGTTAGGAGATGAGGTATTGGATAGTGTACTGCTATTAGAAGAGGCGGTTTTGTATAGACTAGGTGATACGTTACTACTGTATCCGTTGACTGGGGAGTGGGAGGGTTTGTGGACTGGGCTCTGGCTGTTGGAGTGCGGGGACGAGTCCAGTTCGGGGGAGGGCTGGTCGGTGCGGGGGCGGTAGATGTCTTGCTGACGTTGCTGTCTTAAGGCTTCTTTGTATTGTCTGGAATTTTGCAAAAGTATAGTAAGATTTTATCTTTACGGATAAATGTGTTTGAGGGCACATAGATTTCGTTTTATAGAAAAATTAATACAATTTGGATTATTTACAAAAACCCAAACAAAGTAAAATTATTTTTGTTACTTCCAACATTTTATTAAAAATCGCTACACATTAGACCATACCTCACTAGGAAGTACAAAACGAGTATCAGAAACACTTCGTTCATTAAAACCAACAGTGTGAACTATTTGTTAGTACTGCACCCACAGTCGGAAGTTCGAGAGACTCCAATTAGTGTGTTTACGGACAAACGATACCGTGCATGCTATTAGTAATATGACCCGCTCTACTGGCATATGAAGTTAAAATTGTTTTAGGTAAAAAAAAAGAGTTATTATAGATATGTAGATCAAACATTTATCATGTTGGTATTGACAATGAGTGAGCGTTTTGTAATAATCGATAACGTATTCGAGAAATGATCGAATACATAATCCTAATATAATACTAATATAGCACAGCTGAAGAGTTCTTTGTTTAAACGTGCTTATCTTTGAAACTGTCAGTAGGATTTGAAAAAATCTTTTTGCATTCGATAGCTCGGAATCGCGGCAGGCCCCAAACGGAAAGGGCGGGATGAGCTGCACTCTTTTAATAAAGATTGCTCCTTTGCAGCTCTGGACCGAGAGACGTGGATAAAGAGTAGGGAAGCCTTCGCCCTGTAGTAGGACATCAGAGGCTAATAAAAAAATAAATAGCTCAATTCTAGAGGAAGTTTATAGGCTATTTAACATTACGCTGCGACCTGAGCAAAAAGACAAAAGGTCAGAAAGACCGCTAAGCGAACACGCAGTAATGCGCGGACAACAAATGTAGCTGTTATTTTAGTAGTGTCTTATGACTTCCACAAGTACAAAGTCGCGGGCTGAAGCTAGTTGTTAAATAAAGTAGCGTATCGTAGCGAGATATAACTTATTGTTTTCCTATTTCGATACTTCATCATTCTCCTGCCCTTATCCCAATTTATTTGGGGTCGACGCAACTTGTCTTTTTCTTCCACACTTCTCTATTAGCATAGCTGGGCACCGTTAATCAAATAGTTAACTTCGTTAATCGTTAATCCGCTACAAAAAAAGTTAGCTTCGTTAAACGTTAAAGCGTTACATTTCGGAAGAATTAACGCAAGTTAGCGTTAATCGTTAATCCGTTAATATGTGTAAAATCGCATTTTTATATTGTTGCGTTAACAGGTTAGGAACAAAACAAAATACTTGTAAAATTTAAATGTGTGATTTAATCGTCGGGCATAAGGTGCATATTCCCCTTCATGAACATTAACATGTTGAAGTTCTCGTCTGAAAGCGAGGCTCGTTTTGGTGTTAAAATAGCTTTGTCGTTTCATACTTGTCTAAGCCAGTTTTTCGCGCCGCGCCGCGGTGCTGTGCGGTAAATAGTAGGCATTGGATTAACGATTAACGGACTTCTGCATATTAACGGAAGTTAACGTGTCCGTTAACATTTTTAAAAGTTAACTTAAAAGTTAATCCGTTAATCAAAATGTTAACATCGTTAATTAAAGATTAACGGATTAACGAGTTAATGCCCAGCTATGTCTATTAGTCATCATCTCAGTAGTCACCCCCTTTCTGTCCATATCATAATTCACACAGTCCATCCATCGTTTCTTTGGCCTCTCTATACTCTTATAGACATCGACATTCATACTCAATACTTTCCTCACGACAGTTTCCTCATTCCTTCGTATCACGTGACCGTACCATGATATCAGATTCCCAGACAACTTTTCAGTTATCGGTGCCACTTTCAGACTTCCTCTTATAGTATTCATTTCTTATTCTATCCACTCGTGTCACATCATACATCCCACTTAACATTCTCATCTCAGCTGCATGCAATTGCCTTTCATTCATCCCTTTTGTGGCCCAACATTCTGACCCATACAAGACAGCAGGTCTGACCATTTAGATTTTCCTATTTCGATTCTTCCAGCTACAAAAATGCTGACCTAGAATGCATTTTTTCGTATACGAAATTCTATCCACATTAAACGCCGCGGCAAACAATAATTCAAAGTGTTACCATTTGTGATTAAAATAGAATGATTGATTGTTCCGTTCACCGTGTAGTAGATAGATATTTTGGGAGGGTATCGTGAAAAGTGTGTTATGTGTTGCTTCACGAGACTTAACGAACTGACGTCGGGTCAAGGCGCTGAGAAGAATTTGTTAGGTTCATTTAATTATAATTTAGGTAATACATGTTGGAAAAATTATAGTCCAACTTTATCTTGTTGTTTTGAAACATAGTTTAGTTAGCTACTGTGTTTTGTGGTTTTGTATTTTTAAATCCTATAAACAAGGAGATCTTTGATATCTCGTAACTGTAGCGTTTCAATGAGATCATGTCAAAGAATTAAGTGGAAAATGTTTTTTATTTTCGTTTTAATTTTTTCATACGAAATAATTCGACGTCACAATTATTTATATAAAACATACTTACGTGAAATATGATAACGTCGCCATCTCTAGGCTTAAAATTGAATGATTGGTTTAAATAAAAATGATTTACTCGTATTTATTAAGGAAACTTACAACCGATTTTTTTTTCTTTTTATGTATGTGTGTACAGTAGATTCTTGACATGATTTCATTAAATACCCTAGAGTTATGGGATATAGGAGCACGTTGTATAAATGTATTTAGTAGAGTGATTTACTAATAATAACATGCACGATTAGATACCTTAAGGAGACAAGGGGGTGATGTCGCTATAAAAAGAGATCGAGAACCACGATAAAAAAGCACTAATTTGATGAGAAAAACATACAAACATTTCAATACTACTGATCCTGTTCTCCTCTTTTTATACCAACACCACAACAAACTACGAAATCTTTGTGACATCAAACCTCATTAGTAAAACCACATACATATAAAATCCAGTGCGTATGTTAGTGAATGTCGTGCGTATATGACAATGTACCTGTAGGTTTGTTGGTGGGCTAATTTACTCTTATCGTCGCCATTCGACATGTTTCCATCGGGTGAAATACGGACGCTGAAAGGGACAACACCGGGGTTAATTAAAAAAAGAAGGGGGAAGTTACAACGATATCTAGGTCGAATTGCTGTTCAGAATAGAGGTGTTTCACTAATTATGGAATATCCGTTTTGGAAGACTTTTGTTGCTGCATGTACTGATATTTTTGTTGCCGACTATACATGAAACATTTTTGTTTATTTCGTAACTATTGCACGCACTTCGGGTATAAATTTTGTCCCGAGACTCGATACCCAATTTGTTCTCTGTTTTTCATAATGGGCCTTTACAGTATTGAGGTGCTGAGCGACCCTGAGTCAGTCGTAATTGTATGCTGTTTTTAAATGGGTCATCGATTGACCTTGTGTGTAGTGGATGGTTTAGCAACACTTCTTATGACTTGTAGATGGCTTAGCAGCAGTTACCCATAAAGCGAAACATCTATTTTCAACAGCGTCAAGTGTTATCGTTGCGGAAACATGAGACAGAGGATAGGGGTGATAATGGCTGTGAAGAGCGGAAAAAGTTTCAAGTTTACCTCTGTTTCGGCCAATGCGAAAAAATAAAAATAAAGATATAAAGCAGCTATTAAAATCTACACAGTTATAGAACACCCAGAATAATTTTAAATTTTAGCACTCAATTTATATCTACCAAAGCAAAGGCGAGCTGAGCAGATAATATTTTGTATAAACTTCGGATTTCGAAGTCAATAAAAATACAAATTCTAGAATAATTTTTCTATTATTATTTTTTACTTTTATTATTATTTTACTCTGTTAAGCTCGTATCCGCCATAAAAAAAAAAAAAACTAGTAATTGTAGAAACTCAAATTGTTTAAAACTGTTACTGTAATAAAAAGCTATTTCTAAACACACGGAATTCTTCAATAATATCTTCTAAATATTAAATGAATACCAGTGCCACGATGATAAGAGTCTACAATATGAATTTTAAAAACCCTGATGCCGCCCTGAATTGCCGGTGAGAATTGGGCATTTTGAACAGAACCGTGTCACTGGCATTCACATGACAAAAAACCTAATACTTCCTTGTATTAGGTGAGTATTCCAATATTAAAACCAGTTAAAAAAACCTATTCATTTTCTCTACAAGCCACCAAGTTAAAAGCCAAGTAATTGCATCAAACATACCCGGAGAGTAGAGGGGTGAGGGGGGCTAAGGGTGTCTCGCTGGATAGTGACTGTGCCCTGGATAATGCTGCTCCTGGTGACAATGTGGATGGTGTACTAGGAGTTGATCGTCCGCTGCCACCTCCTCCGCCTGAGTCGCCGCCACCTGTGGGTAAAGAAATGGGTTTGCTATGAAGGATAATACTCAAATACATAATACAGTCCGATTTGAACGTTATGACAGCTCTGAAGTACGCTTCTCGCTGCGCAGTACCTCACCCCTCATCTCCGCTGACACGTGAATTTGTTACTGCGCAACGACTCGCCTCGTGTTTCGAGCCGATGGTTTAAATCGGACTGTACCATGCTTACTTTCCCCAAAAGGTTAGAGAGAGGTACCTATAGTACACACTACACACCACATGTCGACCGATTTTAATCGATTTATGTTCATGTTTTTCAGAAAATTAATCTTTAGATAACAAAGAGACAGTACAGTCATCAGACATGGCTGAGCCTTTAAACTTGTGGACTGATTAGTCTCCTATGGCTTTCGTAATTACTATTTATCTCGTAGTTTTAGATGCTATAACTCATTCATGATCTTACATAACACTGAAAAAACTTTTTACAAAAAAATAAAAACGGACTTCCTTAAAAAAGAAAAACACTACAAAGTTAAAAATAACTTTAATTTCGGAATTCGGTGTCTTAGGATCTATATTTAAGGTTTTTTGCCACCGACTGCCGAAATTAAAGTTATTTTTGACTTTGTAGTGTTTTTTTTAATGAAGTCGGTTGTTATTTTTTTTTGTAAAAAGTTTTTATTTTTTACTTTTTAGTTATGGTAGATACCCCGCACTGATCTAATCTCGTTATTCGTTCATTTGTCGCGCAAATACTGAATGCAAATTTAAAATGGGACCATTCGGGAAGAACCAGCTTTGAAATAAAAATAAAAAAATCATTTAAATCGGTTCAGCCAGTCAAAAGTTATGAGGTAACAAACATAAAAAAAAATACAGTCGAATTGATAACCTCCTCCTTTTTTTGAAGTCGGTTAATAAAATCAAGACGTGTTTTGAACTGCTTAAAACGAAACTGACATTGCAATAATTACTCCGAGGAAGGATTGCTTTAAGAAATCTGATATAAATATACTATATTCTTCGGGAAGTATATAAATAACGAATCAAACTGCATGCAAGCACGAATGCACATTCATTTTATCTAAAAACTTTCCTGTAGCCGCCCAAACGTTACCCAAACTGCATTGCAACATGCACTCATTCAATTCTGAACTCTTTTTAGGTCATTGGCAATTTGGAAACATTTAAGTTAGAAGAGATTTATTTTAATAGGTGACAATAAAAACTGTCCCAGAAAGGGAGACACTTAATTTTAGTCTGTTTCTATTTTTGGACGTAAAAAAGTTTATATGCGCGTCATTCATATTTTATGGTCGGAAGCCATTTCTGAATGCCAGTAGTCATTAAGGACGCTTGACATAGTGAATGGCCCGTTAACGGTATGTACACCAAACTTGAATGAAAATAAATACGTAATAAGAAATGTAAGTACGGTATATTACACAATTTCGTGTCGTGTTTATTAAAACCACCAAAGCTCCATTTGTAAGACTTATAAAACTAAACATTGAAGTTCGAAATGAGTTCAGATACTAAATTAGATACACGCTATGCAGCCGCTATTTATAAACCTAATGAAGAAATTAACCTTTCGTAGACGCTAAAATGGAATAAAGTATACGGTCAGGACTTGGGTGGCAGAATTGGTCTGATACGTTACAGTAAGACTCTATATCCACTATACATTCTGATATCACTTACCTTCATTGGACTATCTCTTATCCACTCCATCGGTGCTGTATCCGCTATCGACAACATGCCTCGGCTTATGCCTGAGGTAGTCTATCGTGGCATTGCTCGAAGTGGTCTCAATCAACAATCAATCAATTCAGCCTATCGCAGTCCACTGCTGCACATAGGCTTCTCCCATGTTGCGCCACAACACCCTATCCTTTGCCTTTCGCATCCAGTCTACCCCAGCCACTTTCCTAAGGTCGTCGGTCCATCTAGCTGGGGGGCGTCCCACACTACGAAGAAGTGAACGAAGTGATCTGCCCCACTCTAATTCTACGTTACACTCACCATCATTCGACCATTTCTTATCCACTCCATCGGTGCTGTAACCAGTATATCATAGCATAGCCTAAAGTGATCTAATACACCCCTACTCTAATGCTACGTTACACTCACCATCACTAGACCATATTCAATTCCATCTGTACTATACTCAGTATCGACAACATGCCTCGGCTTATGCCTCAGGCAGTCTATCATAGCATTGCCTCAAGAGATCTAAAACGCCCCACTCTAATGCTACGTTACACTCACCATCATTCGACCACCTCTTGTACACTTCATCGGTGATGTACCCGCTATCAACAACTTGCCTCGGCTTACCTCAGGCAGTATATGGTGGCAGTGCCCGAAGTAATCTAATACGCCCCACTCTAATTCTACGTTACACTCACCATCATTCGACCATCTCTTGTCCACTCCATCGGTGCTGTACCCGCTATCAACAACATGCCTCGGCTTATGCCTCAGGCAGTCTATGGTGGCATTGCCCGAAATGATCTGATGCGTAGTACTCGGGTTCGGTGAGGTGCTGATGTACGAGCTGTGTTTGGCTGACCGCCTCGTGTCGTCTACTCGTCTGTGTGCTGGTAGGATGTCTTTGTTCGCCATGTTTTCTAGGTACTTGAATATGTGCACGCGCCCGCGCATGCATATCTAGAAATGATGAGAAGATTTTATTAATTACGCTGTCCGTACTCTGTAGTCTTGAGTGTGAAACGACTAGGATTCCGAAGACGTCAGTAAACCTGAGTTATAAAGTTAGAGAGAGTTATAAATTATTTTTTATTTCAGATCTTGCGTTAAACGAGTCAAAGATTCAGAAAATTCTATATGGTAACAAAAACAATGTGGTTTGGGGCTGTTTATGCTGCTTTGGAATAAAGTCGGGTAAGGAAATTTCCGATTACATACTTAATAAATATTTATGTACTTACATGTATGTAGGTATTAATAAGGGATTTACATGAATCGAAGGGAATAGACGAACAAACAAGGAAAACCTTCATTTATATCATAAATATATCCAGTACATTATGTCATAGGTACTAAAAATAACAACACAAACCACGATTGACGACATTGTTTATTTGTTTCATATCCACACTCTCGCTGATCGGAAAGTAAAAGAAAACACACAATGTATTGACAGCTTCACATAGCTCGCGAGTCATAAAACCCGAGGGAAAGTGTGGCTGTTGTACTACATAGTTAAAGCAATGAAAACAACTGAAAATCGTGGCGGCAGCAATAAGGAGTTTTTATTGCCTTTTAAACTGCACTATGACGAATGTAGCTTCAGGGTTTTGGCGGTAATGTAAATGTAAGGAGGTCGCTTCGGTAATAATGTTTTGCATATAGCATTAATCCAGTCTTGCCGGTTTTGTTTTAGTTTCTTGTTGGACTAGGGTGGGCGTGCTATTGTTAAGGGCATCCAACATTTTGGCACTTCCACCATATCGGACCCACACTTCGGGCTGTTGTTGGGTTTTATTATTGAAAAAAAAAAACCCAACTACACCAGTCCTACCGGGAACCGAACCTAGGTGCTCACTTTCAATTGTGTCATTGAGCGATCAACAAGATGCTGACGAAACTATGAGTTTTCAAGCTAGTTTTCAAGTTTCTAAGCTATTCTGATGGATAGCTTTATGACTATTAACATCTGCTTAACCTTTTCTCAACTATGTTGGGATCGGCTTCCAGTTTTACTGAATACAGCTGAGTACCAGTATTTTACATGAAGCGTCTGCCTATCTGACCTCCACAACCCACTGGGTAATACAATAAATACCCCTTGATAAATACTCGTGCAGACTAGCGCGACGCGACGTCGTGCGCGAATCGCCGATTTATACCCGTAGAACAATTTCTATTACCGTGTCGCGGCGCGACAGGTTGCCCCTGTGTGAAATGTCGCGCGCGTTGCCATAGAAATTGAACGAGCCTCAAGGCTGGTTGTCAGACTTTCGGGTTTCTGAAGACCCGTAACGATTGTCAAAGATCTATAAATGTATCAGTTTTATGACTATATTAAAGTAAATAATATTCTTACTGTGGTGGGAGGTGAGACGAGGGGATTGTTGTCCAAATTAAGCGTAACGAGTGTGTTCATGTTGCGGAGTTCCAGAGGTAGTGACGAAATGCAGTTACAGCTCACGTCCAGGTGTTCCAGCCTGAGGTAGGTGATCTCTGGAATGTGAAGAAAATAGATTATTTTGGATAAAGGTGAAGTCATTTTCAAAGGGTACCCTGAGTGCTGAATCATGTTTATTACCCTTATCTAATGGCACTTTGGTGTTGTACCCTTATTTCTACGTTGTCACACATTACATTTACCCCTTAATAGATATTCCCATTAAATTATAGTTATCTGTAATTTGGGATGGCTGTTATATTACGACACATTTGTATTTCTTGGGTGAAACTGGATTTGTGCCCGGTTGATGACAATAAGCTCGCCTCCTATAACATGGGACTTAAACATAACTGGCGGAATGTGGGTGTTGTATAGGTACTACACACCTCTGCTTAACCCTTTCTGAGAAACTGGGAAGGCGTGATTTTACGTTATGTTATGATTTGTATAGTCTCCTGGCTCCAGCACCCTAATTACGAAACGCACAATTTATCAGAATCTGAATGGGATTGAAGATTATTTCTAAACCATTGCGTCATTTGTTCGAATAAATTGTCGGCTCAGCAACGTAAATAACGCAATGAATGTTGTTTGACTATGAATATTAAACCAATTCCTACCGATAAAAAGGTCCGCAATTACCCCTCTGGTCGATGACGTTGAAATATTGTAGGAAAACCTAACTTTGCCCAAGTAAAACGTTTCAAAAACAAAATTCAACTACACAACTCAAAGTAGATATTGCACTTGCAATGGCAACAAAGTTTGTTGCTAACAAGATCTCATCTCTCAAATAGCTTCCTAACCGCGAAGATCAAACAGAATTCCCGAGAGGCGCCGCAAACACATCAAAATGAATTTGACCACTTAGTCCTGCCTCTCTTTGGTTTCCACAGATAAACAAACATTACGGTAATGCAACGCTCCAGCTGCATAGTCATGCAATTTCTAAGGTTTACGAGCATTGCCATCTAGCTTTATACTGGATTTACCCAACGATGGTTTTCAGGCATTATTTCTGTTTAGATCTGTTGAGCTTTAGTAATTTTCAAAATTAGCTAAGTATAAATATTACTATTTTGGTGTATTTAAATCGATAGGTTAGTATGAAGTCTCTTGTCGTGTTTGTCTTCGCGACTCCTTAGTTCTTCTGAACTGCAACATGTATTTTGATTAGTTTTTTTTTTACCTTAATTTAAATAAAGATTTTATTCCGGAAGTTTTAAGTGTACTCTAGTCTACACATAAAACTTCTGGAACTTCACTATATTGAACTTAAATATAGTAAAGTAATCTCGGTGTTTAGTCCAAGTCCTAAAATCCGCGTGAAACTGAGAAGGGTCGCTAGAACATACATACAATCACGCCTTTTTCCCATGGGGGTAGGCAGAAACCACGGAATTTAGTATAAAATTATCAGATTCTCTATGACCTAAAAAAAAAACATTTAAATAGAAATAAATTTCGGAACTGCTGTTTTAATTCAATAATTATTTCTAAATGTATAATTGTAAAATATGTGACGTCACACTAAGGAGGGGGGGGGGGGGTCTCACAAATGTGACCAGCTGTGACAAGGACGGGGGGTGGGGTCAAAAACCATGAAATTCGTGTGACGTAATTTATGGATGGCCCCATATGTCGGTTTCCTCACTTAAAACAACTCGTAAGTTAGGGCAGATATCACTGCGCCACCACTGCTCCTGATTTAGATTAGTATGATGCATATCCTGATCTGTCAGGCCCGCTGCAACCTTGCTAACTAAACCTTTCTCATACATACTTATATACAGTTCATGCTAAAATGAGAAAAAGAAGAACAGTCACGAACACTAATATGTATGCGCTTAGCAACTTTAAAAAGTGATTGTCTCCTATTTTACTGATTGTAATTTTATGTTAATACGAACATAGTATTTAATCCTTTTATATCAAAGTTGCAATCGTTATTGAATAAAAGAGAAAATCGCTTTTTGTTTTGGCTATAAATGCTCGTAACTGTACGTATAATGCAATTGAAACTTACTCCTGTCTAATTATAAGTTTGTTACAATAACAGGGCCTCACAAAGGCAAGGTGTTATATTTTCCTCGTTACGGTTCTCGGCAATACCGATACCGATCCGTATAACTAGGCCACGAATGTTTTCATCAGACTATTTGCTCGTACCTATCGACGTTACGGTGCTGTACTCAATACATGTAACAATTGTAATACTTATATTATCAATACAAAATTTATATGGTGGTAATTATATGCAGCCTTTATAATAAGGACGCGAGACAAAACCAAACATTTAAAATGCAGCACACAGTCTATCCTTATCATTTAATAAAATAATCGATAGCTATTGATTACTAATGATTAATCAATCATTACGTCCTTATTTTATCAATGATCATTGCACCTTCTTATGGCGCCTGCGCACGCGCAGATTTTACGACTAGAATTTAAAAGTGCATCCTTATTGTTACAGTGATTTATCACTTAAGTAACAACCTTAATATATACACAACGCCATCAGGCTATAGCAGTCCATAGCATCCATATACAGGTTTGGCGCATGGGCCGACAGCAAATTTTGGAAGATGGGTGGGTCATGTATCTTTCACCCATAGACCCCATGTCCTAAGTGTCACTCATAGATTAGACACCCCGTTTTTTGGGGATGGAAAATTATCTAATGACGTCTCCCGCTCTGGGCGGAGCGGGAGGGCATGTCAGACTTCTACTGACTAAAACTCAACCGTGTTCCTTCTGTTGCCTATATGCCAGAGTCACGGTAACTCTTTCGAACAGATATCGCGAGCCTGGCAGGATAGTTTAGACCCCTAAGTGTCGCTGTTTTTCATAGATATAAGATGGACTTGTTCTTGACCTCGCCTGATGGACAGCGATGGATAAGTAGATCTCATCCATTTGTGTCCGAAAGAAGGCTGAAGGTTCTTTGAAGGTTCTCGGATAACTAAGTAGGGAACGAAAACGCATAAGATTACTTCATAACATTTGTACTCACGTAACGGCAGAAGTCCCAACTGATTATTGCTAAGGTCGAGTGCCCTCATGCCAGCGCAATCCCCAAGAGTCATGGGCACTTGCGTTAGTCTGTTGTTGGACGCGTCCAGCTCTGCCAGCGAGGACATCTTGCCTATCTCCTTGGGTAAGGTACTTAGCATATTGTCGGGAACTAAGAGCACTTGGAGCGGCATCTGGCATACTTCACGCGGTAATTCTGTGAGCTGGTTTGAACTGTTGACAAAAGAAAAGAGAAATATAAGAATTTTGAATTTCTGATTTCAAACCATTGAGGTTAATCCGACATTTTTACGATATCTTTAATCAATCAATCCTTGAGAAAATAGTAGATATGCACCAAAGCATAAACTAACCAGTTCCCAAATCCAGATTCAACAAACAAACAGCTTATTTTTTCAAACCGCACAAATACGCTCTCTCACTTTCTTATATCATAAATTATAACCGACATAATTCTTAAGAGTCAATGAACGAGAACATAAACAAATGCACCCAATCGATACATATAACACAACTGTTATTTTTACCCCATCAAACCTACTTCAGAATGGGATTGCATGTAATTAGAGCAGTCGAAACATAAATCGGTCGTCGCCTAACCTAATAGTTTAGGAACTCGTGCCAAGTGAGCTAGTAAACATTGGTGTAAAAGTGTTCTTAAGCCTGCTTCCTGTTTTAGAACGGAACGGAATAAAAACCCTTTTACATTAATTAACTTATTGGATTACTACGTGTGCTGTCAAGCTGATAATTTTATATACAGATTAGATTATTCGTGTAAACGTGATGATCATATTTTAAGACCGCCCACGAAGTTATCTGTGTTTTGAAATAAAGCTATAAACAATCATAAAAATATATTTATATTCAGAAGTACAAACAATGTTAAGTTGATAAACTTATGTGTTATGTTTACTAATATGATCAACAATGTTTTCAATTTCAATACAGTCTCATTTTGCCGAATCTAAGAGACACACCATATTCTCTGATCCCCGAAAACACAATAACGAAACCAATATCTTGTTAGTATACATAAAACCAATAGCATCATTTCAAGACCACGGGGCGGCAATAAAGTTCCCCAATACCGAACGGCAAGAATTAAGTCTCAGACAAAACACAGACGAGGTCGATAGAGACAGCATCAAAACAAACCCACCTGATACTAGAATAAAGACTACCCTACCATATCTATTCACGTAGGTACTTAACAGTGTACCTTCAAGTCTAGGTTCATTTTTTTACCGTCTAGACGCTTAGACACGTTGCTCGAAACAGGATTCAATTCTGCAAGACTAGGAATCAATAAATAGATGCGAGGTCAATGGACGATGCAAAGACTATAATTGTGAAGGAACTTAGACGGTTGGCTGGAAAACTTCGACCATAATATGTTACACGACACAATGAGGATGGCCTATATGTAGTAGCAGGAACGATAATTGTATGGGATGACGTAAACAATCCAATAAACAGACGGACGTAAAGCACGTAGAATGGGATCAACGAACCGGGATAGAAGTATCACTAGACGTAGTAAAAGATACAGTTGTTTCTTTCAAAGACTTTTGTTTTGTTTTCGTTTATCATTCTCTTTTCTCTCGCGTGGAAAACACTAATGATTTAGATTCACATTCAAATATGTGGATAAGAAATATAGATTGCTTTGCTGCTAGCAAAACACTCATAAATTATACACCGTTACAAGTTACAACATTCTCAGATCAGATTGAAAGTTATTTCAAGCCTAATCAGAATCTAAATAGACTCGCTCCCCTTGTGTCAACAACACTTCCCAGTGGTGTCGACGAAGCAAAACATCCGAGTGTTCCAAGTGCCACATTTGTCAATATCGCCAGTCAGCGACACAGGACCGTTATCGGACCACCATAAATGGCGACGACGCGACAATTTCACCAGAAACAAGAATACGAAGACTGTCATACGATTGCAATGTAAACAAGCTTTCTCGATGACTTCGTAATTTAGTGCAAGCCGTTCAAGAATAGAGTAACCGCTAATTCGGTTTTGGGACTTTCTACACTTCGCACATGTTATATTTTTTTTTTTAACAACTTGGTGTGGTTTTTGGCAGATTTGATTGGTAATACCGACTGTTCTCGTGAGACCTTTTATGGCATGTATTGCATATTAGGAAGTGGCTACGTTTACTGATCCAGTGGCTGAGTGACGGGATAATAAATATTTCACCATATGCTCCTAAAAACATCCTTGTCGACTTAAGTAAGAATCTCACATGTGCACAATATGCGAAAAATAATTATTTTATTATGAACAACAAAAACAGAATCAGTAGCCGTAACATTAACGAACCGTTGCTAATTAATTCATGACGAAATACTGCTAATTTAATTTTACGCTCATGATTAGGAACTGGGCGGAAGAATAATATGGAGAATCGACGAGAAACCCTGCGAAAGGAGTGTAGATGAGAAACATTCGTCATCGAGATCATCCGTGACCAGCGCATCTTTGATCTAATATGGACCATCTTCAAAATGAAATAAAACGCATTTTAAAGTCAATTTGTAATGTGCCACATGAAGACGACAAAAGCATTTAGTTAAATCAAATGGAAGTGCAGACACAGGTTGATGTTACAGAAATAGAGTACTCACTTCAAAACGTTCTAATATCAGACAGATTTGTCAAAGGACTTCAAATAGCTACACTACTACCATGCCTTTGCAATCCTGCCAAAGAATCGTAGTTATCAAGTGTTCGGTCTTAACTCAGACTCACGAAGACGAGATAAACTGACCTAAAACATTGCTTTTATCCAAGTTACGGCATTTCTGATTTCCTCCCACGTTCAAAATACTATCTTATCTCAGGAGCCAGTACCTTTCTCGGTCGGGAAACAAGCCATAATGAATTTGTCAAACATTCTAACCGACGTAATGTAAATTCAAAAGCAATTCAAACTGTTAATTGTGTTGTATTCTCTACGTGTCCTACAACACACCTTCATCAAATTAGCAGACGCTATGACAACATTTGCAGAAGCCGTTTACTGCGAGGGTCGGTCCCTATACTCCCTAAACTTGGGAGGGGTAGGATGCCCCCTGCCGTCGACTTAATTATTTAGACATTGGGGGCGAGATCTTAGTTTGTATAGGAGCTAAAATATTCTGAGTGAATCTGGGTCAGCGTAAGAATATTTTTGTATATTCTCTTTGACTTTTGCGACATATTTTACTTTTGGTGAACAAGAGAATTATAAAGTGAGTTCTTAGCATGAATACAAACATATTTGGGTAAAGAATGTACCTATACTTTAACTCCGTCTTGGAGAGCTCTCTTTGCAGAACCCAGGACATGTTGCATGTCCGTTACGTACTTCTAATAGGAAAATACTAGATGCGGATTTGTCATTTAAGAAGAACCATAGGTATAAAAATATTCATTCACAGTTTGTCCTTTATCGTCTGAATTTAAACTTTTCAATTCAATTTCGAAATTCGTTCACGAATCCACAACATCTCAGATTCATATGAACTCTAACTCAATTCCATCAAATATAACATTACCACACAATACAGGTGTAATTCTCCAATCATTCAACACAGTTTCCGCATTTACCTTCGCCTCCCACACTCAATATGAAAGCGACATTGGCGGCCCCACATGGCTTCCCCTAACAATTTAGAGCAAATAATTCGCACGTTCCGCTCCAGC
The DNA here is from genome assembly GCA_947507805.1 of Aporophyla nigra. Taxonomy (NCBI): domain Eukaryota; kingdom Metazoa; phylum Arthropoda; class Insecta; order Lepidoptera; family Noctuidae; genus Aporophyla; species Aporophyla nigra. Next base: position 19,110,651 of record OX382302.1, on the reverse strand, counting down.
GATTCAAGGTCGATATTATATCGATTTTTTCACAGCGGGGTGACAAAAATACCTTGTCTATAATACTGAGTTGTAATACTACTGCTCAAAACGGCTTTCGTGGAACAGTTGACATTAGATTTATTTGAAAAAAGTGAAAATGCTAAAGAGGTAGGAACTCGAATGCATATGTAAATTCGAATACATCCCTATGATCAAAAAAATGTTAGTGCAATAAGAACATAAATTAACAAATCGGAGCTAATTGTTCCGACATAAGAGAAATACCGGAAGCTATTTTTACTTTTATAGCAGAAAAGTAACAAAGACCAGGTAGAAATGTTCATAAAATTAGTAATCATTATCTTCATTTCAGGCGAAAGACGTCCACCGCAAAACATAGGCCTCCCTCAATTCGTGGGGGTTTGCAATAATCGCCACACTTGGCAGGCGGGTTGGCGGCCGCAGTATGGTGGTAAAATGCACAGAGAACGCTGCTGCCCATTCTCTAGTCCCTTAGTCGCCTCTTACGACACCCACGGGAAGAATTAGAATGTGCTGTTCTTTACGTCCGGCAACACACGAAATTAATTCATTAGTATGATGCGACAATTATTGAAATTCTAGTTAAATAGGGTGTTTGTTAACCAAATCGGAACGATGCAAAACCTATTATAACAGGTCCATAGCAGCAGGTATATAGCATCTGTCCAATAGAGTTACACAATAGCAGCTCTTTCCAGTAGTTCACTATTGTACTGCACATTTGGCGCGGACATCCCATTTTCGAAAGCCAACGTGTGTCATGCGCACGCGCGAGTTGATCGGGCGTCATGGAGCGTGCGCGTGCGACGAACCGCGATCACAATGCGTGTGTTACGCTTTGCTGGTGGTTTTATGACAGTGTTTTGGCAGTTCCGTCTATGTTTATCGCTTTGTTTCTATCAAAATCATCGGTTCGTTAGCAATAACTGGGATATTATGTAACGTTATGAATGTTACATGGTAATAATTTATATATTCTATTTGATACGAATGTACGACTACTGCATGGTAGTTCGTTGTTCCTATTATTTAAAAATGAAAGTGACTTAAGTTAACCTTTTATTATGTTAATTTATTTATTTACCAATTATTTTAAAATGTAAATTCATCTATCTTCTTCTTCTTCTTAGCGTGTCGATAGCAATCTAAATAGAGTTAGTTAGCCCAGAATTTGGCTCCGAGCTTAGCATTTTCGGTAGCATCCATCAACTCCTGTGGCGTGCAAACAGCAGGACATGCTGGACAAGAAATCAAGTGCCTCATCGTTTTTGATACACATAAATCTATTTTGATTTATGCGTATCAAAATTATAATCTATCTCCCTCTGAGAGAGAAGTACAATTTTACAATAGTTTTCTTAAATTGATATTTTAATAAAGAAGTTTGATTAATTTACGTTTAGCATTTTATTTTACTATTTTGTCACTTCTATACGCTAGTGTATTTTTCTTTCTTAACTTTAATAATAATAATATCTTAGGACAACCAACACAACGTTATCTGATCCTAAACAAGGCAGAGCCTGTACTATGGTAACCAGACAACTGATAAATATACTTATATATTTCTAAATACATACATATTATAGATAAATTACACCCAGACTCAGAACAAATGATTGTGCTCATCACACAAAGATTTGTCCTGGGTGGGAATCGAACCCACGACCTCAGTCTTAGTAGTCAGGGTCACTAACCACTAGACCAGCGGTCGGCAACCTTTTGGCAGGCAAGGGCCACAAGGTGGCAAAATAAGCTAAAGGCGGGCCACACTTGTGATATTAATTCTAGAAGCCTAATATACCTACGTATAACTGGTCATATCCCATAGAGAAAATGAAAATGCTATTCAGATTATTAAACATACGGAATTGAATTCGTACACGTAATACTTATATTGCGTTTATGTGTTTGGACTTTATAGCTAGAAAAATAATCACCGAAAAATAGAAATAAAAACTACAAAGTAACTACTAACAAGTAACTGATTTTATACAAATTTCAGTGTGATGTCTGGGGTTGCATTTGGGAGGCTATTTCTTGTATGTTATATTTGTAGTTGCAATTCGCAGAATGGCTCTCAAATGCAGTGAGACGAAAAGCATATTACACACAACAATTGAAAAAGTTTGTTCGCATAAATAAGTGCTAACAAAAATTGTAATGAACTGCTGAGCAAACCTTTTCAATTCGTCAAAATCAGATGGCAAGCTGCCATAAAATTTACAAAAATCATTGATTTCATAGAAAGAGCTTTTGAGAGCGTCATTAGATTGGAAATCAATCACGTTCATTTGTAATTGACTCGGTACATCCTCAATATCACACGAAAAAGGGATTGCAAAAATCTTCAGTTTGTTTGAAACTTTTTCAAAATCACCAAATCTATCGCTGAATTGAGTTTGCAGTTGTATAAATATCACTCACATCATTTTATCAGTTTTCCAATGAAAATTCATTCCAACTTCCTCGACAGCCTTTTTACTATTCGGAAAATGATCCAACTTTATTTCATCAATAGTGTGCATTTCAGATATAAGGTTTTTTTACCTTGAAGCCGGTCGATCGCGGTTCATGCATTTATTTTGATATTTATAACTTATTTACAAAACATTCACGGGCCGCAAGTAAGGCGTCCGCGGGCCGCACACGGCCCGCGGGCCGCGTGTTGCCGACCCCTGCACTAGACTAACAGGCCAGTCAAAAATCTTTAGCATAAGCATAATCATCCCTTAAAGTTCTAACTGCTGGGTCACAGGCCTCCTCTTCTTATCTTCTTCTATTCATAACTTTATTGCATAAAATTCACAACGTGTTACCTAAAACGTATTTCTGGAGTAATGGATTCGCCCACAACTAAATTAACATCGTGCGAATCGTCTTCAGAAAATAATATATTATAATCAAAATAGCACATTCGCCCGTATCGTTACAGTAAATAATCCGTAACAACTGACCACTGTCGTTCGCCCGTAAACATTTAAATATTCACTACAAATAAAACAGTGAAAACTGTTGTATGTGTTACCATTGCAACAATGGACTCAACGGCTCGTGTTGTGACAGTTGTGTCTTTCATAGAAGAGGAACAGTTTTTGTTGGATTCATATTGTTCCGAGTACAAACTGTTTATAAACGGGGCCAATCGATTACTACTCGAGTTACAACTTACGACATACAGTTATTGTCTCATTATGGCATTCTCAAGTTCATACGCGAAAAGAAAGCAAATACGACGTTTCTGCATATCGACGGAACCCAGAAAGTAAATTTCCTGGAAGATTCGGTCCATTACCTCCGCCTACGTTGTTGTTCAACGTCTGCCTTATTGTTTGAACTGAACATCTGTCATAATTAAGAGGTATATTGTTTTATAGGCAACTAATGGAAGTTTTCATTAAATTAGCGAGTAAATTGCCTAGATTTGGTGGAGTAATGGGAGCCAATTAGAAGAATATTTGAGAAATAAATCTGTTGCAATTTAAGTATTTTTAGGGCACAAAAAGCACAATGTTTTATAGGGTTCCGTACCGAAAGGGTGCCAAGTGCCAACGCGACCCTCTTACTAACGCTCCGTTGTCCGTTCGTCTGTCACAGGGCTGTTTCTTTTGAATCCTAATAGGTAGACACTTGGAATTTTCGTGTGCACTAATATGGTTGCTATAACAACAAAATGAAAAAATAAAATCAATTTAACAATTAAACGCTATGTTCAGTGTGGAGCCGGACGTAAAGAATAACACCACCCCATTGCTTCCCAGGGGTGTCGTAAGAGGCGACTAAGGGACTTACTAGAGAATGGGCATCAGCGTTCTTAATGCATTTTACCACCATACTACGATCGCCAACCCGCCTGTCAAGCAAGGCGATGTCCAGCAGTGGACGTCTATCGGTTGAATTAAACGCCCAAAAAAATATATTGTTAAATATTGTACTTTGGAATGAAACCCTTCTTCTTTTTAAATATTCCTGATACATGTGCAAAGAATGACGTCAAACGACAGCTGGGACCCCACCTGCCCTGTGCCAAAAATAAACGGTGTCTGATCGAAATAAGTATAGCTCGACATACGCCCAAAAGAAAAAACAACATTATATACCTATTATACGGAAGATTTTGGGGTCGTAGTGGGTGTCTAACCAAAGGTTAGATGAAGGTCCAGTTCTCTAACTTAATATTTGTTTAGGAAAACTTGGGTAAAATTAGGGCTAGTTCTATTCAATTGAAATTGAGTGAGAGTACTCAAATATGTAAAATAATTCCAAGTAAGAGACAAAAGAATATTATATTACTTCGTCGTTCAAAATAACGACGTTTCTCCAATCTACCTACAAAAACCTTTCTCCGAAAATTATGGTTGAGTTCCACTGTTATAAGATGCGACAGTGTATCAATTTTCAGTCATCCTTCCATTATCTTGAAGAATAGGGCGTTCGTTTCTAACGCCCACCAATTTTTCAGCGAGTAAAATAATCTCAAAAATCTACATTATCTCAGAAACAAGAAATTCCTTATCAAAGCGATGCATTTAATAACACGATAACGGTTCCTTTTGTCTGTCATTTCTTATCCATATTAAGTCACTTGTACCTCATGGCCGTGACATCTGCGGTCATTCACCCCACCTACGAAACTTTGCACCGGTGGCTCTTATTACGATGGAATAAAGTTCATTCTTGTGATGTAGGAAGTGAAGTAAATGTTGTGTATCGCAAACACGTGATTATTGTGATATTGATCTTTTATGATGGAACAATAGAAAAGGTTAGGTCTACTTATTGATGTCAAGCAGTAATTTATACAAGTCATTGTAGTTTTGGAGACATTTTGTACCTAATAATTTTATTCTTTGCAAATTTTTAGGACACTACGAGGGTCATTGCGTAGTAGAACTTGTGCACTTTTAGGTCTTGTTTGGTAAACCTGGCTTAGTACCTAGTCGATTCGCATGAATTTATTCGCCCAAACAGGGTGAATCGACATGTTTAAATAATATGTATATTATTTTCGCACTCGCACGAAGGACTAAAATTATTTTTTTAATAAATATAAAAATAATTCTATGCTCTTTATTCCATTTACTTACAGAGATTTTTCTGATAACTTTATTGCATAAAATTCAAATTGTCTTATAAGTATTTCTGGAGTGGTCGATTCGCCCACAAATAAATAATTTTCGTGCGAGTCGCCTTTAGAAAATAATATTATATTATTTAAAAGCGTCGTTTCGTGCGTTTCTGGCGATTAAATTCGTGCGAATCAAATAATAAAGCTAATCTATAAGCCTCTTACTTAGGATATTATAATTATGTAATTTGATTTACTTTATTTCAGTTGACCTCAATTATAGTTTACATCGTGTTGTTGTATCATTGCCGTTAAAACCCATGATGCTTTACCTAATTCAAAAAGCCTGATATAACAAGGGCAATATAACAGAATGCAACGATTTTGATAAGTTATCGCGTGACTACCAACAGTACCTACCAACTGATAAGGGCAGCATATGAAGGGGAAAGTGTTCTGTATGTTAATTAAAATTTTATTACCACACAAATCTGGGGTTGAATAGAAATGAATAATTTTGGGTGACAGTTAGTTGCCTTATTATTTTTATACAGCCGTTTTTATCAATTAAAAAGTTCAATTCATAAAGTTGAAACATTAAAAATTTATAGCTGTCAATTGATGCCAAGGCAGTATGAATCAGTTATTGTAAAGTTACGCGAATATTTCCATCAACAAAATAGGCAATAATACAATATATATAACAACTACAAACATGTTGTAATAAGTTATTTTTAATACGAGACAACCTAAAGTAGAAACGGAAAAACTGCCAAGCATTATCAGCAAAAACTGAGTGAGGGCTGATTTCACCAATGATACTATGCGATTAGCATATTCAAATTTAAACTGCGTTCAAGAGTTGTCAATGTCAATAATACTCAAAAATGATGACACTGACAGCTTTAGTATGCGGTTTAGAACATAACATGTGTTGACTGCATTGTTTCGGTGAAATTCGCCCTAAATAAGATAGCACCTTGTATAAATACGACTACAAAGGGCAACAAAAGTTTAAAATATCCGTAAATCTCCAGTTCAAAGCAAAATCTCGAGCTCGAGAAAGGCATTCTACTTGCCCGTGTCATAAATAGATATGATAATAAAAAACTATAAAAGGCGAGTCCGCATATAAAACAGAGTTTATTTCTAAACCAAAGCTATTAATTACAGCCATTTTCTAAATTGTTCGACGTTGTTGGTATTTCTGTGCGGTGGCTCTTGCGTTTGTTGAATAAGGCAGTCAATACTAAATAGACACGGTGTCTATATAAAGAAACTAGAATTTATTGGGAAACTATAACACTCACATGTTTGAAATTGAAATAAAGGACCGTATCGTACCGTATGAGAAGCAGTGAAAAATCTGCAAAGTTATTCATCCACACAAACTTATACTCAAATGCAGGCTTGCAAAATGATCTGCTCCAAACTGAGGCTTCAGGACTATGAGCGAAGGAAGGCAGAAAAATTCAAATTTTCTTTATTTAGTAACTAGGACTAGGACTACGACGAGCTAAGGTAGCCCACGAAACTCTTTACGTTTTTCCAATTTGCAGGTCAGTCTCATGTTGTATGTTGATTAAAATGGGATTCGAGAACGTAACAAATATGACTTAACGGAATTATAATCATTTAATCATTAATACAACCCTCTTAGTTCATTTGATCCCTTTGACATGACTATTTCATGAGAAAAAACTTTTTACCAAAAAATTAAACCGCCGAAAATACTGAAAAGCAGTTTCAGTTTTTTCGTTTCGGTTTTGTTTTGTGGCTATAATCTACTAATTACTACATGCTTGCAAAATCGGACTATTCTGTAAGAAGTTATACATTACAATCAATGAGTGAACAATCAATCATCCCCTGTTTTCCTACCTTTAAGGTTGAAATTTTCTTTCCAAATTTACATGGGACATATCCTCGGATATACCCTTTCCAATAAAAAAAGAATTATCAAAATCGGTCCACTCTGTAAAAGTTATGCGTGGTCTACATAAAAAAAAACAAAAAAAATATATACCTACGCGTCGAATTGTGAAACTCTTCCGTTTTTTTTTCGTCGGTTAAAAATGTCATGAGCCTGACACACCTGCAAATTGCATAAACATAAAAAAAATCCTGGGCTATTTTGGCGCTTGAAACGATCTGAGTAACACCATGGTGCAATCTGACTAACACCAAGTGTTACTGACATCAGTATTAAATTCACTTCGAACATCTACTTTGGGAGATGCATTTACATTACCCATTTCACTCGCAGCATTGCAATAACAATCTGCATATAATTTACTTCACCACCCTCTTTGCCACCTTGTTAAACTTATCATACTAATGTTCTATTTTAGTCCTGAACTTGGGAGCATTCAAAGCTATAGAGATGAGACCAATATCATATCACATGTAAAAAACATCGATATTTTAAAATCATTACATCGTGCGACAAAATCATCAATGATACACTGCCATGAATGTTGCAAACTAAGAAAATTCATTAAGAGGGTTAACTTAGACTTTAGAGGATAAATTATAAGGTGGAAGTTCCAGAGTAACCTTCAAAATTCATTTTTTTTTACGTTTTTTGCAATTTGCATGTCAGCGCCAGGTTGTATGTTTATTTAAATATGATGGGCGATCGTAACACGTCTGTATTTACAGATTAATAATGATTAAAATAATCAATACAACCCTGTAAGTTCAATCTTTTTCTTCGCGTGTCGATAGCAATCTAAATACAGTCAGCCCCAAAATTTGGCTTACGAGCTTGGCACTTTCAGCAGCGTCCATCAACTTCTGTAGTTCATTTTATTCCAACGAACGACGATTTCATAAAAAAAGTAATTCATGTACGAGTAAATAACAATATAAGGTCACCCGGGGCGAAAGCAACTATGGGGCTAAAGCAACTAATTCAATTTTCTCTCAATCTAATCATTTTTGTAGATAGCTCTATCTATTGGAGTAAAGCGGAATCATAGTTTTTTCAAATAAAGTATAGATGGCATCGCTAGTTCACCTACTGTAGTACTGCAAGATCATTTTCTGTCAGCCGCCATTTTGGAGCAACGTGTTGCCGCGTCTTGTGTTTTATTTTGTGACATTAGAAATATTTCAAGTCGTTGCAAGGAAAAATATAAGTGCATCCTAAAACTAAGATAAAACGTCAGTATTTTGGTATATTTCGTTAAACTCTAGGTGTTATAATTAACATTTTATTGATATAGTTACATTAACCTCAACTTTTCATGCACGTGGGTTATTGCAACTATTTTTGCAGTTACAATCGCCCCATGCTTTTTGTACGAAAACTGCAAATTACTAGTGAAGTTCCGTGTCGATATTTCGATAAGTGAATTTTGCGTATTTGCATAAATGTTTAGCTGCAATTAGTATGAAGTATTTTAGATTGTGCGTAGTTTTAACAAAATGAAATAGATAGCTTAAATAAAAAATGTACTAAGTTAATACAAAATACAAATTTAGTTATCAGATGGTCCGAAACTATAAAAGAAAAAAGGAGAAAACTTATTGCTCTGAAACACTTCTTGAAGCTGTACGACTAGTAAAGGAAAAACAGTTGATTAAGGTGACATATTGAGAAAACCGTGCTTTTTCTTTTAAGTGTACCTTTCTTACCGTACGATAGCCGAACTTAATATTAAAGTGTATGATTTTTGACTATATGATCTAGTATCCTGTAAAAGGAATACACGATACGATAAAATTTTCTCGATACAAAAAAATCGCAAAGTTCTACCCATGTTTATGATTTTTTTAGCCTCAAGGCGCAATGCGTTAGATTTATTAAACATAGTTTACTTTAAAACATTGATAATAATCTTATCTAAGTTTTTGTAAAACAGTTTTCGTTTTAATAACACTTTTCATTCATAAAAGACGGCGATTCGTTTTGGCACATACGTTATTTTATTCCAGGCGCATACACATTATCGCCATCTCTTTTTTTGCCTATAATAAGTAGTCTCATCACTCTCGTTCGTTCATAAATCAGTCGCCCAGTAGGGCTCATCGACGACGGATCTATGTCACTTTTTTACAAATCGGTGCGATCAAAATTACGTTTTTTAAATATTAATGTCCTCAGAAAAAGGTAGTAGTGAAGTATTTTGCTGTAAATATTTAATATAATAAATGTTGGCTTTCCAAAAACTTTATATTTACACTGTATACTCGTATGTGTCTATTTTTGTGACTGTGAATAATATAACATACTTTTTCTATTACTATTTAGTGACGACCTTGATTATGTATGAAAATGGGAAGAACCAAAAACTAAAATTGAACAGTACCTTCAAGGTTAGGAGTATCTGCACAGGGCAATTAATTAATTCATTTTGCAGGAATTCAATACCAATAAGATGATGATAACAAGAGGAATTCACCACCTTCACTAAAGCATTACAGCAACAATCTATTCTCACTTTGTAAAGTAATATTGAGTTAACACCCTATTTTTTTAGAGAAGAACGTCTGTTTTATCCCATAAACTTATAATAATCGTTCATTTAGAAATAAATTAAAATATATGATTAGTTTTTAGGTTTGAAGTACGTCAACAATATATCTATATGTCAAGTACTGACACTATAAATACAAGAGCACAACGAAGGAATAGAGTAGCATTACAAGTGTGAAAAAGGTGAGGTTTTATAACTGACTGCGGCTCAAAGGAGGGTAATTATTTTACCACGCAAATGTATGGTGATCGGTGAAACGAAGTTGGAGTTTATAATCTCTTATATACCAACATCCATTTTATTTATATACCTCTAGAAGATTAGTTCGATATTTTTACTTTCATGTCGTAAATAACAAAGGTATGCAAAATTTACCTTTTTGAAACAAAACTACTACTTACACGTTTCGATTTTCATGACGTTTAGCATTAACCTGACTCACAAAATAAACTGTTATAAATCCTTGTAATACCTTATTTGCTTGTCACTGAAGCTTCTTTGTCATATTTGACATTAAATATTTTCATTAGCCCGTTTATATCTTTACAGTAAAACTGAATCACCGTCTTGAGCAAAAATTGGGACAAAAGCTTTTTCTCTACATCTATTTCTCTATGTAATATAGAAAAGTAGTGCCCGTAGCCAATTTTTTTTTCTTTGAGTCGAGATCCTAAAAGTTCTGCGGCAATTTTAGAAAGATCTAATTTACGCACTTATTTGTTTAATTCTGGTTCTGTAAATAGCTGTGGCTCGGTTTTGTCGATAGAGAAATCAATCAGTTGACGGTCAATCACATTTACTAAATATTTTTTTAAACTACCAACAAGTAAAATAACAGTCGAAAATTATAATTGTTCATTATCTGCCTAGCCTTTTCCCAACTATTTTGGGGTCGGCTTCCAGTCTAACTGGATGTACTTGAGTACCGGTATTTTACATGGAGCGACTGCCTATCTGACTTCCACAACCTTGTTACTGGGTAATACGATACCCCTTGGTAAGACTGGTTGTCAGACTTTTGACGACCCGTAACGACTGTCTAAGATCTACGAAAGACAGTCGGGCCGAACTGCTTTTTTTTTGGATGGTAGATCATCAAATGACGTCTCCCGCTGTGAATGCAGCGGAAGGGCGTGTCAGACTTTTACTGACTAAAACCCACCCGTGTTCCTTCAGTTGCCCATATGCCAGGGCCACGGTACCTCTTTCGAACTAATCTCGCGACCCTGGTAGGCGGACCAACGGCTTAACGTGGTTTGTAAACATAGTCACAGTGCAGCTGTTTTAAATTAGCCACAAGCCCTTCCGAAAATAATAATTGTTATCCTATCATATCTGTACTATGGTAGCATTTATGAAGATTTCTACAAAACCTTACGTGATGGAATTTTTTGTTTATTTTTCTGTTAATCAGGACCTCTAATTCTATAAGAAACCATTATTCGATTTCAATTAATTTTACCCATGCATATCATTAATCAAAATTTAAGTTTCAGGTTTTTAAATATTTTGTATTAGTTGTCTACTCCATAGTTTACTATGCGCAAAAATTTCAAAGACCGAGACAAATTAACGTCACTTGGCATGCTCATTTTTTTTTTATATGTTGCCGTCTTTATCTTGCATTGTTATTTAAACAGTTGTGCGACGGTGACAAGAATAATTCTTAGCGAAAGGCCATGCTAAGTAACGTTTTTAAATTTCGGTCAGTGATAATTCCTTCGTTCCACTTTTGGCCACTGGTAAAATAAGTCATTAAAGTTTGTGACGATGACGTGTCGGCCGACCAATGAAGATAGGTCCGCCACTCCCCGCGTGCGGGGGAAACAATCCAACTATCATCTATTTTCGAGGTGGGGTCTTAAGTTAAATTAATTATTGATTAAGTAAATAAAGTCATATTTTGCACAAAGTACCAAAGTTGTGAAGACTGTTATAATGTTTAGACATATTACCGTTAAATATGATAGTATTTTATTAGTTTGATAGAAAAATTACAAACGGTTTGTACGAAGAAAAAATATGTTTATTAAATCTTAATAAACCCTAATCTAGTACCCTAAGCTCTGCTTAGCTTGGGACTAGATGGCGTTGTGTGATAGTTGTGGAATATTATTATTATTATTTTTGTACGAAAATAAATATTTTTATTAAAATTCTCGTAATTGAGAGTAGTGATTGAAACTGAGTAATGTTAATTAGTGATTACTTAAGGTGGATGGATGATTATCTCAGATGCCATTTTGTCGCTAGATGGCGCTAGATCCACAATTTGGAACATTTTCAATTTTTACGCCTAACTTAGAAATCTTTAATAGATAACTTTATTATATGCGAAACCTAGGGCATTAACTTGATTTTTTTAGATAGTCACTGTGCTTGTTAACTGGTCTCATACAAAGATTTGTACATTCTAAAGATTTAGCCGCTTGACTTTACTCTTTACACACACATACAAAGTAAATAGTAGTAACTTTCGACACCACTAGATGTCGTTTTATTCAAACAGTTTAAAATGAAATTAATATAGGTACACTGTCCCTATAAGTTGTAGTAATGTGACTGAACCTAAATTGTAATGTGTAAATAGTCATCATCTCAGCCGCAAGACGTCCACTGCTGGATATAGGCCTCCCCCTATTTGGGGGGCTTTGCCATAATCACCACGCTTGGCAAGCGGGTTGGCGATCGCAGTGTGATGGTAAAATGCATAGAGAACGCTGCTGCCCATTCTCTAGTAAATCCCTTAGTCGCCTTTTACGACACCCACGGGAAGAAATGTAAGGAAGAAGAAGGAATGGAAGTGTAAATAGTGACGTGTACTAAATAAATAAATAAAAGACTATTTATTACATTGTAAAGCTTTTTATTGTACCTTACTATAAATTAATAATATTTATTTAGTAAAAAGGGGTTAATATTTTCATAAAAATAATCGTTTTATTTACTCTCACTACATTTACTTAGATAGTTTCCGTTTGGATTCAAACCATCGAGTCATACCACCATACAAAGATAACATACTTTTTTAAATATTTTGATATTTACAATTATGATTTTGAATTTAGTATTAGAAAGAATTATGTATGTAGATTACAATATAAATAACATCATACGTAAGTATATATAACGGCACATGTATCTTACACAACAACACAAAGGGGTTGCTAGCTAACCATAACATTTATTTATGTTTCAAGAATACCTACTTATGATACAATTTTGAACTGCAATAAATATTCTTTTACAATTGAATTGTTAGGCTGGTACCTAAATACATGAGTGAAACTTATCTACACAGAAAAATCTTATGAAGTAACAAAATAACACAAACTATACATCGCTACGTGCAAAAATAGCTTATTAATTATTCTATAATGTTCCCACTGCTGAGACTCAGGCCTCCTCTGAACTGTGGTGATGAAATAATTTACACTCAGCAAAGTGCCGGCTTGGATTCGAACCATCGACTCGTACCACCATACAAAGATACTTATAAATATTATAATAAAATATCTTCTTTTCTACGCGCTACTTTTTGCAGTCGCCGCCGCCGCCGCGCCGTATCAGTCTTCTGCTTTTTACTTTTTACTTCCATTTATATAATTTCCGTGTGATCTGAATCAAATGCTGGAAGACGCAGTTTTCGCTGCAACAAATGAATTTACACAGTTTTGTTAGACTATTCTTACTGAACCGACACCTCAGAGACCTGCGGAATAAGTTAGGAAATGAGTAAGACTTATATTTTTATACCTTTTAATTCCTTGATGTCTAGACATTTAGCATTTTTCTCAACTCTTCTCAAAATAATTTCCGGCAGTACACATGTTTTAAAAAATGTTACCAACTTCGGCATCATAGCGTTGATAACTTCCTCATCCCGGTTAACTTTTATGACAGTCAATGGTTGGGTGACAGATATCAAGCAAATGAAGTAACATTTATTCATTTTGGTAATTCGCAATTGACCCTGGACCTAGAATCAAAATAATAATAGCTGTTAAAAAGAAACAATCCAAGAAATACATTATTTTTATACATACATACCAAGAAATAATGATATTTGTTACACTGAACATTGTGTAAAATATGTTGTACTTTGGTATTGTCAAACAAAAACTTCATCACTACAAACAAGCAAAAGCGTACTAATGTAATGAACACAAAAATATGGTATCAAGTTGGGACTTACCATTCCAGATGAAGAATCAAAGTTGTGACCATATGACCTTCTTCAAGTCAACAATACGGTACCCTACCAAACCTGATAAGTTGTCACTTGATGTTCTTTCCACAGTTAGTTGATAAGCTTCAGTCTCTGAATCGGGTTGTGGCCAATCAAAATCAACAGTCTCTACTTGCTCTGTAACAGATTCAACTGTATTGAAGCTAGAGCTGCAGGCTATGGCTTCGTATCGAATTTCTGGTATACCACGCGAATAGGTTTAGGGCGTATCTTCAGCTGTCGAATGGTTGGACAGCTGATGATGATCTTGAGTTGAATGTGGACTGAAATAAAAGATAAATAAATGAAATAGGTACAGTTAAAAGTACACAGTTAAGACACAACACGAACCAACGAGTATCAAATAACCTCCACTCACGTAAATCTGATTCGAAATCTTATGGGAATCTAATTTACTCACTATAGATCACTAAAAGAACTTCCATGATGTCTTTTGAATACTGCTTGCACTTTTTTCCGTGATTTTCGCGGTCCTGAATACACATGTCGTATACATTTATGCAAGTTTATTAGTCGGGTTTATCATAAGCAGTTCAGTTGCAATTCAATCTGTAATCAAAAAGAATAATTACAAACAACAGCAAATGTATCTTATTTATGAAATGTTTCAAGAAACAGAAATAACACCACCACCAAGCTGTTGTTTTCAGAGAGAATATTTGAAATTTGTAGTATGTCATGTGACGACAATCAACGAGTGTTGCTAACGTTTGATTTTGTATTTCATCTTCTAAATCTTACACTTTTGTACCATTATAATAATACTCTATATCACCTTGAAAATCATTCATTGCACATAAAAATAACACTTACCGTCAATAAAACACAAAAACACTTCACTTTTCAATAAAAACCAGGGCTTTGAATAACGTTAAAAATTTGGTATCGTTACTTTCATCGGACGAAGATAACGTTATTAGTAGAGGTCACGTAATGCTTGGTAACGATACTTGGCATACGTTTTACCGGTAACTGAGTACCGTTAATTTTTTATTTATTTTCTTTCATCTCTTTCTTTCGTCTACATTATTGAAGTTGCATTTGCACCGTTTGATTGGCGATGTTGCCGTAGAGCGCCGCCGCCCATGGCGTTCCGCTTAGGTTGCGCAGGTTGACAACAACGCATTAAGTAACGATGTGATAAGAGAACGGTGTGGTGTAAAAGAAGATGTAGTGACAAAAATTGAAAAAAGTATGCTTAGATGGTTTGGTCATGTTGAGAGGATTAATGAAGGTCGGCTCACAAAAGGTATTTACAAGGCAGATGTGAGTGGAAACACCGGGAGGGGACGCCCTAGGAGGACATATAGGGACCTTATTGGTGATGTTCTTCAGAAAGGTCAGGTGCGTAGTACTCGCAACCAGCGTGTGTGTATGACCAATTTTATGAACCTAAACGAGGCAAAAGAAGTGTGTAGAGATCGTAGCAGGTGCCGTTCCGTGGTTTCTGCCTACCCCCATGGGAAAAAGGCGTGATTCTATGTATGTATGTATGTAAAAGTATCGATACTAGTAACGTTAATTGGTAACGTTATTTTATAGATTCGATACCAAAGTATCGTTACCCGTTTTACCGTTAAAATCAATGATATTTTAATAAACAGATATGTTATACACGTACAAAACAAGCGAAAAAAGTGTTCCGCGTAGCAGCGGGAGCACACATACACAATTTTCATTCAATTTACGATTCACACACAAATCAACATTATAGAAAAGGGACGGCTTGATAAAACCAAAAAGAAAAAAAGAGACAGTTAGTGTTGTCAGTTGCGCTTGAATGTCAACAAACATTATTCTGGCCATCATAGACTAAAAATTTAACGAGACAGAAGGTACAAACCTCGCGTATAACATGTAGACACGCGGTTTGTACCTATAACAACTCATAACCAGGACTAGGTTCGTAGGTGAGAAATAAAACACGATATAAAAGGAAAAAAATATATTTTGTAATAAAAACAATCCATTCTTGGTGCCGGACCTCATTGGTTGGAAACCTTAACGAAGAAAAGGCAAACGGAAAAAAAGCAAAGGGAATAGTTAAACTCGCTGTTGTCGCACTTTTTAATTTCTAAATAAGTATGTAAATCATTACATAAAACAAAATGATTAAATACTACAAGGTTAGAAAAAACGAAAACATCTGTGAGGTAACGATGACTTTACTGCCTACGATATTCGCATCTGTACTTTTATTCTATGTCCGGAGTAAACGCGTCCTTGTCTTACTCACGACAAAAAATGTATTTCCATTTCTTTCTTTCTTCTAACCTCCAAATATCAGAATATTAGGAAAATCATTGAAATATATTAATAAATTGAAGTATATTGCGTACATACTTGTGATATGAGATCCCTTGTGTTTTATTAACTTTGGTATCATAATTGGTACACTTTCCAAATACAAAAGATAGCATTTTTCATTTTTTTTAATCTGCACGTATAACTCGTCGCCATGCGTGACGCAGACTAGAGGCACAATGTCCCAATTAGGACCTTTTTGAGTCTTCAAGATTGCGCGTTCATAGCATATCTGTTTATTAAAATATCATTGGTTAAAATATTAACTTTATGAAAATAACGTTACTTAACGATACTTATAGTGTGAATTTGGTAACGTTAACAAGCCCTGATAAAAACTGTTTCACGGATGGCACTCATTTGAATGGTTCTCCGTAGTAGGTAGCACAGTTTTTTTAAGTAATAATAAACATGGTAAATATCCCGTTTTAAGTTCTAATGATACTGGTGTTTATTGTTTCGTGTGGATTTCATGACAAAGTCTCTTCCGAGCCCCTTTTCTTTAATAAAAAAAACCTCGTCGTAAAGTTTAGTTGCTAAATTGGTGTCCAGATTCTTAAATATTATACCAAAATGTTAAATTTTGCGTTGAAGTTTTAGTAACACCCACCACATTTGTTTACCATTTATTTTATTGAAATTTCAATGCGTACTATTTTTATTTTTGAATTCTTAGCAAAGTACGATCTTTTAAAATGTATGGTACGATCTTCTAAAAAATAAAGTTGGCAACCCTGCTTGACGCATTTTGTGTGTGCTAATAATACTAGTAAAATAAGCAATTTTGAAAAATCAAAGTGGTTTGTCTGTGTATTCACTAATCTTGCTGGTTTCACATGAATGAAATATGATTCAATCAATAGATGTACGTAGTACCTACGTTTCACCATTGTGTAGGTAGCTTCGCTGATCGCCTGATTTAGTCATAACTTACTTATACATCAAATTCTATTCTCTGATTTTATTCAACTCAAACCAATGGATTAGTACCTAAGCGTATCAGAATGTTATCAGTACCTACTTACATACATTAAAAAGATTTTTAAATCTGGAAAGTCGTGTACTAGTAACTACTTACTACATATTTAAACTAGATAATACAATAATTACATTAGTATTGTATCTGTGTGAACCAAGGGCAGATCGCAGAGATATTTTTTTCACTTTATGTAAAGCATTCTTTCTCATTCCATAATAAAAAACATTTTATCAATCAAAAAATGTTAACTGCGCGGGCAAACCCGCGCGCCCGGCGCTAACTTGCTAGAAACACAATATTCTGGAAACGATTCGCAAGTTTTCAAGACTCAAGCAATCACGCTTTGACGGTATGGCAACAACGCGGGGTGCGAGCGCTGCTACTAGAATGGCAACGTCGCATTATCGAATTTAAAAGATAAATTCTTGTCTAAATGTTCGAATATCGAACAGCGCCATCTATTATGAATGTTTACTAATCGTAAACTCGTAACACAACAGCAACCAACTTTCTCGGTGGTTCTATAAATTTCCGTCAGATGGCGCGATTCAGGTCACTCACACATGTAAAGATTTTTCGTTTTTTATTCGGTCTAATTCTCCTAGAAATACTGTTTTTTTTATAAAATTTGGGCCATATGCGAACATAATACATTATTAAGTCTCATTAAAGTTGCTTTTATTCTGCAGAAACTGTTTATTTACCGAGATTTCCACACCTGAAAAATGTATGGCGAGGGCTATCTAGGCATTCACCTTAAGGAAAAATGTTTTAAAGTTGCTTTTTGCTAAGAACAAAGTTCTGTTTAGACTGTTTTTGTTTATTTTATTTTACCGATTAATACGGAATTATTAGTTTATTTGATTTTGACTGAGAATTATCCTAAGTTTTTTTACATAATTTTTTAAATAAACTTTCAAATTACAGACAGAAATCGCTTTTTTTTACCTAAATCCTAAACATTAGATTAGGCATCAATACAATGCGTACTTATCGTATATTTGTCAAAGCATTTTACATACACAAGTCACAAGAAATCTTTTCTTGCTTTTATTTTATGTCCTAAATTCCATTAATAAAATAGAATTACTCTAGGTGAGTATAATATACTTTATTGATCTTATTCTTAATGAACACTCAGATCGATTTTGCGTTTTTGCGATTTTGTGTTAAACCTTTCATTATTGTTAATTATCGATCACAAATATTTATCGATAAGTAGTAGGTAGGTACTACATCTCAACACTAGTCAGTATGGAAGACAGTCGCATTCACCCCATAAAAAAAGAAAAGTAAATTTGCTTGAAACTGAACTGTATCTCAGCGACTATAGATAACTTTTACAGATAATTCTGTGTGCATCTACATGTACTCTTGACAACAACATTTAGAAACAGATTACAACAGAGTTATAACGAATAGTCACATTTACCCCAAAGTGGGGTGAATGTAACTTTACTGGTCTTATTCAACAATAATGCAAATTAATGAAAAACCATAGTTTATTTGTAACTTAATTTATGTCGAAACTGTTCATCGAAAGCTGTGCAATGAAGTACATTTATTAGAATATCCTTATTATTTAAGTAGCTCACGGTGGAGGGTAGCAAAGTTTCAAAATAATTTTTGTTAGTTGCTT
The DNA here is from genome assembly GCA_947507805.1 of Aporophyla nigra. Classification (NCBI taxonomy): domain Eukaryota; kingdom Metazoa; phylum Arthropoda; class Insecta; order Lepidoptera; family Noctuidae; genus Aporophyla; species Aporophyla nigra. The sequence continues at coordinate 19,091,907 of OX382302.1, read as the reverse complement.
TCGCCCCGGGTGACCTTAGGTAACTAATGATAATTTCACTAAGCCGTTCCGCGATAATTTCAGCACTCATAATGAAAGTGACGTGATCTTGTACTCAACTAAAAATTATTGAAGATTTTATGATTGGTCCCATCATCGACTCAGCCCATCTCTATTCAGGACAAATCCTTGACTTGTTCGACAAACCACGTCATGTAGCATGTCCTTACTATTATCTTGTTAGTAAACCCCTACCAGCTGTCATAGCAAACTGTCTAGCCTTGTCTGTATGTTTGTTAGTATGCGCGGTGAGACGTGAGATGTACCAATTGGTTATATCAGTGTGGGGGCAAACGATTTGTTTTGACGTTTGAACTTGACCTAGCGTGGTTCCAAATTAGGATTGTATTGTTATTTTTTTGGTGCAGTATTTGAAGCCCCCAGTAAATGACTGATTAATTTATAGTTATGTAATAAGGAACAACAACAACTGAGCAACTGATAGTGCAACATAGACACGTCAGAAATAAAACGCCCGGCCGTTAAAAACGTTGCGAATAGTTTTATAGCCGTCCAACAATTTTCCAATTTTAAACTTGCAAAAGTCAAAGAACTAAAAGCCGGGCGTACCACGTTTGCACAGTAAATTATATAAAACATACACATAGAAAATACGGCCGCGGTTGGCGTTCGCTCGACGGGTCGTCGCCACAAACCGGCGCGTTTCCCTCTCAGCCGGCGAGTCGGCCGCGCCGCTCGATACACCATGGGCGTCGCCGCTACGGTAACCAAGCTGTATATTTTTTGGACATTTTATTTTCGTATTTTTGGTTGGTAATTATATTACCGGTGAATAATTTCAGCGTAGTGTAGTTGTTAAAATTATAGACCCAGTGTTTAAATTAGTAATAACTAACTACTTTTCAATAATCCCCGAAGATACTACAAGTAATTTCCATGTATATGACGTAAGGAATGACATTTTGAGTGTCCCAAACATTAAAAATTACATTACTCATTATTTTTTCCTGAAATAATATATTTAGACCTATCCCGTACGAGACGCATTCAATTCAAACCTGACTCACAGCAGTCAACAATAAATTACCCCAACGCAAAACAATGGTCGTAAATTATTTCAGCAATTTCCTTATTATATTTACCACAATGTGCTAAATATAGTCCTTTATCATGGCCTGATAAAGCTGTTCACCCTAGCTTGTGCCGGCCATCTTGGAACGTAACCGCCGCGTTCCCTCGTCGCACGCCAGTCGCTCGGTGCGCGCCCGCCCGTGTGTACAAACTACACGAAGGCCGAAGCAACGAATTCCTTGCAATGCAGTTTGAATATGACCCTGAACGACTCATTGAGGAGGTCAGAAAGCGTCCTGGCATATGGGACTACCAAGACACGGAGTACCGCGCGAAAAACATGCGGTACAGACTATGGAACGAAGTTGTCAACGAGCTGCTGAATTCAGAAGAGAAGGTTTCTAAAAGTGAAATGAGGGAACTCGGTAAGTATCGTTGCACTTTCTTTAATTTATCTGTCATATTTATTAGTGGCAGGTTATCTTGAACACACGGCGGTGTTAGATCATTCACACGAACACGACGCGACGTAAACACAAGTTTGTTTTTAAAGTTTTGTTGCGATGACGCTCTAATAGATGGCGTTACGTGTATAGACAGGCGTCGTCGTTTTTTTTTTTTAAAGACGTTTTTTGTTTGAAATGTGTTTTTGATGGTTCTCTGAAGTGGTATAATTCAATCATATTTGTAGGCACTTCATCATACATTTGCATATAAAAGACTGCTGTAGCAATTCTATTATTTTCGTAAGTAACGGGGATAGCGGAGTTCGATTGAGCACGGGAGAATTATTAACATTTTAAACTGGACATATTATAAAAGAGAATCATTTGAACTCAGATTGACATCAGTTTCGCAGCGGCAGGATTTACCTATTGCCGGATATTATATGTATTTTTTTTGTAGTTGCATAATAAAGATTTATTTAAATTAATTGTTTCAGAAATTCAATTGCAAAAGAAGTGGAAAAGCATACGTGACTGCTTTCAGAAGTACATATCCAATCCAAAAAGAACAAAGCGACCCTACATTTACGCCAGACAGTTGCAATTCTTGTTAAAAGAACAGGACGAGCCCCAGAAAGATGTTGGTGATGCGGCTACCAGCGAATCAGACGAGGATAAGCCAATAAAGAAAACCAAAAAAGTTTGGAGGTACAAGAAGAAGTTGAAATTGGTTAAAGACGAGGAAACTTCAGAAGAAGATAATGATATTTCCAACGAAGTAGCTCTTGAAGATTCTAGGGACTATAATTCCATTGATTCAGTCGACACAACACGACCAGCAAAATTGCCAAAAAATAACAAACCCCAAATCGATGAGTTTGCTTTTGCGAACGTGGATGTCCAGCTCAAAACGGATACAGATGACCCAGATAGAATGTTCTTGCTTTCACTCCTGCCTCATTTCAAATCAGTTCCAGAGGAGTTACGTCTGAACGTGAAAATGGAATTGATGCAGGTGTTACGAAATGCTAATTATAATACAGTGCGAGAGCATAAGTTGATTTAAATTGTCATTAACAAACATATCTATGATATACTAAGAGTTATTTAGACCAAGCATAAGACTTATATTAAGTACATTCCAAATGTTTATTATTAAAGTTAGCGATAAAAGTGTTGCATTTGACTTACCTTAAATCTAAATATGTGAGTGACTGCAGACCTCCGACTGCATTTGGAACTGTCCTGATGATATTTTGTGATAACAGTAACTTTTCTAAAAATATATACGACGTTAGTTCGTCTGGTAGTTCACTGAACCGATTTTTTGACAAATCTGGAACAAAGAAAAACATTGTTTTAGTAGGTCCTTTCATACGCAAAAGAAAACACAGGAATGTTTATTTACTTTCTACGACAAAGCCGATGATTAGAGTGTATGCTACTGAGTAATTCCAGGTGGAGAAACTCAGTAACATTGAGGCCAGGACTTCATGTCCAGCAGTAGCGCTTATGGTCGACAAGTCTAATGATGCAGACGATAATAAATGAGTGACCAAAAACGGCATTTTTTGGTACTTCATTCTTTCTATTATTAATCCTCTTACGAAACCATAGCAGAACGATTAAACTTCAAAGAATAATGAAACCAAATATTTTCGTTCGTAACAAGGGGGTAACATTAAGAGGATACAATATTTTCCTTTCCAAGTGAGACGTAGTTTTACGGCTTAAGTAATGGCAGCCATGAAAGTTCGTCGTAATTATGATTTAGGACGGTTACTCAAGTATTAATAAATAAAACGTTATTGCTAGGGGATATGTGCGTAAGCCGCAAAAATAGATTGAAACCATTATTCTTCTAACGACGACACTGGAGGCGAAGTTAGAAAGAATGTTACATTTATTTGATCAGTATTGAAAGGTCGCAGATGTTACTATCTAGCTTATAACTTTTAAGTGATTTAACTAAGCCTGGGTAAACTTTAAGCTCATTTTTTTTTTAAACCATAACTTTGACAACAATAATATTATAGAATGTTTGTTACCATGAGCCCGTCTTTAAAACTGGGAAGTCCACATTACACAATTATTCTGTTTAATTTTCCTGTGAATCTACAAGGATCATGAAACAGGTACGATGTTAATTAATTAACTAGATCGAAGAAAAATAAGAAAAAAAAAACAGAGTATAGCATCCCGAAAGTCTGACAACTAGTTATCAGACTTTCGGGGTTCTGACGACTCGTAACCACTGTCAAAGATCCAAGAATGACAGCCGGGACTAACAGCTACACGTGCTTTCCGAAAACACTAAAAGTAAATGGAGCTGTAAAAGTCAATAATGAACATGATCATTGACATATGAATCTCTATAGATCATTCATATCATAATCAATAAGACGTGATGTACGACGTCAATTGAACTATCCAACATCATTATCATCTATATATATAAAAATGAATCCCTATTTCCCTTGGTCACGCCATCACGCGTGGACGGCTGGACCGATTTCACTTTTTTTTTGTTGTGTTTGTAATTGTCAGGAGGTTCTTATGAAAGAAAAAATTTAAAAAATTGCGCGGAAAATTAGAAAATTTAAGAACACTTATTTAAGAATAGGGTCAGGTGGGCTACAGTGAGCCAGTGGTACACAGAGAATCGGTGTTATTATATTCAAAACTAGTAGTTACTGGATCATGGAACCGACACGTAGCAACGTGTTTCGTTACGTCTCCCTCACTCCCCAGTTGAGGGCGAGCGCCTGTTGTAAGCGGTCGTGTGGTGCGACGATTTGTGTTTTCCCGCGCGAAAAGTAAAAAATAGGTAAGTTTTGCTTTTCTTCTTCAAAGTCGTGTTTTCTGAGCTTTTCGTACCGAATTTTATATATATGTAAAGTCACTATCTAGCAATAATATGGTTATTATGTTTTAAAGATATTCCTTGATCAATTGCTTTTTTTCAACATCAAATGTCAAATAACGTAGGTGGTACACAGTGACTCAGTATCGCAGGGTACACAATGAACCGTGGTTCAGTGTGTACCGCTTGATGGTTCATTGTGTACCAAAGTTCAACATCAAATTAGTTAAATAGATACAACTTTTTTTGCTTCAGGATGGGTCGAACTAAGGCAGTGAAAAGAAAGATTGGGGGGCATAGCAAGGATGATATGGTGCAAGCACTTCAGCTTATAAAAGATGGTGCAAGCATACGCAGGGCCGCTAAAGAGTGTCACTTGGCATATCCTACGCTACGGACGTACGCTAAAAAAATCCAGTCGGATGAAAACACTAACTTAGTTCCTAATTACGAAGTCAATGCAGTATTTTCCCAGGACCAGGAACTAGTGTTAAAAGATTACATTAAACAATGTGCCTTAATGTTTTATGGGCTCGGGGCAAAAGAAGTTCGTCAAGTGGCATACCAAATGGCAAAAACCAACAAAATTAAAACACCAATATCTTGGGAAGCAAATGGAATAGCTGGAAAAGACTGGTTGCGATCGTTTAGAACACGCCATCAAGATCTTAGCCTTAAAAAACCTGAGCCATGTAGCTTAGCTCGAGCCACAGCCTTTAATAGGGACAATGTTGAAAGATTCTTTTCAAATTTAAAAGAAGTTATGCAGCGACATAATAGCTTCGGTGATGGCATGCGAGTATATAACTTGGATGAGACATCAACAACCACTGTCCAGAAACCACAAAAAGTGCTAGCACCAAAAGGGTTTAACGGGTGTAAAATTACCAGTGGTGAACGAGGCGTTTTGATTACGACTTGTGCCATTATATCCGCATCTGGACAAGCTTTGCCTCCTGCAATGGTGTTTCCTCGTAAAAATTTCAAAACCCATATGCTGCATGGTGCTCCGCCGGGTACTCTGGGTTTAGCCGCACCTTCGGGATGGATGAATGCAGACCTCTTCGTTGATGTGATGAAACATTTTGTGAAGCACACTTCATTCTCAAAAGACAACCCATCACTTCTAATATTAGATAACCACGAAAGCCATTTATCAATACAAGCTCTGGATCTGGCTAAAAACTCAGGTGTTACCGTGCTTACTTTACCTCCACACACAACTGCAAAACTCCAGCCATTAGATGTTGGATTAAATGCACCATTTAAATCTTTCTACAACGCAGCTGTTGATTCGTGGCTGCTTCGTAACCCAGGCCAAATGCTGACAATATATCACGTAGCTGAATGTGTTGGACAAGCTTATTTAAAAGCAATGACGCCTATAAATATCACAAATGCTTTTAGAAAATGTGGGATTCATCCATTCGATGACTCGATCTTCACAGATGTAGATTTTTTGCCAAGTTCTGTCACAGATAGACCTGATCCAGAATTAACGATTTCTGAACCAACTGAAGCACAAGTTTCTCGTGCCTATGCCTCACCATCACTCTTAGAAATGACTCAGGATAATTCAGAAATTATATCATTCCTTTTTGATGCTCAGGAAAAAACACCAAACCACGATATTAATTGCTCAGTCATAGACACTGCTCCACAGAAACCTTTATATGTCCCATCGATTGCTACAAGTGACATCGCTGCTCAACCACAAAAATATGATAATCAACTGGATATACCGTCGACTTCAAGAGGACATGGAACTTTCATATCGCCAAGTATGTTTAGGCCACCAATCAAAGCTGGACCACGTAAAATCAGGAAGCACAGAAAGCTAGGAAAAAGCATGATCGCTACTGATACTCCTGAAAAGAATGAAATAGAAAACAAGAAAAAGACATGCACTAAAAACGTGAAAAAAAGAGATATTTATAAAGAGAAAAAAACAACTTCAATCGATTGCGATAGTACTAGTACGACCGATGAAGAGATTTTCGTAGCTAGTGGTTCCTCTTCGGGAGGAGAAGATTTTATTAGTGACGAAGAAGAAGGAGAAATAATTTTAACTGAAAATTTTAAGCCTTTACCTCGGGAGCCAAAAGTAGGAGATTATGTAATAATTTTACTTGAAACAGAGAAGAAAAATAAATTATTTTATATTGCTAGGATTATGGAAGAACCTGATGAAAATGACTATGATTATTATGTGTCGTTTTTAAAATTAAAAAGTAAAGTGTATCATAAGTTTTCCGAGCCTCTTGAACCAGATTGTGCAGGAGTCCGGAAAACTGATATCAAATATATTTTGCCTAAACCAAAAGTGGATGGAAGCAGTCGTCGCCAAGCGACGTTTAAATTCCCCGTCAATATTTCACTTCTGAAGTTCACATATTAGGCTTTTTTTAAATAATTATTAGGATTTTTTTTATTGAGGCTGTAAACGCAACTTTGAGACTGATTTTATAGGATAGATAATAAGTTGATAACATAGATCTCAATGAATAAAAACCGCATTGATTGTATTTTTTTAGAATATTATATTTTATGTTACTGTTCTACAGAAATTTAAAGGTTTTGTATACCAACTTAACAATTATTTCTAAATACATGTGCTGTGTATGTTATCCTGATTAAGTTATAATTCTATTTTTTGTTTTTTCTTGACATTCTAAGCAATAAACCTTCTTGAATGAATGAAAAAACTTTATTTTAATGACGTATTTTTGATTGATGACCGATTTACCCGAATTAGTTCAGTTAAAATATAACTTATCTTCGTTTTATTCTGATATGGTTCACTGTGTCCAACGGTGGTTTACTGTGAACTTCATCATGGATCAGTGTGTACCAAAGAGTGTACACAGTGAACCAATTCCCATTTTTTTTTAAACACTTGGTAATGTCTAACCTATCTGTTTTTGAGCTTAATTTTGTAAAGAAACCTTAAGTCTATTAGACACTAAATGGTATGTATGAAAAACGAAAACGAAAACTTTTAATTTGAGTACATGACACAACTTTGAATTTTTTGTGGTTCACTGTTGCCCACCTGACCCTACTTAACAACCATATAATATCAAAACTCAAATCTAATAGGACAATGTAAACTTTTTTTTAATTACAGGATAACGTCTGTCGGGTCAGCTAGTCTTCCAATAAATAATTGCCGAACAACATTGCATTCATATCAACATACCCAATAAGAGAGTACAATTTCTAGGCTATGTAAACTAGTTAGGTTCGTTGACACAAAACTGCGCCAGAGTGCGGTTGATGGCAACCGCAGGCAAGACTGGCAAGGATAAGAACGGATTATTATGTAATCATGGAGCTAGATACTCCTGTGTAACTGCTCTGTAATCTGCTAGGAATATCTTTAAAGGAAGCCGTTACGAAGGCGACGAATAAGAATAATTTTATAGACACGGAATAAGGATAAACATATTTCTTGCGCATGAGGTTGAAGTTGAACTAAGAAAGTGAACTCGTAATTTAAAATCGAGCATAGTTTTCAAAAGTTTCAATAAACTTAAGAGTAGTCACGGTCTATACTACATAGATATCGCGATAAGATGATAAAACGAGGAAACAAAGAAATCGTGTATGTACAGTTGCAAAGGAAACGAATAAATTATTACAAATAGTAAAATGAATTAAGCTGAATCACCATTCGATAGAGATCCAATGCCATCTTAGGAATGCTACAACGGATGCGAGCATACTTGTAAAATGGAAGTAATCGAGATGGCCCATAAAACTATGAAACAGATTAGGTAAGGAAGTTTTTACAAACGCGTACGACCTTAACCTCTAATGATTTTATTGTTGCTCATTTAGGATCGGTTTGGTCCAAAAAAACTAATCTTGATTTACCTTTAATGCTTCTACATAATAAAAGCTAATTGAAGCCCACAATAAAGTTGGCAAGGTGATACAATTTCTTCGAAAATCGATTTCAGGCTTCGATTAGGAAGCGTTGATAGAGCCAATCGATTTTAACCGAAGATTGACACAACAATTCAGCTCCACATGATAGGCGCAACTAATGTAATCTAATCTCCAGTCGTTATTGAGAACACTTATATCTTAGGATAGTTGAACTCAATTCATATGATTTATGAGAAGTTTAACTACCCATTGTGGCTGACAGATATAGTGACAGCTGACTAAATAGAAAACATCTGTTAAGCAACTCAAGTGGGTCCCTATGGAACACGTTCCGGGTGTTGTTGGGGCTGCCGCGTTTTTGTAGCGCGTCCGGCATGTTTGCCGACGCGGAAATAGATAGTTTTTCGGCCATCATGCGCAAGAGATGCGCATCTCTACTTCACCGTGTTCGCGACAGCCCCAACAGTATTCTTAGAGCGTTAGCTGATAGGTGGGACTCTCCGATCTTGGGGCGGTGGATACGACTGCACGCAGTCAAGTAGACATTCCCCAGGATCGGTGAGCCTCACAGCTTAGAATAAATGTTACTAACATTAGTTCATAAGTTTTCACTGTTACTAACACTTATGGAAGAAATTCTGAAATAAATGTTTTAATATTTATTATTATATATCTTACATCTGCACTAATTTTCTGCTCTAAATAGGTCTGCTAAATGTTGCGATGACATTTTCCGTGTAACATTTTTTTGCTGCCTTTAATCCCAAGTTTTTGCTAAAAGCCGGTACAAGGGGCCGCGTTTGTAACAGCCGGGGTTTGCTACTGCGAATGATAAATGCTCGTAATACCACAGGCTTTTGAGCGACTCGCCCCAAATACGAGAGAGAAACGGTACAGTTTCGGGGTAGGCCCAAGACCGAAAAGAAAAGGATCATTAGGGAGGATGCGCTAATGTGGCTTACGAAATTACAATTTTCTTCCATTTTCTAGCAATTGTCAGGTTGTATACTGATTAAATTATGACTCGCGACCGTAACAAATATGGATTTACATCATCATCATTTCAGCCGAAAGACGTCCACTGCTGGACGTAGGCCTCCCCCAAGCTTCGCCACTTCGACCGGTTTTGTGCTTCCCGCATCCAGCAGATTCCTGCGGCCTTCGCAAGGTCATCGGTCCACCTTGTTGGAGGCCTTCCAACTCGTGGAAGGATTTACAGAATTATAATAAATAAAATTATCAAGTCGGGGGGACTTGATAATTTTATTTATGACCCCCCCCAACTCCAAGTTAATTTTTAATACCACTGAATAACGAGATGTTTTGCTGTCTTCAAGATCGATTTCACAGCTTATGTTATTATTATACGAGCAATCAACACAGTTACAAAAACGATGATAAACTGACCTGCTACATTAAAGTATAGACGTACAACGGATAGTAACCGATATTTTCATACAAGTTATCTATAAATAAACTACATAATCCAAAGTTGAATCATACGCCGCCGCCTCAAAAAATGTGTGTCAACAATCAATGGGCGAGACTGCACCAAAACTGGTTTCTCCTTACAGAGTTTCGTGAGAACTGTCCAATGCATTACGTTTAACTTTTTCTTCACTATAATTTCAACGTTTTTCTGCAGCGACAGTGTCATTATTATACTGTTAAATATGCCTTGAAAATATAATAATTGGATGATGAGCGACGTTCAAAAGAAGCCGTATATAATGTTGCTAACAGAGTAATGCATTTCATTCATAAATATGAGACGGTTACTGTACTACCTGTGTAGTACTACCTTTCGTTCTAAACTGGAAAGTTTTGATTGTAGGTTGAGTAAAACAAACCCGAATATTTAGTGAAAACCTACAAAACGATAAAGATAAAGTTGTTTTTAACCGACGAAAAAAAACGGAGGAGGTTATCAATTCGACGCGTATATATATTTTTTTTGTTTGTTTGTTTTTTTTTTTTTATTTATGGCCACGCATAACTTTTTACATAGTAGTCCGATTGTGATAATTCTTTTGATAATTCTTTGTGATAATTGTTTTTATTGGAAAGGGTATACTCCGAGGGTGGTCCCATATAAATTTGGAAAACAAAATCAAACCCTAAGGGTCAGAAAACAGGGGATGATTGATTGTTCACTCAGTGATTGTAATGTATTACCACGCATAACTTTATACAGAGTAGTCCGATTTTGATCATTCTTTTTTCATTGGATAGGGTATACCTTGCCAAGTATTATTAGTACATTAAAACCACAAAAAATTGTAAAATAAAAACTTTTTAACAAAAAATTAAACCGCCGAAAAAACTGAAAAGCAAAAAATAATAAACCTTAAAATTTTGAGTTGGCGCTGAAAAATCAATGAACAAAGATCACTCAAAGCGCCGAATCATAATTTTAAGGTTTATTATTTTTTGCTTTTCAGTTTTTTCGGCGGTTTAATTTTTTTATCAAGATGAACCAGTTACTAAATGACAGTACTCATTTATCTAATTTGGCACGTAAATAAGTTAGTGCTATCAGGGCATTAAAAAAACTAGCAAAATATCGTAAATGATAACGTGAATTCGTGAAATAATACCGACCTCATTTTTTCCTGATTATGCGCCCACGTAATATAGTTAATGGAAATAATACAGGGAGTAGTTATACTTTTGGGAAATTGGGGCGATACTCAACTAATTTGTCACGGAATCGTGTTTTTGCCTTTTGTGGGAATATTACAATACCGGTGCAAGACAGACAAAACAGCAAAGCATCAGCATCGAAGACGAATTTGATCAAAGGGATCTAAAAGTATAATTAAAACTGAAAAGTTCGCATCGAACCAAAATCCACTCTAACTTTTTCACAGTATTATTACTAAAACAATGAGAAAGTCACTCCAATCTTCAAACACAAGCCTAGAAAGACGAAGTTCATCAAGGCTTGTTCCTGTGTAAAGGCTGAGAATAAAGGTTTCTTTCGTCGCTGACAGACAACGTGGGCGGTGACAAAAGGAGGTCTCCTAAGCATTAATGACTAGAGGCACGCCTTTCAACAATGAACATGAGACTAACTACTCCAGACATGATGAAAGTTTTAGTTCTCGAGGGCTCCTTGTACTCATAATTATGAGCGAGGTTCAGCAGCAATTAACATTAAAGATGATGCGTTTTGATGACGCTGTGAAAAGGTTATGAGGTGAGTTATTAATTCGGGCTCACAGTAGCGGACACACTTAGTTTGTTTCGGGATTTACCAGATTGTTTTAGGGCTTATACTCAAAATCCAATAATGTAATGAAGAATAATTTATGATGAACTACCTAAAATAGTTCATAAACGTATGACCAAGGACAAGATGATACCCGATATAGTCGACGAATTTAGTTCTCGCTGACAATTAATCAGAACAAGAGCTAATCTGAAACGCGTTACAATTCATCAACGGTACGGACACATACATAAATCTAACGCAATTGAGGCCAACGTGAGACTTAATAACTTCGAGGACAACACTCGAGTCCTAGTATTCAGTGATTATATATCCTAGAGTTTCCGGCGACTGTCATAAATACAACGTGTTCGTTACAAGACTCATGAAGATATGACTCACGACGCGGAGTACCTAATCTCAAAACGATATGCCTCAGTACCCGTACAAGTAATACTAGCAAACTCAGAAGATGTTATGTAAACACCTCTACAAATACTATTGAAGTGTGAGCATACACCATCTAATAATAGTATAGGTCTCAAAATAAACCATGTAGCCCGCAATGATATAATAGTATGTTATATAATTATTCTCTTAAGCGTTTGATGAGAATTAATAAGCGTAAAATATCACGTAGGCGAACCAATCGAGCGACATCAAAGGACAGTCCTCGACGCAGTTTATAGAGAAAACAAAAATAAATTCAAGAGCATCACAGTGTATGCAGTTTCTGATGATGTAATCTTTGCTGAGACGATCAGACGAGACAGCGATCATTAATACTAACTGGAACACAAACATCGACCACCGAAGATTAAAATTACACTTTATTGACAGATACTGACAAGATGTTTATGATCAAAGCTTTCCAAGAAGCCTCGAAATTGTACTTACGTGCAGACGGGTACGCGTGGATAAGAAAGCGTAATTAATTTATACGAGACATGTAATCTATTTAGAATTACAAAACTATACGTATTGCGCGACGGGCTTACTGTACTTTGCCCTTATTCGATTCTCACTGAGGAAAACAATGTGGTTTCCTATGCTAACAGAATCCAACATGATGACACAAATAATATCTAGCCTTGGTTTTCGATGCAAAATATTGGAAAACTCGTAAGGATCTTTTTCGTAACGGTGAATATCATATATAGTTTTCTCAGTTTCAACCGTATAGCATCAACATGGGATACTGCAAATGTACTCCAGGGATAGAGTATATTTTTATACAAAAGGTGAGCTATTTCTATATGACGAAGGGAGGGCTGACGGCTAAAGGCCATTAGGTAATGTGCCACAAGCCACAACCCAACAACCCTGAACTTTTGATTGACAACTTAAATGACAGAGGTTGGAACAAAATAACACAGCAAAGAGACTTCGGAGATATTGAATCCCCAGACTTTACTGATGTCACAATATATATTAATGAGAAGTTGGTATTTGCCAATACATTATCGGGTAAAACTCCATTGGCATTGGCAGTACTTTCCAGGTAGACATTATCGCAGGTAAATATTGATCCCTCGTCAACAGATACCCTTGATAATGTCGAAACGTTTTAGTGCGATAGATGAAAAAGTAGTGCATGAGTATCTCAATATAAACCGACAGACATAAGCTTTACGTAAACTGTGTAACAAAAAGTCAGACTAATGTACTGAAGGTCGTATCGTAATGTTATTCCAGTGTAATGACTATGACTGTCCCTGTCTCGCCATCATATTCAATTCCATATTTCACAACTTGGCTGAGTTTCTCGTATCAACAATTCACAGACGCCTGTGCTAATGTTAAAATATACACATTATTATGTGGTGTACAGAAATAGACCGTATTTTTATTTAGTTTCACTGTCTTGTATTTACGTATATACTTCCCCGAATTTCCGTTTTAAATTCAAAACATGAGCGAATTAGAAGTTTTGAATATTCAGCAATCAGTGTATGAGCGTACTCTGGTAACTGGTTGGCGCCGAATGTTTCGGAACAAGTTTGCAGTCTAGTTTTTTACGTTGGTTAAGCGTCCTCGAAAAATAACCGTCATTACCACGTGGCTTTGCTAACGAGCCTAGTTTTCGACGCCATCTAACTGCTTTTTCCTGCGAGGCATGCCTTAAAAAATGCCGGATACGTAAAAATGGAAATGTATACGTGCATCAAAAAGGTGTCCTTACAAAATGTGTCCTCTACGTTTCCGCTGACTTTTAGATTGTACTTTTTTGAACTGTATCTTCCTGTCTCCTACACAAATATCACTAACAATCCTGATGACAAATAACGACTTCTTGTCACGAATCTATTTTGGTCACTAATCGTTGTTATTATGATGGCCTAGAAACAATTCTAACTGATTGAGCATTACCTAGTGCCATTTAGATCTACTATGTCTAGAAAGACACTTTTCTATGTAGCGAAATTTATTGCCTAGATTGAATATCTGGTGACGTGCCAACTTGCCGATACATGCGCTGCGGAGTGTGGACTGCGGGCCTCAACCAACCTTGACCGGCGACCGAGTCATATAAATCTCAAACGGCTCACAAAGGTTTGGCTATCTCTATTGCAACAATACCAGTATGGTCAGCTCAGTCCATTTTATTGGGTTATTCAATAGAAGCACAAAGAACAGCAGATTTATGTTTATTTGAAGTTGAAATAGTGTTATGTCACGTGCTGGAAATAAAGCGAAGTATGCTTCTGGCTTTTTAATTTGCATTTAAAGTTTCATGGTGCTGCATAGAGCGAGGTATTCATAGATATAAGAAAAAAAAACTGTTTAAAACGCTATCGACTTTGGCGGTGATATCTCAATTCCTGTTTACCATATCTATGAGGCTGATATTTTCGAGACAATCAAATTAAAATTAAGTTGAGCACGTACAACAATCAGTGCGAGCCTCCTTGGCCTTGGCAGCAATTCATCATGATTGTTGCCAGCATAATACGCACCTATCGTTACTGAGGTTACATTACATCACGCTATAAAGTCATCCGGCGTAACATTATAATACCTAGTGGAACGTGTGATGCCTAAGTTAAAACTTTTTTACATATTTCGATACAGTATCGACGCCGTTGCTACACTGTACATGTTTAACGCGTTCAAGACAGGCAGGTCTTTAGATTATATCCGAATTTGAATAGTCATTATTCATGAATTTCGTTTCGGTGGAGGTCCTGAACTATCGTATCAGATTCATCATCATTATCTCAGCTCGGTATCACCCACTCTTGGGTATAGCTCTCCGCTTTTTTCCGCCATACTTCTCGTTTCCGTGCGTCCTGGTGTTTTCCGTGACTTTAACAATATCACCAACCCATTGCGCTTTTGGAGGACCCTGGTTTCTTTCGCGTAACCTTGGCCATTTTCGGTCACAGCCTTAGTCCATCGACCATCTTCTCGTGTAACAAGATGTCCTGTCTAACACCAACTGAGGGGCATGTCCAAAAACTGCTACTCATTACACTGACACCCGTGGCTCAACTGATGCAGAAAAACGTTCGTGATCCCTACATGAGGTCCGATAACAAATTCAACGGCTTACAAAAAAACATGGCTGTCTTGAGTATCAGGTTAGTCCATCAATCGAAAGCCTGCTTGCAATGAATCGATGTAGCAATACGATCGCGATACCCGTTAACATGTACGAGTAAGGTATGTACTGTACAGTGACACCGGTGTAGATTGAATAACAAATCACTCGAACAATGCAAATGAGTCGGCCTGACATGAACAAGAACGCCAGCATAGTTAATTAATTAGTTGTATGTTAAATTAACGTGGACGGTAGTCCCGTGAGTGTCGTTTCGATAGTTAAAGAAAACTCAATATCATGCAGAATTATGAACTCTACACAGTATAAAACAATGTCGCTTCCCACTTAGTAATATGTTGCACTAATTGTAGGATATAAAAGAGCGGCGCCTTCTGGCACAGGCAGCTATTTGTTTACAAAAAAAAAAAAAAAACGCCACCAAATGTCTATTGTACAAGGAGTAATTAGAAATTTTGTTTTATTGATTTGACAGTCTGTTCGCTTAGATCTTTTAAACTTCGCAACGAATTTTAAAGCGGTTTTCATAAAAAGGAAGAGTGATTTAAAAGGAAGGTTTATGTGCATACATGCATATTAATATAGTAGTGAAAAGGCGAGAACATCAATGATTTGTAATGTGATGTCGTGAAAACAGTTTATTGTGCGCTTACATTGCAAACGCTGACTAAACCTTACGAGATTGATCAAAATAATGTACTCATGTATCTACAATGCATCCGTGCGAAACCGGGGCGGGTTATTCGCGATAAATTTACTCAGCTTTAGGCTAAAACTCCTTTGGCAGAAGATTCGGGGAAGGGATTCGTGCAATTGTAATTAGCACGCAAGAAGCTACTTCAAAGCGAATTTCGGCATTTGACAAGCCAAGACCGAAAACTTAAATAAACAGAACACAGTTAGCCTATCTGCTGAAGGACCGTGACGTTTTCAGAACGTGGAACGGACGTTCCATCAGCTTACATATGAAATGTTCGCGCATGCGTCATACTTATAAAAATGGTGTGTTGTACAATCGTATGAGCGAGTAGATTTCGTCACGATAACGGTACAATAACGAACGCTAAAGGCGATGATAGCTTTTTTCGCGACTGTACTTTCGGATTCCGACCTTAATGATGCTTAATAAGATCTAATTTAACAATATTATTGTTCTCAAGGAAATAGATGGTTATAAAATGGAGTGCTTAACGGTATTATAGCATTATTGAGTGAGTGCTGCTAATTTATTATTAAGTACAGGAAGCAAGCTGACTTACTAGCCAATTAGCACTAAATTCTATGAATATCTTGCTTGGCTATCGAAGATACTTTAATCAAAAACGAAAGTAAATAGCTCAATTTCGTCGGTTCGAGTGTTCTCGTCGGTATTTATTCGGAGGTTTATCTTTTTAGGATAAGATTCAAGATAACTTTGACACACAAGCACATTAAGCTAGTGAAATAAGGTGCGGACTAGACAAGCGCCTTCACTGAATCTAGATTGCTTATCGAAGGATAATTGGTAAAGCAGACCTATATTTTACCTTATAATGCGATTAAAAAGGTCGAAAGCATGACGGTGGTTTCAGAAACCTTTAAAGGTATGGACGCCTATTTAAGGCAAATTCTGCATGAATGTACGCAGTGTTTGGGAGGTTTTGCAGCGATGTGCAAGTTACACGTGCCGTCTGATCAATACGCCAGTCGAGACGGCGACCGGCTGTCGGCGGCATGGCGTGTCGCCCCTAAACACAGCTGATTCCACCTATCCCCCTCAGCCAGTTCCCTCGTCCCGCGCTCCCCGGCACCCTCCCAAACTTTCAATCTCGTTAAAAACATAAACGTATCCACGATTCGCTTCCGTATTTCGGAAATCACAAATTTCCTGGCAATGTGAAAACCCAGTGTTCGCCGCGATTTATATGAAAATCATAATCGCGATGGCTACGATGCTAATTTCATTACTCAATTGTGTTTCAATATTAAGGTAAAAATGTATTCGCGTAAAGGTTTAGGGACTTCAAAAGAAGGCCCTTACAGATCTGACGCGGAGGTTCATGATGGATACACTGAGCAACAGCAAGAACAATACACTAAGTACTTGAAGAAGTTAAAAAGTGACTTTGAAGAGAGTTGGTGCAAGAGAGCGAAACAAAACGTGGACTTCAGCGAGTATGAACGAGTTAAAACTCTTGGGACGGGAGCTTTTGGTCGAGTAGTGTTACTAAAGCACGCAAAAAGCTTTAAACTATTCGCAATGAAAGTTTTGGAAAAAGAAAAGATAGTGAAGATGAGACAGGTCGAGCATACGCTATACGAAAAACGCATTCTCGAAACTATCAGGTTTCCTTTCACGGTCTGCATGGAATTCAGTTTCAAGGATAACAGCTATGTGTATTTTATTATGCCATTCGTACCAGGCGGTGAAATGTTTACCCATTTACGACGAATGGGCAAGTTCGAAGAGCCACTAGCGAAATTTTACGCCAGCCAAGTAATTCTGGCCTTGGAATATCTGCATTTCTGTAACCTAGTTTACCGCGACCTGAAGCCAGAGAACATACTGATCGATAAGTCGGGTTACTTGAAGATCACAGATTTTGGTTTCTGTAAAATTTTACAAGGCAGAACTTGGACTCTTTGTGGGACGCCTGAATATTTAGCTCCTGAACTGATATTGAGTAAAGGATATGGGTTCTCTGTGGACTGGTGGTCTTTCGGAGTGTTGTTATTTGAAATGTGCGCAGGTTATCCACCATTCTATGCGAACGAGCCAATGAAGACTTATGAGAAAATTGTAGGTGGTAAATACAGGTGTCCTTCGAGCTTCAACAGCGATCTCAGGGATCTCATCAGAAATATTCTCCAAGTTGACATAAGCCATCGTTTTGGTGTGATGAAAAACGGCGTGATGGACTATAAGAACCACAAATGGTTTAAAGGTTTGGAATGGGAGTGTATTCTTAACTGCCGGACCCAACCTCCTTTCGTGCCTAAATACAGGGGTCCAGGTGATACCACTAACTTTGACCGCTACGATGATGAGCCCATAAAACCGGCTTCACGCTGCCAATACGAAGCCGAGTTCACAGAATTTTAATTCTGTACAAATTGTTGTTCTTACTTTTGAATTAAATAAGTCTCAAGCATTAAATCTTTTTTATTATTTTAGCGATCCGTTTAGAATACAATTGAAACCTTTTTGTGGTACTGTATAATCTACAAACTTAAAAAAGCATATCCTGACCCATAATCTTGTGTCATCGTGTTTGTTCGTTTTGTTTAGAGACGATTTGAATTCATAATGGGGCGCGTGTGGGGCCCCCTCGTGACATGCGCCCGCGCAGTGCCGGAGGACTATAATAACAGCAGCAGGCAGAGGGCACGCGACGAAACTGTATATATTTGAAGTTCGTGACCAAGTGTTGGGAAGGGACATTTGTTAAGTGCACTGATCGTGTCGGAAATGTAGACATATGCACTTTCTGAGAAATTTCGATTCAGGCCTGGACAACGAGCAGTAACTGAAATGAAACTTTACACTTTGTATTTTTGGTAATATAGCTAAAATAAATCATAAAATGTACCGTGTGGTGACGGACGTTAAGAATAACATCCTCCCATTTCTTCCCATAGGTGTCGTAAGAGGCGACTAAGGGATTTACGAGAGAATGAGCAGCAGCGTTCTCTATGCATTTTACCACCATACTGCGATCGCCAACCCGCCTGCCAAGCGTAGAGATTATGGCAAAGCCCCCCAAATCGGGGGAGGCTTATGTTCAGCAGTGGACGTTTTTCGGCTGAAATTATGAAATCATAAAAACACGAAGTCTTCAAACGGTCCCAACTTGTTGGGACAAACAAAAAATATAAATAGTATTTCTGCACATGTACCGTATTAAAATCAAACATATGTCCGGCATATTCCTGAAACAGTCGACTAAATAGATCTAGTGTGTGACCCGAATTTGCCTCAGTTCTCTGCCAAGATTAGCACGAGTATGAGTAATGATCTGTGATGGGAGCATGTTTTGGCAAAACAATCTTCAAAGAGAGGAATGAACTGAAATATCTTATTGTATTAGGTAATAAAATAACTCGTTGAATTCTTGAGTATTTCAGTGACGAGTTATTCAGTTATTCACTATGATAAAATACGTGCGAATTACGAGGAAAACATGTGTCGTTTTATTTCTGGACGCTATTACAGCGTTGAAAAATAAAAAAAACGTTTGCTGTGTACCAAAGAGAAGACTATAAAATAGTTTAATTAAATTCACATACAAAGGTTTACGATGATCGTCACCTCGTTATATGATGAACGGTACTTGACGGCGAACGGAATGTAAAGGGCCAGCGAGAATATTGATTTACAACTCTCTGAGACGCTTTGGAATCCCCTTTAATGGTTAATTGATTAGTAAAGACACGGTAATTGATAATTATGTCCAGTTATTTAAATTCTAATTAACGTTAACGTTCTTCAGGAAAATCACAGCCAACATAACGTATTTATATAGGGGTAATTACGTAACACACTAAAAGTAGGAATGGCTTCCATTTTGACAGTTCAACAATTTCCATTGCGTTATTTACGTTGTAGAGCAGACAAATTTTTCGAACATATGAATCAATGGATTAGCAATATACTTCAAAATGATTCAGATTCTGATTAATAGTGTGTTACGCATTAAGGAGTGCAGATTACCAAATGACATTTTGAGGTCAATAATCGGCTGAACAGTGTGATCTTTTGACTAACTATTCCGAAACCAAATAACATTTAACACAAAAACCAAGCGTAAATAATTCCAATAAAACTGTTACAATCGGTAATTCGATTACACAATTTCGTTAGCAAATCAAAGATACACTGAAGTTTATTATGTGCAAGCAATTTTCTGGTACGGCACCCATGATAGGGACAATAGCACGAAACAATAGCTTTTCCCGGCCGTGTGACGGTTGCAAGGGACCAGCGCAGCCGACCGGAAAGTGAAGGAAGCGCAGTTCCGTCTCACGATGAGGATGTGATGTGACGTCAGGAAATGGCCAAGGTCTACACGTCTTAAAGGGTTGGTGGTAGAAATCAGAATGAGTCATTTTTTAACATATTTTGTAAGACAAAAGGGCTTGATAGTTAAATATTCTCTAACTTTTATACCGTAGGTGTTAAGTTTTATTTTTACTGTTACAATGATGTTGTCTTAACGGAATATTATTTATAAGAAAAGCGCCGTATTGAACATTTCAGGTCAACCTATAAACTCCTATGAAGTAATGTTACTGCCTGATAATTTTACAATCAACGTAACAGCTTTCCAAGTCGTATAAATCGTGAATGGGATTTATTTAAGCCTAGTACGCCCATTTATGTTATACGATGCATTCTCAATGTTGTAGACAAAGCACCGAAAGTTCAGGCGAGCAAACTGTCCTATTCACAATGGTATTTCTTGCGCAAGTCTTGCCGCATTGAAGCCTAGGTCTCACGATACAATTGAGTATTCATCTCTGACATTCTGCCACAAATTATTCACATTTCAACCGTATATGAACAATTATTATCCCATAAATCAAAGTGCTTTCCATAGGAAAAGATAAGGTGTTGGCGGGAACGAATAATTCAACAAGAATTCCGTCCTACCAGATTCTATTTTGAATACTGAAACAAATGTCGGCCATTAATTAGAGTCAAGCTCGGATGTTTGACAAATAGACGCAATTCTAGAACTTGATTCCGTTGGTAAACAAAAAATAATAAACAATGAAGAAACGGTAACAACAAAAGAAAATGAAGTAGCAAAAAGCTATGCTATTCAGTACCTTACGGAAAGCGAAATAATCCGACCAGGCTTAATAGATTCAGCACAAGCCCCAAGTCAAAACTTACATAAATCACAAATAAATTAAGACCATGTGCCCAATGGCGTTAAACCAAAGCACATTTTATGGGACGTTAGCACAATTAACAGTCGTAAAGTCGAAGGAGAGATTACACAAGCTATCGCTGTGAACATAAAGCACAATTACATAAGCGTGCTTTGAAAGCTATGGGCATATCGAGCTATTGATAGATTTTACGAAGAACGTTTGAACATTCAAGGGTTACCAACGTTGCAAATTGTAGATATTGAAATGAGTTAATGTGGTATGCCGGGTACCAGATGATGATTAGGATGATTACGATGGTACCAGCTACCAGCATCTGTCAAATCATTGAGTTTTGACAATCGGGAACTGCAGGCAGTATTGAAAAGAATATGTATATGTCGTCCCTATATGAACTGCAAAATTTGCGATAGGCGCTTCTAAAGCTTGTTTCTTTGTCAATTATCTTCTGTTGTTCTCAAACTTAGGAATTATAAAACAGCAATCAAGTCTTTATTACACTTCCCAGGTTTTCGGTTTCCAAAGTCAATTTATTGCTTCCAATATTATTTTTAGTACATCGGTTCACGCCGAGCTACTTACTTAGTCTGGTTTCTAATTACCAGTACATGTGCTGATAAAAGGAGAGCTCGTCAAGTGGAAAC
This sequence comes from Aporophyla nigra, assembly GCA_947507805.1. Taxonomy (NCBI): domain Eukaryota; kingdom Metazoa; phylum Arthropoda; class Insecta; order Lepidoptera; family Noctuidae; genus Aporophyla; species Aporophyla nigra. Next base: position 19,070,345 of record OX382302.1, on the reverse strand, counting down.
AGATATCGAAGGGATGTTGATTAATCACTTGAAAATGAAAAGCTTTAAGTCTAATCTAAGTGCTGAAGATATCGACGTTAATGAATTAGAGACATTGATAAGTTTATAGTTGATAGCTCAGTTGCTTTCTAGTTGATCACTTAGCAATAGAACTACTAGATAATAAACTAGTTCAGTAGTACTACGGCTGTCCGCAATCAACGGAATTTGTAGACAAACTGTTTTCATTTTTACTGACAAATGGTTTCGCAAATCGCGTGCCTAACAAATATGTTAATACTACAAGTCACACTCGTAAAGGCTCGTTCAGACTAGCGCGACGCGACGGTCGCGCGCGAATCGGCGATTTATATCCGTAGAACAATTTCTATGAAAACGCGCGCGACCGTTCACACAGGGGCGACCTGTCGCGCCGCGACACGGTCGCGCCGCGTCGAGTAGCGCGACAGCTTATTAGTACATTTTGTATGGCGTCGCGGCGATTTCGCGGCGATATCGCCGCGAATTCGCGGCCGCGACGCGACGCGACATGAGAGTATAAAAGACGGTGCAATCCAAGCTGAGCTCAGTAGTAGACGATCTTCGTCATAGGACGAAGGCAGGTCGGTGCGTGTTTGCTTAGCTTGGGGTCCGAGGTTCGATACCCCGGTCGATCGACATTTGTAGCTACTTAGGTTAGGTGTTAGTTTTAATAGCTATGGGAGGAACTGTCCTCGTAAGTGGGCTGTCAACAAGTACCAGGTACTTAATAAAATAGAAAATTGCGTACTGTCCTATAAGGCCTACAACCTTCTCACATTCACAAAATATAAAAGAATCTATTTTAATGATAGTAGGTATGTGATATTTTAATGATAGTATGGTATATTAGTACCTATGTCATAAATAAAATATAATAACCTATTTAAAACAAATGTCATTATGGCCATGACAACCAATAATACTGGGTTCAAACTACATAGTTGTAGGTCTAGAATCTATACTTTAACATTATAAAGCTGAAGAGTTTGTTTGTTTGTTTGAACGCGGTAATCTCAAAAACTACTGATCCAAATTGAAAAAATCTTTTTGTGTTGGGTAGCCTATTTATCGAGGAAGGCTATATAACATCACGCTTCAACCAAGAGGAGCGGAGAATGAAAAATGTTGCAAAAACGGGGAAAATCACACGGGTAGGCGATTCGACGCGACGGGAAGGGTAGGAGGAACAAGAAATTTAACGCGGACGAAGTCGCGGGCAGAAGCTAGTGTCAAATAAAGAGTACCTAGATTATGTGATAGGTATATGTAAAAAAAAAAAATGTACATCGTCGTTTCATCAGCAGCCTATAACGTTCCCACTGCTGGGACACAGGCCTCCTCTCGGTGAGAGGGAGTGGGCCATGATCCACCACGCGGGCCCAGTGCGGGTTGGTAGATGTCACATGTCTTCGAATTTTAGTTCTAAGACATGCCGGTTTCCTCACGATGTTTTCCTTCACCGTTTTGAGAGCAGTGGCGATGAAATAATTTACACAAAGTAATGCGCCTGCTTGGGTTTGAACTCACGGGTCGTGGGGCTTTAAGGACCGGGACCGCGGTTCCAGAATCCACCTATTAATAAAATAAATATTTTTAGTAGTACTTTGGAACCACAAGTAAAATAAACAAAGTTATGTCTTGGGAAAGTACGGTCACCAAAAATTTTTGAATTTATACAAATAAAATTATTTTTATAAAACGATATAATACTTTTTTTACAATGGCAGCCTTTTATAAGAATTAAACCTTAAAAGAATACACAATAATATTTAAAAAAGTAATCTTGAGTGTTTAAATCACCTATCGTCCCCCTAATCACCCACCAAAACGTAACAATAAACTTTTTTTGAAGGTTAAAAAGGTTGCAATGGCAGTATAGTTTGGAAATATTTTTGCCTTTAAACATCCACATTACATATTATGTATATCTCATCATCAGCCTATAATATTCCCACTACCGGACACAGGTCTCCTCTCGCAGAGAGGGAGTGGGCCTTAATCCACCACGCGGACCCTGCGGGTTCATAGATGTCACATGTTGTCGAATTTTTTGGTTCTAAGACAGTTTGACACCGGTTTGAGAGAAGTGGTGAGGAAATAATTTACAATAAAAAAAAACTAAAAAACACGCTTTCAATGGAAGCGTTTTTTAAACTATTATTTATTTTCTATTTTTTAGGGTGTTTCGAATTTTGAGACGTATGTCAGCGTAGTTTGTGACGTATGTCAGCGTAGTTTGTGACGTATGTCAGCGGAGTTTGTGACGTATGTCAGTGTAGTTTGTGACGTATGTCAGTGTAGTTTCTGTCGTATGTCAGCGTAATTTGTGACGTATGTCAGCGTAGTTTTCGAAGACAGTTTTTTTGCTGTTCTGGTAACCCTGGCAAGGATAATGGCACAAATTTATGAAATTATTGCATTGGCATCGGTCCTTGACAGGGGTGCAAAGTTTGAATGAAATCTGGTCGTTTAAAGTGGGTCAAAATCGCGCTATAAGGAGTCGGTTACAAACAAACATACCAACAAACATACAAACATACAAGTGAAGCTAATATAAAGCGTGTCAAAAGACAGTTGTGTGTATAAGTGCGGGAGCTGACGGTACCGTCCTACCGTGGTATCGTCCGACTTCCGACTTCCGACTTGTCCGAGACATAACCAATGTGTGTTTGTGTTCGTGTATGTGTTATGTGCTGACACTACTCGTCTTCACGCATACACTCACAACGTGTTTGTTCACTTGGTAACCAAAATGCGTTGCTTCGTGGGATAAAAGTTATGTGTGAACTTAATTCAAAGACGGTTGTATTTTGCTTAAAAACTTTTTAATCTGGTAGTGGATTAGGAGAGCGCACGCGTATCGGGGCTGCGCGGCGCTGCAACTGCGGCGGAGACTTCTCTTTGAAATAGATGCGAACGGCGGGCGTGGCGTCCGTGAGAATATAACGCCTCTTATTTTCATTTTTGCAATTATGCTTTGGCATTATTCAATGATTACAAGATAATACTTTGTCCAACATTTTTATTCGTATCTGCAGCGAGTTTAGTTGTTCAATAATTTAAATGGTGCTCTTCAATATTACAGTCAGCAGTCTGCCTCCAACGCCTGTAAATTTTTTGTCAATATAAGTAATTTGTTTGTCAAATTAATACTTTGTATGTAGGCTAAGCACGTGTTGTACATCCTCTTACTATGCAGTAGGTATGCACCTAGCAAAATACCGCGGGCCGCCAGCGGAGCCCCAACATTCGCTCGGCCGTAGGCCGCTTCTTCCCTACCGACCGAACATTACCGAACCGCGAGGACCATCGGACCATCGCGTTGAGTCGCTCCGGCCGCCCGGCCGCCACGTCTCCCATGCACGGCCCGCGCCCTTCGGCCGCCTTCGCCAGTCCACTAAATCTAGAAACCTCAGCCGTGAATGCATGCCATTCCTAGATTGCGCCGTGTATGTTACATAATAGTGATAATAATAATTTTATAATACATATTTTAAAGTAGTGTTTAATTACGTAGATAAACCTATCCCGAACACACAACTTATTATATATCACTAATAATAATACCTCCTTAATACCTTTAAATGGGCTGGTGCACCTCGAGTTGAAATGGCTCGCGGCGGAGCGTGCGCCCGATTCATAGTAAGAGCGCTAGGTCTCCGCTAGAAGTCAAGTGCGTGATGTCAGCTGTGCGAGGGTCAGTTCGAGTTCAAACGTCAACGTGTGAATGCGAGCGAACGACTGTGTGTGCATATTACTAGCCCCTGGACCGCACGCGCTGTTGTACGTGTGACCGCTAGACCAACGAAGCAGTTTGTTAGAAGTTACTATATTTACAATTAGATCACTCATTGGACATCATCATCATCAGCCTATAACGTTCGCACTGCTGGGACACAGGCCTCCTCTCGGTGAGAGGGAGTGGGCCATGATCCACCACGCGGGCCCAGTGCGGGTTGGTAGATGTCACATGTCTTCGAATTTTTGGTTCTAAGACATGCCGGTTTCCTCACGATGTTTTCCTTCACCGTTTTGAGAGCAGTGGCGATGAAATAATTTACACAAAGTAATGCGCCTGCTTGGGTTTGAACTCACGACCTACTACTCGTAAGTCGCGGCCGTTACCACCTGGGCCACCACTACTCATTGGACATATTAAGTTATTACTGAATATTTCTTAAACACACACATAACATCGCCCCTGCATTCCCCAAAGGGTTACACAGAGGTAACGGTACGTATAGTACCTACACCTACATTATGCCAGTTATGCGTATTTTACGAGAGTGTAAATTAAGATTTCAAAATCACAATATGTAATCTCCTCATAAAAATTGTTGTATCGGAAAATACACTTAACATGTAGAAAACAAAGTCATTTTTCCGAAATCACATGAATTGGAAACTAAAAAGTACGTCAAAAATCAACGATTCACACCTAGACTTAAAATCTTGATTTTTAGGGCTCCGTTGCCAAATGGCAAAAAACGGAACCCTTATAGATTCCTCATGTCTGTCTGTCTGTCTGTCTGTCTGTCCGTGTATGTCACAGCCACTTTTTTCAGAAACTATAAGAGCTATGCTGTTGAAACTTGGTAAGTATTCTGTGAACCGCGATTTGAAAAAAAAAAAATCATCAAACCCATGCATGTGGGGTATCTATGAATAGGTCTTCAAAAATGATATTGAGGTTTCATATAACATTTTTTTCTAAACTGAATAGTTTGCGCGAGAGACACTTCCAAAGTGGTAAAACGAGTGTCGTCGTCCCCCCCCCCCCCCCGTAACTTCTAAAATAAGGGAATGATAAAACAAAAAAAATATATGGTGTACATTACCATGTAAACTTCCACCGAAAATTGGTTTGAACGAGATCTAGTAAGTAGTTTTTTTTTTAATACTTCATAAATCGTAAACCACAATTTACCTTTCATTCAGTCAACTCAAATATAAAAATTAAAAAAAAAAACCATTTAATTTCATAAACATAAACCTTATGCATAAACCATGAATACCTGCAGGTTTGTACGGAACCCTCGGTGCGCGAGTCCGACTCGCACTTGGCCGGTTTTTTAAAAGTAGGTACGTGTGACTATGAATATGATTTTAAACAACTACTACGTAAAAGTACTTCAAGCTTAGGTACCCCTAGTTGGGTTGAGTTATGTGACATTACCTAACTTAAGTAGGTACCTATGTCGACCGACCAGGGAATCGAACCTACGACTCGCAAACACCCACATACCTGCCGTAGTCCTCTGATTAAAATCGCTTACTACTGAGCTCAGCCCGGATTGTACCGCCATTTATACCATTTGTGTGGCGTCGCGGCGATATCGCCGCGAAATCGCTGCGACGCGGCGACGCCATACAAAATGTACTAAAAGCTGTCGCGCTGCTCGTCGCGCGCGAATCGCGGGCGATTCGCGCATGAGTGGTCGCGCCAGTGTGAAAGGTGTTGCGTCACGATTTATCGCAGAATCGCCTCCGCGACAGGTCGCGCGACATGTCGCGCCTGTCTGTACGAGCCTTAAAACTAATTGAAAACATGTTGTGTTTTATGTGCCGAAAACTGGCGTAAATAAAATTGAATGGAAATAAACTTTTCCTTTGGGAAAATATATAACTTTGATAGAAAATACGGAAGGAATTCAAGTTGAAGTCATTAGATTTAATCTAAATGAAATTACTTAATATATTTCAACCATTTTATTAGTAATCAGGAACTGTCCATATCTTTGATCAAGGAACTTGTTGTGTGCTTTCTATTGACCGCACGAGCAGAGCGGCTCCTTTAAGCAATTCTGGCACTTACTAAACAGCAGGCAAAACTATGTTTATACTGCTCAACATTTTCTTTTTTTGGTATTAAGTATGGCTCATTTCAAGTGTGGCTTCGTATCTCATTTGTCTAGGTCGTCCTTTCCTATGTAGCCAAGCCAGCAGTACAATTTACAGGCCAAAGTGTGTCTTCAGGCATATGGAGAACAAAGGATGCTGGGATGGCAAAAAAATTGCAAAAAACTGAATTTACGCTCAAGACTAAAAATAAAAAACTGAAAATTACTTCATCAAGATAAAATATGCATATGAAAACAGCAACCCTGTTATGAGTACCCAGTCATTGAGTTAACGCCTACGATGTGGGTCAGTGACGATGCCGCTGCAGCATTCGATGCGGCGAAACGTAAAGGGCGAGATGAGAGGGGCTGAGGGTGGCTAGAATTATTATTTACCGACGATTGGTAATATTGAGATTGCAAGCAATAAATGGAAAATATTGAATGTATAAGCTGCTTATCACCTCGTAAACTGACTGAGGAAGTCGTATTTTACGGCAGATTAAAGATAGGCTGTCAACATTTCATTATCGACTTTTGGAGTATCACAGTCTAGATTTATTCACCAGATTTAGTCTAGCGTAAAAGTGGAAACACTTGAATGAGATGTAAATGCTTGATAGCTGAATCAAGCGATTGCGACTGACTAATGCGGTTGCCAAATAGTACGCTCGCTAAGACGAGTAACTTCTAACCGCCGAGTACTAAACGTGAAACTGCTGTGCAATATCAATATCATGAAATTGCACGATTTTGATGAGTATGTATGTGCGTATTGATCTTTATTACGTGTTGAAACATTGAAAGGAAAGGGCGAGTGAAGAGGGCTACCATAGGCTATGTAGGGCGTGTATAGACACGGGAGTGTATTTAGGGTAGAGCCCTAAATCCCCATTTATTGTTGACTTAGAGTATTGATTGGTTTCTTTGCAAACCGTACATCTAATCCACCAGAGATTTGGCACGATTGTGGACTGAACCAGTGACACTTTTATGAATGAAAAATAAAGTTTACTAATCATTTAGTAGGAGTTTTATTAACAAACAGTTGGTAAAACTGAAACTGGTTTTATGGGGCTAGTGGGCGATGGTCTAAACTTTCACTGGCTATAAACTACTAGTCGTATATGGCTTTGCATTGATGCTGATATTTCCGTCTCCTAATAATTTATTGATTGTAAACAGTCACTTTTCCTTTTGAACCCAGTCCATTTATCAATCGTAGAGGTATTAAGTTCTTAAGTTATGCCAATCAAAGCTGACCTCGCCTCACAGTCCATAGGTATTATTCTAGTGCTTCGCCCTCCAAATTAGTATTTCCAACGTTGCAAAAGCCAGACATAATTGGAGTTTATTAGTCTAGAAGACCGACAATTCCCAGAATGGATATCCCATTATCGTTGTTAAATATACCCACTTCGTTAGCAATTACCTAAATTAATTTGAACGGCGGCCATAGGCGGGCAATGACACTGTTACCTGGAGATATCTAACATAAAATACTAATTAATTGAATGACGAAGTAGAAAAATGGGGAGACCGTGAACCTGTGATATATTGTGACATGAGGTCAATTGACTGTTGTGGTCACGAAATGGAAATTAAAGAATTGAGGATAATGGTTCTGTGTATTAACTGTAAAGTAATTGATAAAACGCAAGCCGTAACTGCTCCTAATTAAGCATCTTTTGCCAAAAAATTATGAGCAGTGTCTTTACTAAATGGTCAATTTATAAGACGGTCCTTTTATACGTCTGCTTCAATAAAATCTAATTGCATTATCCACTCACAAATAAACCAATAACACGAACGCATGACGCCAAGATGGCTGAACATAATCCTTCTTGTGTTGTTGCCAATCGAGACTTAAACTCACGCGCATTTTGATCTCGATAAAGTGCGCCGGCGCAGATCTGTAGTGAGGAGTTAATTTAATATTCTTAATTGAATCAATGCACTTCCCACGAGCAGTCGACACGCAAACTGTTAGAAATCGCAGGTTTTATTAGAGAACTAACTTTTACTGGCCGCTTTGCATGCTTGTATTCGATTGATTTGGGTATGTTTATTATTGCAAAGATGCAGTATTTTAATTATATGATTGTGGAGTAGGTAGTGGTGGCCCAGTGTCAATGGCCGCTACTTACGAATAGAATTCGTAAGCAGCGACTGCCACTGCTTTCAAAAAACAGTGGAGGGAAACATCTTGAGGAAACCTTTCCTATAACCAAACATTCGAAGACATTTGACATCTAAGGCGATTATAACACACGGCACCGCGCACCGCCGCGGTAGGCGGTGAAGCGGATCTCATGTCGCATAGCCCTCTATAAAATCCGTTGATGCCTATCACACGTACACCGACCAACCGCGCGGTCAATTCGCTTTACCGCCACCGCCCTCCGCGGCGGTGCGCGGTGTCATGTGATAATCGCCTAACAGCCCACTCTGGGCTGGCGTGGTGGACTACACTACACTCCCTCTCACCAAGTGGCCTGTGTCCCATCAAAGGGTACATTATAGGCTTATAATTAGGTGATAACACTGATAACAGTTAAAAGTCATTTCTCAAATAGGAGGTTAATACCCCGAAACTAATTTGGCATGATCTCATCTATCTCATCTAAAGGAGGCAATGCGATACATTGCCACGATGAACTTCCCTGAACCAGTAATGCAATGTTCTTTTGCCAAGCAATGCAAGGTTTGACTGACAGTTTAGTCTTAGTTGTCAACACTCAAAAGTGGAAGTGGTACGAACATACCCACTTTCACAGTAATACTATTGGTTAGGATAAGTAATCAATGTTCTTGCGGTAGCTCTTACTTCGTGATCCGATGTATTTATTATACGTTTTGAGTAACGCCTGCGTGGTTTACAGCATGAAAGTTTAAATTGATTGCTGATTGTTTTGCGTGCGCGCACGCTTCATGCTTTCGAGTTTTGACAATCGAATTTATTGCTTTTGCTCGTTGAGTTCTCATCATGGCTTCTTTTTCTACGAATACGGAAATCGGTCAACCGTTCTTCGTTCTGCGTTAGTTGTAATCAAATGACAGATACTTAACAATCTGATCGCAGTAGTTAACGAGGCACTAAACAATTAGGAGGCAATAAACTTAAACACGGCAAATGGAAAAGCGTTCTCTCTCTGCTCAAATATGAAATTAACTTTAACTATATCTCTCTGATGTACTATTTAACAACGGTACATGGTAATAATTTAATTAAACATGCTGCAAAAGCATACCACGCTTCCGCTCATCATAAATTCCAGGGTAGAAAATAAAGGGATTAAACCCTTTTTCGTCTGAATACCTAATAAGCAGGCTATATGAGACCGTCGCTGTGTCGCCTACGCCTATGTAAATATTTAAGGACATGCCCAGCGTGGAGGAAGTCAGTATCCACCTGCATACTAATTTATTACCACGCTAAAATTATCCGACTAAACGAAAAGACAATACAGGTCTTCACGAGCCTAGTGATTCGTATTCAACACGCATAGTCGGGCTACATCTATCAGTATTCTTAGCATCACGACCGTCCGACGAATCGAATGCGAATGATGCATTGTAAAGTTTAAAGTTCGCCAAAACTATGGTCCTTGCGAATATAAATACGCATAAATAATACTAATGAGCCAAGTTACCCCTTGAGGCTAATTTTACGTCAATTTACCCGAAGCTAATGAAGCAACGTATTGGAAAATTAAAAGGGTCAGATGAGATAAAGGCTTGTATTAAAATACATGGAGGTCATCCTATGGAACAGTTATGGCGTTAAACGATAACAGACTATGAAAACGATATGGTGATTTGTTTACTTTTTTACGACACCCACCATCCACCCACACGAGCTTGTTATGGTACCTGCATTATGAATGTCAACGTTTGAATTGGATCTCCAAACAAGGGACGGTTTTTTCCGTGGCTTTCTAGTTCAACGTTTAGTTTTTTAATTTTGGTTTGCAGCTTTATTTCCCGGGTAATAAGGTCGAGAATTCGTTTGTATAGTTAGCAGGCAGCCAACTGGAATTACCTGGTCCTATCGCCCCCCGTATCCGGAGTGTGGATACGCTCGAGCGCACTCGGCTGCACCTGTCGCCTGTACTCGTATTTTGCCATTAAGTTCATGAACCGTGGGCTGTATGTAAAGTTAAAGTGTACAACTTTGCAGACGACACATGTGTCCGGAATAAAATACACATAAACACAGGGAAATGTGGGAACAAACGAATGTTGAAAACAATAAACAGCAACTACGCGTTATGACGTTTTTGCTATGAGTTTAGTTCAAATAAATTGCATTTTCCTACTAGTTATTAGAACAGTATGAATACGTGAACAATTCTGAGCACCAATAAATTAGTTATTATTGTTTAAAACCATCATGTTTTGAGCATTTGGCTGAGTTATTATCATAATCATTTTAATCCAAGAATAGAAATCACACATAAATATCTAACGTCAAAGGCATCAGTCCGTATAACAAGTATGCTTAACTACATGTCTGCTTATTAATCTAAAAGGCAGATCTTAAGATAAGCGTAAATAATCACAATTATAACTTTCATCGCACATACAAGAGCACTTTCGAGAAATAATTTGAGAGACAGCCACGCGAGGAGTTTCCCTCATTGATTCAATTGGATGTGCATTATTATTAGCAAAAACCTGATTCACTGTCTTTCTTTTCTGGTAAAAAACAGAGGCGAAATTCTCGTTACGTTCCTCGAAACGTTCCTACTCTTATCTAAGTCTTCGCTCCATTATATTACTGGTTTTCTGCTATATAGCTGCATCCGATTATACTGGAAACCGATCCCAACATAGTTTGGAAAAGGCTAGAAAGATTGATTCCCAGTCTTGATTAAAAAAATAAACTCGTAACTCGGATTTTTAACATTGATTGTTGCTGAAATAAGATTACGACTTCAATTTGAACGAATGATGAATTAGAAAATAAGATTGAGCCTCGAATTTGGGGGAATGATGAATAAGAACGATAATTGGTATTGTATTAATTGCTTATTACCTAGTTCATCACATTACACACTCGAAAAGAAAACCCAGATATTAATAAAGCCAAAAGTGCTGCTTCTAACGATGTCTGTAGCTTATAAAACGCCATAGACACTTACTTTTAAGCCTTTCAGGAGTTACCCCAACTCTATGATGTAAGTATAGTGTGGTCTGGACTAGATTCCGCGCAAATTTATGCATACGGGCATGTCATTATACCTCGTCAACTCCTACAGTTTCGACGGTGACCTGGATATGAGAGAAAAAGCCGTATTTAACTACAGAAAGTGGAAGGAAAAGGATAATAATCCACATCCCTCATTTGTGGCAGAGTTCCTGATTCTTGGCAAACCTGTTTTATTTTTGCTCTGTTATAACGAGGATTTTAATGACCGTGTTTTGAGGATTTTAGTAACTTTATTACTGAGGTGCTTTGGCATTGGATCTAGTTTTCTATTGTATGTTGTAAATTGTTCTTTTTTTTTTTGGTTCCGTCGTAAAAGGAAGGTGATTGCCGTGTCTTTTAAGTATAAATGAGTGTTGTTTGTAAGGTCAGGTGCGTAGTACTCGGAACCGGCGTGCGTATATGAGCTGATTGATGTATGAACCTAAAAGAAGCGAAAGGAGCCTGTAAGGATCGCAGCAGGTGGCGTTTAAATGTTTAGTTTTTATCTACCCCCATGTGAATAAGGTGTCAGTTTATGCATGTTTACGTGTACGAGTCTGTTCTTCGAATTTGCTCGTTTGTGTGATCACGTACCATAACCACAGAAATATACATACATAAAATCACGCCTTTTCCCCATGGGGGTAGGTAGAAACCACGGAAACGCCACCTGCTAAGATCTCTACACACTCCTTTTCTCCACAGAAATATAGTGTATGATATAAAGAGCAAACAGTAGGTAATTAATAAATTATCGAATCAGAGGACGAGAGTAGTTTTAAAGTATGTATAACATATTATTGTAAAGATAATTTTCCAAATTTGTTTCAATCACTTTACTGTTGATAGTATCGAGATATAAATAATTAATTAATAAAGTCTGAGAATGCAAATTAAATGGAAATCTATACTAATATTCTGCATAAAATTAGATCAGCTTCTGATTCAACCGATATTATTATTGTCCACGTAATATTAGTTTATTAAACTTGACCTTCAAATTCAGCTGTCGTCATTAAAATGAATGAACAAAATACCAGAAATCGCTAAAATTCACAACAACGCAGCTTGTTTGGTATCGAAACTTCGTTAATTAACAGTATTTAGTACTCTACGCGGTACTTAGAACAGTTAAAATACTTACCACGTTTACGAATTAAACTTGTACCAATTTCATATTCAGTTCATCAAAGGCAATTTAAGTCTTCACTAGAAGCGCTGAACATACCGACTGAGGTAAATTCGGATAAAAAAATATGTATATTGCAATTAGGTGGTTGAAGTCTCGTATAAATAATAAATATAATAATCATCATATTTCATGAAAAGTCATAAAAGGTTACGATTATATGCATAATAAAATATTAATTTGAGCACGAAGAACATCGAAATGGGTGGGATCCCTAATTACACAACTTACAATATAGGGGTCCTACTCTTAATATATAATTTTTAGAGTAACGCAGCCAGTACAGAATTATTTGTTCGTCCTTGAAACTTTAGCCAATTATGAATACCTCAAAAAAACAGGGCAAATTTTGCTTCAACCGAATTCGCTTCGAAAAGTTGAACGTAGCAATTTTTATGAAAATTTTGAGTGTATCCCATCCACCCCGGTCGTCCCGTCCCGTTAACGGGGTGGTTGGGAAAAATTGTTGCATCGACCCCGGTAGTGTCGACTCGGTCGTTTAACGGGGTGGATGGCACAGATTTAGTCTCATCTACCCCGGTGTGTTTTTAATGAAGCGGACAGCACAGATTGAGTAGCATATGCCCCGGTAGTGTTTAAAGAGATTTTTCATTTTCTTACACATTTTGTATGTCAGCTAGAAAACACTTTATGTCTTTGAAGTACCAGGTGGTCATAACTCTATAGGAGCTCACCTAACCCGTTGTGTCAGCTTCAACACGCCTTATGCCTTCGAAGTACCAGGTTGTCATAACTGGGTAGGACCTTGCTAAACATAGGAGTGCTGGAAAACGCTGTATGCCTTCGAAGTACCAGGTAGTCACAACTTGGCTGGAGCTTGTCAGACAAAAGAGTATCAGCTAGAAAACGCTTTATGCCTTCGACGTACTAGGTTATCATAACTTGGCAGGAGCTTACCAAACAAAGGAATGTCTGCTAGAAAACGCTTTATGCCTTAAAAGTACAATTAATTGATTCTGAGGCGGTAGGAAGTTCGCTGGGTCAGCTAGTTATTGTTATAAAAATAAATATGAAGTGTAATTATAATATTTAATATTCTCGAAAATGTTATGTTACTATTTATAATTAAATTTTTATTATATTATATAAAAATGGATTATACCATCTAAAATTACAGACCGACATGTTCATTACTAGTAAGCACCAAGAAACAAATACTGGAACATAAGTACTTTCTACTATGCGGCGCGTATGCTACTCAATCTGTGCTGTCCGCTTTGTTAGAAATACACCGGGGTAGTTGCGACTAGATCTGTGCCATCCACCCCGTTAAACGACAGGGTCGGCTCAACCGGGGTCGATGGCACAATTTTTCCCAACTGCCCCGTTAACGGGGCGGGATGACCGGGGTGGATGGGATGTACTCAAAATTTTAATCAAAATCAAGAGATTTTTTCTGTATAATGTCAATAAGTACTTTGTTGTTAATCAGCAAGTCAATTAAAACGATCATCCATTCCTTTGTTTAAAGACCTTGGTAATGATAATGACATAAGAAGCGTAGTACTATGATTAATTAAGATAACTACTCTAACAGAGATCCTTAATTGAAATTCGGATATTAGGGCCAAGCACACGAAGATGACTGACAATGCGGATAAGAAGGTCTACTGCATAAACACTAAATCTGTAGTTTCGCCAGAATTTACGGCGAATCCTACTCTGTAGCTTCTAAGTTCATGAGATTAGTTTGGGGACAGACCTAAGAATGAATGTGAACACGATTTGCCAGTGGTCCCTAATCCCCCACAATGTATTTTTGCCCGTCCAAAGAGTTAATTCAATCGGGTGTAGGAGTCACTTGTGTGGAGCCGGACTAAAAGAATGACAACACCCTATTTCTTCCTGAGTCATACTACAGAATAGGCAGCAGCGTTCCCTATGCATTTTACCACCATATTGCCAACCCACCTGCCAAACGTGGCGATTAGTGAACCCCCAAAAACCAATGACAAGCTCGGGGAAGGCCTCGAGGAGAAAGAAGGTCCAGCAGGACGTCTTTCGGCTGAAATGATGAATGATGACAAAGACTAATGTTAAACTTTCGAACTACTTTCAGACGGGCACACATCTTTATTGATGGACTTAGAGAGTAACTCCCCATGAGGATCAAATGAATCTACGAAGATAAAGATGACACTGATGTCAGAGTATGACTATGCCTGCATGTCTATGTTGTGGTTAGCGGTTCGATTTCTATGTAAATAGATGAGGTTAATTAATACCTGATACACTGGATCCCACACCTGCTACTGTGATTATTATTACATCATCAAGGCTCATTGTTCAGAAGCCACAAAGGACGATGCTATATTAATTCCAGCTTCAAATGTATCAAAACAATATCTGTGCAATATTCTTCCTTCTCAAATAGAAAACACTTGAAGAATTTGCAATTCTAAATACACTATTGTATTTAGAATTGCAAATGATTTGCGCCGTTACCCCTTGTCAAATACACCACATGTCATTAGGGGTGAAACTCCTGTTAATGTGTGCGCCGCAAAACCTTTTAAAAGGAATTGATACTTTCAATTCCAACCAACCGTTTTCCATTGAAGCTCTGGTTTCTATACTGGTAACTTGAAACACAATACTTTACTGACACAAAAAATATAGCCGAGTGTTCAGAGGATGTTGCGTCATTGTCTACCAAGATAAAGAGATTACGAAGTTCTGTTGTTTTTGAAGTAAAGCTCCTTTTATGGATACTAACTAATCAGTCAAGATTTTCTGGAGTTGCAAAATGTAGTGAATAAGTGAGTTCTTAACAAAAACGGGCAAAGTGGAGTGCTTCTGAGAATGGGAATAAAAGAGGTTTAATAATTTAAGACTGTTTCGACCTTTTCACTGACAAACAAGAAAGGACCAAAAGTTTTTAGTATGTCATTATTTAGGTGTTTTATTTGAAAATCGTTGGTAAGAGGAATTTTGTTTTGCTTTCGGGGCTTTTAGCTTGAGCGCTTCTATATGGCAGCATTTTGGATATCTCTGAAGCTACGTTTTAATTTATTACGTATTAAATAAGTCAGCAGCAAGAATTTCTCAAGGCAGCCCGGATTCTAAATTTGTGCCCAGTTAATGGCTATAGACTCACCCTCTATTACATGGGTCTTAAAAAAACTAAAACGGGACTTAAATAGTAGCCGTAGCACCCTTTAGAGACTATAGTCGTGATTTTATGTCAAGCCTAGTTAGTAAAGATAAGCATAGTAATCTCAGGAACTTATCATTTCAGCTAATAAATAATTCTGGTTTCTGGTGGAATAAAGGTTGACGGAGTGGCATCCAAGGCCTGAGAGACGAGTTGTCGGTCGTCCGGCGGTGAGATAGGGGAACGACATTATTGCTATCGAGAGCAAAACCTGGATGAAGCTGGCACAGAAGTGTAAGGATTGGCACAAAAAAAGAGAGGCCTGTGCAACAGTGTATGAAGTCACGCTGTGGATGTTGACGATGCTATAATTTTGGTCACCAATACCTTCCTACCTATACTATCTAACGTGTGGTCAGGTGGTGTTGTAATAGGCACGATGACGACGCAAGTAGGTTCAGATGAACTCAACCCAGGCTCTGCACATTTCCGTATTTAGCATACAAATTAAGATACGCCACTCTCTCTTTACGAATGTGATTATCACCGAGTAAACACACGCTCTTTGTCTAAACGTAAACCGTTTGATAACATTACATAGGTACTAGATATTATTCAACAGTACGTTAGTCCAATTATTTATCTCTGTAATGTCTCTAATTATTGTAGGTTTTTTTTTTTTGTTTTGGTAAACGTAAAGCCGTTTAATTAAGTTCGCCTTTGTGCGGTTATTTTTACTTGAGCGTACAGTTTTTAATAATAAATCAGAGAGTGTTTTTAATTTTCTGCTTTTGCTCAAGCAACATCAATAAGGAAACAAGCTGAATACTGTAGACTAGAATATCCTATAAGAAAGTCAGTCTGTGGTAAATATTTGGGAGTTGGCTTTATTATTAAAAGTCTTGGTTATTTTTAGTAAACTTTCTAGTTCCCCTGAAAGCAATAAATAGGTCACTAACTAGGTATAAGAACTTGCCGTCCTTTTGAGGCTAAATCAGCTTGGCTAACTGTGTTGCAGGTCTGGATAAATACACAGGACAAACTAGTCATATGCTAAACTCAACAATAGAACACTGCCTATCCATTCATCTATCAATATTTTTATATCTTTAGCATCATTGACAATCAGCAACAGTTTTCGAAACACACCGATTCATGTCGTTACGATGAAACGCCGAAGGCTAAAACATTTACAACTTCGTCGAAAACGGGTACTTAAGTACCTATATTAGATAGGTAATACGACTTTACAACAAGTACCGGCATTATTAGCAACTGTAAAGTGGTATTACATGATAAAGTTAACAGTTGTTGGAAGTGTAAAAGAAAAGCGAAGACTCTTGTGATCCCACGCGAGTTGTAGAATCAACCGAGGGGAACTGGTTGTAGGAGCGTAGGTGGCTGCAGTGGTTATGCAGTTATATGTTACGATTTATATTATAACTGATATTTTATTACTCTGTAGGTAGATTGTTTTTGTTTGACACTCGAAATTTAAACAACGCTTCAACATTACGTGAACTGGCGAGTAGTTTTGGGGTTCCGGGCACAAAGGGTGGCAAAAGGACTGTTATTGGACCTACGCCGTCATTCACACAGGGGTAGCCGGCATAGTAACAGTAATGTCGGGAATTGGGAAAACGTCTCCCATCTGCCCGACTAAAGTCCCCCATTCTTTATTTACTAACAGTGCTTTTCAAACTAAACAAAGATCACAAATCGTTAGTATATTATCTAGATGCAATCATCACCACAAATATTACTGACCTGTCTGAACTACGAATCGCGCGCGTTCCGCCCACGATAAAGAAGCGCCGAAATAAAAAACGAAACGTTTCTTTTTAGAATAGCCCACACCATATCTCATGGCGCCTGTAGCAATAAAAGAAACCAGTTATGGGCACAAGTCACTGACATAAAGCCATTAGGAACATTTTCGCCTAATAAACTCTTTACATCCATGTTTGATGATGAATCTGTTATGGTAATAGACAATGGTAGAATCGTTTTTAATTCCCAAGCTGGTCAAGTAAGAAATTCTTCACAGCATAGAATATTAATTATGATGGTTTCTGTTCCACTAAAAAAAATTAACACCCCATTAATGTTGTGAAGAATGTTTGTAATTGAGAAAATGTGAGTTGCATTATCTGTACACATAATGCAAGCCATTTTGTATCAGGTTATCAAAATATGATTAAACTCTTATAGATAAACAACAGCTGATAAATAAATAAATACTGCATGCATTTTATCAATAACTTTCTAAGAAAAAATACTTTCAAAAATTGATAAACTGCCAACATTATAAATTTTCTTTACTTTTGCTATAGAAATATTATAGCCGGTAAATTCACAGTACCCAGGATATTTTCCTGTATAAAATAGGCTACATGCCTATGCAACTACAGTGTATTGGGAGGATATTGCAGTTTATAACAAAACAAACATCCTATGACTAAGACTTGTTATAAGAAGTCCCTTTTATCCTACCTAAGTATTCAAATGCATCATGAATATGAGATGGCAGTATAGTATGGTTTAAGCGTCTGTGTCCAACAAGAATTGCAGCTGCACATTTTATTTATGCATAATTAGATGCAGAATTGTTGAGGCTGTATCATCTTTTTAGTTATAATTTATACCTACCTGTTTTTTATTAATACTATGTATGTAAATCATTGGCAGCTCTGGACAGATAGAGCTGGAAAGAGGATAGCCTTTGCCCAGCAGTGGAATATTACTGGTTACTTTAAAAATATGATTTGAAGAATATTAGGTCTTAAGAATATTGTATTTCTATTATCTATTTGATTTATAGACTTAATAGGTACCCACTTTAATAACAGGAAATATAGGCTTGAGACTGAATGCAGTTAATTCATATCCTGATTAAGTATCCAATAAAATTACTTCTTTATTTTGTGATTCAGTCCATAGATAACCATGAGGGTTCAAATTGTTTGTTTAAATGGTTATTATGATTGCAGTTTAACTTATAAAGATAAAGTAGCACCTATTTAAACTTCCTCGGAAGTAAATAGTGCAGTAATGTCTCAGAAACACCGAATAACTGTATGTTTTACCGATCACATGGCCTGAACGAACGATAGCTATCTCACAAACTTCGATAAGGAAAAAAGACACAATCATGTATCATTTAAACATCGTACGTATCGGAAATCGTAAAAACAAGTTCCATATTTTATTTCTCCTCTTCGTTTCTTAGAAATGCAGGTGACTATCGGATCGAAATTCCTGTTTCAAGTGGTTATCATATTCGATCGATTTGATGACAAATAAAGACACCGCGACGCTACAACAGCCGGCATGCATACAAAAATAACACAGTTACGTCTCTAAAACACTACACTATACTTACAGAACATAAAACAAGCCCAAAAATAAAATATTATACGTAAAACGCATAGAAATGCAGCACGATTTATTTATAAAACTTGACTTACCAGCAACAACTGTATCGCTCAGGTCATACTTCACTGGTTTAGGAAACTCTCTCAACTTGCGTCCACTTAGTTTTAATTCACCACTTAAGTAAGCATCCTCCAAAATTCTCTCTAACGATTTTGTTAACTGACTATGAATATTATTGTGCCCATTCATATTTACACTTACACACGGCCCCAACACGGCCATATTCTTTTTGAACTGAAAAGAAACTGTTTTTTTGTCTATTGCTTACATGCTGCCAACTTAACGACGTATAGACACTACAACCGGCTAACTTCACGTTATTTTTAGTTCTCAATGGCATAAGGCTTCTTATAGACTAGATATAGATTATTTGTTTCTGGTAGCCAGTAACTTACATCAAACAAGTTGCAATCTAATTCAAACCAAGTGGAAATTATATTACAGCGTAGGTAATCATTACATAAAATAGTTTTTCTTTGTGTCCCTTATCTGAGTAAAGGCCTCATTACTCTTTCTCTTACTGTCTTTGTCCAGAGCTTTTCATTAGAACTAATATTTCTTCTTTTTTCAGACAAATTTCCGTGCTTGGTTCAAGTTTTTAAATCAAGGAACCATTTGTTTCATCTAACTGTATGTCCTCTTTCATCTCCACAGGGGGTGGAATCCTATAAAATCCTTTGAGTTTTTTTTTTTTTTTTAATTTTTGAGTTAATAAAGTTCATGGCTAAGGTTTAACTCTGTTTCATAATATTATGTACTATTAAATGAATATGGGTTTTCTGCATATGTCGACCATGTATATTAAAAAGTTGATTCGGTAACTTGTCTCAATTCAAGGTGCACTAAAATATTACTAATCTGTGGTAACCCTCTCACCTCTCCTCTCTTCTCGTCTCTAGGCCCTCCGCCCCACATGACATTGACATGAAGCTGTAACCTAAAAATTCTGGAAATTCTGTGATAATTTAATTTTTATGAAAGTAAAATGACGATAACAAACTTTGTACGGTTAGCAAACGTACTTAAAGGTGTAAATAAATCAAATGTATTACAAATCGAGGTAAATATGAGTTCTACATCGTTAAATTGATTCCCGAAGTTTCCGGTTGATTTTACGTAATTTAATCATTCTCG
Organism: Aporophyla nigra; assembly: GCA_947507805.1. Classification (NCBI taxonomy): domain Eukaryota; kingdom Metazoa; phylum Arthropoda; class Insecta; order Lepidoptera; family Noctuidae; genus Aporophyla; species Aporophyla nigra. Next base: position 19,050,420 of record OX382302.1, on the reverse strand, counting down.
TATTAATGAATCAAAACATAACTAAATGACCCAGGAGTGATGCTGAATGTGTTATGTTGCAGAAATTCTCCTCCCACGTCAAAGATGTTGAACACAAGGCTTTGGAAAGGATCCGAAACATAGGAATATCAGCCCATATCGATTCAGGAAAAACTACGCTTACAGAGCGAATATTGTTCTACACCGGCAGAATAGATCAAATGCATGAAGTATGTAATACTTGATTGATAAATTGAGATACATATTGGAGAGCCCTCTTACAACGGAATAGAAATAGATAATATTTATTGTCCAGGTAATACTACTGATTTACGAGGAAAATAAATATTATCTATTTCAGCAGGTTCACAGGTTAAAAGCAAGAACTAAGACGACATGAGTAGCTTAAAATACTACCTACAGCTAGGTTACAATATATTATTTACCAATGAGCCCCATGAGTGCTAGTTTAACGTTAACTGCCATGTCGGACTATGTGTTTGACACTTTTTGTTCCATTCAGGCCTTATCGGACTATATTACTGACAACACATACAAAATCTGGACATTTCGTTGCTGCCTGGCGGCCATGTTTTTGGAATAAATAACGTATTTGTGGAATAAATAATCTATTTAAAGTGAAATAACACTAAGTACTGATTTTCACCATGGCAGTTAACGTGTTAATTGATTGATAGCTCTATTAAAAAACAAATTTTTTCAGTGGAATATCTTGCAAAATTAGGCTACACATATTAAGGTCAAGATACTACATATTTGTTATAATTTAAGCTTGAATGAAATTAAGTACCTATTATCATTAATTTTTATTTATAATTTTTCACGTATCTAGTGTAACGAAAACATAACTACCAATTTTATTATCAGGTTAAAGGCAAAGACAATGTGGGTGCTGTCATGGACTCCATGGAGTTGGAGCGGCAAAGAGGTATCACTATCCAATCAGCAGCCACCTACACAATATGGAAAGACCACAATATCAACATCATAGACACACCAGGCCACGTAGACTTCACAGTAGAAGTTGAACGTGCTCTGAGAGTGTTAGATGGAGCTGTGCTTGTATTGTGTGCTGTGGGTGGGGTACAGAGTCAGACGTTAACAGTTAATAGGCAGATGAAGAGATATAATGTACCGTGTCTAGCATTTATTAACAAGCTTGATAGATTGGGGGCTAATCCATACAGGTTAGTTTTTTAAATTCATTTTATTAATTGAAATGCTAAACATCTCCTTATGGGGAGACATACAGAAAAACGTAACAAATCTATGACTAAGTATATCTATATATATAAAAATGAATCCCTATTTCCCTTGGTCACGACATCACGCGTGATCGGCTGGACCGATTTCACTTTTTTTGTTGTTGTTGTGTTTGTAATTATCAGGAGAAGGTTCTTATGAAAGAAAAAATTAAAAAATTGCGCGGAGTATTAGAAAATTTAAGATTACTTATTTAAGAAATACTTAACAACCATATAATAGGACAATGTAAACTTTTTTAATGTAACATTATGACATTTGACATTGAATTGACAGAATGCGTGCTCAAATATCATCAAAGAGACAGGACAACGTCTGTCGGTTCAGCTAGTAGTTTATAAATAACATATATTATCAGCCCATATGGTTCCCACTGCTGGGAAACAGGCCTTCTCTCTACGAGAGGGATCTAATCAGGGGAGGGGAGGGCTGTAATCTACCACGCGGGCCCAGTGCAGGTTGTCACATATCTTCGAATTTTCGATTCTAGGACATGCCAGTTTCCTCACAAACAAAATATTCCTCACTAGCTGTACCCTGCCATGCTTCGCTGTGGCACATTAGAGTGTTTTCCTCGCTTCCGGCAGATGGCGCGGTCACTGGTACACAGCTGATCGTTTAAAAAACTGTTTTTTCATGGTCGCGGATATGTGACTGTTGCAGGAAATTGATAAAAACAATCCTTGAAGCAGATTATATATCATGCTTAAATTTCAGCTCGATCAGTGCAGAACTTTTTGAGTTTTTGAAGCTTACACAAACCAACATAACATTTTTATATATATAGATGAATAGGTAAAACTAAAGTAATTTAAACATAATATTTAATTTTTCAGAGTAATAAAACAAATGCGTTCCAAGTTGAACCACAATGCTGCATTTGTTCAGCTCCCAATAGGCCTTGAAAAAGAATGCGAAGGTATCCTAGATCTGATTGAAGAGAGGGCTATCTACTTCGAAGGTGATTACGGAGAGAAGATTCGATATGATGAAGTGCCTCAAAATAAGAGGACTGAGGTCCAGGAGAGGAGGCATGAGCTCATTGAGCACCTGTCTAATGTTGATGAGAGTTTAGGTAAGTTTTTTTTATTATTATTTATGAACATAGATAAAACAATTAATTCTGTACCATAAAGACAAAATACTTGACTGTCATTTAAAAAAAGTTATTGTTAGCTGCTTATCAAAATTCTTAATTTAGTAACAGATTTTGATTCCAATTACTTCTTGTAAATATTGTACTGCTTTGTGCATCAAAGTACTTTGTCTATGAAAATTTAGTCCATCTGATTTCAATAAGGCAATTGATTGAATTATGACTACAATAAAGAACCACCCCAACTGCGCACGGGTATGCAGTTAATGTGACGGAGGTTGTACAACTATAGAATGTCTTTATCGGGCATGCTGGCCGATGGCCCATTTCACTTCAAGAATATCTTCTAAGATATTAAAGAGAGGACAATTTTTAGCTACATTAACTGCAAAACGTATCTAACCTATTTAGTTGGATAAGAACTAATACTGTTTTGTTTAAAATTGATTTGTCAATAACTCATTATTTTTTAGTAGTATGTTAAACATAAAAATGGTAAGTGTAGGTTATTCTTAAGAGATTCTCTTCCCTTAGAAATTCTTAAAATTGTAGTAAGAATGGTATAAAAATCCATTGCGATGATTAGAAGCAGTAAGCAGTGAATAAGACGTACGAAAACTGCGATAATACTTTATAATATTTAGAGATTTCCGACATCCTACTCATAAATACTCTCAAATTCCAGGCGAAATATTCCTCGAAGAAAAAACACCAACAGTAGCCGACATTAAGCAGGCAGTTCGTCGTACAACCCTCAAACGTACATTCACCCCAGTACTTGTGGGCACAGCACTAAAAAACAAAGGAGTACAACCTTTACTAGATGCAGTATTACAATACCTCCCACACCCAGGTGAAGTAGAAAACACAGCTATATTGAATGAGGATAAGGAGGGAGAGGGACAGACAATACTATTAGATGCTGCGAGAGATGATAAGAAGCCGTTTGTCGGTCTGGCTTTCAAGTTGGAAGTCAGCAAGTTCGGTCAGCTCACATATTTGAGATGTTACCAGGGTACACTGAAAAGGGGGGAGAATATTTTTAATGCTAGGACTGGAAAGAAGGTGTGTATGTATTTTATTTATAGACATTTTCAAATAGGTACAGACACCAGCAGTTCAAGGTACCGGAAACATGCAAATTTTCCAATTAATCTTGATCCTTTTTTTTTTTGTGGGTGGGAAATCATCAAATGACGTCTCCCGCTCTGGTCGGAGCGGGAGGGTGTGTCATACTTTTACTGACTAAACCCACCCGTGTTCCTTCAGTTGCCCATATGCCAGGGCCGCGGTATCTCTTTCGAACAAATCTTGCGACCGTAGCAGGAATCTTGAACCGAATGTTTTAGCGATAAAGTTGAAAACCTATTGTTACGTAGATCGTAAAGTCCAGAAACATCGCGCTAAATCCATCTCAGAAAGAGACAGCGTTATGTAGATCGAAAAGTCTAGAATCGTCACGCTAATTCCATCTAAGTATGGGGCAGTGTTCGAAACTTCTAGATACGACACGCTAACGCCATCTGTTATCAAGTAGCAAGTACTACGAACAATTGTACGTAGACGCCACCGCCATCTATTGTCGAATAGCGGGATTAAACAGTAAATAGATGTCTGTGGAAGTTACTGGAAGTTTCGACGCTACTTGTAAACTGTGGAAAAGTGTTGAATGTTCGCGAATGTTCTGCTTGGGATATAAATAGCGGATTGTCGGGCCGACGAGCAGTTCGATTTCGGAAGCGAGCGAATACGAATCAAGCGATACAGTACAAGCGAAACAAGTGACTCTGTTTGACTATTGCGATATTGTGATTGCTTAATTAAACTGTGGTGTGTTTCGATAATTTTGGCTTAAATTAATTTATCCCGAAACCCAGCTCGTAACAATTGGTGTCAGAAGTAAGGGATAAATTATGCCAGTTTTACCGAAGGAGGATACGGAAGGTATCCGTACCAGGAGTCAGCGCCAGCAGGAGGTGGATCAGAGGCGGTTTGAAGGATCTTCTAGACAGACACCTGGGGGTAATCAGCCGACGACGGAGCCAGTTTCCCAAGCGTCTGGTGTTCCTACAGCATCACCAGCCATGGATCTTTCTGCTCTTATGGCAATGCTGCAGGAGCAGGCCCGCCGACAGGAAGAACAGGCCCGCCGACAGGAAGAACAGGCCCGCCGACAGGAAGAACAGGCCCGCCGACAGGAAGAACAGGCCCGCCGACTGCAAGAACAGCTGCAGCAGGACAAAGAGGAACAGGCCCGCCGACAGGAAGAACAGGCCTGCCGACAAGAAGAACAGGCCCGCCGCCTACAGGAACAGCTGCAGCAGGAAAAAGAGGAACAGGCCCGCCGACAGGAAGAACAGACCCGCCGACTGCAAGAACAGCTGCAGCAGGACAAAGAGGAACAAGCTCGCCGGCAAGAGGAGCAGGTTCTCCTCTTGAAAGATCTACACGCGACATTTGGCAAAGACATCAAAGCCATGAAGGAGACTGTTCAGGTACATGAAAATCGTATCTCCGAGGCCGAAGTCCAGATCGCTGATATAAGAAAAGCGGTTGGAATTTTGAAAGCTGGAGACCGGACGGCGGCTTCGATAGTTGCTGCACCTTCTGTCCGCGGGTTTAAAGTGCCACCCTTCGATGGAACATCTTCCTGGTCGGCATACAAAATTCAATTTGAAGCTGTCATGGAAGCAAATGGGTGGACAACAGGCCAGGCCATGACCGCGCTTACTTTGGCCCTTCGCGACCAGGCCTTAACTGTGTTAGAGGCTCTCGGCAAAAATGTTACCTACGAGCAGCTCGTTGAGGCGCTAGAAGCCAGATACGGTGACGCGCACCTGGAACACGTTTTTCGTGCCCAGTTGAAGGATCGTGTGCAGCGCAGTGGTGAAAACCTGCAGCAGTGGGCCCTAGAAATCGAAAAGCTGGTTCGAAAGGCATATAAGTCTGCGCCCGCGCTCATCGAGGGTATACTAATTCAAACCTTCATAGATGGGATACGGGATCTGGAAGTAAGGGCTGCTGTAAGACTTGGGCATCATGAGACGCTGAAAGACGCCTTGGCCCATGCGTTGGAGGTGGAGGCAGTGAGGCATGATCATCGAGCCCATCCCATCAGGGAGGTTGCGGCTTCACCTGTTCGTGACCGTCCGAGGTACAGCCCTAGGTGCTACACTTGTGGGGAAAAAGGCCACCTTCGTTCAAGTTGTCCGAAGCGTAATACTGCCAACGAAGATCAGACCCGGGAAAGAAAGGCGGCAGAGGTCACCGCCCAGCAGCAGGAAAACTAGTCAACGCCAGGACTGCGGGGCGGGTGCTGGCTGGTGTTAAAATAGCCCCAAGAATTTCGGTCTCACAAGCCCATGATGGGAACACCCTAGTCATAAAAGGTGAAGTGAACGGAAGACCATGTAAGCTGACATTGGATACTGGAGCTTCTCGCACGGTTGTCAGTTCCCAACTAGCGAATCGTTTTCTTGGGGACTTCTTCTGTAAGCATGACGACGTAAATTTAGTAACAGCTACCGGTCAGCACATAACCGTCCGTGGTGAGAAGGAGGTGGAGTTAAAACTGGGTAACACAATCTATCGGCATAAGGTCATCATGGCTGATATAGTAGACGACTGCATCCTAGGTTTGGACTTCATGCGACAGCACTGTTGTGAGATTGACGTTAATCAAGGAGTCCTAAAATGTGGGTCAGAAGAAGTTTTCATGGAAGGTGCACCATCAGGGAAAGTGTACTGCTTGAAGAAGATTGTTCTTCCTCCCCGATCGGAAACAATAGTTCCAGTTAGTCTTCCACATAATTCTGGTCAGAAAAACCGATGTATTCTCATTGAAGGATTGGATGAAAACCTTCCATGGAAAACTGCGCGGACCTTGGTAAAGGCAATTGACGTTGCAGCCGTACGCATACTGAACCCAAGTGAAAAGGAGCAAGTAATCAAGAAGGGTACGTTGATGGGTTCCTGTGGGGAAGTAGCTTGGATGCGTGAATGCCAATATCAGCCTTCTCAAAATAACACCCAAACTGCAAGATTTAACACGTTAAATCTTTTAGAACACTGTCGTAAAGATTTAGCGGAAGAAGAAAGAGAGAAGGCTAGGAAGATGCTACTTCAGTATGCAGACATATTCTCCAGAAATGATGCTGACATAGGGAAGACTGGATTAGTTCAACACAGAATTAATACCGGAAATGAGTTGCCAATACGACAGCGACCCAGAAGACTACCAGTGGCAAGAGAAAAGGAAGTAGATACCATGATTAAAGAGATGGTAAAGGATGGAGTTATAGAGCCTTCGTCTAGTCCTTGGTGTTCTCCTGTGGTCCTGGTGAAAAAGAAAGATGGCAGCATGCGGTTTTGTGTAGACTATCGTCGATTGAATGACGTTACTAAAAAAGACAGCTATCCACTGCCCCGGATCGACGACACACTGGACACGCTGTCAGGAATGAAGTGGTTTACCACGTTAGACCTAAAAAGTGGCTACTGGCAAGTGGAAATAGACCCTAAAGACAAGGAGAAAACCGCATTTTCTACGGGAAAGGGATTATGGCAGTTTAACGTCATGCCATTCGGATTGTGCAATGCTCCTGCAACTTTTGAAAGGCTGATGGAGCTAGTTCTCACGGGACTAATTGGAGACGCCTGCCTTGTCTATTTAGATGACATTATCCGCACATTCGAAGACCACCTTCAGAATTTGGAACGTGTTCTATCAAAAATCCGAGGAGCCAATCTCAAGCTAAGTCCAAAGAAGTGCTCATTCTTCAGACAGCAAGTAAGCTTTTTGGGGCACGTGGTTTCGAAGGAAGGAGTACAAACAGACCCTGAGAAAATCGTCGCCGTCAAGGAATGGCCAGTCCCGAAAGACAAGACGCAGGTCAGGGCATTTTTGGGTTTGTGCTCGTACTATCGACGGTTTGTCAAGAATTTTGCTGACATTGCCAAACCTCTTCACAAGCTTACTGAGGAGAAGAGACCGTTCTGTTGGGATGAGAACTGTGACATCGCATTTCGAGATTTAAAGGAACGTTTGTGCAATACCCCAATTTTGGGCTACCCTGACACAGAAAATGAATTTATAGTTGACACGGACGCAAGTAATACTGGAATTGGCGGTGTGTTATCTCAACGGAAAGGAGATTATGAAGTTGTGATAGCTTACTTCAGCAAATCTTTATCAAAGCCAGAAAGAAATTATTGTGTCACGAGACGGGAACTTCTTGCCGTAGTAAAGACATTGCAACATTTCAGCAAATACTTGCTTGGACGTAAATTCCACCTGCGAACTGACCATGCTGCTTTAAAGTGGTTGTTGCAGTTTAAGAATCCAGAAGGACAAGTGGCGAGATGGATTGAACTGCTACAAGAGTATGACTTCGCAATTGAACATCGTAGTGGGAAGTCTCACGGTAACGCGGACGCTTTATCAAGAAGACCTTGTCCTGATGACTGCAAGCATTGTGTCAGGCAAGAAGCTAAGGAACCAGTACCTGTCAGGATGCTAAGAACGGACCTTAGTGACGAATGGAAGGAAACCCTACAGCATGCTCAGCAAAGTGACACAGATATCAGGCCAATTTTCGAGTGGATTAAAGCTAATGCTTCCAAACCGAAATGGTGTGATGTTGCAGCGATGAGTACCACCACAAAAAGTTATTGGGCACAGTGGGAGAGTTTGGTGATCCAGGATGGTGTCTTGTGCCGAAAATGGGAAAATGCTCGAGGGAATAGCTGTCACTTGCAAATGGTAGTCCCAAAAACAAAGGTACCAGAAGTTCTACAGCTCTACCACAATGGTTCTTCAGGAGGTCATATGGGAGTAAGAAGGACTCTGTTAAAGATCCGAGAAAGATTTTACTGGATCCATTGTCGAGAGGATGTGGAGGACTGGTGTCGCAGATGTACCAGTTGTGCAGCGGTAAAAGGACCACACACACGCAGCAGGGGTGCATTGAAAGTGTACAACGTAGGAGCCCCCTGGGAACGAATAGCACTAGATGTCGCTGGGCCATTTCCCGAAAGTGAAAGTGGAAATAAATATTTCATGGTTGTCATGGATTACTTCACCAAGTGGCCGGAAGTCTTCGCCATCCCTAATCAAGAAGCTTCAACAGTCGCTGATAAATTAGTCCACGAAGTCTTCTGTCGGTTTGGGGTACCCTTGGAAATCCACAGCGATCAAGGAAGGAATTTCGAGTCTCAAGTGTTTCAGGAAACATGTCGGGTTATGGGTACTCACAAAACCAGAACCACTTCGTACCACCCACAATCTGACGGAATGGTGGAGAGATTTAATCAGACGTTGGAAAGATATCTGGCAAAAGTTGTAGCAAGCAGACAAAAGGATTGGGACAAGCACATACAACCGTTTCTTCTGTCATACCGAAGTGCAGTTCACGAGAGTACAACTGTGACGCCAGCCTTCGCGAACTTTGGAAGGGAGTTAAGGTTACCAGCTGATCTAATAACCGGCATTCCCCCTGATTCACCACGCAGTATAACAGATTATGCAAATGATCTGCGCAACAAGATGAATGACGTATATGAGCATGTCAGAGAATCAGGCCAGCAGATGTCCGAGAGAATGAAAACTCGTTATGATCGAAAGATGTACAATACTGGCTTCGACGAAGGTTCGCTAGTGTGGTTGCATAACCCAGTGCGCAGCAAAGGGAAGTCCCCTAAACTACAGGCAAAATGGGACGGGCCGTACCGGATTGTGACCAAGATCAATGACGTCACTTACCGAATACAAAAGGGTATGCGAACTGCGCCTAAAATTGTTCATGTAGATCGATTGGCACGATATTACGGGAATAATGATGCTCGGGACGAGCATGTCTAAGGAGGGGGCAGTGTTACGTAGATCGTAAAGTCCAGAAACATCGCGCTAAATCCATCTCAGAAAGAGACAGCGTTATGTAGATCGAAAAGTCTAGAATCGTCACGCTAATTCCATCTAAGTATGGGGCAGTGTTCGAAACTTCTAGATACGACACGCTAACGCCATCTGTTATCAAGTAGCAAGTACTACGAACAATTGTACGTAGACGCCACCGCCATCTATTGTCGAATAGCGGGATTAAACAGTAAATAGATGTCTGTGGAAGTTACTGGAAGTTTCGACGCTACTTGTAAACTGTGGAAAAGTGTTGAATGTTCGCGAATGTTCTGCTTGGGATATAAATAGCGGATTGTCGGGCCGACGAGCAGTTCGATTTCGGAAGCGAGCGAATACGAATCAAGCGATACAGTACAAGCGAAACAAGTGACTCTGTTTGACTATTGCGATATTGTGATTGCTTAATTAAACTGTGGTGTGTTTCGATAATTTTGGCTTAAATTAATTTATCCCGAAACCCAGCTCGTAACACTATTAAAGAAATTTGACAGATTGTAGTAGCTTTTTTGTGACATTTATTTGTCATATCTTCCTCGAAGTGCATTGAATCTTTCAATGAGTTACCCATCATGTTCAAGTTATCCTGGATTTCTAATTTAGCAAATAACAGTAATAATTGTCGTGTTCGATGTTCAATATCCGATTTCAATATCCGATTTCAACTAGGCTGGATAGTTTCCAAAATTAATCCTAAGGAATGAATTTGTGAACAGCATTTTTAGGGTTCCGTTGCCAAATGGCAAAAAACGGAACCCTTATAGATTCGCCATGTCTGTCTGTCTGTCCGTCTGTCTGTCCGTCTGTCTGTCTGTCTGTCCGAGTATGTCACAGCCACTTTATGCCGAAACTATAAGAGCTATGCTGTTGAAACTCGGTCAGTAGATGTATTCAGTGAATCGCATTAAGATTTTCACATAAAAATAGAAAAAAAAAACAATAATATTTGGGGTTCCCCATACATAGAACTGAAACTAAAAAAAAAATTTTTTTTCATCAAACCCATACGTGTATCTATGGTAAAATGTGTGTCCCCCCCCCCCCCCCTGTAACTTCTAAAATAAGGGAATGATAAAACTAAAAAAAATATATGATGTACATTATCATGTAAACTTCCACCGAAAATTGGTTTGAACGAGATCTAATAAGTAGTTTTTTTTAATACGTCATAAATCGTAAACCACAATTTACCTTCCATTCAGTCAACTCAAATATAAAAAATTTAAAAAAAACCATTTAATTTCATAAACATAAACCTTATGCATAAACCGTGAATACCTGCAGGTTTGTACGGAACCCTCGGTGCGCGAGTCCGACTCGCACTTGGCCAGTTTTTTTTTTACAATCCAGTAATATTAAAGTATGTATTTACTTAAATAATATGTTTTTCTACTACTTCCAGGTTAAAATCTCCCGTTTAGTCCGAATGCACTCAAATAATATGGAAGAAGTAACGGAAGTAATGTCCGGGGATATCTTCGCGTTGTTTGGCGTAGATTGTGCGTCCGGAGACACGTTTGTCAATGACGGCAAGATACAGTTGGCAATGGAATCTATACACGTGCCTGACCCCGTTGTGTCCATGTCTATTAAACCGAAGAATAATAAGGATAGAGACAACTTCTCAAAAGCAGTTGCTAGGTAAGTTCTATTTATAAATAAATAAATCATTTAAACAAAAACAAAAAAATAAATAGTCCGCCATTTTCATTATTTTCCCGCGCACCAGTGTCAGCATACCAAAAATAAGGATTCTTAGGCAAAGGAAATGTCACGCTTACAGCCGAAATTAGGAGGAGTTTTTATTTGAATTAATAATAGTTTTATCGTATTTATTTATGGTTGTTACAGCGTAGTTGCGAGCGACAGTTCGCGTGATTTCCAAGATTTTTTCAGAATTTTAAAGTATTCTAGTAACTGCCTGGTGGTTGTGAGCAGTGCAATGCTGTATTATGAAGTGCCATAGCTATTATGATTTCACTGAAAAAAGGGAGGATAAATCCATTTATGGCACGTCGTAATACAACCCCCTCTTGTGGGTGGGAATCATCAAATGACGTTTTCCGTTCTAGGCGGAGCGGGAGGGCGTGTCAGACTTTTACTGACTAAAACCCACCCGTGTTCCTTCAGTTACCTATATGCCAGGGCCACAGAAAATCTTTCGAACAAATCTCGTGACCCTGACAGGATAATACAATCCCTGGACTGGTCGTTTTGGCGAATTTTGCTAGAGGCAAAGATGATATAACCACTGCTCTGTAACAGTTGACGTCTTTGCCAGCACAAAAAAAAAATTGTATCGACAAATGATAATGGTTTACGCAGAGGGCAGTTGTAAGAAACAAGCTATGCTGTTATTTAAAATTGTTATATTTAAAGCAAAACAAAATTGCTCGTGGCCAGAAGTTCCCCCTTTCGTCATTCATTAAATCACGGCAATAATTAAACAAACTAACATTTTGTTTTTGCCAACAATGTTGTCATTGAAAATACAGGATGTTCCCTGTGTGTCTTATGAAAAATGAGTCGACACACGTCCTCCAAATGATTAGTTTTTGTGTATAAACTATTTTTCATTCAAAAAGGCTTTACTAATGTCCTCATTTATTCATTTCAGATTCACCAAAGAAGACCCAACATTCCAGTTTCGTTACGACCCAGACAATAAAGAGACACTCGTGTCCGGAATGGGCGAACTTCACTTAGAAATATACGCGCAGAGAATGGAGAGAGAGTATAACTGTCCCGTCGAACTGGGCAAACCTAAAGTAGCGTTTAGGTAAGTTAATGCAAAACATAACAAAACATTGTGTAATCAACGCAATATCTTCTCGTCCCACATACTGCAGTGTCTCAAGACGAAAGTCTTTGACCAGTGTGTGTGTTGCCAGTGATGATATATGGAACCGAAACGTGGTCGCTCACAATGGGCCTTATTAGAAGGCTGAAAGTCACCCAAAGGGCGATGGAGAGGGCTATGCTTGGAGGTTCCCTACGCGATCGAATCAGAAATGAAGAGATCCGTAGGAGAACCAAGGTAACCGACATAGCCCGAAGAATAGCTAAACTGAAGTGGCAGTGGGCAGGGCACATTGCTCGCAGAACAGATGGCCGATGGGGCCGAAAGGTTCTGGAGTGGCGACCGCGTACCGGAAGACGTAGAGTTGGAAGGCCTCCAACAAGGTGGACCGATGACCTTGTGAAGGCCGCAGGAATCCGCTGGATGCGGGAAGGACAAAACCGGTCGAAGTGGCGAAGCTTGGGGGAGGCCTATGTCCAGCAGTGGACGTCTTTCGGCTGAAATGATGATGATGATGATTGTGTAATCCCCGGAGGAATTAGCTATTGGTTTGATATATTAGTGATGGGCTTAATACGGGTTTTAGCGAATACGAAAAATCGGCCGAATATTTTACCTCTGACGGGTGCAATCCAACTACAACTATATTGTAACGTGAATACAACCAACCACCACCACCTACCAACAACCGTGTCAACCGTGTGTGTGTGGTGTTGTACTACCTACCTACAATTTAGTTTGTGTGGAATAATCGCTTTTCATTTTGATGATAGTACTTATTTCAATGTTCCAAAATACTTCTATGCATTTAAAGAGCAGTGGTGGCAAAGTGGTATCGGCCTTACAAGTTGTAGTTCGTAAGTTTGACCCCAGACAGGCTCTTTACTCTGTGTATGTAATGCCATCACCAGTGCTCTCAAAACTGTGAAAGAAAACATTGTGAAGAAAGGCATGTTTAAGAACAAAAAAAAAAAAAAACCAGTCCTAGATACCAATCAGTATTTCTATACAACTAGCTTCCCTTAGAATTTAAAAGCATAAATAGCGCTAACTTATTTAAAAACAAATTGAAGACATATTTATTGAGGAAGGGCTATTACAGCGTCGATGAGTACCTAGATAATAAACGACAAGCATAATATTATTATTTCGAATGGAATTAAATTTTGACGATTATGAAAACTTTGACATCATTTAAAATCTGAAATTTCTTGACATCATATTTAAAACTGTTTGACATTATATTTAAAGCTTTTTAGACATCGTATTTCAAAGCTGTTTGGCATTTTAATTATATTGTTTTTTTTTTCTTTTTTTTGACATTGCACTAGACATTATAATTATATTATTTTCGAACTTTATTCTTGAAACTGTTAGTATTATATGTTGTTTTTTTTTGGCATGTTAATGAATAATTCTTTGTTCTTATAATTTTATGTAAATTGGATGTATATTCAACACAATGTAAATTGTTCAGGAATAAATGAAATGAAAAAAACAAAGACATGTGACATTTAGCAACCCGCACTGAGCCGACGTGGTGGATTACGGTCAACTCCCTCTCACGGAGAAGAAGCCTATGTCCCAGCAGTGGACATGCTATAGGCCAACAATGTAGATTAAAAACTTATTCCCCATAAATTATAACTTGTTTTTTATGTATTTTGTAAATGAAAGATGGTTCCTGTTTCATTAAATATTGTTATTTCTATCTGAAAGATAACAGTTTTTAATCTTGCTATTTCCTACTATCTGATTTGCGCTTCTATTAAAAGAAACAGACGCTGAATGGCGAAATTACAATACATATTTAATACAGTATAATAATTTTCATAATTTAATTACAGAGAAACTATGATGTCGCCGTGTTCATTTGATTACCTACATAAGAAGCAGTCCGGTGGTGCTGGTCAGTACGCCAGGGTCTCTGGTATCATGGAACCTTTGCCGCCGCATCAGAACACAAGTAAATACTTCCTTCAGTACATTCACCGTCTGCCTAGTCTATTTCCAACAATGTCGTGGTCGGCTTCCAGTCTAACCAGATTCAGCTGAGTACCAGTATTTTACATGCGTCAACTTCCAAATATCTGACCTCCACAATCCAGTTACTGGGTAATACAATACCCCTTGGTAAGACTGGTTGTCAGACTTCCGGACTTCTGACAACCCATAAAGTCTATCGAAGATCTAAGAATTCCAGAAGGGGACCAACTGCTTAACGTGCTTTCCGAGGCACGAAGGGGGTTCGTAAAGATGGTCACCCATCCGCGGACCGAACACGGCAAGTGTAGATCAATCAGTGCGGGTGTTACTACTTAGGGCTTGTGCCCTTCCCTTTCGTATCCATTGTAATATACGAATACATTTTTTAAATTGGATACGAATGTTATATTAGTACGGTGTCTTTTCTGCTATGATTGAGATTTTGTTACACAGAAATAACTGTAGAAACCGCATACCGTAAGAACGTTGCTCAAGCTCAACGCCAAATTTCTTCGCAGTCTCAGTCATAAAACGCGCGAGAGAGATGACACGATAGTTAAGTTCTACTCGCACGTTTTACAACTGGGACAGATGCGAGCCTTACCCTTTAGCATAGTAGGTTTTCTAACGCCTGATACCCTCGAGATTTTAATATGAAGAAATTAGTACCACTTCTATACAATGTCTTATGCCAAACAAAATTTGAAAGTATTGCACTTTTTTTATTTGCTTTATGTTATCAAATGTTGCTAAATAAATAAATAAAACTGTCAAAAATATTTTTCACTATCCTTTATTTGTTTACTTGTTGCCGTTTTATCAATGGAAAAGAGAACTGGAGAGGGAACTTCCGAACAAGTGCAATTTTTCTTTGCTTTTTCGATAACAATTTTAAAACTGACCAATTTTCTTTTCAATTTCCAGTGCTAGAATTCATCGACGAAACAATAGGCACGAACATTCCTAAACCATTCGTTCCTGGAGTAGAGAGGGGCTTCCTCGACACCTGTCAGAAAGGATATCTGTCCGGACACAAGGTGTCCGGTGTCAAGTTCAGGTTACAAGATGGTGCGCATCATATTGTGGACTCCAGTGAACTGTCTTTCTTCTTGGCGGCTAAAGGAGCGGTGAAGGAAGGTTGGTGTTAATTTAACTTTTTAAATGATTTATTAAAGTAAACCTTTGTATACTGCACGCGTAGCATGACCACCATAGAAAGAACTTTGTCTATTCTTAGTAAAATAGAGATAGAACTATCATGCTACGCCAGCATAAAACGGTACAATTTTTTCTACAATCTTTAATTCTGTCTTTAATCTTTCTACAATCTGTAATTTTATCTATTCTTCCGTCGACAAACCCTCTTTCTACGGTGGTCATGCTATGCATGCTGGAACGTGGATCCATGTGAGAAACAATTACTTTTTAATTGTTTCTGTAATCACTGCATCCAACCGGTTAAGACTTTCAGTGCACAGTCGAAAAAAAAAATTTTTTCAAAAGTGGACTCTATTCACACCTAGCTTATTTTTGTGATTTGCACTCGGTAGGCGAGTGCACGGCATGGTCGCAAGGTACATAACTACTTATACGTAGGACTCGGATGCGAGTCGTGATGCGAACGAATTACCGTTCGACCCGGGAGCCGGGTGCTTGGCACTAAAAGTGTTGTTTAACCCTCCATTCAAATATGTACGTATGTACGGTGTAAGGGGAAGGGTGCAATATTACAAATCCATAATAGCAAAAATCTTTTCAAATTTAGGTGAATATGCCCCCGATCTCAGGTGATTAGTTTTTAAGTCATTATTTTCTCAGTAGGCAGCCTGAAGACTAGAATATTTTGTGCCCAGCAATGACGATAAAGAGTCGCCCCCTATAATCGGAGACTTAAACTTATACTATTGGACAAAAATGTGTTTTCAACTTCCTTCTCCCTAACCTTTTATACAGGATAAGTTTGTAACCAGTGCGCAAATAACAAATTAAACATGAACGAGTTGTAATAACTATGCAATTTTTATTTTCATATATCTTAGTACAAAAATAACTAAGTTATTTATTTTATTTATTTATTTAACCATTTATGTACACACATATATAAACAGACAAGAAGAAAAGAACAGAAAAATTAGTACAAAGGTGATGCTTATTTCTAAAGAAATCTCTTCCAGCACACCTGCGATAGGAGAGAAGATACAGAGATGTAGACAGCGTGTGTAAGAGTATGAGAAAATAAAATATATATAATCAAAAACTATTAACTTAATAAAATTAAACTATTAATATAAAAATATACTTACATACATACAAACAAACATACATACATAGATACATACATACATAGATACATACATACATAGATACATACATACATAGATACATACATACAGACTATAAAAAAAAAAACATTAAATTGTAATTAAAACAATAAATACAAACACAACTATGTCGATACGGAAAGATAGTGTTCTTTCACTCTTCTTTTAAAATTTGCAACTGTTTGGCAGTCCCTAATGTCAGGCGGAAGTGCATTCCATAATCGCACCGCGTGCACAGTGAAGGAGTAGGAGTAGAAGTCAGTGGAGTGGGGAGGGGTCTTCAGGAGGTTCCTTAGATGCGACCTACAAAGCGCATCTGGAGAACGGGCGTAGGAAAAACGGTCCCGCAGGTAAGATGGTGTTTTAGGATTGTGGAGAAGGTTGAATAGCAGACATAATATCCGAGAGTTCCTGCGAAGTCGAATAGGGAGCCACTTGAGTGTCTTGCGAAATTGGGAAACATGATCATACTTTCTGAGATTAAAAACAAAACGAATACAGATATTTTGTAAACGCTCAAGTTTATTTAAAAGCTCCTCGGTGGCATCCAAATAACAGGCGTCAGCGTAATCAATGATAGGCTGAATGAGTGTTTGAGCAAGAGAGATTTTGGTGTTCAAGGGCAAGAATCTCTGGAGACATTTCAAAGAATGGAATGTGTAGTGTACTTTCGTTATTGTTAACGAAAGATGTTTATTTTGAAACTGGGTTTTATGGTAACTTGCGCGCGGTGCCGGCGCGGCTGTCCGATTGGTCAAAATTCTAAGAAGTTCTAAGTTCGAAGTACCTTCGCCGGCGCGGCGGCGAAGGTGAACAACCGAGCCTAGCCAGCCACCAGCCACCAGCCTACCAGCTATTCGATCGGTCAAAATTCTAAGAAGTTCGAAGTACCTGCGCGCGTGGTTACTGACCTATTACTATTTCGATATCATATTACGAAATATGTAGGATGTCCACAGTTTACTGATTTAAGGTCGGATAAAACAAAAAAAAAGTATTGAAAAAATAATTGAAATGTGTTCTATTACTGATACTGAACCACCAAAAAAAATTTGCGCACTGGTTAAAAAAAATCCTGTATTACAGGCGTGATGCTTTTTTCCTTAAGGTGAATGCTTCAACCAGCCCGCGAAATTCAAATTTTCTTACGTTTTTTGCAATTTGCAGGCCAGTGCTAGGTTGTATGTTGATTAAAATATTATTCGCGCCTGTAAGACGTATGTAGTTACAGAATTATAATCATCAAAAACCAATACAACCCTCCAAGTTCATAAAGGCCTACGAACAAAAAAATAAAGAGAAAACGTCACTCCTACAGCTTTATGAACTTAGAGCGTTGTATTGATGATTTTGATGATTATAATTCTGTAACTACATATGTCTTACAGGCGCGAATAATATTTTAATCAACATACAACCTAGCACTGGCCTGCAAATCTAAAAAAATATAATAAACTCATTATCATTCCACAGTATTCGATGACGGCGCATGGCAGATTCTAGAACCTATAATGTTCGTCGAAGTAGTGTTACCCGATGAGTTCCATGGTACAGTGATAGGACAGCTGAACAAAAGAGGGGGAATCATCACAGGCACGGAGGGAACTGAGGGGTGGACTACGATATACGCGGAAGTTCCGCTAAATAACATGTTTGGATATGCTGGTGAACTTAGGTAAGATGTTTTGAAAATTGTTTTCGTATTTTATAAATAGTTTTATTCATTCATTAGTATTGACTTTGACTGGTGTTAGTCTAGTGGTTAGTGACCCTGACTGCTAAGGCTGAGGTCGTGGGTTCGATTCCCACCCAAGACAAATCTTTGTGTGATGAGCACAATCATTTGTTCTGTGTCTGGGTGTAATTTATCTATAATATGTATGTATTTAGTAATATATAAGTATGTTTATCAGTTGTCTGGTTACCATAGTACAGGCTCTGCCTAGTTTGGGATCAGATAACATTGTGTTATATTAAATTCAAGGGTTGATTTCTTGCTTGGCTGTGTTACTGAAGAGCAAATCCTACTTCAAATATATTTTTCAGTTAAGTGTTAATGGAAGCCAGACCTTTCTCAGGCGATACATAAATACTATGGTTTTTGTAATTTCTTCAATTTGGGTTGAATTTTGTAAATTATACCTGTATTTATTTGTCCTATAACATCAGTGAAAAAATAAGGACGCGGAAAGACGTAATTTTATACTTACTTATTTACTTGTAAGTTTATACTTATTCATTTTCTTGCTCGAAAATCAAAAATGGACTGACATAGAAGCTAGCTAACTATAAAGGGTAGCCTGGTAACCCTTTATCGTATACTCCGATTTTGAATTACGCTATCTTTAAAATTGACTTGCGGTTTCACCCGCACAAGTATCGATCCTGTGGGAATATCGGAATAAAAGTAACCTGTGTCCTAAACAAAGTCATGGTCTATCAACGTGCCATATTTAATCCAAATCCGTTCAGCCGTTTCAGTGTGAAAGCGTTACATATTTTTACTAACAATATAAAAGTTTGTATGTTTGGATTCGGATATTTAACACGTTAACTGCCATGTCGGACTATGTGTACGACAACACATACAAAATCTGAACATGTCGTTTCTGCCTGGCGGCCTTGTTTTTGGAATAAATAATATATTTAAAGTGAACACTAAGTAATTTTTTTGACTTTTTGTTTTTTTTATTTTCCATGGCAGTTAACGTGTTAAATCTTTCAATGTTTGTTACTAAATCACGCAAAAACAGTTTAATGGATTTGGATGAAATTTGGCGCACAAATACTTTATAATCTGGATTAACATATAGGGTATTTTATACTTTACTCATTAATGGATTTTTCAACCCGTTAGTACGTTCCCTATGGGATAATTTTCGACCTCCACGTCGGCGAAGTCACTGGTAAAAGCTAGTACTTATCTAAGTAGGTATATTGTATTAATACGTGAAGCAAAAAAATTGTATCCCTTTTTATGAAAATTACGGAGGAGTATGAAATTTGGCTCAGTTAAAGTTTATATGGAGAAAGTGTGCAGAAATCGAATATCTATATATATAAAAATGAATCCCTATTTCACTTGATCACGCCATCACGCGTGAACGGCTGGACCGATTTCACTTTTTCTTTTTTTGTTGTGTTTGTAATTGTCAGGAGAAGGTTCTTATGAAAGAAAAAAAAGAAAAATTGCGCGTAAAATTAGAAAATTTAAGAACACTCATTTAAGAATACTTAACAACCATATAATAGGACAATGTAAACTTTTTTAATGTAACATTATGACATTTGACATAGAATTGACAGAATGCGTGCTCAAATATCATCAAAGAGACAGGACAACGTCTGTCGGGTCAGCTAGTCTTTATATAATTACTAGCTTTTGCCAGCAGTTTCGCTCGCGTGGAGGTCGGAAAATATCCCGCAGGAACTTACTGCCGGGATAAAAAGTACCCTATGTGTTAATCCAGGTTATAAACTATCTGTGTGCCAAATTTTATCCAAATCGGGTCAGCAATTTTTGCGTGAAAGAGGAACAAACATCCATACATCTATACATCCATTTTGACTGGCCTGTTAGTCTAGTGGTTAGTGACCCTGACTGCTAAGGCTGAGGTCGTGGGTTCGATTCCCACCCAGGACAAATCTTTGTGTGATGAGCACAATCATTTGTTCTGTGTCTGGGTGTAATTTATCTATAATATGTATGTATTTAGAAATATATAAGTATATTTATCAGTTGTCTGGTTGCCATAGTACAGGCTCTGCTTAGTTTGGGATCAGATAACAGTGTGTTGGTTGTCGTAAGGATATTATTATTATACATACAAACTTTCGCGTTTATAATATTAATAGGATAGGATGAATTAGACATACCTACATTAAGTTTTAAATGGGGGACAGGTCTATAAATCCATCATTAGGCCTGTCCTTTTATATGGCAGTGAGGCGTGGCCCGTACTTGAGCGGCACAAGCAAGAACTGCGTGTCACGGAAATGAAAATGTTGCGCTGGATGTCCGGAGTTACGCGGAAAGACCGCGTCAAGAACTCACGCATTCGCGGCAGCCTTCATATCCGTGACATAGAAGACAAATTGCAGGAGTGTCGCCTACGTTGGTACGGGCACGTATTACGGAAACCGGCTAGCTATGTGGGGAACAAATGTCTGGCCATGCCGCCTCCGCCGGGTCCCTGTAGAAGGGGCAGACCCAAAAAGTGCTGGCTTGACGTCGTAGCGGATGACATGCGTACCAACAAACTCACCATAAGGGATGCACAAGACCGTCCGAAGTGGAGAGTTAAAAGCAGGAAAGCGGACCCCGGGCTCCGAAAGGATGCAACCGGGATAGCGCTAGGATGATGGTGATGATGACATTAAGTTTTAAATGGGTGCCCACTAGTATCCTATGTCCTACTCCAAGTCATGGTCTACCCAGGACGTGCCATATTTCATCTAAATCCGTTCTGCCGTTTCGGACGTAAAAGAACATACAAAAATCATATCTCTACATAATCCTATCGAACATTATAAATGTACAAGTTTGTATGTTTTGATTTTGCTTGAACATTATGCAACCCTTTATAATTTCTCGACTATAGATAAATTGGCGTAACAATATTTTTAGTGAAAACCATCTTCCTTTTCCTTTAATTTCAGGTCAATGACGCAAGGTAAAGGCGAGTTCAGCATGGAATACAGCAGATACTCTCCCTGCTTACCCGACGTCCAAGAGAAGCTCATAAGAAAACACCAAGAAGACATGGGATTGGTCCCGGACCAGAAGAAGAAGAAGAATTAACCGCCTAGTTAATGTTTATAGATTAATTTATTTAAATCGTTATTTTTATTGTTGTATTAAGGCGAATCATTGTTAGCGTATGATAAATAAGATGATTATTATACTAAAATGATTTTCAGTGGTGGTTTGATTATTTTCTTTCGTTTTGCCAAATCTATTCCGCGTTATTATAATACAAGGTTTGAAGGTGTATCTTCAGACCCAAGTTTTGGACTTGTCCCACCGACAAGAGGGGTAATTTCCTAACACACTATCAGTAGGAATCGCTTTCATTGTTACAGTTCAACAACATTAATTACGTTATTTACGTTATGGAACAGACAAAATTTCGAACACATGAAGCAATGGATTGTAAATAATCTTCAAAATCATTCAGATTCTAATAGGTAGTGCGTTACGCAATTAGTGTGTAGGACGCGATTCAGCTATCAACGGTTTTCTCACTTAAGATACACAAAAGGCTGTGGGATAAAATAAATAATAATAATATCTTAGGACAACCAACGCAACGTTATCTGATCCCAAACTAGGCAGAGCCTGTACTATGGTAACCAGACAACTGATAAACATACTTATATATTTCTAAATACATACATATTATAGATAAATTACACCCAGACACAGAATAAATTATTGTGCTCATCACACAAACATTTGTCCTGGGTGGGAATCGAACCCACGACCTGTCTTAGCAGTCAGGGTCACTAACCACTAGACTAACAGGCCATTTAATACGTAGTTGGTCGCTAACTGTTCTCACCTTCCGACGAGTACTCGTTTGTCCTAATGACAAGAGCTATCAAAGACAGTTCTCGCTGAGCGAGCCTCGCTTGACGGACAGATCACTCGCTGATAAACTCACGCTAGATACATATCGACGGTTAAAAGGTAATAGGGCTTATAGGGTATAAGCGACAAAAACCAAATTGTTCAGGAGAGCGGTTTAAAGTTTGAAAATGGTGCCGATTCTGTTGTACACCGAACTAAACTAACTAAACTATCTCTAAAATTCCTTACTTTTGGCTAAGAGAATTTTAACGCTATTCTGCAAGAAAAAATCTCTAAATTTAAAAATTATTTTGTCACGACTAAAAAAGAATTTGACAATCAACGTGGTTTTTTTTTCTTTTGGTTTCGCAACGTGGTACTTGTGTCCGCTACGCAATGATTTTTTTAGAGACGAAGGCGCGCGCAAGGGGGCAGCCTGGACGTGTTTTATATGAAATTTTTCACTTTTTGTTAAAAAAAAAAAAAAATGTTACCCACGTGTTGAGATTTAAATGTTCCGGGGTTTCATAAGGGAGTCGAAAATTTCATTATTTCTGCGATAGGATACGCCATTTTCGAGATATAAGCAAAAGAAAAAATAAAAATACAGCACTGTTTTTGCACGTGAAGACGAGGCGTTTTCGTGTGAATTTTTGTTCATGACCACTAATTTTATTCCACACCTTTTTAATCGCGATTAAAAATAGTCAGATTTAGTCAAAATAAATTATTATAGTCTAAATTTTTGGTGAAAACCGGCAAACTCAGAATAGCAAAATTGACATTTTCACTAAACTAATAACTCAGTGCAATCTTAGTGCTGTCAAACTAAAAAATAGTTAAGTTGTGTCGCTTTAGTCTATTTCAGAATAGGAAATCGTCGTTTGACAGGAATAAACCAAATTTTAGTGATTTTTAGTTTAGTTTAAAGAATTTTGTACAACAGAATCGGCACCATTGTAGAACAATTGATATAACGTTTTTGTTTATTGTCACATCGTGAAAATTTTAAGGACATCGTAGAGCCATCGTAAAATGTTCTGCTTTCCAATGCGCTTACTCATGGGAGTAAGCGCATTGGAAAAAGCAGAACATTTTAAGTAGGATAGAATTCATAAGTCATTTTCGACCAAAATGGCGCTTACCTTTTGCCTTTCGACCGATTACCTTTTAACCGTCGATATGTAACATATGCATATCAGCGAGTAATCGCTCGTCGCTGCCGCGCACTCGCCTTTTATTCACAATCATTAGCCTACAGCAGTCCAAACAAACGCCTCTTTATTGCACGTCATTCAGCTCTATTCTGGACAGCACTCATCCAGTTGCTACCAGCCACCTTGCACAGATCGTCACTACACCTAGCCTCAGGCTGTCATTACTTAAAATTACTAATTCGCAGTCTCAACACAAGAACACGCCTACCCCAACGGTCATCGGATCTACGGTTAACCGGCGAAGTGCCCCTTCAGCTTGCTTATTCTGTGAGCTTAGTCGACAACTTTGGTTGTCTGCCAGATCTCCTCATTCCGGATGATATCTATCCCTCGGAGAGACTACAAGCCGGTAAGTTGTTCCATAACTCGCTGATTGACCATGAATTTATGTTCCAGCCGTACCGTGAATGTCCACGTTCTGGATCCGTAAGTCGTGGCAGGCAGGACGCATTGATTGAAGTTAAGTCTTGTTGCTCGCCAACTGGTTCTTATTTGCTAACTCTACTCACTCTTCGTGTATCGATGGGGGTGGAGAAGGTGCGTCAAACCGCGGAGCCATTTTCGGTTTTTATACGTTATTCCGACTGCAGTAGAGTTCGAAATACAAAACTGACAACTTGTTACCTGAATTACTTTGCAGTTTTGTATAAAGAACTGTATTTCGATCTCAGCTAGGTTCTAATTACAGTCACAGTTATCTTACCTCTGACGGGTGCAACCCAATTACAACCATATTGTAACGTGAATAACCTACTATTTAGTTTGTGTGAAAAAATCACTTTTATTTTCGAAGATAGGTAGTACTTATTTCATCGTTCCAAAATACTATGCATTTATAGAGCGGTGGTGGCCCACTGGTACTTATCGGGCCTTAGAAGTTGTACCTATGTCGTAAGTTTGACCTATGGCAGACACTTTCCGTAAGTATTTAATTTTATCACTGATGCTCTCAAAATGGCGAAGAAAAACATCGTGAGGAAACCGGTATGTGCTAGAAGCAAAAATTTGAAGACATATGACATCTAACGGGTGGATGACAGCCCACACTCTCACAGAGAGGAGGCCTGCATCCCAGCAGTGGGAATATTATTTTGCTGATAATGCTTATGCATTACATTTGCCAGTGTTTTCGTTTGTTGTCGTATTGATTTCTCCGTTCACAAGTATAAATACCTACCTCCTCTCGTCAGGAAATATCCACCTGACGCTTCTCCCGGTAACCCGGGAAATTCAACATTTCTATATTTTTTTTGCTGTTTGTAGGTGAGTGTCAGGTTGTATATTGATCAAAATATTATTCACGACCCTAACAAATATTATGGCTTTACATAATTAAAATCATTAAAATCAAACCAAATTGAATTACTTTTTCACGATATAGTTAGAATTGTTTAATTTCGCGGGGTACCTTGGCGCTTTCCTCTTCACGCTACGGCTACATTGACGCGTTATCGCGAACGCGAACTACAAGTAGCGCGGTCTCTCTCGCACATAGCTCGAGATCTCGCTGTAAAACAGAGAGAGTGCGAAGTGTAGTTCGCGATAGCCGTGGCTGGCGACAGACTACATTAAACTAGTGGCACATAATAAAACAACAACAATACATTTATAAAAACCCATTTATTCATAACACTCCACAAATATATTCCAAAAACGATACAAATCGTAACAAACGCTCCAGGTACAAATAATAATTGTTTTTCTTACATTTAATTACTTAATTCTATGACTATTATAATAAACAGTAATGCTACGGCCACATTGTCGCGATATAGCGAAGATTTGCGTTACCGCCACATGTCTAAACAACCAATTCGTCTCATCGCAAACCATTCAGCCGAACACAAATGCTAAACTGCGAAGTTTATGAACAATATGAACAATGTAGTTTGTCGTAGATTGAACACAGATTTGTATCGTGACAACGCATCATGAATACGCGACAATGTGTCCGTAGTATAATTACTATTAAATAGACAAAATTATTTTAGGCTTATTATAGGGAATATTTTGGATAATACGGAATGTAGAGCTAAAAGGTATTTCTTTAAAATTGGTTTATTAGTAAGATGAATAAGCTTTTGGATCTATTTTAGTAGGATACTATTTTCACATCAAGATTTCAATTAAACGAACGAATTCAAGTCTTTCCTAAAGATCCAGAGGGATTTCGGATAGACGCCCATCAAAGATTTCAATAATTTAAGTATTAAGTATCAATAATCATAGATTTGCCTTTACCGTATCTAGTAATGCTAAGGCTACATTGTTGCGATAAAGCGAACTTGAACAGCGAGATGTCGAACATTGCGTAAGAGAGAACGCGCAAGGCTAGTTCGCTTTATGGCGACAATGTACCCGTAGCATCGCGTGATAATCTACCCACGCGCGGCATGGCGAATCACCGGTTGAAATCTTTGATGCACATAAGATTTTGCAAGTAACAAGTGTCTAATGAAGATAATTAATATGGACAAAGAGAGTTGACTCTAGGCTATTTCAGAGTTTATTATATTTTTCTAGTTTCTATACGTTCACCAAATTAATATGAGCTGGACTGAGAGGAACTACATTTAAATAATTAGTAAGTACCTAAAAACAAAACTACAACATTATAATTACCTTAAACAATGATAAACACATTTTTTACTTTCTAATGATAGAATCTATACATTCAAATATTTAAAAAAAAATTTGTTTGTTTGGAATGTCTAAATAACAGCTTTTTACTACGTGAAAAAAAAAAACAAAAAAAATTGATAAGAAATCTTCTGTCAGTTTGTTTGTTCCAACTAATCTCCGAAACGGCAGAACAGGTTTTGATGGGTCTTTCTCTGGCAGATAGCTGATAATATTAGAAGTAAGTAAGGCTGCTTTTATTTTATTTAAATTTTATTTTACTTGCAAAAAAATAAACTTAAAAAGAGAACAAAAATCTTCAGTTTTAATGGCGGAGTGGTATCTAAACCTTCTCTTGCCGACACTTATTATTCATGATTGATACCCGACATTCCTGCGAACGAAGTCGCGGGCACATCTTTATACTTACATAAAACTATTATAGTAAAAATTAAGCTAAAATATAACGCGGTAAACATCAATTTAACAAAATCGGTAACGATAAAAAGTTGTTAACCATTTTTAAAATATTACAGTTTAGGTTCTTAAAACGTTATTTTCACTCGCATACCATAGTGTCTATCTTTACAAAATAGAGTATTAATATGCACCTAATTTTACATAATAATAATATTTAATAGCTACACTATTACAGTTATTTCTTCATAAAATATAAACAAAAACATTTAATAGCAAATTAATAATTATTATTTCACAATCATGGATCTATTTTGGCGACATCTAAAAATTCTAGACTGGATTTAATAGTACAAATCTAAAAACTAATGGTGTTACTCTATTGGCACTTCGTTTTTATATTTTTTATTTATTTTGGGACTAACTGATTGAGACAGCTATCTTTCACCATCTAAGTAGGTATAATAATGTTATTACAAAATAATTCATTTATCAAGGTACTTACTTACATCTAAAATATATAAAAGTAATTGATTTGATTTTAAAATTTGCTGCGCAATCGTTTAATATATTATAAAGGTCTAGGAGGCTTGGAAGAAAAAAAAATGACATCAAAAACAGATATAGGTATATGTGCACAGTCGACTTCGTAATGTCCTATTTTGGCAACAACTTCCAGTCAACGTTACTGAGTTTGAAAATATCTAATTGTCACATAAACAAACAAACCTTGGTATGACGTGCAAGTGATATTCAACCTACGTGTGGTAGACCAATTACGACGTCGACTATACTAGTTTGATACCCTCAGGCATAAAGATATGAACACACAGGCGGGTGCTACTTACTCATTACATATGATACATTCGTTCCCATATACACTGTCGACGCGTCGATGGCAACCGTCGACACGTCAACTGCAACCGTCGACGAGTGTTGTTGCAGTTGCCGCAAACACGAGCGCGACGTGTCGTCGGCTACCATCGACGCGTCGACGGCTGCCTCGGCCGTAAACACGTGCCACTCGTGTATAGAGCACGTACGTGGTATTATAGACTGTTGCAAGTTCCAGATTGCGTGTAGTCACGAGCTTTACCCCCTCCGTGTGCGGCGCCGAAAACTAAGTTTCAGTTGGAATTTTGCAGTTCTATAAAGGCTTATTTTCTCAAAATTTCAAGTAGGTATATCATATTACTATTGAAATGTAGATGAAAAATTGTAAACATAGCCTTCTAATATCTGCTAATTCACAGTAACAGTTAGACAAGAACTTATTTAAATTTAAACAAATGAAACAGTACATAGATACTTACTAATTTATATCAACACACTTTGTGCCAATTTACTTAATTTCTACTGAATATTATAACGGTATTTTAATAACACATTTTGTGTATGAAAACGACCGTATTCCCAAACATAATTTGAAAGCGTTGCTTAAAACCGAATACTGTTTCTTCAACGTTTTGTAGCTATTGAAAGATTTTTAAACTAAGTGATGTTTGAAAATTCGGCTGTAAATTACATAATTGAGGCTTTAGACCGAAGTTTCAGCAGAAGTGCTACCTTTTCTAGATTCAGATTTCCTGATACCACTGCTCCATGAATCTTTGCGCCTTACGTGGTCATTCTGAAAACCATTCAGAGATCGATGCTCAAATAGAATAATAAATATTGTTTGAAGAAAAAAAAACATGCTTTGAAAAATACTTGGTCTATAAGATTGTTTTTATAATTGATGCAGTGTCCTAAAAGTTTAAGAACTTTTTCATGGTATTGAAAACAAACCCTGATCAGGTTAAGTTGTTACCTAGGCAATCACTTACTAAATAGAGTAAGAAACACATTTGTGGCGTTCCGCGCATAAAGGTACCAATAGGGAGGTATTGAGTTAAGGCCGGATGTAGAATCTAGAACAGTCCCTTTATTATGCAGATCACAAAAAAATCCTAATTATTTTTTTTGTAACAGACATCCAAAGTTTAAATGCCGACATCTGGTACCTTTATACGCGGAACGCCACGTTTATCTGTATTGAAGGTAAACTAGTTATTATATATAAAAACGATCGTGGCAAACATTGATGTTATACAAATAACCTCAGTCACCAACTTAATATAAATTCCATCGAAACGCTACGAAGAAGCACTCAACTTTTAAGTGGCACTTCAACCGCTCAAGCTTTACACATACGTTTTCTGACCCATTTGTTTACTTTTTTTTTATTATCGTTTTAGAACAGATTATAACGACATGTTTTGTAATTAAGTGGTTGATGAATACAAAAATGCAATCTATTCGATTGCATTTTTGTATTTGTTTTTTCTATTCAGTGGTTCTACTACTAAAAGCCTGTGTTAGTATGTACAGCGACCCTCTAGGAAATGGAAGGATTTCCTTCAGTGGCAGGAATATCTGTATCATCAATCAAAAAGATCTAACAATCAAAGATTGTGTTAAAGATAAAGCATGCAGAAAAAAGAGAGATTAAAAAAAAATAAGGACTGGCTAGTAGCAGTGGCGTATTTTTAAGATTTGCCACCCCAGACCAAAAGGTAGCCGCCCCGTAATTAAACAAAAATATAAAAAGAATAATATAAAAGGTAGTGATTTAGAGACGGTTTTACAAAAAGAAGCAACAATATGTGAGAACGAGGAAAGCGTGTTCAAAATGCATCTCGGATTGATAACAATTGTTTTTTACTATATATTCAGAAAGTGAAGGTTCTTTTGTATAAAAGTTTGAAAACGAAATTAATGTAGCAGACATGAGCAGGCGCAGTCAGCTCGAAAGTTTTTCCTACCGCAGCTCGGATATTCATGTGGAAGTTACTTTGGCGATTTATGCAAGACTTTTAGAATGCAGGAGCGAGCGAAGCGAGCTCAAAAATGAAATGAAAATAGTCATGGGGCGGCAGGCTAGAAGAGAATAGTGCTTGTGAAAACAAGCCACCCCTCTTGGCCATAGGGTAAATACGCCACTGCATGTAGGTACCATTTTTTAAAATTAAAAATATATATACATACGAGTGCAAGATTATTGGAATTTGTAAACTCGAAAACACTAAAGCAGGCAAATTTTTACAAAATAAAAACGCTTTAAAACATGGATAGGAAAAAACTACTGTATTATTTAAAACTCTACTTACGTTATAAGTTTACCGCTCTCTTTCTACTGGTTAAAATCTAATTCTATATTCACATTTACAATAAAACGTTATGGGATATCTATACTACATAAACTTTCATTTAAACATACAATATTCTCTTTAAAAATAACAGTTTTGTACTAACAATAACATACTTTTATGAAATCATTTGTATGCATCAGCACAGTTATAAGTATAATAAATACATAAATTACTATTTGCATATTTTTATCGTTAAAAATAAACTCTAAAACTTTGTCATAACATTTAGATACACTATTTACAATTTCCATAATATCAAGTGCTCATCTAGATACTACCAAATATAATAAAATTGTCTATATAGGTCAGATTCTATCAAATCTGGATTTACAACCAAAAATCAGGGGTGCTAACATTCTATACAAGTTGGGATCTCATGCACGTGATGACAAGTTGTTGTACATGCAGAATCTTCAAGAAATTGGTGCTATCATGCTCCATTTAGAACTTTGTGTCGTTGATGCACACCTTGACTGATGAATCGTCTTCTTCTACTTCATCCATGGTAGACAGTCGCCTTTCGATTTCAGTTTGTGCGTTTTTGGATATTATTATTTTCTTATGTTTGTTACTGAAAAAGACGAAATACGAATACGTGAATTAATAAATTCTCCTTGTTTCGAAGCCAAAAAAATTGTCTGAAAAACATTCCAGTGCAGCAGCCGTAGCTAAAAGTATTCACTTATTTTTAATAAATCGATCCAAGAGATCTACCTTTTGGACCGATATTAACTTTGCACTTACTGAGCAAGTTTGACCTTGACCTTGCTCAGTAAGTGCAAGGTTAAAGGTAATTGAAAATAACACTCAGAGTTTTATTATTCAGGTCGACGAGCCACGGAAACATGAATAGTCAATTGTTTGTCACTTACTTCTTCTTTCCCGTCTTGGACTTTGAATTTTTCATCTTGTTGCTGTTATTGACTTGCTTCCATATCCCAGTTTTGTTTACCTCCTCCGATATATTAATTGACGTCAGTGGTATATTCATTATATTGCCATTGATCAGAGGTATTTGCAGATTCTCTTGGTATGGCGGCGGGTTGCTCTTTGTTGCATCCT
Organism: Aporophyla nigra; assembly: GCA_947507805.1. NCBI lineage: Eukaryota > Metazoa > Arthropoda > Insecta > Lepidoptera > Noctuidae > Aporophyla > Aporophyla nigra. The sequence continues at coordinate 19,019,966 of OX382302.1, read as the reverse complement.
ACAAGGGGACAACCTAAGAAACTTCCTCAAAGAAATCGTATGGACTAATAATGATAAAAGATTTAAAATAATATCGGATAAGGAGGTACTACTCACCATAATTCAAGTAATAAGGTACAAAGACGAAAAATAAATAAATAAGGAAAATGTCGAAATAGCAAAAATAAAATGCGAGTGTGTGAACATAACACTGAGTTTTATTTCTTTCCTATATAAATATGAATAACAAAAAATATTTAGATAAACGATAGGATGACAAAGGAAACTAAAACTATTAAGGAGTGTAACATTTCAGTTTCGACCGCAAAAGTTTAATAGTTTTGCATGCCATCCCACCTCAGCGTCGCCTAGATCCCGAAGTTCATCTTGGTTCCTTTTAGTCATTTCTGGCATTACGTCATCGAGTATTTTCATTTCCCTTCTTGTGAAGAACAAGTCGAGAGCTTTTCTTATGCCTATCATGACCACGAGCATCAATGGGAAAAGAATTGACGTCATGGAGAATGATTTGATTACCCAAAGACAGACGAGGCAAGTCAATTGAATTGTAGTAAAAATGTGGACTCGGCGTATTGGTACCTAAAATAAAAGCATATATAAGAACGTTGCGCATTGGATACAAAGCAAAGAAGAAATAATGATTATTACCTGTCTCAAGAACATATGATCAGGTTGATATTTCTGCGGCATGAACATAATCAAGATTCTGTCAAAGAACTGTAGACCTTTCAGAGATGCCACTCCCATATAAAGAAACACGCCGAACAATACCGGCATTGGTATGTGGCTTAGTACAGGCGTCAATACTACTGAACATCCAATCATTAAAAAGATTAATATGTGAGTGCATCTCTGTTCTCGAACTCCTAAAAATTGTGGCTTCTCTCCTGGCGCAGCACATTCTGACTCCACTTTCAAAGAATTCACATGATTAATACTCAGAACTGTGGCTGCTACAAACCATGGAAGTCCCATTACTGAGCATATCTGTATAAGGATCGCCAGTACGAACAAATCCAAGTGATACCCACACCCTTTCTTCAATTTATTCTCTTTGCGATTCACTATAACAGCTGTGATCTGTTGATCCATGAATATTAGTATAGTTCCCAATAATGCTGGTAATATGGCCACTAAAGCTGACCAAATCGGGTTGCCGCTAAACGGAGTAATAACCCAGTTCCTGCTTGGCAATGTTGGTTTGAATTCTGAAGGTACTTCCAGTTTTGGTGTCTTTACACCGACTTTGTAATCCAGGAAGGACATTGATAATATGGCTATGATTACTGAGAAGTCGCTTATGATTTGCCTAACCTGGAACATAGAAAGAAATAAATTATAGTTTAAAAAAACTAAAAACAAGCTTCCATTGAAAACAAAACTAAAAAGTACAAAATAATAGAAAAAAAGCGTGGGGTGCTTTTTAAGGAATTTTTTTATTGATATCAGGCACCCCACGCTTTTTTTCTATTATTTTATTTTATAATTTATTTTCTATTTTTTAGGGTGTTTCGAATTTTGAGACGTATGTCAGCGTAGTTTGTGACAGTTTTTCTGCTGTCCTGGTAACCCTGGCAAGAACAATGGCACAAATTTATGAAATTATTGCATTGTCATCGGTCCTTGACAGGTGTGCAAAGTTTGAATGAAATCTGGTCGTTTAAAGTGGGTCAAAATCGCGCTATAAGGAGTCGGTTATAAACAAACATACAAACATACAAGTGAAGCTAATATAAAGCGTGTAAAAAAGTCTTGACAAACTCACTTATTAGCTAGATTTTTACCGCTCGAACGCGTCACAGCCGTACGTCAACTAACTAACTAGCGCCCTCTAGCGGACAACATACAAAAGACGCTCAGGCAAGTGAAGCCTGTCCTGGTAATCCTGGCAAGGATAATGGCACAAATTTATGAAATTATTGCATTGTCATCGGTCCTTGACAGGTGTGCAAAGTTTGAATGAAATCTGGTCGTTTAAAGTGGGTCAAAATCGCGCTATAAGGAGTCGGTTACAAACAAACAGACAAATATACAAACATACTAACATACAAACATACAAGTGAAGCTAATATAAAGCGTGTAATATAGAAAATCAAAGTGGTGGGATTGAAAATGTCTAAATTAATAAGCCCCCTCAACATACCTTGGATGGGAAAAACAAGGAGTTCTTAAAGTCCTTTAAAATTATCGATATGGTAAAAGTGCCCAAGAAGAGTATAATAGACATTAAATACACGTCTGGGACATATACTTTGGTGTCACATCCACCGCCAGCCAGAGTACCATTGTAAAGCTGTAATTTGAGAACATATATTATTAGCTCGTTGGTATAATGAGGCATATAAGCCACACGTGCAAACTTGTCACGTCTAAGTATCATAATTTAATTAGGTATATACCTGACAAGACTCTTTGTCTAACGAAGTCCAATTAAACTGCTCCGGCACTTTTGAGTAATTGCTTGGCAAACAATAGCACTCATAATTGAGAACCTCGTCGGGGCGTGTCTTAAGTGGGAACTTTTTGCCAATTGATATTACATTTTCCACCGCCTACAATGTTACAAAATTAGAACAAAGTAAAAGCTACTTATTTTGTCATGAAAGTGACTAACTTTGATATTCACCTTATAAATGAAAATAAATGCTATCAAAGTAGCGAAATTTTCTTCAGTAAATCTGGTTATGTAGCAGACAAATGCGCTAGCATCGATCGCTACCAATATTACCAAAATTATCGTTATCCATGTCCCGATACAAAACCTGAATGACATGTAATTCCAACCAATCTGCCGACAGAATTCGAATACTATCGTTTCAAAAACTAATACTGGGCCAGTTGATCCTAAAATTGTTAACGGTTGACCTGAAAAAAAGCCATAACCCATTCCACAGACGAATCCGGATATTAAAGATTCCATAGCAGCCATATTTTTCCCGGTAGCCTCCCCCAACAACCCTCCAAATGTAATTATAGGTGATAAACAGGCGAAATATAAAAATATCCACGAGGCAACGCATTGAATCGCCAACGCGTCTTTGAAATCTGACCAATACCAAGGCATTTTCCTTTTGAGATCATTTATTAAGCCTCCGAATAGTCTTCCAGTTCTAGCTAACCCTGATTCCTCTCTTTGTCTTTGTTCTTCCTCTTCTTCATCAAACTCCTCTTTTGGGTGATTATCATTTGGCCGTTTTCGAGGGTCTTGGGAAGGTATAGCTGCTGGGGGTTCAATGCGGATGGCGGGATCCCATTCTCCTGGTGGCAGAACTGTTACGGCGTCAAGAAATTCATCTATACCAGCTAAAAGGTGATCCCTTTTCTTAGCCCGATATGCAACTTCGTGGAAAATTTCATCAGACATCAGGGTAGCCATAGCTCGGCCGATTTCATGGAAACTAGAGTTACTGTTTGGTGGGCCAAGTAATACGAACATGAATCTGGTTGGCACTGGAACTTCTGTCAAATCTCCCATTATTGTTCCTGTTTTCAGTCGAACGAACGCTGATAGTGTTTTTTCAAGGAAATCTACTTCACCCACTAAAATATTGGATGCTTCTGCTCCTGGTGGTATCTTTCGCATAAAGTTAGTGTTGCTTTTATGATTTATATCGCCGTTCATTGGGAGGTCGCCAGAGCTATGGTTCCTTTGCATTGATATACTGCTGGGACTTTTCACCATACCATCGTCATGAGCAGCACCTGCAATATTACAATTCTGTGACTTAATGCTGAAGTTATAAACATTGATCAATTAAAAGCCTTTGTTACATCCAATACCAGTCAGAAAATAGTGCGAATTTTCGTGTCAAAGCAAAAAATATATAAAAGATTAAACATTTACAAAAAATTGTGTTATGAGACTATTTCACTAGATTCTCAAATCGATTATGAGGTATGGAGCGCATTAATACAAAACAATTTTATTACTTTTTAAATGGATGTCTCTTTGCAATCCAAACTAGTAGTTCCCAAACCTACATAATTTTACTTTTATATACTTAACAACAAGGCGGCATGAGCTAAAGCTGGCATATAGCAGACTGTACGATAACAAGGACACCAGCGTTGAGCACAGTTACATGGAAATAGCTAGATGTAGGTCGAGAATGAAAAGTAAATAAGAAACAGAAAACAATAAGAAAGAGAATAAACAACATTGATGAGGATAAGCGGTTACCCGCACTAGGGATGCCTAGGAAACGACTGAATTCTCCTTTGTAAGAATGTCCGCTGGTTGAACCGCCTTCTTCAACTGTAATAACATAATGTGAATGTTCAAAGGGATCTTAGAATAAGGGCCACAGATACAGATTAGTAACAAAAAACCTCCTCCAAACATTACACCAATATATACAACATTAAAATTAGCCTCGTGCGTGCTGTGAATGTCAGTAAAAAGGGCGTGAGTTTAGTGAACAGTTATGTGTTAGGTACCATCACACGTATGGCTAACCTGGTACTGCCAGATAAGAACCTCTGGCATCTGAAGCTTGAAGAAGAGCAGTGTGAGGTGACGAGGTGGACCCTCGACAACTCCTCGAACTGGAGCGTCGAGAGCCACCTTCCTGGAAATCTGATAGGATCGGATGACCCATGAATTTTACGCTAGAAAACTTTTATTAATAAAAATAACATGAGAAATGATTCTAGGAGAAGTTGCTATTGCAAAATTTTAACTCACTTTTACAAGATGAATGGTTGCGTCCAATATCAGCTAGAGATCGGATCAGAGGGAGTCTGGACATGTTATTATGATGGTTTCGTCTCTCATGTTGATGCCTGTGCCTCCTCAGTAAGGCATCTTTAACTTTCTCTCTACAATCATACCCTATGCCACCATCGGCTACCATATTATCTAGTACATTATCTGCAACCTGCTCCAAAGACCCTGCTTCCATGTCCAGGATTACAGATCCATTTAGTATGAGACTCCGTAATTCGAAGAGAGAGTGAAGTGATAATGTCGCTACGTGGGGTTTTGACCATCTGTTCCCGCCTTCCTCAACGTCTTCTTCGAATTTTATCCATCTAGCTGTCTCTTTCCACTCAAGTTCATCGCCATCTTTGACCAACTCCTCCATCTCGGAGAATAACGGATGGGATTCAAGCGTGGAATCATCGACATCTTCACCAAGTATAAACTGCACTCTCTGGGCCGGTGGAGTTACTGGAAATGAAATCGAAACGTAAATAACTTGTTAGAACTAATTTTAAACATCTAGAAATGAAACATTAGGAAAAAGTAAAATTGAATGACTAATCTCGAAGGCTCATGAATAAAACAGAGAGTAAAAATATAAGCTGTAAAAACATGCTTAAGTAATCTTAAACACAAAAATGGAAGGAAAAATCCTGATTGAATTATTCATGCTTATTGCCAATGGTGAAATGAGTCTATATTAAAATGGAAATCAGATTGAAAAGGAAATTGGAATCAATAGAAACAATGCTAAGTTTTGCTTCTACTACGTTATCTTACATGTTTCGCCGTCATCTGTGACGCTTAGTCTTCTGACTCTCGTCATTAACCCCGGCCCTAGGGATTGGGAACCAATAAGAATATTTTGGACAATATACCATGATGTTCAAAAGGGTATTATTATGTTCTACGTTAATAATTTCGCGTTGAGTTATAACACCGCAGAGACTAACAAGCCTCATTGTGTTGATGTCAAAGGAGTTAATTTTATGAGCTTGGTAATTTCGTACAAGGGCATGAACAACGTCACGTAATTTTCATATTGTGCAGTGATATAATATGTTTGGCAAGGTCACGAATAGGGTGTCATGCTTTTTGGGACAAATTAATTAGCTTTATGTAGACTCGTAACAGACACACTTTGGGTTGCTAAGATGAGACATAGGAAAGGGGACATTTTGACTTACGCAAAGAATTATAATTTTGAAAGGGTTGAGCGCTATTGATATTCTATTTGCATTTACTTTACAGCCAATCGTGATACAATATGTATTATAGTGTTACTTTTCGAAATTTTAGGAACTGGAATTCACAGATACCATTTTGTCACTATTTCTTCATAGTTATTGGGTTGGTAAGAAAATAATGAAACACTTTTATTATTACTTATCTTTTTCTTTTGAAATAATTTTTCTATAGTAAGTATTTCCAGCACGTTATAGAACATTCTCGAAGTAATACGTAGACGTATAAATAAGCGCGGCGCGTGGCATTGTTGCGTAGTATTATTGAAAATGGACGACAAGTGTCTTCGAGCACTCTACTTCTACGAGTTCAAACAAGGTCACTCGACGCGTAATGCAGCGAATAACATCAACCATGCGTTGGGCCCGGGGACTACTAGCCATGTAACTGTGAGTCGCTGGTTTAAGCGCTTTGCCTCGGGAGATATAAGTTTTGAAGACAAGGAGCACACTGGTCGCCCATCCACTTTCAATGACGACGTGTTGTTAGAGAAATTGCAGCTACACCCAGATGCAACCACTCGTGAATTGGCAGAAGAAATCGGCTGCTCTCATGTTACGATCGAGAACCGTTTACATGCACTCAACTACAGGAAAGTTCTGTCACGGTGGATCCCCATTTCTTATCCGATGCTACAAGAGAAGTCCGGGTTTCGATATGCCAATCACTTCTTCTTCATCAAAAACTTAAAGAATTTTTAACAAATTTAGTGACGGGAGATGAAAGCTACGTTCTCTATGAAAATGATACGCGACGTGGTTTCTGGCTTCCCCGCAGAGAAGAACCGCCTGTCCAGCCAAAACGCAATCCTCACTGTCAGAAGGTTCTACTGTGTTGCTTTTTTGATTCTCATGGAATGCTTTGGTGGGACATGCTGCAGAACAATGACACCATCACCGGGGATGTTTACGCCTCTCAGCTCCGCCAGCTCCCCGCTGCGATTCGAGAAAAACGCCGAAGACGAAGCGAGGTTCACCTTCTTCAATAATGCACGACCACACGTTGCTTCCGTTGCTCGTCATCAATTAAAGGAACTTGGCTGGGATACAGTGCCACACCCTCCGTACTCTCCTGACCTTGCACCATTTGACTACCATTTATTTCGGTCATTAAAGCAGTATTTACGTGGAAAAAAATTCAAATCATACAGCGATCTCAAAACTGACATAGATATTTTTTTTCAATCACAGCCTCCACATTTCTGGGCAAATGCTATTGAGTCACTACCACAGAGATGGACTCAAGTAATAGATACGAAGGGTGACTATATTGTTGATTAATCATGTAAAGTTAAAGAAATAAATTAAAAATTCAAGATCACTTCAAAGTGTTTCATTATTTTCTTACCAACCCAATAAATTCTCATATTATTGAAAATATTTCATGTATCTCTCTCTGTCTTTTCCTTTATTTCGCGTCATTTTTTTTTAATGTTACTCTCTACTCGCTTACCGGGTCTCTCAGCATCCTTTTCCCCATTACGGTGATGGTGTTTGTGCTTCCTATGAGAATGTCTTCGGGCCGGCACATGTACACCGACGAACACAGTATGGGCGCGGTGACCTGGGAACAAAGTTGAACATTGTTAACAAATCGTTTTTGATTTAGCGAATAATTGTTAGAAATTCTTATAAAATAGTTTATTTTTTGTTTGGAAAAAAAAACAAAATATGATATGTAAGGGGTAAATGTTTTTCACAAAGTTTTGCACTGATTACTTATGTACATTATTAATGAGGTAGGAAAGTACAATTACACTTAAATACTTAATGTCTGTAATATAAAAAAATCACACAATCAATCAATCAATCAAATCATTTATTTGCAACGAATGTAGGTTAAATTAAAATACAGGTGGAGTAGATAAAAGTTAGCCATGTACATTCTGCCTGGAAATAGGCACGCAAACACACATAACACTTTCCAATTTAACGCTCCCCAAAGCTCGCAACGCATTTTGCTAGACGAAGCAAAGGAGAATTGAAATAAATGAAGTTAAACTAGAAAAAAAAAACCATTTCAAGTATATAGAATGGACAAAAATGACTTTTATAGCACTGAAGATATTGAGAAAAACATTGTAAATCGTAAGAAATTCACAGATAAAAGTAAACTAAACTGGCGGCTGGCAAAGGAGATAAAGATTGAAAAAGCTAGATTATATTCTATTTTTATGAAAACGTCCCTTGATGAGGATTATAACGAACTTAACATTAAAAAAAACGACAAAAGGAGAGATTTCGACTATACATAGATCTGATCTGAAACAGTTATGGCCTAACGGGAAACCCATTACTCCAGCTAAATTGGCTGATTTACGATCTGTTTACAAGTTTATTCCAGCAGATTGCCTTAGTTTTTATAAAACATTGAAAGCGTCTAATGACGCCATTGACGATGTCGATGGATTTGGTAAGGAGCTGGTTTTCGATCTGGATGATGAATAAATTGTGATGATTTTCCATGCTTTGATACAACTATTTCTTAATAAATTTTTTTTTTAATAATGTTGTTTCATTGTTATACTTATGTTTTAGAAAAAATATATATTAACTACCAAAATACAGCAATTTTCAGATATTGGATGGTTTTGGCAAATTAAGTTAAAAGCTACTTCCATACAAAAAGCCTTTTTTCAAAAACGTTCCAAGTGCATTTTTTTCATAATTTGTATGAGAAATATTAATAAATATTAATGAGAAGTATATAATAAAATAATGTTTATTTATTTAGTTGAAGTGATACATACTACTTAGTTGTACTCGCTACCAAAAAAAAGCGTACCAGAAAATTACAAAAACGCGATTTACTCAGTTCGACCTGCGTGTGGATTGGAACGTTGTAGCATAACTACGTCCATTATGTCCAAATTCAAGACAGGTTGAGTTTCTTAGTCTCTATTAGCACCCCATATAGAGGACAAAAACTCGATCACTGAAAAAAGCACGCTCTATAAAGTGTGAAACAAGAAAATATTCGCATCTGAAATCCGTAGTCGTATACCACACATAATGCCCTAAAGTCTTTGATAGATTACGACTGACAGAATGTATTGTTTAGGTCTCACACGACCACGCTTTTTAGATAAGATTATGTTCATGTTTCAAACTTTTTAGAGCCTGATTTTTCAGTAGACAGGTTTCATAGTTTTCGAAATTACTTTTGGGGAATGTAGGAAAAAGGATAGAGATAGGGTAAAGGGAATTCATAGAAATATATTCCTCACAGACAAAGGAATTAATCTTTGAATCAGCCCGTGTATTAAATTCCTGTGATATTGGTGCCTGTATTTGTGTATGCCTCAGCTATTTTCATATCGAGTTAAATGAAATTGTGTTTTGGAGTTTCCAGTAGGTATCGAAATACAAATAAACAAGCCAACATTTCATAAATTTCTCCATTTCAATTGGTTCTAACTTTGTCGTTGTTATATAAAGTTCAATACTCGTTGAAAGTTTGGATTTTGTCCCTAAGGAAATTGTTGTGCGGAATAGGATGAGTTGAATTCGAGAGGATGCTTATCTACTGAATAGTACGTTATTTCCTAGCAGCTGTCTCAATTCGTTATATTGTCATCACAATAGGTAATTAAATAATGTATTATGGGTACAATGCAGGCATGATTGATGTTCATACTTGTACCTAATCAATAAAGCGTAGATAGGTACCTATCTATGTTCCTATGTCTAGCGACGTGCCAAAATATTAAATATAATATTCTGTCACTGACATTGAGGAAGAGTTTTTGTATTACATTCCGTATCTTCACAGGGTGTTTTACCCATGAATATACCCAACATTCCCTATGGGAACAACGTTCGAAATCACGACAAAAATAAGCCGTTTTAATTTAATAGTTGAACATCTACTCGACCAAAATATAAAGGACCAGATTTTCACTGGCGACAATTTGGAAAGTAATAAAAATGCCTTCTCGTATAGAAATACCGTTCTATTAGGGCTTATTGTCATTTAATTCAATAGATACTCATATTATTAGCGTTGTGGTAGAAAACAAATCTTTAAATCTTAGTCATGGTTCAACAATTGTCGATAAATCGCGTTCGGTTTATCGACAACTGTAGGTAGATGTAAACTTTGGTGACCTGAAACTTTACCTTAGTGCGATCCGTCTACAGTTGACCAATAATAGATTTTAGATCGTAAATTGATGGTGAAGCCGGCCACAATTTACCGGGCAAGGCTTTTGGCTTACGATCGATGACCGGTTCGGTTTCAGTGGTGATTGCGGTCTAAAATACTTCGCAACGGCTACATGGTTGAAACAACAGTTAAATTCTTCACTTTTGTTTACAAAGCGATTTTCTCTTTAGCCTATTGTCTTGTTCAGTTTTCGTCACTTGTAAAATTTCCTTTTAATTTATTTATTGATTTCTCCAGGTTTACAATAAGGTTTAAAAGAAGTACTCTACAAGTCGTAAAGACTAGTTGTATATGAAACTTGTCAAAAAGTTAAACAACATACTTAGTTTTGATTCTCAGCGTATTGATGGCCAAAAGTTCAAACATCTATGGGCCAAAATTCAGTAGCGCGAACTCCGGTCACTAACGACGTCATAAGATCATCAAATGCACAAGTGACGGCGCAGTATAATAACATAGCCACAAAAAAAAATAATGACTTGTATCATTTGATACAAGTTTTATAAACCACATGGTCTTGTCAAGTCTTTTTAAGATTTGTCGAAAACAAGTATAACAACCTGTTTGTGGGAGAGAACGCGGGGTACGTCCACACAAAGTCCCAAAGTCTCACACAGAGTTATGATGCGAAAGCTGTTATCCGCTTTACAGAAATAACTCCTATAAATAATATAAATTGAAAATCAAGTCGAAGTGTCTCTTAAAAGTTATCATAATTTGCCCCATTTACTTGGTTTCTGATTCAATTATTTTAATTTCCTTTCTTTTGCACCGATTCTTCTGTCGCCCAACTCCAAACATTTAAGACACTTGAATGCCCCAAATCCAACTCGTAAGCGTTTCTACCTTACTGATTCTATTAAAGAGAATTCATCACAGACCGCTTGTTATACCTGGGGATGCTATACTTACCGTCAGCAAAATAAGTAGTTTGTCGCACTCCGAAGTTTCATTGTAATTTTTTTAAGACTAGATAATAATTTGAAGACTATGGTAGGCAACTCATAACATTAAATCAGACTTCTTTTACCCGCAGTGTGGCCCTTCCCTTCCCTTTGTTTTACACCCATTTAACCGGCATTATTGCATTCCCTTTGTCTTGATTGAAATCCAACCACCATCGTAGAATGAAGAATCTTTCTTCTTCTTTACATAGTAAAAAATAAAATCGTATTTCGTGTTTGTACCCTTAGGTCTTTTAAACTACGCAACGGAGTTTAATGCCGTTTACGTAAATAGACAGAGTGATTCAAGATGAAGGTTAATATGTATAATATGCGGGCGAACCCACTGGCAAAAGCTAGTTAAACATAACATGCGAAATGGTGGTGTTTATCACGGGAATATGTGATGCTGTGTTGCAGACTGTACCTACATACAACGTGTCAACATCCGTTATCCGGGGAGTCAATGATTAGCGATGCGTTTGAGAAGTTACTCCAGTTTGTCAGAAACCGGAGTGCAGGTGTAAAGCTAATATTAGTACTGTGAATATTTAAGTAACACAGCGATTTTATTCTAGAATTATCAAGCAGTGTTTTGCATTAAATATGCTTGTTAGAGAGGACATAGATATGATCATTCATAGTGTATGTCTTTCACGACATCCAGGTAGGTACATAGTGTGGAAATCGGTGTCACCTAGGACCAAAGTTTCTAGACATGTCATCATGACATCAAACAATACACACTGCGAGCACGAGGTGGATTACGGCCTACTCCCGCTCGATGATAAGAGGCGTATTTCCCAGCAGTGAGAACATTTAATATTTATTTATTTATTTAGGTTGGCCAACAATTGTTTACACAATACATTATATATAATTTCGATAACAGTACATTCTTAAGTGCAACAATTAATTATAGGCTAACACAGCATGCACCATTTATGGTTTTACACATTATTACAAAAACAATAAGGATATTTACAATTAAAATCATGCAACATTTTTTGGTAATTCATGCGTAACAATAATACAATAACAAATAATTTAATAATAAATAATTGAACGAATAACACAATGATAAAATTAACAAATTGAAATAATTTAAGTCACATTATTAAATTCAAATGCATAGGATTAAAGTAAATTGATATAAAATTGAATATTAAAATTAAAATAATCATTCAGTAGCGAGGTTATTGGTTGAGAGTAAATTGTTCAACCACATTTTTATAATATTTTCCGATGCTGTCATGGTGTACGTCAGTGCGGTCACTGCAGCTGTTCAGGTTTTTACAGAGACGTGAATCGGTGAGTTTGCACCCAGAACCGTTCTGCGCAATGGTGGGTACAGTGGTGTTATGGGTTTTCGCGGATAGCGGGCTGGGGCACGGAACTTTAGGAGACTCAGTAGGTTTGGACAGTCTATTTTATTTCTAAGTAATTTATAGATAAATAAGGCATCAGTAACTTCTCTTCGAGTACTTAACGATTGCATTTTAAAATATTTGAGACGAGAATGATATGAGAGTAGCTGTTTACTTTTACCCCTAGAAAATGCGAGGTGCCACAGAAATCGTTTCTGAACTCTTTCTAAGAGTAATTTATGTGTGGCGTAATGTGGTCTCCATACAACACTGCAATACTCCAATACGCTTCGTACGAGGCTATAGTATAGCATTATTTTAGTACTGACCTGTTTAAAGCCCCTGGTATATAAATATGTACATACGTTATGTAGATAGGTACAGGACCTAGGTGATCCAATCGTGTCAGTCCTACCTGGTTATTAGGTAGATATCACATCCTAAATTTGTATTATCAGGGCTTTATTAATTTCATTACCTATACAGTTCAAACTATTATTTATTTCTAGGACACTGAATAATTCAAATTAAGACTTTAGACAACTCTAACTCCGTCTGAAATTCAGTTACAGAGACAAAACTAAACTTTATGCGCTAGTTCAATCGCCTCAGGTCATGGCTAACGAACCTTCAAAATGGCGGCCAATAAATCATCTGTACGTATCTAAGCCAATAGTAGACAAAGAGAGGTGAAGGTAGATTGAATATGAAAGGTGGAAAGTGTTAATGAACACATTGGCAAAGGTATACCTTCAGCATGTAGCGTGTTTTTTCATTGAGTGCAGGATAGGAGTAATGTGGCCCAGTGGCATTTCAGCAGTGGTGGCCTAATGGTTACGGCCACGACTTACCGAGTTTTAGATCATAAGTTCGAACCCATACAGAGGCTTTAAAGCTGTGAAGAAAGGAGGTTATGATTGCTCAAAGTACAAAAATAAAAAAAACTTCTACTCTAATTAAAGAAATTTTGACTCAACCTACGGCGTTTCTAGTGCCATTTTTATTATGTAATCAAAAATCATCAACATTATTTCAGCCATAAGATGTCCACTGTTGGACTTAGGCCTCCCCCAATTTGGGGGGCTTTGCCATAATCGCCACGCTTGGCAGGCGGGTTGGCGATCACAGTATGGTGGTAAAATGCATAGAGAACACTGCTGCCCATTCTCTAGTAATCAATAATCTAGTAATCAAACATGAAACTCCCAAAGTGAGCCCCTAAACTATAAGTTTAGCTTAGGTACTTTAACCGCAAAATCGGTCGAAAATCCACTAACCCGATACTCGATAGTAAGGTCAAAATGTATACCAAAAAGTACCTACAGTTGAAAGAAAACTACGTTTCAGTAGAACAGGATAAAAGGACCACGTTCAACCACGGTAAAGAACCATTCATCCGCCATCACGCGGACGGAATACTCAATGAACTTTCAGAACAGTTACAGGGGGAATATTGTATTATTTGAAACTAGCTTCTGCCCGTGACTTCACTCACGTGAAATGCTTTGTTCCAACATAAAGTATTATGCTTCGAAACGGGGCCATAGTGGACCTTTCTATCAATGAAAGATTTTTTTTATTGGGTTAGTACATTCCAGAGATTACCTTTTACAAACATTTCTATCTCTCTATAATATTAGTTTAGATGTTGGTTCCTTGTTGGAACATCACCTTACCTTCTTATTGTTATTTGAAAATAAGACTAACAAGTAAACTCGAGTGATTCACTCTGAAAAGTACCTATAATTAAAGCAATATAATTATGAAAAAGAATATAACATTAAAAGATTTCAAAGTTTTACTTCATTTAACGCTTATCTAGATAAGAGTTAAGCTAACTGAAAATGGGCAGGACAGACGTCACGTTAAACTGATAACAGAGGGACTAAAGGGAGTACTCGTGCGGGGACTAATACCTGGTATAAGGAAAGTTGTAAGACCAAATAAACGGTGGGCTGATGCCAGAGTAAAGAATGCAGGAAATGACTAGATGAGTAAAAGCAAAGATATAGAGCTTTAGAAGTAGCTGAAGGAAGCAAAGAACTATGGAACCAAAGTTTTATTTTCTTTCTTGGCCACTGATGTCGCAGTATACGTGGCCACCTACTGGGTCCAAGCGATATAAAGTGTATGAGTACTAGAGACAAGAAAGGAAGAAAAAGCAGGAGACTTAATACATATAAATTATATTATTAAACTAGCTTTTGCCCGCGGCTTCGCCCGCTTGGTTGTCGGAAATGAATGCAAGAGGACGTACAACCGCGATAAGAATGTGTTATTCCAGGTTATATAGGTAATATAGACTCTGTGTGCTATTTTCGATCCAGATCCATTCAGCCATTTTTGCGTGATTGAGACACAAACACCCAATCATACATATTTTCACATTTATAATATTATTAGTAGTAGGATTATAACTCATATTACTTAGGATTCATAGTTTATGAGAACATCATGTGTGTTGGTGTTTTTAAAATAAAAGTAATAGTATTCAGAGTAAGAAGACTGTGACATAGGGCTTGGTTTAGTTGAATATAAGTCTTCCTGGTTTTTCTTAACGCTCCTATTTTACCTATACAGACACTCAATCATTTACCAGACACCGAACATAATTATAGGAATAGTACTTTTGCCAGTGGCTTGGCCCGTATAGCTGTCGGAAAATATCACCCGGGAACCTACTACCGGGATAAAGTAGGTATCCTATCTGTTACGTATCCATGATATAATACCTATATCTTTGTGCCAAATTCGATCTAAATCCGTTTGGCCGTCTTTGCATCATTGAGAAACAAACATCCAAAAATCTAAACATCTAAGCCATTTCGCGGTCTCTTACTTGGAATAATACTATTAGGTTTATTTTGAGTAAGTATAATGAACACACATGATATTCGCAATTACTATGAAGCCAAAGTAATATGAATTACAATCCTACTTATCCTGTACTACCCGGCCCCTGCCAACGCGCTCTGCGCCCACTTTTTAAATCTCTAATATCTTCTAAGATATTCATTTAAATTACATGCTGTAAAGGGCCATATTGATCTATATTAAATGCACAATGTATTTAAGGTACTTAATTGGATAAGGATTAATGCGGTATTGCTTAAAATCGCTTCGTAAATAAGCCCTTATTTCTCGTAAAAAGTAAAAGATAAAAAATGGTTATTGTGGGTTATCCCTAAGAGACAGACATATACCATTGAGGACATTTTTGTAGGCCTTTTTAAGGTGTACAATACTGTAGTACATTATTTTGATCTATTTCGTAGGATTCAGCCAGGGTTTTTCGAATTTTGAGACGTATGTCAGCGTAGTTTTCGAAGATAGTTTTTTTTTTCTAAAATTAAAGAATCTTTCTAAAATAAAAATAGTTAAGTTACTCCTAAGTTACTCCTTGTTACATCAGCTATCTGCCAGTGAAAGTCCCGTCAAAATCGGTCCAGCCATTTCAGAGATTAGCGGGAACGAACAGACAGACAGACAGACAGACAAAAATTGTAAAAAATGTTGTTTTGGTATATGTATCGTGTATACATCCTTATACACTTAGTAAAAAGTGGTTATCTTAATATTAAAAACAGACACTCCAATTTTATTTATTTGTATTGTATAGATATTAGAATACTTATAAAAGTATAAAAACATTTATAAATATAAAAAATAGTATCCCACCGGTATCGGGAACAGGGTCCAAGCTAAGTCAGGGCTCCAGAGAGAGGAACCTCCTAACAATGCAAGCCGTGTCCATAATTACTGTTTACTGAATCAAGATCCTTGATCCAGCTGCCAACGAGAGCTTCCTCAGGTCTTGGTTGAGGATCTTGGCTATCAAACCATTGGCTATTACGACTATCGGCACAGTGATCGCTGAGTCCACATTCCACATGTCAACAACCTCGTGAGCCAAGTAAAGATACTTGATAGGTTTTTCTTTCTCGGTTTTCATGAGGTTCCCGTCATGTGGGACTTAGCTATCTTATTGAATACTTGCAATATTCACGTCGTATTCAACCGAAGATAGATCCATATCAAATACAGATTGTATTTTACAAAAACCATCTTTTAATTTGTTTGAAAATATAATAAAACGTTTGAAGGTTCAAAATCTAGCTTAGTTTAATATTTTACACAAATCATCTTAAATTTTGATTCAAAATCTCATAAAACGTTTGAAGACTAAAAGTCTGGCTATGATTAGGCTTATACTTAGCTAGCTAATTTAATACCTATTATTGTCTTACTTTACGATATCAAATAGATATTCTTGCTATACCTAAATTATCTCAAATTTTGTTTCAAAATCTAAATTGCTGTGAAAATTTCGTGTTGGCTTAATAGGCTCTCCTTACTTAGGAACAGACACCATACCTATGTATATTTAGTTACTTAGGGCTGAATATACTAAAGTCAACTATCTTATATCCGTGGAATAAAATTTACGTCTGACAGATCTAGTATGAACAAATTGTTAGAAATTCTAAATTTATTCGCAGGATAGGACTTATCTTTACGTGGTATAAAATTAAGTTGTACGCTGAGATCTTTTAAACTATGCAACGGATTGTAATGCAGTTTTCATCAATAGACAGAGTGATTAAAGAGGTGGGTTATATACGCGGGCGATACCGCTGGCAAAAGCTAGTTCTAGATATAAAAATTTGGTTGAATCGCCCTTAAAAGTATAAAGGCCTAAATATAAAATAATGAAGAGTTTATAAAAAAAAATGCAGTTTTGGAGCTCAAATACTGGCTATGAATTTCGTGTCAATATTGTTCCAAATTTGAATTCACAGCCCTTTAAAAAGACTTTATGTAAAAAAACGCAGGGTGGCTCGATTTAAGACCACGGCAGTATTTTTCCAGTACGCCAACTAACTAAATAGAAAACATATGAACAGCTTTATAGTTTTGCAAATGAGTAACTCTGTGGTATACGTATCTCTACGCTCACATCTGCTTTTCAAATGGATGAAGCAGAACTTTTATGTACCTACATGTTGAGGGTACAAAGCGGTATGAAATGTTTTACCTACCGCAATAGTTTATTGCCTACTGCGCGGTACTGAAATGAAATGTTACGAGAAAATAAATGACACCTCATTTTATGAATAGTAGGCTGCGGTCTATCTACACCTACTGCGACCGACGACGGCCGAATGCTGTGTTCGTAAATACACGAGCGCGGTTTCGCCCTCACGCCGCGCGCCGTCCGCGACCGCCAGTTGCGACAGCGGCAACGAATGTTTTGGCGACTTGTGGCGTGTTGGTCGTTTGTCGCGACGTCACTGCACGCTGTCGGATGTCGGATGAATCTGACGTACTAAAAATACCGTACCTTTAAAGGCGTAGCCGTAGGCTGCGGTCTGACTAAACGCCGATCGCGGCCGACGTCGTGTAGCCGTCTTTCACCGACGATGGCCGAATACTATGTTCGTAAATACACAGGTGTGGTGTTTCTCGCACGTTACCTATGTTCTCCAGTTACGACGGCGGCGACAACAAATTTTTGTCGTTTATCGTGACTTCACCGTACGCTGTAAGTAGTGTCTGACGTTTTAAAGGGATCGTAGCCTTATCTATATTTATTTGGTGTCGGCGCAACATTTCTTTTTCTTTCACACTTCTCAATTACTCGTCATCTCCGCTGTCACCTCCTTTCTAGCCACATCATCTTTCATGCAGCCTATCCATTTTATGAATTGTAGAACGAAGATTTTTATTGTATAAATTAGTTTTTCTCGGTATTATTAATTGCAAGTTGCGCCATAGAAATATTCTTCTCCATACGAATCTACCTTTTGGAAGGGGCGACTAGAATCAATTCTATATAAAGCTAATATATATGATATTATATATTAATCTATACTAATATTATAAAGCTGAAGAGTTTGTTTGTTTGTCTGATTGAACGCGGTAATCTCAGGAACCACTTGTCCGAATTGAAAAATCCTTTTTGTGTTGGGTAGCCTATTTATCGAGGAAGGTTATAGTTTATATAACATCACGCTACAACTAAGAGAAGCGGAACAGTAATGAAAAATGTTGCAAAAACGAGTAAAATCGCACGAGTAGGCGATTCGACGCGACGGTAAGGGTCGGGGGAACAAGAAATTTAACGCGGACGAAGTTGCGGGCAGAAGCTAGTTTGAAATAAATGCTTTGAATTTGACACATCATATCATCATCAGCCTATATCAGTCCACTGCTGGGCATAGGTCTCTCCAATTGCACGCCTTTCAACTCGATTCTCGGCAACTCTCATCCAGCTGCTACCAGCCAGCCTGCGAAGATCGTCGCTACACCTAGCTTGAGGGCGCCCGCCCAACCTTTTTTATTTTTGGATGGGACATCATCAACTGACTTCTCCCGCTCGTGGCGGAGCGGGAGGGCGTGTCAGACTTTTACTGACTAAAACCCACCCATGTTCCTTCAGTTGCCCATGTGTCAGGGTCACGGTATCTCTTACGAACAATCTCGCGACCCTAGCAGGCAGCGGTCCTAGCAGACCCCTTCAGTGCTGCTGACATCTCTTTGAGGCGCGCGTGGAACACTACGCGCCGTCGACCCGAGCCTGATCCTTACCGGGCGGCGAGCTACCCATTGATCGCCGCCCGCAAGCTCGCGCCTACGGTGGCCGGAAGGCCCGCCCTACCTTATGTTTGCCGATTCACATCACATTCAAATCACATCTCGCGGCGACATAATTCTATTTATAACCCTTCTATTTTAAACTTTAATGCCTTAAAATATGCTGTCATTTATCACAGCTCCATCTGTCAACTTCGCTGTTCACTCGCGTCGATTTTGCACGGATCATTTAATCCCTAACCGATCGGAAAATATCTTATAGATAGACTCAATAATTATATGCTGTTCACTCTTGAATTATTCATATTTTTTGAGCATGATCTTAATATCTGTAAAACATTGGAACTCGACTGTGTTCATTGACCAAAAAGAGATAATCCTCCAGAGTAGTCGGAAATTTAATTTGATAAATTGACTGTTTGTTTGCTATTAATTAAATTAAATTTTATTCAAAAACATCCTCCAGTTTCTTACTAAACTTCGAGTATATCCGACGGCCCTAGTTTTTTATCACTTTTGGTGACCGTTCTTCGTAATATGGGATGAAAGTTATTAGTATTCAGAAGAAAAGCGCTGGCCCAGTGGTATCGGCCCTTTTTTTGGTTGGGACATCATCAAAAGTTGTCTCCCGCTCTTGGGTGGAGCGGTAGGGTGTGTGAGACTTTTACTGACTAAAACTCAACCGTGTTCCTTCAGTTGCCTATATGCCAGGGCCACGGTACCTCTTTCAAACTAATCTCGCAACCCTGGCAGATCGGCCCTGACTTATGAGTTGTAAGGTCGTGAGTTTGAACCTGGACAGGCACTTTACCTAGTGTATTTAATTTCATCACCACTGCTCTCAAAATGGTGAAGGAAGACATCGTGAGGAAACAATGTGTTTTAGAAACTAAACTTCAAAGGCAAGTGACATCTACCAACCCGCACAGGCACGCGTAGTGTATTACGGCGCACTCCCTTTCATAGAGAGGAGGCCTGTGTCCCAGCAGTGGGAACGTTATAGGCTGAGTATGTATGTATATACCCGGACGGGAAGTGCGCCGTTATACAATACGCGTGCCCAGTGCGGGTTGGTAGAAGTCAGAAACTTGCTTTGTATGTATGGTAGTGCAACACAATTGGATTCCTGCTCATGAGCTCTCGATGGTGAGGCTGACGACTCAGTCATTAGGCGATTGCCGATAATTGACGTGTTTGTCATGACATTAAAAGACCAGCTATACTTGATATTTTAAAATCGCGATTTAGATGACATTTTGTGAAAAGTTTGAGATTTTTGAAATTTTAAGGATGATTAATACTAGCGCAACAGATCAATTAAATTCACTCTTATTACAAGATAGCGCGCGTCAGCTATGGTCGCTTGCAGACTTTCGCGAGTGAAATATGTTTGCACTAGCTTTTGCCCGCGACTTTGTTCGCGTAAATGTCGGTTTTCGCGGACGCAGACGAAGTCGCGGAATAAAAAGTAGCCTATGTCACTCTCCATCCCTTCAACTATCTCCACTTAAAAAATCACGTCAATTTGTCGCTCGGTTTTGCCGTGAAAGACGGACAAACAGACACACACACTTTCCTATTTATAATATTAGTATGGATTACGTTGTAGAGCTAAGGGTGCTTTTACTATGTTATATTTTAAACTTGAGATTGATATTTCGCTGCGTTTCAATTCTACGCTAGTATGAATGAAGGCGACTGGAATCAATTATATTTTAATGTAAATGTTGACGTTCCAAAGAGCCTTTTATGTGCTTATTTGGAATAAATGCTTTTACTTTTACTTTGGAGGAACTTTTAGGAATTTGCTCACAGGCACAATTTTGATTAGCTCTGTTTTAATTTTATTTTATAGTCCCGTAGTTTACAACATCTTCGAGTTCACGACAGTATTCTTCAATCCGACTAATACCTATTATAAATGTGAAACATTGAATGTCTGTTTGTATGTTACTCAGTCACGCAAAAACGGCTGAAAGGATTTGGATGAAAATAAGTACACAGGTATTTTATTTATTTTTACCCCGGTAGTACGTTCCCGTGGGATATTTTTTGACCTTCACGTGTTCGAAGTTGCTGGTAAAAGTTAATAGTTGCACAAACATGCTTTTCATTTTGTGCTTTAATGGAACAGATTACCCCTTTTTTTGTGAGTGGGAAATCATCAAATGACGTCTCCCGCTCTAGGGTGGAGTAGAAGGGCGTTTTACTGACTAAAACCCACCCGTCTTCCTTCAGTTGCCCATATGCCAGGGCCACGGTAACTCTTTCGAACAGATCTCACGACCCTGGCAGGACAGTTTATCCCTTCTTTGAAACACAAGATCAAAGATCCTAAACCTACACACATGTCATGTCACCCACCCTACATCTAATATAACCTTGTATGTGATGTCACACGTTTTACTAAGCAAACAAAGCTTCCTGATTTGTACGGCGCCTGTTATTTGACGCCCTCGCTGCAATAACATAGCTGGTATTAGAGGATTCATGAATAATACAGTAAAATGTATGCGTCACTGTCATCAAAATGTGATAAAATGGCGGAATCGTCGTCATAAATAAAAATAATAAAGTAATAAGCGATGATTTGGAACTGAAAGCTTGTTCGATTTTTGAATAATTAGGTCATAAAATTCCTGGCCTGATATTTTTTAAATATCGTTTTGAAATTCGAACTGAAGAGATGTGAAACTGCACTTTAAATAAAAATTAACTTAGAAGTTTGGTTTTTTCACAGCTTTAAGAGACTTTAGACTTGGGTATATCGTTTTAATTTCAACTCGATACCTCCACGCGTTCCCGAGATAAAGGGTCTTGACCACAGTCTTGACAGACAGATAAACGGACGGTCAACAAGGTGATCTTATAAGGGTTCCGTTTTGCCTTTTGTGGTACGGAACCCTAAAAAACAAGAAAATTCGAATAACTAACGGTCGCTACTCATCTACTTTAAAATATATAATTGAATTGGTTGTCACTTTCGGTGAGATTACGATTTCAATTTGAATGTTTTCAAAGTACGAGTATTAAATCTTCAGCACCCCAATTTATTGAGTAACACACTATCAATATAGTGCTAGTGCTATAGCTAAAATAATTAATCTGCTATTTATTTTTATTTCTCAATCATTTCTTATAAATTCTAAATAAAAAATATAATTTCATCTACAATAATTTATTATTCAAGAAATTTCTTAATGCTGTTAATATACCTGCATTATAAGATTTTAAATTTGGCATGTGGTTTGGGATTCGAATTGTGATTTGTGACAATTGTGACAATTCGAATCATTACTAATCCATTGCTTCATATGTTCAAAAAAACTGTCTGCTCAACAACGTAAATACCGCCATGAATATTGTTGAACTGTCAAAACGCTGGTTAGTGATAGCCCAAAGACAGTGCTTCTCATAGTATAATCTCATTTTCACCTTTTATTACATTCATAAAAGAAGATTTGCATTATTAAAACAAATGTTAATTAGATGGGCATTTTTGTTTAAACTGCTACCTATCTTTGAAAATAGGTTACTGATATTATTTTGGATGTTTGAGCTAATTTTTGGTTTTGTCGATTGATAAATTTACCAAATTTTGCGAGACATGTATTTTTTTAATTATATGGCCTCTATTTCAAATAATCTAAGTAAATAAATAGTAACTTAGATACATTTTGGTCATGACCGTTACCAAGTAATAAACTGCTCCTGAAACAAAACTGAAATTAGAAATACACTTGTTTGATGTGTATGGGTTAATTTATTGTACTTTATAGCAATCTAACACAAAATCTCAGTTGTGTGCGAAATACTGGCAAAGTAATTTATAAAAAATTGTCATGATCGTTACTTGTTACGAAAACGCTATATTAAACTTGTATTTATCAACTAAACAATTAGTTATCGATCTAGAATTACCATACCAACCGCAACTTAAATGCCTTTGTGTTAAAAAGTATAAAACAATCTATTCAATTATTTTACGAAATATAGAAAAAGTATAAAATCAGTTAAAATATTTCGAGGGACAATCACGTATACCTGACCAACCAGTAACGGTCCTGACATAGTAAAGTTGTGGATATACCGATTTAGTAAATAAAACACATGTTTTAAAATATTAAATTAACTTTATAATTTTTAAATCCTCCGACTTATGCTGCTTAGGCACACATACAATCAGACATCATAATACCAACAATTCTAATAATTAATCAGTCAATAATAATAATTAAGTTTATTTTAAAACTGGGTTAGTTAGAAATAATAATGCACGTTTTTGAACGTACAAAAGAACTAAGTAATTGAAAAAGGAAATAAGTAATTAAGCCTATAACAAAGTTTTAGTTTCAAATAACAAAAACACATGTTTTGTATGACATTCTCATAAATACCTAGGTACTTTTTTCTCGATTTCCTAAAACGTAACTATAAATCGCAAAAGTTTAAAAATGACTGACGTATATATTAGTATAGAAAGTAGGACTTCAATATAATAAGGGACTTCGAAATGGCACAGTAATTGTTTGATCTTAATATCTATAACACAAGTCTTCTTTATCAAACAACAGTTAAGTCTTTACAATAATTCAGTCTTTTGATTATCTAATAAAAATAAAAAGTAACGTGATCTCAAAAAAATTGAAATAAACTCTTATTCAATAAAATGTAGTCAAAACAAAGAGTGCAACAACAACTACTTTAAAAAAAATATCTGCCCGTAACTGTCCCACTATTGGACAAGGGCAATAGTAGGTAGGTATTGTGTAGCCATCACTCAAACAATATTCACATTCATCTTTTTCATAATGATCGTATATAGTAGAATCACAATTATAACACCAAAAATTTATATTTTGGAGCAGTATCTTAATGTCATTTTTGGTCATTGGTAAGCAAAAATGGCGTGGTCTACACCCTTGTACATATTCATCACAGTTTCGACACTTGTTGGAAGTAATAAAATGTGTTTCGTCCCATGGCCACTCCAATCCATAGTAATAATATTGTAGTAGATCCTCCTTTATTAAGATTTTGTCGATATCCACAACGATTACCATTTTTATGGTGTTTCCTGCTGACAGCAATCAACTCTTGACAAAACAGAATACTGATTACTGACAAGAATAGTCCGTTCAATCTGTAAAGTTAAAAATATTTGAATTAATTAAAACATATTTACTCCAAACAAAACACTATATAAAGCAAGCCTAATTACCATCATCGCTGTCTCTCAAGCATTTATCACACAAATAATCATTAGTTATGGGCCCACCAACGCAATCATAGCAGTATTTTTTTTTTGCGGGCCATGCATTTTGCAATTTCGCCAACTATTGAGCAAGTACAACTACTGTTGGGAATTTTATATGCTTTTCTGATACGATTGCATTACTCTCTATACTTTTCTTTGGTACACATTTGTTCCCTTTTTTGCGATAATTCTGTGAGCTAAGTCGACAACTTTGGTTCTCTGCCGGATCACCTCATTCCGGATTCTGTCCCTCAGAGATACTCCTAGCATAGCTTGTTCCATAGCCCGCTGAGCGACTTTGAATTTATGAACTAGCCGTACCGTGAGTATCCATTTTTCGGCTCCGTAGGTCATAATAGGCAGGACGCACTGATTAAAGACCATTTTTTGAAATGTACATGTTCTAAATTCTACTACCTACAAGCCTTTCCCCACATCATATATTATACAGTTTCATAGTAGTAGGGAAGGATGCTCTCAGTGTGGCCTCTTATTTAGGCTGTCCTGTCCGTTACTTTTTTAGTCCGGCTCATACGTTACCAGTCATTTGGTAATGGTCAGGACGTAACGGTACCCACAGCTTCTCTCAGTTTTTTATCATAACCTAGAAATGCTGTTTGATAACTAATTAGCTCTTATTTACCGCAAACCAGAATTAATTTCGCCACTTGAAACAATTTTTGCTTTAACACTAACGTTACATAATCATTCTAGAAACGTGAAATACTTACCGGTCAATGTGAGGCAAAAACTCCGAAACAAGTCCGTTACCGGCCAAAACAATCACTAGACTGAAGACAAATAAAAACGGACACTTCAAAATGGCTGCTGGTGTTACCATATTTGATTTGGTGTTGCAATTTAAATAAAAAGTAGACGAATGGTGAAAACAATCAGTACTAAAATAAATTAAATTTACGGTCACGGTGCATGGACTTGTCCACTTTACACATACCAAAGGGACAGATAAAAACTTTAAAATGCTAAAATACTTGTATTTTAATATAATAGAGTTTAACATGCTTGAAAACTAGAACTACTTTACAAAAATTAAAATATGTGCAATATGTAATATGAAGCAAATTGCAAAGAAATAGTTTAACATAGGT
This sequence comes from Aporophyla nigra, assembly GCA_947507805.1. Taxonomy (NCBI): domain Eukaryota; kingdom Metazoa; phylum Arthropoda; class Insecta; order Lepidoptera; family Noctuidae; genus Aporophyla; species Aporophyla nigra. The sequence continues at coordinate 18,994,584 of OX382302.1, read as the reverse complement.
CATATATTTCTAAAAGAGGACAGTACTGCAAGACGTAAGATGCCGCATTTCTGGATTTAATTTCATTAATTTGTTTCAAATTTCTCTTAAAACTTTAAGTAAAAATGAAAACTTTAGTTATTTGGAGATATTTAATAATAACTTGACACTTCTATGTCATAAAAACATTAGTTATTTGCAACTTGTATGTATGGGACATCTCATGAGTGGGATGGTAGACATTTTGACGAAAATGCCCAGATACGAAGGTAGGATATGAAAGAACATAAATTGTTTATTAAAAAAAAAAAAAAAACATTTTTTATTTCTAGTAGCACAATAACAACCTTTGATACAACTAGTTATAATTATGTATGTATAAAAAAACAAACAAAATAAAAACGAATAAGATCTTGTGTCAAACGTAAATGGTTGTTAGAGAGTAATTCACACTGACCTCCGTACTAGTAAAAACTGTATCACGGTAGGTCAGTATTCCTCGTTCTCCAATAATCACACACGTTGTTAGTGAACATAATATTTGAGATATTTAGAAGGTAGTTCGGTATTAATTATACATTGCGATCACTACTACCACTCGAAGGTGGGTAAAATTTGAAAAATATTTAGTATATGCAAAATATTTAGACAAAAATAGTTTTAAAAACAAGATGTTGTGTTGATGTTTGTATGATGTTGTGTGTTGATATAGGTAATTAGTGTATGTGACTGAATGTGTGTGAATAACTGTTATGTGTTTATATTTATGATAGGCTTACTAATAACTTTTCTGTGTTAACATAATCAACTTGAAGTAGAAAATCATTTAAAATCTTTTTGCACTTAAAGATTGACAAATCACGCAACTTCACACTCTTAGACAACTTATTGTATAAATGAGGCCCGATATGATCAAAAAATTTGCTAGCAAATACCGTTTTAGTTCTAGGAACAGAATAAACCAAATCTTTTCTACGCTTGGCTGTAGAAAGAGGTAAATTCGAGTGTTGTTGTATGATCGAAGTTTTTATAAACAATTGTCTAATTGTAAGTAATGACAATTCTTTGTATAATTTATGGGTGGGGTACATAAATCTCCTGAAATTCATTACTTTGAGTACAGCTCGCTGCGCTCTTTCTAATGATAAAATTGTTGTTTTAGATGCGCCTCCCCAAGCAGTGATACAGTACGTTATTATTGACTGGCAAAGGGAAAAATAAATAGTTCGCAGTAGTCTTGGGTGGCAAACATTCCGGAGATTTTTAAATAAATGGATCATTCTCCTAACTCGAGTAGTCAAGGTGGCTATTTGTTCCTTCCATGAGAGATTTTGGTCAACAATGAGGCCCAGATATTTGATAGAAGATACCTGTGACAGACTGTAGCAGGAGCAAGACAGAGGGTTTATGCATGAATGAATTTTGATGGATGGGGAATTAATCCGTGGTTGAGTACTATTACGAATGCTGAAGGCAATAAACTTAGTTTTTTGGGCATTTAGGGTAAGAAGGTTACGGTCAAGCCAGGTTGTAACTAAACTAAAACCCTCATCTGCCAACTTAAAAGCCTCGCTCCATGTGTTGCCTTTAAACAAAAGAACCGTATCATCGGCAAACGTAATTATTTTACCGCGTGTGAGATGAAGGTCACACAAGTCATTTATGTAAATGAGGAATAAAGTCGGTCCCAAGATGCTCCCTTGAGGTACCCCAAATAGGACTTTTTCTGGTTGACTTGTGTAGTCATTCATTCTCACACATTGCGTTCTGTTTGACAAGTAATCAGTAAACAAATCCAGCGCAACACCACGAACACCGATGCTCTCCAACTTTCTCAAGAGTATGGGGACAGAAACTGTGTCAAACGCTTTTGCTAGGTCCAAGAACACACCTATAGTCCTGTCACCCTTATCCAAACCATCGACAACATATGATAGAAGCTGGTGAACTGCATGAGATGTTGCTTTCTTACTCCTGAAACCGAACTGGTTTGCAGACAGAAGCCCGTTGGATTCTAAGTAGCTTTTTAAGCGCTTGTTTATAATATGCTCAATGATTTTAGAAAGGGTTGGCAACAACGAGATTGGCCTATAGTTTGAGACACAGCCTCCATCCCCGGACTTATGTATGGGAATAATGACGGAATGTTTGAGAACGTTAGGAAAGACGCCCTTTGTCAGGCACAGATTACAGATCAGAGTTATTGGTAATGCAAATATCTCAACGCCTAGTTTAAATAAGATTGAAGGAATCTCATCCCAGCCACTGGAGTTAGATGATTTTAAATTAATTATTGTACTTTTTACTTCGATTTCGTCCGTCGGCAGCAAGACAAAAGATTTAAGAGATGAAAAGTTTGGGTTACATGTTCTAGCTAAATAATCTTCATTTCTTTGAGTTCTAACTTGGATGCTATGAGCAAGTTGACTTCCTACATTAGAAAAATAATTGTTTATATAGTTAATAGAATCTTGTGGATTAGTTTTACTTTTTAGAAGGTCATCAAAGTCATTTGTGGGACCTTTGTCTAGACAGATTTCCTTAATTATTGACCATTGTTTTTTTAGATTATTTTTGTGAATGTTTATTTGTGATCTAAGGTATTTATTCTTTAGGTTTTTTAGTAAATGAGTACACGTGTTGCGATATCTTTTATAGGTTATAATAAGTATCTCATTATGAGGGTCTTTTCTAAGCTTTAGGTGCAAATGATCTCTATTTCTCATACAACGACAGAGTCCAGGCGTTATCCAAGGTTAAATATTATGTAGGGCTTATGAGGCTTATACGCGTTGTTTCTACTATACTGGGAATACTTAAAGTGACTGAGAGTTCCAACACGGAGATATTAAAATGTAATTTAGTATAGAGCCTCAATAAGCCAATGGAGTAACTAGAGGAACTCTCAAACTCCATTTAAAGTACGATTACTTATATTAAGGTCGAAAATGATAGTCTGAACTTCTGAGGGGCTGTATTCGTTATCATTATCATTTTTTGATCAGACTATGGTACATAATGGTTTTGAAATTAGTGAATGGTTAGCTTTTGTTTTTAATTTATCTATATTACCTATTAAACGTGGAGCAAAAACTTTGCAGCTGTTGTTATGATTTATTGAAAATAGGCGAATGATTTATTTTGCAGAGTTTAAAGTTTATACAAAGAAGACGTGCAGAAAGCTAATATTTTTATCTATTACATTAAATTAATAAAAATACAAGGTCGTTTTTAAACTAGTGAACGACCACTATATAGTTATTAGTATTTCATGTAATTTTACTAGTATGAAGAGCAGTGGTACCTGCCGCGACTTGTGAGTTGTAGGTCGTAGGTTTGTACCTAGACAGGTGCTTTCATTTGTGGAAAATTCACCTCTTCTCTTCGAAGGCACGTGACATTTACCAACCTGCACTGGGCCGCGTATTAGATTATATCCCACTCCCTCCCGAAAGAGAGAAGGCCTGTGTCCCAGCAGTGGGAAAATTATAGGCTGATTATGTATTGATTGTTTGAATAATTTTAAAAAGCAAATGCCTGTATGCATTTTCAAATTCTTATGTTGGTTACACAGCAATTTTATAAAAAAATTCATTTTAGAGACTATTTCGATACAGTTTCCTCCGTTTAATTTAACTTCAACGATTATTGGAGTTCTATTTACAAAATCTCGTTTTCCAAAATAACAGACATTCAAAACATTGTAAGTGCAACATTTTGCATAAATCGATGCAATCTCGCACATGCGGCGTACCTGTAAGTGGTTTCAGGAAATCTTATCTTCACTGAAATCGGGTCAAGTGCAGGGCCGGGAGAATATTAGCTATTTCATGGACGGCTTCGCTTTCAATTCGCAACTAACCTCCGGTTTTTGAAAGCCTTACTTAATCTCTTAGTTTTTTATCGGCTGTCGAAGTCTTCTAGACGTGTTCATTGATCATTAGAGTTGTATGTGCACAACTTACGAGATGTATGTTTGTGTATGTTTTAAATGATTTCATCGCCATTGCTTTCAATGAGGTGACGGAAAACATCGTGAGGAAAAATTCGAAGATGACTTTTATCAACCCGCACTGAGCCCGCATGGTGGATTACGGCAAACTAACTCTCAGAGATAGGAGGCGTGTGTCCCAACAGTGGGAACATTATAGGCTGATAATGGTAATGCCTCTTCCCTTCAAGCCGACTACACTTATTTCTATAATATTAAAAGGAATAAATAGTCAAATCAAGTCTAAAGATGCCCATAAAGCATGTAATACACAAAACAAGTGAACCAGACCACAGAGTGGTAACCAAGGGATGGAAAAAGGAGCAAAGGATGACAAGTGAAACGGTGAGAAGATGACATCAAAAGTATAGCTGGTCCAGAGTGGATTCAGCGGGCGAGAGACAGAGAGAGATGGAAATTTTAGAGAAGGCCTTTGTCGAAAGACAAGCGTTTGTAAGAGAGTGCATCGATCGCCGATATTTCAATCAATCAATCAACTCAGCCTATCGCAGTCCACTGCTGGACATATCGCTCATGGCCCTTTTGTATTCAATGAGCGATATGCCTCTCCCATGTTGCGGCACAACACCCTGTCTTCCGCCTTCCGCATCCAGTCTGCCCCAGCCACTTTCCTAAGGTCGTCGGTCCATCTAGCTGGGGGGCGTCCCACACTACGCTTGCCGATACGCGGATATTTAAACACTCTACTTTATAGCAAACTAGTTGACCCGACAGACGTTGTCCTGTCTCTTTGATGATATTTGAGCACACATTCTGTCAATTCTATGTCAAATGTCATAATGTTACATTAAAAAAGTTTACATTGTCCTATTGTATGGTTGTTAAGTATTCTTAAATAAGTGTTCTTAAATTTTCTAATTTTACGCGCAATTTTTAATTTTTTTTCCGCATCCAGGATATTTAAAGAAAATTAATTAAATTTTCAAAAACATTGCAGAACCAGCAATGAAGGCTTATTTTATTTGTTTTATAATGTTAATGGTAATGCATTGATAATAAAACTGCCTGTCCAAGAATCTCATTCGTAAATCAGCTGCTTAACCAAAAGCGTTAGACAACAGGAAAAAGCTTTTACGAAGGATACTTGAGCATAGAATAAAGTTATTCTATATCTTGTTGAGTAAGGCAGTTCCGCAATACCGTTGTCGACTCGATGGTCGGCAGTGAGGAGTCCTGGGATGCGCTGGTATCCTCGAGACAGTCGTGTCGTAGAAGGGCTACTGAAAGGGACCGGAAGATCTCTTCCGCTCACCCAGCCCGCAGCAGGCGCACCCGGCATCGGCGGAGGGCGGAATACGCCTTCTTCCAGCCTCCTGGGTCCTGGGGTGACAGAATCGGAGACATCCGTCGCCCGCATTCCTTAATAATCGAGATAGCAGCGCGGTGTGTTCCACGCTTGCCTGTCTAAGATGTAAGAGGGACGAGTTCAACACCTCACTCTCCTCCCTGACTTGAGGTGGCCCGCAAAGGCGGACCGGCACTAGTCGGGGATCGCGGAAGTCGGAATAGATCACGTGATCCCCGACGCAGGTGTGCGACGGAACAATTGGTTGGTTTTAGTCAGTAAGAGTCCTTCTGCCCACCCCAGGGCGGAGGACATCGAGGAGGATTTCCACTTCGACATAAAAAAGCCGATTTTTGCTAAAAAAAACTCAGAATTGCCAATGACAAGTCAGAAAAGGTATCAAAAATCAGACATAAGATACGATGAGACAGGATTTAAAAACAGATTAAATAACAGACTGTCAAAACCTTGTTAGCATCAATTTTGGTTACTTTAATTGAAGCGTCAGACACCAAGGTTTCTCGGTAATTGAATTTAGTTGCCATAGGAACCGCGCGAGAGAAGTAATGACATTGTCTTTGTTGGAATAAATCGGCCTCAAATTATTTAGGGGCAACGAAAATATTTCAACAAAGGCTTTGACAATTAAGCCGTGGAAATATTTTTATTAAAAATAGACGCTATTGAAATTGATTTCTTTTGTTTCTTTTTTTTTTTCAAAGGATGCCAATAAGGTGAAAGGCTTTTTGTTTTGAGACGCGATTTGCGGCTTTAGTTACAAGAATACTTTTCACCTACCGTCTGCAAAAGGTTCTTCTTTGCTTAAAAATACAGGTATTGAATTAAATAACTTTTGCATCATAATTTCAGCGGAAATACGTCTACTGTTGGACAAAGGCTTCCCCTAATGGAGAGGTTAGCCATTATTGCCACGCTTGACAGGCGGGTTGGCGACCGGAGTATGGTTGTAAAAATGCAAAGAGAACGTTGTTGCCCATTCTCTAGTAAGTCCCTTAGCCGATTTTACGACACGCACGGGTATTAACGCGGTGGTACTATTCTTTACGTCCGCAACCACACGGAACAACTTTTGTGTAACTCAACCTAATGTATGATTCACTACACATAGTAGAACATCTCATAGTTATAGGTTATAGCTAAGCAATGAATAAATGATACTATTTGTACAACTACCGATACGACAGTGATTGAGCGGTTGCTACGGTAAATGTTACGATTCTGGCTACGCGAGCTACGCCGTAGTACCCGACTGCTACACGCTACGCAAACACCAGTGCTATAATAGCAGTGGATCACTTTTCACCCTTCTGTCTCCAGCAATAAGGTTGAAAAGTGGTCAACTGCCAGTGCTGCGATGGTACCTACATAGATTAGATATACGGCCGGTATTGCAAGTGTCTAGATAGAGGCTCTCTACGTGATATTGAAAATAGAACTGTGATGGGTAATTGCATGACACACAGTGTCAAGTTCACTCATTCTTCAAACATAAAATCAATGATCGAATAAATCGAGACACTTAAATCAGTCATTAATAACTCACTAATTGTAATTATAGAATGCGTAATTATAATTAAAATAAGAGTACAATCTTGTATTTTAGTCAGAGCTCCTTGTCATTAATTAATAATCTTGATTTTAAAATGGATTGAAAATGGCGGTACTGGCAAGTAAACACTGTGATCCGTATATTTTAGTTTCCTAAAATGCATTAGGTGATAATCTATATATATAAAATGAATCCCTATTTCCCTTGGTCACGCCATCACGCGTGAACGGCTGGACCGATTTCACTTTTTCTTTTTTTGTTGTGTTTGTAATTGTCAGGAGAAGGTTCTTATGAAAGAAAAAAAATTAAAAATTGCGCGTAAAATTAGAAAATTTAAGAACACTTATTTAAGAATACTTAACAACCATACAGGGTGTCCAGTAAATAGCACGACATACTGCAGGGGGTGATAGCTTGGGTCACTACCTATCAATACAACACAATATATGTTCAGCAAAATCTTACTTATTTTTTTTTTCACCACTGTAGGTTAAACTTAAGTGATAAGAAAATAGTTCTGTGCAAACTTAAACAAAAAATAGTATTTCCTGAAAACATTCTTGTCTTTGATACAAAAAAGACTTATCAATGAGTAAAGTAACTATTCACGAATAATTTGATGTAAAAAAAAGTACTAGAAAAGGATTTTTCATTACGAGATGCTTAAAAATCTGTTTCAAGGTAGAGATTTTTCGGTATTTCGGAAAATTTTGTAAAACTGTAAATCCGTAAGATTTTGCTGAACATATATTGTGTTGTATTGATAGGTAGTGACCCAAGCTATCACCCCCTGCAGTATGTCGTGCTATTTACTGGACACCCTGTATAATAGGACAATGTAAACTTTTTTAATGTAACATTATGACATTTGACATAGAATTGACAGAATGTGTGCTCAAATATCATCAAAGAGACAGGACAACGTCTGTCGGGTCAACTAGTTTGCTATAAAGTAGAGTGTTTAAATATCCGCGTATCGGCAAGCGTAGTGTGGGACGCCCCCCAGCTAGATGGACCGACGACCTTAGTTAGGAAAGTGGCTGGGGCAGACTGGATGCGGAAGGCGGAAGACAGGGTGTTGTGCCGCAGCATGGGAGAGGCCTATGTCCAGCAGTGGACTACGATAGGCTGAGTTGATTGATTGATAGAGTGTTTAAACTAATTGTGATAGTGTAAATATCATCTGACATAGTTATTTCAACCGGACTCTCGCATAGAACATTTTTACAATGATTTAAAGTTTGGAACTATAAACAGCGTCTACTCGATTTCTAAGACTTAAGTATTGTTGACAATATGAAGGCAAATAAAAGAGACTATCAGTAAGAAAATAAGTACCTCAGCATATGCTCTATACAATCAGTATAGATGCTTTGCTTACCGCAAACTACGGGTTTGTGGAGTCCATTTTAAGATAAGGCGTTATTTTTAAGAGTAACTCGACGGAGCGGGGACTTACATTTAAAACTCAGTAGCGATGCATTAGGTTAGGTTCCAACTTGATACCACTCAGAGTTGCAAGCCTTATTTTCAAATATTCACAATCTTGACACAACCTTTAATTTATGTATTAGAAAATGCAATGCTCTTAAGCTCTTCTCTTTTCTCGCATGGCGAACGATTTTCTCGTCAACTCAAACTTGGCATTAGCCAAAATGTCTTTTCCCAAAATGAATATTAATCTACCTAAAAGCTGGAAGTATCAAGCTATGCATTTCCAGTATAAGCTGACTTCTCATTGTACGAAAAGCCTATACAAAGCGAGGTCAGGTAAAAGTGGTTATGTATAGCTTGATATGTAACCGTGTGTACATAGTTAAGTCATCACTTTAATCACTTCCAATATTTAGGTAGTTTATTCTTTAGAAAATTAAGAACTTTCTAGCTGATAAAGCTTAATTATTATATATATTATATTAAAGCATAATTTAAATGAGTTTTTAGATGAGAGATTTGGATTACGTACCTATAATGTACTTTACACAATTATTTTTCTTTTCTTATTCTTGTTTATTATCATGACCCCCTGAAATAATTTGACTTGAAGTGACACTTTAAATAATGACATTCATTCTATGAAATTTACATTGTGATTTAAATAATACTTGCATGCCATAGTTTAAGGCAAATGTAATGTGTGAAACCTGTTATTATGTTTACTTTTAACATATATTGCTGCTGCCAAAATTGTTGTATGTATTTTACTCATGTTTGAGTAAATAAATGATTATCTTATCTTATCTGAAATATATTCGCAATTTACTTCAAAATTCAAAGTTTCTGCATTCAGCATCTACAGAGCGTTTGTGTTGTGTTCATTAAGTCTGTACACAAACGATCTCTAAATGTATCAGTCAATATACACGTGGCGCGACGTTGCCACTCTTTACGTCGGCCGACAATGCGTTGACGGAAACGGAACAGACGCTGTACGCTCGACGCACTATCGCATCATCGGTTAAGTGTGAACGGTTGAATGTTTTCTCATATAATTGTCTGTTCTGGCGTTACGCGACCGATCATACGCGACGCAATCTTCCGTCAGATGTGAACCGACCCTAACTGCTCCGTTGGTCTCGTGGTCGCAAGTGTGGGATCCTGGGTTCGATTCTCAGGTCGGGCAAAGCGTTACTGGGTTTTTCCATTAGGGAATATCTTAGTAACAGCCCGGAGTTTGGAAGTTGGCGACGTGATACCCCCGTCACCCCGTGTCTCGGAAAGCACGTTAAGTCGTTGGTCCTACGCCTGATCTCTCTCTGGTCGTGTTGGATTGCCGTCCCATTGGACTATTGGAGTGAGGGAAGAGTGAGTGCTTCTGTGTCTGCGCACACACTTGAGCACTATAATATCTCCCGCGCCAATGGCTAGTCTCCGTTGAGATTGGCCGCCGTGGCCGAAATACGGTCTAGAGTACTATATATACATTCCCTAGGAATGTTCCACAAAAGTTTATAATTTCGCACTATAATGGCCCTTAGTTACTAAAACGCGTTGGTCATTAAGGCGGCCCATTCATAGCACGCTCCAGTTGTTTGCTATCCCAGAGGTCTTTTAAAACTAAAGAACTTGTGCTTGACCTTTCCGTATACAGCTTTATAGGTTTTAGGGTTGCAACGCTTTCTTAAAGTTTAAATTTAATGCTTGTCTGAGTCGTACCTTAACAATTTACTGGGTTGAACTTTTGTAGTTGTTAGGTCAATTGATAGATATTGGGGTCACTCTTTTCTTACGTTTTCTGGTTTTTTGTCATTAATTTGTTACCCACCCAAGTTTTTATGCTTTATGAATCTTGTTGCTTTTTGATCGCAAACATTGATGGAACCGTTTTCTAGTTCTATGAACCCCATGAATAAAACATGTTGGTGAATCTTACTTACAGCCTAAATCGCTGGGCCTTGAAGCACGTTTTTTTTGCACACGATTTCCTTATATCACGAAAATGAGAATTTCGGTAGGATTTATAAAAAATCTTCTTCTAAATGCGTTCAATAGGATGATAGTTTACTGAATGTATTTTCGCTGATATACCCCATTGGGCATGCAGCTTGTATTATAAATAAAGTCATATTAAAACATGTCTTCTTTCTAATAAAATTGTGGAATACAACAACTGGTGTAATAAATTAGACAAGAATATAAGTGTTAAAATAACTACTCGCAAGCAAAGAGTTTGATAACATAAAAAACATAACACAACATCACGCCTTGTTGCCACGAAGAAACAACACTCACATTTCGCTAGTTATATTGAAGTCCCATGTAATAGAGAGCGAGCCTATTGCCATCAACCGGGCACTAATTTAGATTCCAGGCTGTTACTGAGAAATTACAGACAGATAAACTGAATAACACTCTGCCCGACCTGGGTACTGAACCCCGGACCCCGGACCTACTCAGCTGTAGTGCTTGCAAACCACTAGACCAACGAAGTTAATGTGCATGTGTAAACAAAATTATCATCCCTAAAATAGGTACCTACATATAACATGACATACTCGTACGTATAGATTGTAATACTATCCATGGGCGATTTCCAATCATGTTATTTCCGTCATTTAAACACTTCATACGGCTGTGATATTGGCTTTATGCAGAACCATCGAGCGTAGCAATAATATCGCTTGCAGTTTCACACGCGTTACTGGGTCCGCCCATATTAACATAATGATAGTAAAGGTAATCATAATAATAAGCTATTATTTTAAAGTTAATTTAGGGGTAATTTCAGCATGTTAGTAGATAGGTGTATTTGATCAATCTTTATCAATCACGGTCATCATCATCATTTCAGCTATAAAAACTCCACCGCTGAACATAAGCCTCACCAAATTTAAGGGGCGCTGCCATAATTGCCACGCTTGGCAGGCAGGATAGCGATCGCAGTTTAGTGGTAAAATGCATAGAGAACGTCACCATTGCTCTTAATTTACCACATCATCATCATTTCAGCTGCAAGGCGTCCACTAGTGGGCACAGGATTCCCGAAATTAGAGGTGCTTTGCCATAATTGCCGCGCTTGGCAGGCGGGTTGGCGACCGCAGTATGGTGGTAAACTGCATAGAGAACGCTGCTGCTAATTCTCTAGTAAGTCCCTTAGTCGCTTTTTATGACACCTTTGGACAGAAATGGGGTCAAATCAAATCAAATTTATTCGTAAATTTAGGTTAAAAATTACAATAGAATGTTATAATAAGATAGTGATGGGTGATGCTATTATTTACGTCCGACCTCACACAGACTAATAACAGTATTACACAAGTATAATACTAATATTTTCTGTTAGCCAAAAGACATAAACCTTCTTATATATTAATCATAAAATAAAGTCTAAGTTAGACTTAAATCCCCTACTCATGCTGTTGCATTTACTTCCACGTAGACTTTGTTAAAATAATTTTATTCACAGCTTTAAAAATATAAGTTACATCTAAAAATATGTGCAACCCTAAGCTTGAAGTAGCGAAGCCGACAGGTGCTTTAAAAATAAAATCTTTTAAATCGCGAAGACGTACGTTCGAAAGCTGACTCGTGTACGTAAATCCTCGCCTTTCCTTCGATATTTTACAATATATAGTCTAGATTTACATACTTTACTTCTTCTCTCTTATTTGTACGAACTATTAAATTACCTCATGATGTGATAAAATTTATGTGGTAATTGTCCGTGTGGTGCCGTACTTAAAGTATAGTACCCCTACACAACGAACAAAGGCCGAAACATACTCAGAGGTCTTAGTCTCTTTTTAAGTCTAGGTACATAATCTTGGTCAAATAGCAAGGTAGCATAGCACATCTTTGGTGGAAAAGCAGAATCACGATCGTTATTCTAGTAAACGGTTAAGAACCAAGACGTTTGTCCCTTGAAATGCTTCTAAGAGCTTTTGTTAAAAAGGAAAAAAAGTGTCTTTGTAAAACTGCTACAGAAAAGAGTATAAAACTGCTTTTCTAAACGAGTCAACTTTTCACAGTAAATTCTCAAAGCTTTCCATTTCTTTCTAGATTTTTTATTTCGCGTAAAAAAGCAAAGGTGAAAGTAAAATGCATTAGTTATTGTCGAAACGAGAGAAGGTGACATTCAGACCTAGAAGTATCGATAAAAAACTTATTTATACAGTGGCGGGGATATTGACGCACAAATTGTAGTTATGAATTCAGCACATGATTCTAGACCACGTAGCATAGTAATTTTTCATAGAAAATCAAAAAATAATCACCTGCTCCCTATAATAGAAGAAAAGCGCAATATCTACACGGTTAAAATGTATTGCACAGCTATTTTTTTTAAAGATAATATTTTTTAAAGCACAATATTGCTAAACTGTTTTTTTATTGACTTGAATACGGGGCTATTGGCTACACTGCTTGTGTGTATTTTATGTATCTTTTTTTGTTTTTTCCAAAATGTGCGTTTTGTTTCTGCAGAATAAACAAGTTTTCTTTCTTTAATTTCTTTCTTCTTTAGAAATTTCAATGGAGCGGAGTTCGGTATCAAGTACTGAATCCATGGCATCGATTTGACCGCTACCCTGTTTATTTAGTAATTACGTTACATTTTAAGCTTGGCACAATATTTTTCCAAGCCACATATTGCGACCGACATAACCCATCCTTTCTAGCAGGCAAGCAAGTTTGTGCAAGTTTTCAGATAGGTCTCCCTAGGGCAAAGTACAGACTAAAACAGAACCGTATATCAGTCGGCGCAACGGTTACTTGACTACCTAATTATGTATGGTGAAGGAATTCTTTAATAGGAAGTTGGAATGTGAGTTTTGTTCTTTAGTTTTTGAAAGGAAAGAGAGTGATTTTTATTAAGTTGCTTTATGTGACGGTGTGAATTATTCTCGAGATTTTAATTACGGGAAGTGCTGGAATGATGGGATAATGTGGTTCCATTATTATTCATGGTGGCAATTTTCTCGGGATATTGTTTTCCAGATTAAGATATTTTTTACAGTTAAATAGCTGCGTTTTATAACAGTTTCTTTAGGCAAAATATCTTAAGATTCTGTTTGTTCTTTTTTCCAAATAAGGTAGAACTTTTCGAAATATACATTTTCTAAAATAAATACATTAAAAATACATGTGAAAAAATCTTTTGCATGGTTGTTATTGTCATAGGATTTGCTTTTAGTTTTTGTTTTCCTCTCTTCCAACATCCTTCGAGTATAAAATATTACTTCAATAGATAGATAGTACAATCAATCGTGCTCTCAGAACGACGAACATCCATCACAGTTAGAGACACTCCATCAATCTCAAACTTATCTAATACTAAACTTGGTGTTACTATATAACGTTACGCCTTATTACTATATGTAATTTTGTTACACGCTTTATATTAGCTTCACTTGTATGTTTGTATGTTGGTTTGTAACCGACTCCTTATAGCGCGATTTTGACCCACTTTAAACGACCAGATTTCATTCAAACTTTGCACACCTGTCAAGGACCGATGACAATGGAATAATTTCATAAATTTGTGCCATTATCCTTGCCAGGGTTACCAGGACAGCAAAAAAACTGTCTTCGAAAACTACGCTGGCATACGTCACAAACTAATTTGTGCCATTATCCTTGCCAGGGTTACCAGGACAGCAAAAAAAAACTGTCTTCGAAAACTACGCTGACATACGTCACAAACTACGCTGACATACGTCTCAAAATTCGAAACACCCTAAAAAATAGAAAATAAATAATAGTTTAAAAAAACTAAAAAACACGCTTCCATTGAAACCAAACTAAAAAGTACAAAATAATGGAAAAAAAGCGTGGGGTGCCTGATATCAATAAAAAAATACCTTAAAAAGCACCCAACGCTTTTTTCCATTATTTTTAGTTTGGTTTTCAATGGAAGCGTGTTTTTTAGTTTTTTAAACTATTTTTTTAAATCTAGAGTGTCTCAGTAGCCGCCTGGAGTCTGCATTTGTGCCCGGTTGATAGCAATAGGCTCGCCCCTTTTACATGGGACCTAAACATAACAGGCGAAATGTGGGTGTACTATAGGTACACCTCTGCCCAACCTTTCGGGGAAACAAGGCGTGATTTTATGGCTAAATTGATTGATTGATTGCTTATTAGTCGATTCGCACGAATTAATTCGCCCGAACCGGCGACTCGTCATTTTGAATTAATATAATATTTTCTATAGGCGACTCGCACGAAACTAATTTATTTGAAGGTTTATCGACAGTTCAAAAAAATCATATTAGGCAATTGGCACGTTTTGTATATTTCTATGTAATAAAGTTAGTGAAGGTACTTTTTCTTTTTTTTTCACACATTTCCTATTGACAACGATGCAGACGAATGTTATGATGCTTTTTGATTATTTATTTTTAAATATACTTGTACTTATTTTTTTCTTTAAGACTTAGATTTTATGTAAATATTGTAAGATATTATAGCAAGATAATAAACATTGCATAATGAAAAAATAAAATAAAAACGTTACTCAAAAGGTATAATTTCACAAGTACTTATTATTGCAACTTGTTCCTTAACTTTTAATTCGAATTCCTTCGGGCGAGTTAATTCGTGCGGGTCGACTGAAAATACGACGTTATATTTAGAAGGTATAATAAAAAGGCCGAGAACAGTCTAGGCACGTTTCAATCACGAAAAGGGCAGACTTGCTTGGCAAGGCGAACTGACCTCAAATGCAAAGGTATACGTTTAGCCAAAAAATAACCATCTTAAGGCTTCCACAAACAGGCGCGACGCGACTCTCGTAGAACAATTTCAATGGAAATTCTTTCTTCGTCATAGAAATTGTTCTACAAAAGTTACGTTGCGCTGTCGCTTCGCACCTGTCTGAAGATGCCTTTATTACAAAAAACAAGATCTACCTTTAGTTCTAGCCTGTAGCTCTGAGCCTGTTTTGTATTTCCAACTCTATTACGATTTGGGTAACGATTCTCAGGCCGAGCAGTGTTTATGGGTTTTTCCATCTAAAATTCTCAATAACATCCCGGAATCTGTTTTTCTATCCAGTTGACTGCAATAGGCCTTTTTTTTATATGGGAAATCATCAAATGACTTCTCCCGCTCTGGGCGGAGCGGGAGGGCGTGTCAAACTTTTACTGACTTTCACCCGTGTTCCTTCAGTTGCCCATGTGCCAGGGCCACGGTATCTCTTTCGAACAATCACGCGACCCCGGCAGGCTGCAATAGGCCTCACCTCTTATTACATGGGACTTAAACATAACTGGAAAAATGTGGGTATTACTATAAGGTGCACCTCTGCCTAACCCTCCAGGGATCCGTGATGTTATGTTTGTGTATATCTATCAAAATCGACTCTAGTTTCTACTTAACGCCTTAATTCCATTCTTCTAAAAATAACTTCCTATAAAGAGAAAAGGTACAAAATACCTATATAACGTGGCTATGGGACTTCAACTCCCCTATCCTATTCGTTCGCCCCCTGACCCAATTCCCACCATGGTTTCCAAAGAAAATCTTCCGTCTCTTTCCCTCGTACTGACAACATAAAAAGAGAATGTTCTAGAAATGAAATATTGCTTTGCAGTTCTTAATTTATTTTGTACGTCGTTCTGCAGAATGGGAGAAAAGTTCCCGCAGGATTTTTATTGTTGCGGACTCGTGGAAAATATTGTAGAAGATAGTTTGACGTGTTTTTGCTGTAATTTAGTAAAATTGAAGTTTCTTTGTGATTGTTGACTTTTTAACCGACTTCAAAAAGGAGGAGGTTCTCAATTCGGATGTTTATATGTTTTTTTTTTTATGTATGTTCGGCCATAACTCCGTCATATATAGACGGAATTGCAAAATTCTTTTTTTGTTCAAAAGGGGTTTATTCCGAAATGGTCCCATATAAATTTCATATAGATCTGATGATGAGTTCTGGAGACAGACACCGGAACTCTTTAAAAAATGACAGCAAATCAACCGCGATTTATGCTATCGCATAAATATGCATTGTTTGTTTGGAATTAGTGCGGGGTGGATATCATAACTAAAAATTTAAAAATAAAAACTTTTTTAGTTATTTTTCAATTTGTATTGTTTTAAGGAAGTCGGTTGTTTTTTTTTGTAAAAAAGTTTTTTTAGAAAATGAATTTTCACCGTAAAAGATTAAAATAATGTACTACATACATATGTGCAGGTCATAATAAGTATTTATCGAAGGTTTCAGCAGAGGTGTATTTAGAACACGACCACAAATAATGATGATATATTCCAAATCATTGTTTTATGAACGAAGACTTGGTTTTTCCTATGATTAAAAAAAGATAGTTCCTTTAATACACTGGTGCAACATTCTAAAAAGTTTATGGATATACGTGTGTTCAGTATGTTCACAATCATAATCAGCTTCTATTGTTCCCACTGCTGAGACACAGGTCTCCTCTCGATGAGAGGGAGTGGGCCGTAATCTACCACGCAGGCCCAGCCAGTGTTGGTTGGCACATGTCACATGTCTTCGAATTTTTAGTTCTACGACACATACACAGCACAGTTATGCACAGTAGTAGTTAGGTATATTTTCTGATTAATATAATATTTAAAAAAAATCCCAACCTTTGTTGATAAAACTCCAAAGCTAAGATTTGTTTGTTTATATTTAACAAATTAACAAAGATAAATCAAGCTTTATTGACCTGAAACTTTTACAATAACAGTCGTCTAAGTTTCAACAAATATAATCAGTACGTAAGGAAATATTCCTTTCATAAATATTAAATTAACTAATATTTCTCTTGGACTGGCGAACAAATATTTAGTTTCAAAGTTAAGGCTCCTGTAGACAAGCACAACGCGATAGCGTGCAGCGACTCTAATAGAACTATTTTTTCTATAAAAACTTCATAGCAGTTTATCTACTAGAGCTACGTCGCGCTGGTCTAAGGCAGCCTTTACTTGCTATGTTCCTACGCGGTTATAAAGACATTTTGGTTAGGATGGCGACTATAATTACTTTAATAACCCTTAATTTTAGGGCAAGACATACCCCAGTGGGACTTTTGATTGTTTAAGTTGAATGATTGCGGCTTTTAGAGTCACGATTACTGGTGACATTCATATTTGGTTATCTACACTATACTATTACTATATCTACACTAATTATAAAGAGGTTTGTGAGTTTGCGAATATCCCCTTTATTTATAAACGTTGTTTAAAGTTAAGTAATGAATAGCTGCTGTTTAACCATACATTTTTGACGTTTAAACATCTCTAAACTTTAATCAACGTTTGTGAATAAAGGGGCTTGTTTGTAGAGATTAATCTCTGAAATTTCAAGTCGGATTTGAAAAAATCTTTTTACATTTGATAGCCTCAATTCTTGAGGAAGGTTATTTAACTTCATGCTACGACACTTAGGAGCCAAGCAAAGTGAAAAAGAAGTCGGAAAGAATGCTAAGCGTTAAGGAAATAATACCGCGGGCGGGCGATGGGATACGACGCGACGAGTCGGGGGCCAAACTTTCACGCGAACGAAGTCACGGGCAGAAACTACTCTTGCGTAATTAATTAAAGATAAGTAAAGTAGGAGTAATTGAGGCTAACTATAAAAAGTTAATTATATGCTCCTCATGTACCGCTTTTGTAAATCTATATGACGGAAGAGAACCCTCTACAACATTGTTAGCACTCATCGTTGGCCCTTTTAAGTGGGCGTTAGTGGGTAGTGTTAGATATAAAAAAAAAACACGTTGGTATGCTACTTCAAATTATAATTCCAATCCAACTGTTACAACACAGTGTAGGTATGCACATATACAGCTAGGTATGCACGTATCACAGAACGCACCGTGGTTCGGTGACGTCCGCACGCGCCGACCACTAACCAGCTAGTAATCCGACGGGGTGCACCATCTAACACCATCGAGCGCCACCAGATGTCGCTGGTGAACCGGATACCACTCGGTTGCAACATATTCATATTATAAACTAGAAGCTAGTTTATACCCGCGTCTTCGTCCGCGTCAAATTTTTGCTCCCCTGACCCGAATCACATCGCATCGAATTGCCTGCCAGTTTTCGTCCATTTTTCGTTGCTGCTCCGCTCCTTTTGATCGTAGCGTTATATAGCCTATAGCCTTCTTCAATAAACAGGCTACCCAGCACAAAATGATTTTTTCAATTCGGTACAGTCATCATCATCATTTCAGCCGTAAGACGTCCACTGCTGGACTTAGGCCTCCCCCGATTTGGGGGGCTTTGCCATAATCGCCATGCTTGGCAGGCGGGTTGGCGATCGCAGTATAGTGGTAAAATGCATAGAGAACGCTGCTGCCCATTCTCTAGTAAGTACCTTAGTCGCCTTTTACGACACCCACGGGAAGAAATGGGGTGGTGTTATTCTTTACGTCCGGTACCACACGGTACAGTAGTTCCTGAGATTTCCACGTTCAACCAAACAAACAAAAAAAAAAACTCTTCAGCTTTATAGATTTTATAGATTAAAGTCGTTTTTCGAGTCTGTTTTCTACGCAACAAATTTTGAAGCCACTTTCAACATCATTTACGGAATTTATTCCTTATGTATGATATACGTAAGTCACTCTATAAATTTTGAGATATGAACCAACAGAAATACTTACTGTTGATTGCACAGCATAAATAGAAACTATAGTCTTTGGTTAATACGTGTGTGTATTCAGTTCATGTCCAAACTTGTTATAGTGTACGCAATAAAAAATTATTTGAAGTCAGTGATGGAGTTGTCGCGTGAACACTACTGTCCTATGATTTATTATGATTTTAAAGTCGGGTTAAACAAAAATCAGTGCATCGGGCTTCTCCAACAAGCATTTGGTGAAAAAGCTCCGTCCAGGGCGACCGTGTTTCGCTGGTATGGGGAATTCAAGAGAGGCCGTATTTCACTGGGTGATGAGGAATATCCGGGCAGACCAAGTTCAAGTGTTACACCAGAAAATATTGCAAGGGTTCAGAGATTAATCGAAGAAGATCCAAGATGCATATATCAAACGATAGAGGCAACACTCAACATCAGATCCGCAACAGTGCTTACTATCTTCCATCAACACCTTCATTTACAAAAAGTTGTAATGAGATGGGTGCCACATAACTTTCCGATTTTCAAAAGACAGAACGTGTTAGATTTTGTCGTGAAACTTTGAAGTTATTTATTACGGCGGCCATCGCAACATATCAAAAATAATAACAGGTGACGACGAAAGAAATATATCATTTTATGACGTGCCTATTCGTCAGGAGAGCCGTGTGTGGATCCACGAAGATGCGTCAACGCCAGTAATGGTCAAAAACAAAGAACAGTGAAGAGAATTTTGTAAGCAGTTTTTTTTTCGTAGCACAGGTTTAATGAAAGCAATTGAGCTAAAAGGACAGAAGAGTGTTACAGCTAACTGGTACGTTAATTAATATTTCCCACAAGTTCTTGGAGCACTGAAAATATGGGGCCTGATTCTTCATCAGGATAACGCCTCCTCTCACACCACTCAACAAACTTTGGAATTTTTGCATCAAAATAAAGTCAAACTACTTGAACATCGACCATACTCACCGGATTTATCTATGTTTGACTTCTGGCTATTCAATGATCTAAAGAAAAACCTACGTGGCTGAAACTTCACATCAGAAGACGAATTTGATCAGGCGATAAATGATTTTTTTGCCGACATCCCAAAGACAGGCTGGCTTGAAGCGTTCCACTTGTGCAAAATTAGATTACAAAAGTGCATTGATGTCGGAGGAGAATACTTTGAACTTACGTAATATATTTAAAAAAAAATCACTTGTAGTTTTATTGTATCTCAAAATTTATAGAGTGACCTACGTATGTGTTTGAAACATTTATTTTGAACTTACATAAACTGATGAAATCTTCGTTATTTTATCGAATCGTTAAAACTAAGGGTAAACTAGGGGTGAACTAGGGGTAACAGTCGTTGCTGAAGTGTAAATCACGCTGTGTGTATGTATAAGTGTGCTCATTTCAAAACTAGAACTTGTTTGGTCCAAAACAAGATATATCTTTAGGTACGGTTTAAACAATAGCGCCTGTATTTTACCCGACGAAAAAATTGAGGAGGTTCTTAAGTCGACATGTAAACATTATACGTAATTATATAAATATAGATACGCATACCGTATCTATATTTATTAATTACGTGTTATGTTTTACCGAGTAGTCCGATTTTCGTACGTCCCTTTGGCGTCGAATCCAAATGAGTAATTTAGGAGAGACGAATTTTTTTCGTAAGTTTAATTTAAACGTTTTTTTTTAGATAAGAACCTAATAAAATCAAAATATAGTTTTTTATATAAAACTGACAACTTAGCTCGGTGCTAAGTTGCCATTTCTGTGTTAAGAACTTTACCCAAATCGAAATAAAGTTTGAAATGCGAAAACTGGCTCAAAACTTTATGCTAGAGCGAAAGTTAGATCGCGTTTGGTAATAAGACGGGTAAGTTCGGAGAAGTTATTAAATTGTGTAGAATTTCCCCTCGAATGCAGGTCAATAAATGGCCAACCTGTATTTACTGCGGTCAAATACAAAGTTCTCAGTTCCTGAAAGTTTATTTAATCAAGTAACTTGAACGACCAATCCTAGAATTTACGACACAAAGAGGAAAGAACAACGAACAACCTCTTAGATGTTTTATACCCTTGTAATTTGTTACTGTCAACTACGGAATATTGTTATGTAGTCTGTTGTGGTTTAAAATTGCTCACTGTGACCACAATGTAGTGATTAATGCAGTGTAGGTTTAAAGAATTTATTTTCTCATATGAACTTAAATAGCAGTTCACTTAAAATGAGATACAATTACACAGCCCGCCGTGACTCTTGCTCCTTGATTGAGAGTAGTCATTCCCCGTAGATTTTGGGTCACTGTATTCAAATTCGGCCTCGGAATTGCTCCATCACATCACATTTTTTAGATATTCTAACCTAAAAGTGCAAAAAACACGATTTTAGCGTGTTTTCACGGTTATGTAGCATCGCGACAAATTTAGCTATCGTTAGGTTTATGGAAGGGCATACTTTAAGAGAGTGTAGTGCTCATGAAAATGAACAACTTTTACTATGGGACCATATCTAAGATATTGAAAAAATCTGCGTGTTTCTTACGTAGTGCAATACCTACCCGAACAAAATGTGCAGAACAAGCAAAATTTTTTTTTACACATCCTGTATGTTTTTTTAAAAAAGGTAGGTTTTACTTTTATTGTTTTAATTTTTTTATTTAATTACCTACATTTTTGCTATATTTGCTGTTGATCTCATCTCATCTTTGTTATAGTTTTACCTACTTATTCTACACCTGCATGCTTCGTCATTAGACGACGATTATTAATTTTAAATGTTAAATCTCATTTAAGTGAACTGTACCATGTTCTTATGAGAAAATAAAGATTATTTAAACCTAACCATTAAATAATTATGATCTCTGGGTAAGGTGTGGTATTTATAAGTCCACACAAATGATGTACAATCAAACCAGCTATTTGGTATGCAGGCAGCAACTTGCAACATAATTTTAAACAATGTTGTGAGTGTGCTGAGAAGTCAATTCTTTTACATCTGTCGTAATCTATACATCTATACAAATAAATAAAATTGGAGTGTCTGTTTTTAATATTAAAATAACTACTTTTTACTAAGTGTATATGGATGTATACATGGTACATATACCAAAACAACATTTTTTACAATTTTTGTCTGTCTGTCTGTTCGTTCCGGCTAATCTCTGAAATGGCTGGACCGATTTTGACGGAACTTTCACTGACAGATAGCTGATATAACAAGGAGTAACTTAGGCTACTATTATTTTAGAAAAAATAAATAATAGTTTAAAAAAACTAAAAACACGCTGAATTTTGAGACGTATGTCAGCGTAGTTTTCAAAGACAGTTTTTATGAAAAACTTTTTGTTAAATACCACGCGGACGAAGTCACGGGTAACAGCTATTACTTATAATATAACCTGAATTAACACATCTTACCGCGGTAGTACGTCCTCCTGCGTTAATTTCCGACATCCACGCGGGCGAAGCCGCGGGCAAAAGCTAGTCTATATATATAAAAGAAAGTCGTGTTAGTTACACTATTTATAACTCAAGAACGGCTGTCGATTTGGCTGAAAATTGGTGGGGAGGTAGCTTAAAACCAGGAGACGGACATAGAATACTTTTTATACCTTTTTTTTCGACCGCTTTAACGTGGTATGACAAAAACGTTGCCTTAGAAGTACCAGGCGGTCATAACTTGGTACGAGCTTATTAAACAGCAGTGTCAGCCAGAAAACGTTTTATGCCTTCGAAGTACCAGGTTATTATAACCGGGTAGGAGCTAATCAAACATATGAGTGTCAGTTAGAAAACGCTTACCA
Organism: Aporophyla nigra; assembly: GCA_947507805.1. NCBI lineage: Eukaryota > Metazoa > Arthropoda > Insecta > Lepidoptera > Noctuidae > Aporophyla > Aporophyla nigra. The sequence goes on along the minus strand of OX382302.1, from coordinate 18,971,895 downwards.
GATCCCCACCGCGTACCAAGTTGTCAAACTTGGTAGGTTTACAACATTTATTTAATCTGAGGCGATACGAAGTTCGCTGGGTCAGCTAGTTTCTAAATACAAATAAGATTTTGAATACTAATTATGACATTAAAAGTGTGTGATTCGCCTCAAACGTACGCACGGCGACAAATCTAGCTATACATTTCCAGTATAAGCTGACTTCTCCTTGAACGAAAAGCCTATACAATGTGAGGTCAGCTGAAACTGAAAATGTAAAGCTTGATATGTAGCCGTGTGTACGTATCAGTGTGGTCATGATCTGTATGTAGTATCTCATTTGACAGTTATCGCAAAGGTAACGATTTAAAAATAAAAACTTTAGAGGTGTCAAGGGACACCCGGATGGAACGAAGTTCCTTTCCAGGATTCATAATAGTTATAATTTTTTAATTATTTATTATGTACAAAATACCTGTATACACTCAACAAAAATATTCTCTCTCTCTCCCTATCTCCCTCTCTCTCCCTCTCTCTCTCCTCTCTCTCTCTCCCTATCCCCCTCTCCCCCCCCCCTCCCCCCTCTCCCCCTCCCCCTCCCCCTCCCCTCTCCCCCTCTCTCCCTCTCTACTCACAACAAAAAAAACAACAACATACAAAATATATACGGTCGAATTGAGAAACCTCGTCCTTTTTTTGAAATCGGTTAAAGCATGTCGTGACAACTTTTCGTAAGATTTTTTTCCGTGTAGCCCCCTTTCGTGAACTTCGTTCCAAAAACCAAAAGTAAATATGATGTTTGGTGCATCGCCTAGTTTCTAAGTCAGGTCTCTTCGAGCTTCAAAATTCAAAGGTTGTCTTGAAGAAGTCTATATTGATATTATTTTGAGTACCTAATTAAATCTTTACTTAAATATTTATTTAAACTAGGTTTATGTGTGTGTAAGAATTTAAATACAAAAATAATTTTACTGTAAAAAGTGTTTGTTCATTTCACATCAATCTCTTAATATTGTACAACCTTTTTAAACTTAAATACGGGGCTTTTGGCTACCTTGCACGTAAGTATTTTTTTTTTCTATTTTATATTGTGCGTTTTGTTTGTGCAGAATATACAATTTTTCTTCCTTTTCTTTCTTTCTCTGTTTCTCTTACATATACATAATAATAATAATAAAAGCTTTTATTGATTCCTTATAATTAGCGTACATGCGTTATTAATAAAAATATAAAAATAGATTCAGTTCTTAACCATCACAAATAATGTTGTTTACTTAATACTATATCACATTTAGTAACAAATAAATCTAAATTAATTCATTATAGACTATATGACAAATACAATGTTTATTAAATATTAGTTTTATATTTTAAGAAATGTCAGAGATAAATAAATTCTAGAATCGAATAAATAATTATAACATTGAAATTATTATCAGTTAAGATTGTTAGTACATACATTTATAATAGTTAGTAGTAGTTGTTTGTTTTAAATTATTTTTGATTATTCATACAAATATTACATATACATAAAAGCCCAAAAATAAAAGATGTGCACATAATAAAAATGAATATTGGTAGTGTAGTGGAAATATGAATATTTTTCTAACTAAATACCTTGTTTGACTTAAGGTACATAAGGTTTAATAACTTTAATATAGAAAGAACCTATGTTATAGCTATAATAAAAAAATACAAGCATCTAAATCTTGGTTGGAAACAAATCTACTTTGTTTAAAAGGTTTTACTAAAAGTTTTCATTATATTTTTACTTAAGGGGAATGCGCTGTACCGTGTGGTGCCGGACGTAAAGAATAACACCACCCCATTTCTTCCCGTGGGTGTCGTAAAAGGCGACTAAGGGACTTACTAGAGAATGGGCAGCAGCGTTCTCTATGCATTTTACCACCATACTGCGATCGCCAACCCGCCTGCCAAGCGTGGCGATTATGGCAAAGCCCCCCAAATTGGGGGAGGCCTAAGTCCAGCAGTGGACGTGTTACGGCTGAAATGATGAATGCGCTGAAGTAGACCGTGAATTTACTCACCCTTTTTGTAATTTGCAGGTCAGAGTCAGATTGTACGAGTAGGTTGATATTGATTTGTATTTATTTCTGTATCTGTCCGTAACATTACAGCGAGTTCTATCAGAATACCAGCTCTGCGACACTTATTATTAAATGTCACAGCATTTGCTGATATAGGCCTTTTGGCCTCGTATAGGAGTTTTTTTTTGCATTATAATTTAACTATTGATTAAAAAAAAATTATTATGTTACGATATTATGTTAAGATGTAATGTTACTAATTCTTTCTTTCTTTTTATTAAAATATGATTCACGACCTTAACAAATATAAGTTTTGTATAGAATTATAATCTTCCTACAATCAACAATACAAATTCGTTAACTTAGAATTGGCGTCAAATATATTCGACGTGCGTTCGTTCGTCGTTTTACGTTGGATGCGAGAAGCACAGAATAGGTCGAAGTGGCGGTGTTTGGGGGAGGCCTATGTCCAGCAGTGGACGTCTTTCAGCTGAAATGATGATGATGATATTCTATACTATATGTACCTACTGTATGAAATAGTGATTCAATAAGGTAATGTTAATTAAGAGATCGGGTTGTTTGGATGATTTTTATGATTCTGTAAATATATACACATTTGTTGCTGAGAAACATATTTAAAAAAAATATACCTATATGTTTCGCAGCCGTTTGTATGTATGTGTATAAACTTATCTTACGTTTTTTGCAATTCACAGGTCAGTATCAGGACACCTGAACTGAAACCAAAACCTGATACTGACCTGCAAATTGCGAAAAAAGTAAGAAAAGTTTACATTTCGTAGGTTACCCTGACGCTTTTGCCTTGAAAAAATTAATTTAGCTTTGGCTTGCAAAGTCTAATCAAATATTTAAGTTTATATCCTAAGTTATTTCTTGCAAAATATTTACAATTTTTTTTTAGTTACGTCATTCTTACCCTACCGATCTTTTAATTATTATTAGATTTGTTATTATTAGTCTGAAAGTATGTATTTATACGCAGATGATCAATTGTTATATTGCTATTCGACTGGCCTGTTAGTCTAGTGGTTAGTGACCCTGACTGCTAAGACTGAGGTCGTGGGTTCGATTCCCACTCAGGATAAATATTGTGTGATGAGCACAATCATTTGTTCTGTGTCTGGGTGTAATTTATCTATAATTTGTATGTATTTAGAAATTAAGTAACTTTATCAGTTGTCTGGTTACCATAGTACAGGCTCTGCCTAGTTTGGGATCAGATAACGTTGTGTTGGTTGTCCTAAGATATTATTATTATGTTAACATATCTCGGGACCCTAGGATCCCGGTCTTTTGGAAGGCGTCGGAGGGGCCGAAGCCAACTCGCAGAGGCCCCTTAGACAATTTTAAATGATGAGGGGGCACCAACCGACGATTATCCCTGTATGCACTATGCAAGTGCATCCAAAGACAATCCCTGGTTGGAGCAGAACTCTTACAGAATATGGAAACAAAGCAAATTAGGCTATAGGTTTGGATGGCTATAGTGGATTGGTAACCGCAACTGTGGAGGGACTATTGCCCCTGCCTGATCAATGTTTTATATAAACGGATAAAATGGCAGGGGGTGACTTGCACACTCAATAATGGGCCCCCGGGAAACGTCGCTAGCACATAGTGACGTAGCAACAAGGGGGCAACACTTCCTGAAGTGCTTGAGAAGTGGAGAGGTATTCCACGGCTTTCAGAACAATCCCAGAGCCCGGAAGATGGTCAAGATCCCTACGAGCACTTACTGGAATACTTCCTTTCCCCGAGCACGTTTGCTCTTGCGAATCTCCACTCAAGCCAGCCAATAAAGGCAAGAATGAGGCGGGAGCTCTGAACCTCATCAGTGTTCACTTCAGCCGGCCAATAAAGGCAAGCCAGAGATGAGGAACAAGAATTCTCCCAGGAGATAGGGTCCGTGGGGTCGCTACTGCCCAACAGCTTATTATTATTATTTCGTTTATTTAATTTTCCAAACATATAAATTATATTTTTAAATATTAAAATAATAAAATCATAAAACATTTAAAAATATAAAAAATAGTAGCCCACCGGTATCGGGAATAGGGTCCAAGCTACCGGTGGTCAGGGCTGCTGAGTGAGGAACCTCCTCACTACGCGTGCCGTGTCCAGTAATACCGCCTTCTGGATCAAGCCCTTGATCCAGCTGCCTAACGAGAGCCTCTTAAGGTGTTGGTCGAGGCTCTTGGCTATTATGCCATTAGCCGTCACGACTATCGGCACAATGACTGCTGTATCCACATCCCACATCTCGACAACCTCGCGAGCCAGGTCAAGATATTTGATCTGCTTATCTTGTTCAGCTTTCACGAGGTTCTCGTCATGCGGGACTGCTATATCAATAATCATTGTGCGACGCTCTGATCGATCTATCACCACTATGTCCGGCTTATTAGCAACAATAGTCCTATCAGTGATGATAGATCGATCCCAATACAATGTGATATTGCCATTTTGGAGAACTGGGTCGGGCACATACCTATAGTACGGTACTTCTGATTCCACAAGACTGTATTTCAGAGCAAGTTGCTGGTGGATAATCCTGGCTACAAGGTTGTGCCTATGCAAGTAGTCTCCGTTAGCCAGACGAGAACAGCCAGAAATAATGTGTCGGATTGATTCCCCCGGACGGTGGCAAACCCGACAGATGTCAACCGTGCCATCCTTCACAATATATTTCCGGTAGTTGTTCGTCATCATAACTTCGTCCATAATTGCAAAGACAAAACCTTCGGTTTCTCCAAATAGATTTCCGAATCGTAACCAGGATACGGACGCTAAAAAGTCTACATTGGGTCCATGTAGGACCCGGTAAAAGCGTCCGTGAAGCTCCTTGCTTTTCCATACCTCCCTGCGGTCATTTGTATCCAATACTTTAGGTTTGCGCCAGTTCTCGTTAGCCAAGGAGAGCGGGGTGAGGCTCTTGTCCACTAAGACCACATCTCGGTGCATCCCCACGTCAGCGTCTAGGAAATATTCCCTGAGACTGCATACCTCACGGTTGTGCAGGGTCTTAGCATTCAAGAAACCTCGACCTCCGCACTTCCGCGGGATATACAGTCTCATCACCGATGACCGTGGATGGTGCATTCGATTTGCGGTCAGCAGTGTGCGGACCCGTCTATCCAGGGCTTCAAGTTCCGTTTGAGTCCATTTGAGTATGCCGAAAGAGTACATCAAAACTGGCATAACCCAACCGTTGAAGGCGCGAACCTTATTTCCGCCTGATAAAAGACTTTTTAACACTTTATTCAGGCGGCCAAAGAAGCGCGCCCTCAACGATTGTTTCATGTCAGCCGTGTTGATGCCTAACGCTTCCGACATACCCAAATATTTGTATGTTTCGATTGAGGAGAGGGATCTTAGGTGTATGGAATCCGAGATTTGGGTTCCCACGGATTCCACAATCTCCCCTCGCTTTACATGCATGACCGCACATTTGTCCACACCAAATTCCATCCTGATGGCGCTACTGAAGGTTTCAGTTACTTTCAGTAGCTCCATCAGTTGCAAATTGTTGGGGGCAAAGAGTTTTAGGTCATCCATGTATAGGAGGTGAGATATAACCTGACCACCTCTCCTCAATTGATAGCCTATACTTGAATCCTCCAGCAGTGTGCTAAGAGGATTCATGGCTAGGCAGAACCAAAGTGGACTCAAACTATCGTCCTGGAATATACCTCGCTCGATCCTTATCGGTTCGCTATTCCTCTGGATAAGTCGACATCCTGGATAGTGAAGGACTGTCCTCCATTGCCCCATACATGACATCAAGAAGGTGCGCAGCGTTGTATCTACTTTGTACAACTCCAGCACCCTCTTGAGCCAGGTATGTGGCACCGAGTTATAGGCCTTCTTATAGTCTATCCAGCATATCGACATATCCTTTCGGGAACGACGAACCTGTTGACTAATGGTCATATCGATTAGGAGCAGCTCCTTAGTACCGCGGGACCCGTTCCTACATCCATTTTGAGAGACAGACAAGATAGAGTTTGTGTCAATATGATAGTAAATTTTTGCTCTCAAAATGGATGTAAGAACTTTATAGACCGTCGGTAGACAAGTGATCGTTCTATAATTTTTGGGTTCCGCGGTGCTACCTGATTTATGGAGCAGGTGGGTTATTCCTGTTGTTAAGAACTGGGGCAACGACCCTGACTCTAAGGCTGACTGGAACTGAGATGCCAAGCGAGCGTGCGACTTTTGGAACCACTTGATCCAAAAGTTGTGCAGGCCGTCCGGTCCTGGAGATTTCCAGTTAGGCAACGGACGGACTGCACAGACGACATCTTGGGGGCTGATGGTAATTGCCCCCATTTCTGGTATTTGACCGCACGCCCGCTCGATCTCCCTAGTCCAATCACCTTCGGTGTGATTGACAGGCACCGACCAGATGTTTCGCCAGAACGAAGACATGGCGTCATCATCCGGAAGGAGCGTGTCAGCCACACCTTGGTCCGGTCGCTCCCAAGCTCGGTAAACCCACCTTTCATCGCTTTGGAATGTGTGATTCTGGGTGTACCGCTCCACCCTCCGCCGGTACCGACGAATACGGTTTGCCCATGCACAGATCTTCTGCTTCAGGAAGTCGATGCGCTCTGTGACGCGGGACACATAATCTCTAGGACTAACATCCGTCCCGGAGAACGCCCGCTTCACAAAGCGCATCACTCGAGGGCGAGTATTGCCCTCCCTGAAGCAGATTAGCTTACCGATGAGTGCTCTAGCCTCACCGATACGACGCTCAATCCTGCACTGCCAAGCTGGTACGGCTGGTTTTGGTCGTGTAGCTTTGTCACTGTTAGGAAACTTAACACGAGCTACACGACAAGCCGCTACAGCTGCATAGTACAAGATCGAGTGGGTATCTGCGAGGTCTTTGCTGCCGTCAAAATATGTTTATTATTATCAAGTTACTTACGACGGGGCCAAATTATAACAGTCACGCGGTTCGATCGTAAGATTTAACTTTAAATGATAATCTTCTGCAATAGGATTTGGAATGTGTACCTGTGTTATCATTTTTCTAATATGTATTTTACTTAAATTGAATTTAAATATTGTTGACATTTTAAATTAATCCTGTTTTTTTTTTCTTTTTAGTCATTGTTTTAATTTGTTATTAACGATTTTTATAATTATTGTAATAGTTGTCTTAGTGCGACTAATTTTGTACGCCATGATTGGCAAAACGTGTAGTTACCTCTCATTATTTTTAAGACCTGTATAGTTCTGCGCTCATGTTTTACAAAATAAATATCTTGTATCTTAGGCTATCTAGCTAGATGGGTGACCATTTATTTCATATTGAGACCCCTCTGTGCCTCGGAAAGTAGGAATAAGCCTGCTGTCATCCATAGATCATAAACCCAACTGACAACCAGTCATATCAAGGGCTATTTACTATGTTACCCGGTAATTAGGTTATGGAGGTTCGATAGGAAGCTGCATTCGGTTAGATCGGAAGCTGAGCCTAAAATAGCTGTGAACAATCTACGCAGATTTCTTACGATGTAAAGTAGATAAAGTTTGCCGCTTCTTGTTCGAAAAAATGGTAAAGGCATTCGTGTGTAAGAAAAGGTATCATCATCATCATTTCAGCCGTAAGACGTCCACTGCTGGACTTAGGCTTCTCCCAATTTGGGGGGCTTTGCCATAATCGCCACGCTTGGCAGGCGGGTTGGCGATCGCAGTATGGTGGTAAAATGCATAGAGAAAGCTGCTGCCCATTCTCTAGTAAGTCCCTTAGTCGCCTTTAACGACACCCACGGGAAGAAATGGGGTGGTGTTATTCTTTACGTCCGGCACCACACGGTACAATAAAAGAAAAGGTATGTTTTATAAATATCAGTAATATTGTATTGGATCGGTATTTTTTTTCTTACAAGACACCAATTCAAGATTATTTTCTTCATAGTTTATTGACAGTTGATTTCAATATAATGTGCCATTTTGTTCCATTTTATAGGTAGTGACAATCCGATTGCTGTAGGATTTTTAGGACGACTGATAAAAAAACTACTACGTAATAGAACGACCAGAGCGAGCTCCATTTTGATATCAACATTCCCAGACTGAAAACACATGAAACAACTCTTACTGACACTCTGACACGGCGTTATGTCTATAAATGTCACATATTATTTTCGCGGCTTGTACAACAATTTTCCCTTTTTTAACCGACTTCAAAAAAGGAGGAGTATATCAGTTCGACTGTATTTTTTTAAATGTTAGTTACCTCATAACTTTTGACTGGGTGAACCGATTTTAATAATTCTTTTTTTATTTGGTGCTTTCCGAATGGTTCCATTTCAATTTGGTTCCATTCGGACAATGGGATCCATGTGAAAACCATATAAGTAAGACTTATAATTTGCATTAAGTTTTTGCGCGATAAGTGAACGCATAACGCGATTAGACTAGTGCGGGGTATCTATCATAACTAAAAAGTTAAAAATAAAAACTTTTTACAAAAAAATAACATCCGACTTCCTAAAAAAAAACACTACAAAGTCAAAAATAACTTTAATTTCGGAAGTCGGTGGCAAAAAATCCTTAAATACAGATCCTAAGACACCGAATTCCGAAATTGAAGTTATTTTTGACTTTGTAGTGTTTTTTTGTAATAAAACTTAAAATGTACCGAATTTTATCGTTAGAGTCACTCATTTTGGCGAAGAGAAAAACAACTGAAATATGGCGGTTAGTGGTATCAAAATCAGCCAGATACAGACAGGTACAGCAAAAGAGATTTTACTACAACTTGACACCTATAAAATACGAGAAATATTTTCTCAAACCTATTATTACCATTGCAAACATCTTTGACATAAATAGCGATTCATTCTACTAACTTCCTTCTTACAAAGCTGTCACTTACGTTTTATTTTCCGTTTATAGCCAAAGTTATTGTTGTTTGTGGCCGCAGATTTGTCATTTACCTTTATTTAACGTTAATTGCCCAATTTTATTACTCGGCCATAAAGTTATAGGCTCTTGAGTATAAAATTTTGTAGAAAAGCGCAAAAATTATTATTGACTGCATAATTATGGTCTATGTGTTCAATCAATCAAATCATTTATTTGCAACGAATGTAGGTTACATACAGGTGGAGTAGATAAAAGTGAGCCATGTACATTCTGCCTGGAAATAGGCACGCAAAAATTAATAAACAAAAATATATATTTAGAAGCTATCCTATTATTTTATATCAAATAAATAAATTACAAATTTTGTCACAGTTAGAATTATTACATATAAAAAAAAAATGTCACAGTTAGAATTATTACAAATACACATACAAAAGTTAATAATGAAAATTGTCAAAATCGAAATGTTACTTTAGAATAAAATTAAAATTAAATGTATATTCGGTACATGTGACATTAAAAAGTTTTGTCCATTAAAAAATGATTAATTGAATAATTACATTTTTCTATTAGGAAGGCCACTAATATCCTTGGTTGGTTCTGTATAGTACTGGGCGTTAAGAATTGCACTATCCCATTTCTTCCCGTAGGTGTCATAAGAGGCGACTAAGGGACTTACAAGACAATAGGCTGCAGCGTTCTCATTGCATTTTAACACCATATTATATAGAAGTGGTAATGGCCTTTTTTTTTGGGTGGGAAATCATCAATAGACTTCTACCGCTCTGGGCGGAGCGGGAGGGCGAGTCAGACTTTTACTGACTAAAACCCACCCGTGTTCCTTCAGTTACCCATACGCCAGGGTCACGGTATCTCTTTTGAACAATCTTGCGATCCTGGCAGGCATTGGTCGTAGCAGACCCCTTCAGTTCTGCTGACATCTCTTTGAAGCGCGCGTGGAACACTACGCGCCGTCGACTTAAAGGCTGCCTTAGACCAGCGCGACGTAGCTCTAGTAGAGAAATTGTCATGAAGTTTTTAAAGAAACTGTTCTATTAGAGTCGCTAAACGCTGTCGCGCTGCGCCTGTCTACAGGAGCCTTAACTACTACTACTAAGTTCTGAACTTATATATTTGTTCAACAGAACAAGATACATATTACTTCATTTAATATTTATGACAGGAATATTTACTTACTTACTGATTATATTTGTTGAAACTTAGACGACTGTTATTGTTAAAGTTTCAGGCTCAATAAGGCTTGATCTATGTTTGTTAATTATGAAATAAAATCAAACAAATCAAAACTTTGGAGTTTTATCGAAATAGGCTGGTAACATTTTGAATATCTACCTAAAAAGTTTGTTTTTTAGGTAGATATTCAAAATGTTACCAGCCTAAGTACTGTGAACCAGTGGTGGTGTCAAAATAATCATTATAATCATCATAAATTTACCTTCAAAGTCCTGTTCTGTGTAGTCATGGTGTGTGAGCTTCCTCGCTGCTGGGTCTGTGGGTGCCTCATCATCATCAGCTCTGGTCTCCATCGTCCACGGCCTGAAGACAAGACAAAGTAAATCAATAACATGAACTGTATAGTTTTTGAGTCACCTTTCGCTCTGAGAAAAAAAAGGGGAGGGGCTTTTCCAAGAAAATATGTCAGGCAAGGTTGTAAATAGACTTTGGCAGGTATATTTTCTTGGAAAAGCCAACCAAAGAGCTGGTTAAAGCTCTAAATAACATTGCAATTAGGCAGATCTCGATGAAATGAACGTAAGTTATGATTAATTTCATATTTAGGAGTATAGTCACCAAAAAAGATAAAGTTGAAAGTTAGAAAGATACCGATGGATATTTTCGAGTGAAATGTAATTTGGTAAATGAACTCTTGTTGTTTTAATAAGTAGGTAATTAAATATAATTTTATTCGAAAACATTAATCGGTTTCTTTGTAATCTTTAACTTTATCCGGCGACCCTGGTCACTTATCTCTTTTGATGATCGTACTCCTCAATGTGTAATTCTCTCGCCAAAGTAATTGTCTTATTTTTATCAAAGTCATTTATATTCCAACATTTAGGTACAATATTGTGCAAATGGCGCATAAATCATTAACTTGTCCATAAAGAAAATTAAGTAATCTACTTTATTTTTATGTACTGTGGCAGTATATTGTTGATACTGCCACAGTACATAAAAATAAGTAGATCCTGGTTTAGCCTAAAAGCCCGCTGGGTTTTTATTGAAGTGTGCCAAATAGACCCGAATAATACTGTGACCATATAATCTCAAATACCTACTTCAGTACATCACGGCCAATTCTCCTAGGAACTAATTGGTATTCAGCGAACTGAGTACACATACACAATTACACATACAACATACGTAGCTCATGGAAAACGTACACCCTCACACACTCCCACATGTCTCTTCAGGCGGTTTCAAGGGTGACTTATCTACACTATCTATACTAATAATATAATTAAGCTGAAGAATTTGTTTATTGGTTTGTTCGTTTGTTTGGTTGAACGCGGTAATCTCAGGAACTTCTGGTCCAAATTGAAAAAATATTTTTGTTTTTTGTGTGCAAATAACATCACGCTATGATTAAAAGGAGCGGAGCAGCAGCGAAAAATGGACGAAAATTGACAGGCGATTAAATGCGACGGGAATCAGGGGAGCAAAAATTTTACGCAGACGAAGTCGCAGGCAGAAGCTAGTTTCTAATAATGGTAAATTTCCCCTGACTTACGAGATGTTGGTCATAGGTTTACAGACGCAGGTATACAAGCAGGCGTTTAACCGTGTGTAAATGAAGGCATGTCACATTTACCGACCCGCCTTGGGCCCACGTATTGTTATTACTAGCTTTTGCCAGCGACTTCGTCCGCTTCAAATTTTTGTTCCCGTGGCCCTTCCCGTCGCATCGACTTGCCTGCCAATATTCGTCCATTTTTCGTTGCTGCTCCGCTCCTTTTGATTGTAGCGTGATGTTATACCTATAGCCTATAACCTTCCTCAATAAATAGACTACCCAACACAAAAATATTTTTTCAATTCGGATTAGTAGTTCCTGAGATTAGCGCATTCAACCAAACAAACAAACGTACAAACAAACAAACTCTTCAGCTTTATAATATTAGTATAGATAACAGCTCAATCTCTCTCGTAGAGAGGAGGCCTGAGCCTCAGCAGTGGGAATATTATATAGGCCGGTTACAGGCTTATCGCCCACAATACTACTCAAAAGTAACCAGACACAAACTTATATCATGAAATAGTAAGCCAGAATGTGACAGCACTGACAACAAAAGTATTACCTAATTGATCGAAGAGTATATAACACACGGGACAACCAATCACAAACTATTTAATAGCGCGTTAGTCGCATCGTTCCTTCTTCGTTCTAAACCTACACCCTCATTGCGAAACGCACAATTTATCAGAATCTGAATGGAATTAAAGATTACTTCTTAACCATTGCGTTATTTGTTCGAATAAATTATCGGCTCAGCAACGTAAATAACGTAATGAATGTTGTTTAACTATGAATATTAAACCAATTCCTACCGATAAAAAGTTCCGCAATTACCCCTCTGAATCGCTTTACCGTGGCAATGGCGGTCATTGTACTTTCCCTAATATAAGTCGATTATTTTAACTGTGCACTTGGGGCTCTCAACACTGATTCAATTCAGTTCAGTTCATTGAATTCACAGGCCACTTCCTTTCCTACCACACCGCTGACGCCTACCAGTACGGTCTGCACTCCCGTGTCGTTTGTGCTGTTATTATCGTTTAAAACAATGTTGCTGGCGCTACCAATTTACCCGCCATGTCAATATTTTGACTTTGACAGGTGCACAGTTAGGAAATCGGGTTATATCTCTCTGTAGGAACTCAAAGAATAAACCATGTATGGGTTTTTTGGTACTGGAACACGTTGATCGCGATATATTGATTCAGGACGTTATCTTTATTTTAGTTTTTAAATAAAGAATGTTCGAAAATGTAGGTGGGTCAATGACCGCTATTGTAACGTTATAGCGATTCGGGTATAAGAGACGGTGGAGTTAGCCCATTCTTCACCAAACGAATCTACCTTTTGGAAGGGGCGACTAAATTCTATTTTAAACTAGCTGACCCGGCAAACGTTGTTTTGCCTGGTGAAAAAGAGTGAAAATTTAGAGTTGTATGTATTTTTCTATCTTGTTGTATCTTTTTTTTTTTTATAAAAGTTAAAAAAAAAAACAAAAAAAAATTAGGGGTGGACTACCCCTAACATTTAGGGGGATGAAAAATAGATGTTGGCCGATTCTCATAGATACCGGATAAGCACAAAAAATTTCATCAAAATCGGTCAAGCCGTTTCGGAGGAGTATGGAAACGAAAACTGTGACACGAGAATTTTATATATTAGAAGATTCAAATGTTGATGTTCGAAAGTGTCATATTTGAAATAAATGCTTTGACTTTTGAGTCGTGGACATTGCGATAGGCCTTAAAATGTCACTTAGATATGGATTATTTCCACTTGGCGCCCACTGAAGTGTTTTCAAAAACCTGCAACAATACACTTGAGTGCAAGAATAAATGCCACCAGAAGGAAAAGTGCTGTTGAATTTTGAAGAATAGCGAATTCTACTCCAGGGAGAATTTATTTTATTTCTTAGTAAAAGAAAAGTGCATTTTCCTATTATTCCCTGAAGGACTATTCTTGGAAGTTTATCTAGCATCTCGGTGCGTTTACAATAAAAGAAATAAATGTTATGGTGAACAAACGACTGTTCGGTCCTGTAGTTACAAGTTGCTTCGTAACTTGAGGTCATCATTATTTTAGCTGAAAAATGTCCACGGCTTGACATGGACCTCCCCAAGCACCGCCACTTAGACCAGCTCTCTACCTCTCACATTCAGCGGACTTCTGCGGCCTTCATCAGGTCTTCGGTCCAACTTGTGGGAAGTCTTTCAACGCTACCCTCACCACTGCCCACTACCACTTAACCTATTCGTTACTACCAATTTACGTTGATCGAGATAACTACGTCATGCCACCAACGTACCATATGCGTTGAGTGTACTTTAGAACGTTTTTTGGCATTACATAAAAATGATAGAAATTTATTTAAATATTAGCCAACATACACGGCTAGAAACAATTGTTAAATGTGGAAATACTGTTGGTTTTTGCTTCGAACTGTCATTCTTGTATTGGTAAGGAAAAAACGGTTGGTGCTGTGAAGGTCTTGGTGAAGGAAAAATATTAAGTAGCACCCAGGTGATGTTTTTAAAATTTAAGTGGCAATGAATGGGTTAAGTTTGGAAATTGTTTGGACTTTGTCCGTTACCTTGGTTCTCATGCAGATCTCTGCATTTTTAATTCGACCGTGTAAGGAAACTCCAAGTATAGCTCTCTCGGCGCGTAGTGTTTCACGCGCGCCTCAAAGAGATGTCAGCAGCACTGAAGGGGTCTGCTAGGACCGATGCCTGCCGGGGTCGCGTGATTGCTCGAAAGAGATACCGTGGCCCCGGCACATGGGCAACTGAAGGAACACGGGTGGGTTTTAGTCGGTAAAAGTCTGACACGCCCTCCCGCTCCGCCCAGAGCGGGAGAAGTCATTTGATGATTTCCCATACAAAAAAAAAAAAAAGTATAGCTCTCTCCACTGCCCCTTGAGTGAGTTTCAGCCTTCCTGCAAAGCCTCCATTGTGAGCAACCACGTTTCAGTAACGTGGAGTGTTATTGGGTGATTCCATTCGTAAATACACAAGGCAGAGCGGAATCTCGCTTTGTGCTCTTTGAATGGCTGCATACCCCTCTGGGAAATTCTGGTGTGATGTTATGTTTTATGTTGTGAATGTTTTTGCACACAAACATTTCGCCAATGATGGTATTCCGTTTTCCTGGACCATGTTGAAGGGGGAGTTTACTGGGTATTCCAATTATGAGTTTGCTGCTTAAAATTTCTAACATGAAAGCTATTATTATGTTGGTCTTTAAAACCAAACTCAAAGAATTCTTAAATCTTCTACCAAAATTTCGCCCGTGAAAATATTTTGTTTTACGAAATATAATAGGTTTATTCTCTCTTCTAATTATTACCTTAATTTGCATGTTAATTAGGCAGATAGTCTTATCTCGAAATCCTAACTAATTGGTAATATTCTGGTTGGTTGATAGGTTCGTTGGTTAATTTATGTAAGCACATATACAGAAGCGGATTTAATGCCATTGGCATTTTCTACCAGTTAACCTTGGGATGTTGTAGAGACAAAAACTGGGAGGTGCAGTAACTAATTAGAATAGATTTTTTTTTATATAAAGGTACAATTAAACCTATTGAAAATATAAATATAATAATTACAGTGTGAGTGAGAAATCGACGCGAAAACTGTAGTCATAAATTAAACATGAGCTTCTAGACCTCATGGAGTAGACATTTTTCGACAGATATCGGTTAAAAAATCTGCTTTTTCATAGAAAACTGCAATACTACGCGGTAAAAATGTGTGAAACAACTAAGTTCGATTTATAACCGATAACAACTTCAAAGCCGTTGTAATTTTTCATTTGAATCAAAAGTAATGCGGTACAATGTACCTGCCACCGTTTATACTAATATAATATGTATTAAATATAAGCACATAAAAATACATACAATAATAAGAAATATGACAAATCAAAATTGATTGGTTGGTAGGAACTGTTGACGTTAAAAAGTGCCTTTTTGGGTCTATTTGAAATAAATGCTTTGACTTTGACTTTGACTTTGGAACATCGGAATCGTAAAACAATTTGGAAAATATGCTACTCTCCATACCTATCATCATTCTCCTACCCTTATCTCAAATTATCTGGGGTCGGCGCTACTGATCTTTTCCTTCCACACTTCTCTATGAGTCGTCATTTCAGTCGTCACCTCCTTTCTATCCATATCATAATTCACACAGTCCATCCATCGGTTCTCTAATCTTATAGCCATCGACATTAATTGACTGGCCTGTTAGTCTAGTGGTTAGTGACCCTAACTGCAAAGACTGAGGTCGTGGGTTCGATTCCCACCCAGGACAAATCTTTGTGTGATGAGCACAATCATTTGTTCTGTGTCTGGGTGTAATTTATCTATAATATGTATGTATTTAGAAATATATAAGTATGTTTATCAGTTGTCTGGTTACCATAGTACAGGCTCTGCCTAGTTTGGGATCAGATAACGGTGTGTTGGTTGTCCTAAGATATTTATTTATTTAATGCGCAATACTTTCCCCACGACATTTTCCTCATTCTTCAGTATCATGTGACCATACCTATAACATGTAGAATATTTTTCACCCAGTAAAATACAAACATTTACCTAATCCCAGAGTACACCAGAAATCCGCGAGCAGAAACATAAAAACATGCTTCTTTATACAATAATATTTGTCAAAACTCTTTATATCTAATTCCGTAAACATCTTTGAAACCCGACACGTTCATTATAATTTATGATACACGTGCTTCCTACCATGTTATGTAATGCCAACAGATTATAAAAACACACGTTCATATTTCCTACATAGCCGGAAAATTCGTCTCCCAGATATTTAAAGCATCATTCAATTTGATAATTAAAAGGACACGTGTATACTTACAAAAGGAATTTGAGAGAAATACGATATTTTTGGGGAAATTCCTAATATTTCATGGTTATTGTTAGTATTGATATTTGTTGCTATATGGTTATTGTTGCTTTTATTTTTATTGCTACGTTTAGTTAAGCTTTTGTTTTTATTGGTCCACTCGCCATTGAAAATCCTATGCTAAATTATTTCAAATATTTCTAGATTAGGGTTGTTATAGATTTCTTTGACAGATCGAATGTGCTAAAACCATTTAGTTGCCTACAACATAATGTTACCTTCGGTAAACAAACAAAATTTACAAAACCGACCGAGTTATCATCATCATCATTTCAGCCGTAAGACGTCCACTGCTGGACTTAGGCCTCCCCCAATTTGGAGGGCTTTGCCATAATCGCCACGCTTGGCAGGCGGGTTGGCGATCGCAGTATGGTGGTAAAATGCATAGAGAACGCTGCTGCCCATTCTCTAGTAAGTCCTTTAGTCGCCTTTTACGACACCCACTGGAAGAAATGGGGTGGTGTTATTCTTTAAGTCCGGCACCACACGGTACTGACCGAGTTATAGTTTTTTTTTAACCTTTAGGGTCCCAAACCGCCTCGTTGGTCTAGTGGTAGCAAGCGCTACTGCTGAGTATGAGGTCCTGTGTTCGATTCCCAGGTCGGGCAAAATGTTTTTGGGTTTTTCCATCTGGAATTTCTCAGTAGCAGCCTGGAGTCTGGATTTGTGCCCGGTTGATGGCAATAGGCTCGCCCCCTATTACATGGGACTTAAACATAACAGGCGAAATGTGGGTGTACTATAGGTACACCTCTGCCTATCCCATCGGGGAAACAAGGCGGGATGTTATGTTACGTACTGTCCCACTGCTGGGCAAAAGCCTTTCCTAAGTTTTTCCTGGAACTCTTTTCCCGCACCACCACGAACTAGCCCTCAAAGTACGCGTCCAGATCATCTCGTTCCCACTTTTCTGGTTGGTCGCGGTGGTGCCGGCCATCTTCAGGCATCCATTGTAGTATAGTTTCTTAAAATAGCAAAAAAGTTTGCAACAAGACAGCAATTTCTGATACTTACATATTTTTTAATATTAAGAACCTTATCTGTTCCTATTGATATCGCCCCAGTACCTAAATAAACACTAGAAAACTCTACTATTTTTAGAAAACTAACCGTCGATGGCCGTCTCAAGATATCATTTCAGAGTTATTGCGACTAAAAGCTTTCTCTAGGCCACTCAACAAGAGCTAAGGAATATGCTTTTAAAGTTTTTAATTCTGAATTTTCCGTTCTTGTTTACTTTTTTTTTTTTGATCTCGAGGTTGAAAACCTCATGGATGTCCTCCGCACTGGGGTGGGCGGAGGGGTCTGTCAGACTCTTACTGACTAAAACCACCCCGGTGTTCCGTCCCACACCTACGTCGGGGACCACGGGAACCAATATATCTTCCACTTATGAAAGGGATACTATGGTATTTCGATACGTAGTAAAACTACTTTTCCTTCTATGTTTAGATTAAACTGTAGTTATCGGGACAGTTGTTATACTCCCCCGTGGCCTGTTCGGTCGCGTCGGATTGCCGTTCCATCGGACTACGAAAGTGAGGGAGGAGAGAGTGCATCTGTGTCGGCGTACAGTGTGCATTATAATATCTCCCGCATCGATAGATAGTCTCTGTTGAGATGGCCATTTGGCCGCCATGGCCAAAATTCGGTCTAGGGGATTCAAACATATTCCGCCTATTTATGACGCTTTTCAGCCAATTTCTTTGACTTAGATTCGTTTTCAGACGACACTTAATTCGAATCGCATATGTTACAAGTGTACCCAATTTTTTTGGCCAAAATTTCAACTTCAAACCAAAAAACATCAAGAATAAAAGTTAATTTTGTTACCTATTTAAAAAGAAGGCAAGAAACCTTCAACTTCAAGATAATAGAAATGACACGAACCAAATTACCCGGCGTTCAAGATTGTACCTTCTCTGTTATTTCTTTTTGTGCCCACAGATATACACTGATTAAAATAAACAGCCTCGGCGTATTTAGGCAACAATTCCAGAGGTTTTTTGAATCCGTAATGACTTAGGCCTAGATATTTAAAAGTTACTTAGCAACTACGTATTTTGGATTACTATAAAACTACTGCCAACTACAAATGCAAGGTAAATACGGAAACATTAAGTATCATCTAAGTGCAATTGGGGAGGCCTATGTCCAGCAGTGGACTGTTATAGGCTGATGGTGAAGTACACCGTGTACCGTGTAAAAGTGTACCGTGTGGTGCCGGACGTAAAGAATAACACCACCCCATTTCTTCCCGTGGGTGTCGTAAAAGGCGACTAAGGGACTTACTAGAGAATGGGCAGCAGCGTTCTCTATGCATTTTACCACCATACTGCGATCGCCAACCCGCCTGCCAAGCGTGGCGATTATGGCAAAGCCCTCCAAATTGGGGGAGGCCTAAGTCCAGCAGTGGACGTCTTACGGCTGAAATGATGATGATGATGAAGTACATCTTAGTCAAAGCATGAGCGAAGTATTTTTATATATCTCAGGCTTAAGAAATTATTTAACTAGCAAGTGAAGGTTTACGAATTTGTGTAGAGTAGGTATCACCCCTAAAAGAGAAAAATAAAAAGTGTATTAAGTGTATTAAAAATAACTTTAATTTCCGAAGTCAGCGGCAAATACAAACGAAAATACAAAACCAAAGACGACTTTTCAAATTAAAGTACCTACATTTTCACGTTGTAGTTTTTTTTTTGGCCTGTAAGAGTGACAATGGCTGATAACTGATGACTGATGACCTAAAGGTCGTCGCCTTGACGAATTATTAATGCCAGCACAATGCTGATGAAAATAAAAGTGTTGAACCACTAATACGATGACCATTTCTGGTAAAGGCCATAGTGCGCCGTTATACTAAATACCGTAACAATTGGCACAGGATTGCAGTTAGTGCTCTAACGTTTCGCATTATTTGAGCATGGACGCCAGCACAATCTAAGTGTTTCGATTTGAGGTTTCCGGCGCCATTTGCAATAGACGCTCTGTTTGTAATTTCACGAGATTCAGAAGGAGATAACAATTTATTAGAACATGTTCTGAACTGAATAAATAATGGCATCTGTTTTGGTGATAAATTAGGCTAAAATTACTTCTACTAATAATCGTACTCGTAATCTTGCCAAATACGGTGTTACCAAAATTATTTATTGCAGGTCCAGTTTATTCAGGATAAGTTAAGAAAGGCGCACTTATTTGTACGGTAACATTTGCAAAACTCCGAAGTAACTTGAGAACCATTGGTGTTAACTTATCATTATCACTCTCCTGCCGTCATCCCAACTTATTTGGGGTCGGCATAAAATGTCTTTTTCTTCCATACTTCTCTATCAGTCGTCATCTCGGTAGATCATCATCATCATCATTTCAGCCGTAAGACGTCCACTGCTGGACTTAGGCCTCCCCCAATTTGGGGGGCTTTGCCATAATCGCCACGCTTGGCAGGCGGGTTGGCGATCGCAGTATGGTGGTAAAATGCACAGAGAACGCTGCTGCCCATTCTCTAGTAAGTCCCTTAGTCGCCTTTTACGACACCCACGGGAAGAAATGGGGTGGTGTTATTCTTTACGTCCGGCACCACACGGTAGATACCCCCTTTCTAACTATATCATCAATCACGCAAACCATCCATCGTTTCTTTGGTCTCACCTACTCTTATTACCATCGACATTCATACTCAAAACTTTCCTCACGACACTTACCTCACAACACTTTCCTCACGACACTTTCCTCTTTCTTCCGTATTACATATCCATACCACGACAACTCATTTCCACAGAACTATTCAGTTGCCGGTGCCACTTTCAGACTTTCTCTTAAATACCCATTTCTTAATATATGAACTATACAGCGTGTAAAAAAAAGGTGTGGTTATTCAGTTAGTCATCAAAGACGACAGACCTGTTAGTCTAGTGGTTAGTGACCCTGACTGCTAAGACTGAGGTCGTGGGTTCGATTCCCACTCAGGACAAATCTTTGTGTGATGAGCACAATTATTTGTTTTGTGTTCGGGTGTAATTTATCTACATATACAAATAAATAAAATTGGAGTGTCTGTTTTTAATATTAAGATAACCACTTTTTACTAAGTGTATATGGATTTATACACGGTATATATACCAAAACAACATTTTTTACAATTTTTGTCTGTCTGTCTGTCTGTCTATTTGTTCCGGCTAATCTCTGAAATGGCTGGACCGATTTTGACAGGACCTTCACTGACAAATAGCTGATGTAACAAGGAGTAACTTAGGCTACTTTTATTTTAGAAAGATTCTTCGAAAACTACGGTGACATACGTCATAAACTACGCTGAAATACGTCTCAAAATTCGAAAAATCCTGGCTGAATCCTACGAAATAGATCAAAATAATGTACTACAGTATTGTGCACCTTAAAAAAGCCTACAAAAATGTCGCAATGGTATATGTCTATCTCTTAGGAATAACCCACAATAACCATTTTTTTATCTTTTACTTTTTACGAGAAATAAGGGCTTATTTACGAAGCGATTTTAAGCAATACAGCATTAATGCTGTATTGCTTAAAATCGCTTCGCAAGGATTAATCCTTATCCAATTAAGTCCCTTAAATACATTGTGCATTTAATATAGATAAATATGGCCCTTTACAGCATGTAATTTAAATGAATATCTTAGAAGATATTAGAGATTTAAAAAGCGGGCGCAGAGCAGCTGGCGCGTCGTACGTCCGTCCCGTCCATCCGTTGGCAGCGGCCGGGTAGTACAGAAGTAATATACTATAAGACATAAGTAGGATTGTAATTCATATAACTTTGGCTTCATAGTAATTGCGAATATCATGTGTGTTCATTATACTCAAAATAAACCTAATAGTAGGTATTATTCCAAGTAAGAGACCACGAAATGGCTTAGATGTTTAGATTTTTGGATGTTTGTTTCTCAATGATGCAAAGACTGCCAAACGGATTTAGATCGAATTTGGCACAAAGATATATTAAATCATGCATACGTAACAGATAGGATATCTACTTTATCCTGGTAGATATTTTCCCGGGTGATATTTTCCGACAACTATACGGGCCAAGCCACTGGCAAAAGTACTATTCCTATATGTTCGGTGTCTGGTAAATGATTGAGTGTCTGTATAGGTAAAATAGGAGCGTTAAGAAAAACCAGGAAGACTTATATTCCACTAAACCAAGCCCTATGTCGCAGTCTTCTTACTCTGAATACTATTACTCTTATTTTAAAAACACCAACACACATGATGTTCTCATAAACTATGAATTATAATCCTACTACTACTTATATCATAAATGTGAAAATATGTATGATTGGGTGTTTGTTTCTCAATCACGCAAAAATGGCTGAATGGATCTGGATCGAAAATAGCACACAGAGTCTATATTACCTATATAACCTGGAATAACACATTCTTATCGCGGTAGTACGTCCTCTTGCATTAATTTCCGCGCGGGCGAAGCCGCGGGCAAAAGCTAGTCTATAATATGTATGTATTTAGAAATATATAAGTATATTTATCAGTTGTCTGGTTTCCATAGTACAGGCTCTGCCTAGTTTGGGATCAGGTAACGGTGTGTTGGTTGTCCTTAGATATTTATTTTTACAGAAAATCAACTGTCAATCAATCAATCGAAAAGTTCAAACATCTTTGGCCTAATTTTCAGCTGCGCAAACTTTGCATATCGACGCAGTCATAAGATCATCGTCATCTGCCTAGCGCGTTCCCAACTATGTGGGCATCGGCTTCCAGTCTAACCGGATGCAGCTGAGTACCAGTACTTTACATGAAGAGACTGCCTATCTGACTTCCACAACCCCTTACTGGGTAATACGATACCCCTTGGTAAGACTGGTTGTCAGACTTTCGGGCTTCTGACGACCCGTAACGATTGTCTAAGATCTACGAAAAACAGCTGGAACCAACGGCTTAACGTGCTTTTCGAGGCAGGAAGGGTCTTGGTATGTAAAGATGGTCACCGATCTACGGACCAACCGCGGCAAGCGGAGCTTAACCTTAACGAGCGACCCGTGCGGCTGTTGTAACTTAGCCACAAAGCCCTTCAGTCGCAGTCATAAGATAATAATAAAAAAAAACTATTTCTCCTAAACCAACATGTCTTCTTATGAATCGTTATTAGCTAGGTGCACGGTTCCAATTGATAATTTCTTATGGAGAAGATTCGACAAGAAAGTCCACGGATACTCTTTAAAAAAATTACAATTTACAATGACAATTTAATTACAATGTTTTCAAATAACAGTGTATGGGAGGTCAGTGTAGCTTGAATGAATGACAAATTTCCTTGGGAGCCTTTTATCTTATAATATGCTTTGATGCATAAATATAAAATGCAGACGCAGCAGGCGCAGGATGGAAAGAGGGCGGATGCCGCACTTGTAAGTTAGTTGACATTATGCCCCCGTGTAAATACGTCCTATAGCTACTAGACTAGTTTGTCGTAACATATCTTTTTAATCAACTTTTCCAGAAGACGAAACAACAAAAGAACCACATATTATTTTGACAAAGAACACTTACATTCAATTTAAGGAAAACGCCTTCACAAATAGGTTGATAAAACCCGTCTTATTTTGTGTTATTCAGTATAATAATGTTTTTCTTCATTGTTAAGCTTAGTCGCTTGTTTTCACGTTTCTTTCACTTAGTGTGCGAGATTGTATTTTCTTTTGTGGGCGGTAAAGTGATGGCTTTACGCGAAATAACAGCTTGTTCTAGCGATAAAGCGCTTTATAATGAGAGGACCGTTTTTCGTGGCACAAATTAGAGTTGGCGTTAGACGTTACAATTGAAAAGCATATCGACGATTAAAACGTAATAAAAGCGACAAAAACCAAATTGTTCAGGAGAGCGGTTTAAAGCTGAAATTGTAGAAAAATGGACATAACTTTTTTGTTTATTGTCATATCAATATAATGGAAAGACATCGTAGAGCCATGGGAGTAAGAGCATTCGAAAAAGCAGAAAATTTTAAGTAGGATGGAATTCATAAGTAATTTTCGACCAAAATAGCGTTTATGCCCTAATACCTTTTCCGTCGATATGCTTAGATTGTTTGGTCATGTTAAAGAAAAGGATGGACGAAAAGCGGCAAACAAAAGACATTTACTTCTTCGTTTTGGTATATTTAGATGGTCACCCATCCACAGACCAACCGTGGCAAGCGTAGCTTAACCTTTAATCAACTAAAATGTACTTGAATAATAGCCATATAATTAAAAATCTCCAATCAACATAAAGCGTGCCCCCCATCAGGGGTATCAATAGTACCATAGATATCTTATCAAACAGCCCCGCTATCCAATTTGTATGTAATCATGGTTCGCACGCGAGCGTCACGATACACCGTACTAGCAGGGGTGGCAAACATTTTTAACTCGCTTTTATTAGCTAGGTATGTATGTATCTATGTAACGGAATCTTTGAACTGAAAATGAAATTTTGCACACTTATCAACGACCGATGACAATACAATAATTTAATAAATGTGTCTCTGAACATTTTTTTTTTGTAGGATATCTCGTAGTTAACTTATATAAAGTTTTTACTAATTAAACGGATAGGGACCCGGCGATTCCTAAAAAGTTAACTTTTTAGGCCTCCAGCCCGGGCTTATTATATACTTAAAAACTAAAGCGAAAGACTAAGGGCTACCGCGAGGGGGGTACGAACCTCGGCTTAGGCGATCGCTGATAGGGAGCGCAGCAAGGGACAGGGCTGGATCTGGGTTGAATTATTATTTGAGGGCTAATTTAAAACTACAGGCGCAGCATCGCGGACTGGCTCTTGCAAGGGTCGGGAGGGATTATTATTTGGTCGGGGTCGCGACGACCATCTCCAGGCCTCCATTGTTGGTATAGTTTCTTAAAATCGAACAAAAGTTTTCAACAAGACAGCAATATCTGATACTTACATATTTTTTTAATATTAAGAACCTTATCTGTTCCTATTGATATCGCCCCAGTACCTAAATAAAAACTAGAAAACTCTACTATTTTTAGAAAACTAACCGTCGATGGCCGTCTCAAGATATCATTTCAGAGTTATTGCGACTAAAAGCTTTCTCTAGGCCACTCAAAAAGAGCTAAGGAATATGCTTTTAAAGTTTTTAATTCTGAACTTTCCGTTCTTGTTTACTTTTTTTTTTTGATCTCGAGGTGGAAATCCTCATGGATGTCCTCCACCTTGGGGTGGGCGGAGGGGTCTGTCAGACTCTTACTGACTAAAACTACCCCGGTGTTCCGTCCCACACCTACGTCGGGGACCACGGGAACCAATATATCTTCCACTAATGAAAGGGATACTATGGTATTTCGATACGTAGTAAAACTACTTTTCCTTCTATGTTTAGATTAAACTGTAGTTATCGGGACAGTTGTTATACTCCCCCGTGGCCTGTTCGGTCGCGTCGGATTGCCGTTCCATCGGACTACGAAAGTGAGGGAGGAGAGAGTGCATCTGTGTCGGCGTACGGTGTGCATTATAATATCTCCCGCATCGATAGATAGTCTCTGTTGAGATGGCCATTTGGGCGCCATGGCCAAAATTCGGTCTAGGGGATTCAAACATACTCCACCTATTTATGACGCTTTTCAGCCAATTTCTTTGACTTAGATTCGTTTTCAGACGACACTTAATTCGAATTGCAAATGTTACAAGTGTATCCAATTTTTTTGGCCAAAATTACAACTTCAAACAAAAAAACATCAGGAGTAAAAGTTAATTTTGTTACCTATTTAAAAAGAAGGCCTCCAACTTCAAGATAATACAAATGACACGAACCAAATTACCCGGCGTTCAAGATTGTACCTTCTCTGTTATTTCCTTTAGTGCCCACAGATATACACTGATTAAAATAAACAGCCTCGGCGTATTTAGGCAACAATTCCAGAGGTTTTTTGAATCCGTAATGACTTAGGCCTAGATATTTAAAAGTTCCTTAGCAACTACGTATTTTGGATTACTATAAAACTACTGCCAACTACAAATGCAAAGTAAATACGGAAACATTAAGTCTCATCTAAGTGCAATTGGGGAGGCCTATGTCCAGCAGTGGACTGTTATAGGCTGATGGTGAAGTACACCGTGTACCGTGTACAAGTGTACCGTGTGGTGCCGGACGTAAAGAATAACACCACCCCATTTCTTCCCGTGGGTGTCGTAAAACGCGACTAAGGGACTTACTAGAGAATGGGCAGCAGCGTTCTCTATACATTTTACCACCATACTGCGATCGCCAACCCGCCTGCCAAGCGTGGCGATTATGGCAAAGCCTCCCAAATTGGGGGAGGCCTAAGTCCAGCAGTGGACGTCTTACGGCTGAAATGATGATGATGATGAAGTACATCTTAGTCAAAGCATGAGCGAAGTATTTTTATATATCTCAGGGTTATGGAATTATTTTACTAGCAAGTGAAGGTTTACGAATTTGTATAGAGTAGGTATCACCACTAAAAAGAGAAAAATAAAAAGTGTATTAAGTGTATTAAAAATAACTTTAATTTCTGAAGTCAGCGGCAAATATAAACGAAAATACAAAACCAAAGATGACTTTTCAAATTAAAATTCACGTTGTAGTTTTTTTTTTTGGGCCTGTCAGAGTGACAATGGCTGATAACTGATGACTGATGACCTAAAGGTCGTCGCCGTCGTGTCATGTCCTTGACGAATTATTAATGCCAGCACAATGCTGATGAAAATAAAGGTGTTGAACCACTAATTCGATGACCATTTCTGGTAAAGGCCATAGTGCGCCGTTATACTAAATACCGTAACAATTGCCACAGGATTGCAGTTAGTGCTCTAACGTTTCGCATTATTTGAGCATGGACGCCAGCACAATCTAAGTGTTTCGATCTGAGGTTTCCGGCGCCATTTGCAATAGACGCTCTGTTTGTAATTTCACGAGATTCAGAAGGAGATAACCTTTCTTCTTTAACTGAATAAATAATGGCGTCTGTTTACACGGTGATAAATTAGGCTAAAATTACTTCTTCTACTAATAATAGTAATCGTAATCTTACCAAATACGGTGTTACCAAAATTATTTATCGTAGGTACAGTTTATTCAGGATTTGTTAAGAATGGAGCACTTATTTGTACGGTAAAATTTGCAAAACTCTGAAGTAACTTGAGAACCATTGGTGTTAACTTATCATTATTACTCTCCTGCCGTCATCCCAACTTATTTGGGGTCGGCATAAAATGTATTTTTCTTCCATACTTCTCTATTAGTCGTCATCTCGGTAGATACCCCCCTTTCTTACTATATCATCAGTCACACAAACCATTCATTGTTTCTTTGGCCTTCCCTACTCTTATTACCATCGACATTCATACTCAAAACTTTCCTCACGACACTTGCCTCACGACACTTTCCTCACGTCACTTTCCACGCTCTTCCGTATTACTTGTCCACACCACGACATCTCATTTCCACAGAACTATTCAGTTGCCGGTGCCACTTTCAGACTTTCTTTTAAATCATCATCATCATTTCAGCCGTAAGGCGTCCACTGCTGGACTTAGGCCTCCCCCAATTTGGGGGGCTTTGCCATAATCGCCACGCTTGGCAGGCGCGTTGGCGATCGCAGTATGGTGTTAAAATGCATAGAGAACGCTTTAAAATACCCATTTCTTATTATGTAAACTATACAGCATGTAAAAAAAAGGTGTGGTTATTCAGTCAGTCATCAAAGACGACAGACCTGTTAGTCTAGTGGTTAGTGACCCTGACTGCTAAGACTGAGGTCGTGAATTCGATTCCCACCCAGGACAAATCTATGTGTGATGAGCACAATTATTTGTTTTGTGTCTGGGTGTAATTTATCTATAATATGTATGTATTTAGAAATATATAAGTATAATTATCAGTTGTCTGGTTTCCATAGTACAGGCTCTGCCTAGTTTGGGATCAGGTAACGGTGTGTTGGTTGTCCTAAGATATTTATTTTTAAAGACTATCAACTGTCAATCAATCAATCAAAAAGTTCAAACATCTTTGGCCTAATTTTCAGCTGCGCAAACTTTGCATATCGACGCAGTCATAAGATCATCGTCATCTGCCTAGCGCTTTCCCAACTATGTTGGCATCGGCTCCCAGTCTTACCGGATGCAGCTAAGTACCAGTATTTTACATGGAGCGACTGCCTATCTGACTTCCACAACCCAGTTACTGGGTAATACGATACCCCTTGGTAAGACTGGTTGTCAGACTTTCGGGCTTCTAACGCCCCGTAACGACTGTCTAAGATCTACGAAAAACAGCCGGAACCAACGGCTTAACGTGCTTTTCGAGGCACGGAAGGGTCTTGGTATGTAAAGATGGGCACCGATCTACGGACCAACCGCGGCAAAGCGAAGCTTAACCTTAACGAGCGACCCGTGCGGCTGTTGTAACTTAGCCACAAAGCCCTTCAGTCGCAGTCATAAGATAATAATAATAATAAAAAAAAAAACTATTTCTCATAAACCAACATGTCTTCTTATGAATCGTTATTAGCTAGGTGCACGGTTCCAATTGATAATTTCTTATGGAGAAGATCCAACAAGAACGTCCACGGTTACTCTTTAAAAAAATTACAATTTACAATGACAATTTAATTACAATGTTTTCAAATAACAGTGTATGGGAGGTCAGTGTAGCTTGAATGAATGACAAATTTCCTTGGGAGCCTTTTATCTTATAATATGCTTTGATGCATAAATATAAAATGCAGACGCAACAGGCGCAGGATGGAAAGAGGGCGGATGCCGCACTTGTAAGTAAGTTGATATTATGCCCCCGTGTAAATACGTCCTATAGCTACTAGACTAGTTTGTCGTAACATATCTTTATAAACAACTTTTCCAGATGACGAAACAACAAAAGAACCATATTATTTTGACAAAGAACACTTACATTCAATTTAAGGAAAACGCCTTCACAAATAGGTTGATAAAACCCGTCTTATTTTGTGTTATTCAGTATAATAATGTTTTTCTTCATTGTTAAGCTTAGTCGCTTGTTTTCACGTTTATTTCACTTAGTGTGCGAGATTGTATTTTCTTTTGTGGGCGGTAAAGTGATGGCTTTACGCGAAATAACAGCTTGTTCTAGCGATAAAGCGCTTTATAATGAGAGGACCGTTTTTCGTGGCACAAATTAGGGTTGGCGTTAGACGTTACAATTGAAAAGCATATCGACGAATAAAACGTAATAGGGTATAAGCGACAAAAACCAAATTGTTCAGGAGAGCGGTTTAAGGTTTGAAATTGTAGAAAAATGGACATAACTTTTTTGTTTATTGTAATATCAAGATAATGGAAAGACATCGTAGAGCCATTGAAGTAAGAGCATTCGAAAAAGCAGAAAATTTTAAGTAGGATGGAATTCATAAGTCATTTTCGACCAAAATGGCGCTTATATAGTACCTTTTAACCGTCGATATGCTTAGATTGTTTGGTCATGTTAAAGAAAAGGATGAATGAAAAGCGGCTAACAAAAGACATTTACTTCTTCGTCTTGGTATGTTTAGATGCTCACCCATCCACAGACCAACCGTCGCAAGCGTAGCTTAACCTTTAATCAACTAAAATGTACTTGAATAATAGCCATATAATTAAAAATCTCCAATCAACATAAAGCGTGCCCACCATCAGGGGTATCAATAGTACCATAGATATCTTATCAAACAGCCCCGCTATCCAATTTGTATGTAATCATGGTTCGCACGCGAGCGTCACGATACACCGTACTAGCAGGGGTGGCAAACATTTTTAACTCGCTTTTATTAGCTAGGTATGTATGTATCTATGTAACGGAATCTTTGAACTGAAAATGAAATTTTGCACACTTATCAACGACCGATGACAATACAATATTTCATAAATGTGTGTCTGAACATTTTTTTTTTTTTTTTGTAGGATATCTCGTAGTTAACTTATATAAAGTTTTTTCTACTTAAACGGATAGGGGCCCGGCGATTCCTAAAAAGTTAACTTTTTAGGCCTCCAGCCGGGGCTTATTATATACTTAAAAACTAAAGCGAAAGACTAAGGGCTACCGCGAGGGGGGTACGAACCTCGGCTTAGGCGATCGCTAATACGGAGCGCAGCAAGGGACAGGGCTGGATCTGGGTTGAATTATTATTTAAGGGCTAATTTAAAACTACAGGCGCAGCATCGCGGACTGGCTCTTGCAAGGGTCGGGAGGGATTATTATTTGGTCGGGGTCGCGACGACGGACCTCAGGGGCGAGGTCGGTATGATGATTTGTGTTTGTGTATTTTTCTCACTGTACTTGTCTCTTTTCTGCTCTCCTGGAGGAGGGTAGTGGGATCATCGGGTTCTGAGAGAACGTGCCGCGGACGGCGGACTGTACTAATGCGGGAGGGGGTATAACTAGCTGCGGCGACAACCAGAGGGTTGCGGCTCTGTCGAAGAACCGCTTCGAAGCGCGTTTCATAAACTGATGGATAGTCGGGATCTTGAGATCTACATGGAGGTTAATATTCCGAACGTACCAAGGCGCACCTGTGGCTTGACGGAGAAATCGATTTTGGAGAGTCTGCATTCTATGGATATAGCGGGGTTTAGCGTGTGCAAAGATCGCGCTTGTATACGTCATGATAGGCCTAATACAAGCGGTGTAAATGCGCTTCTTATACAGAAGCGACAGTTTACTACGCTTTTTTAGGACGCTATGGGGCTCCATAGCGTCCTAAACCGAGAGCGAAAGCGGCCCGCGAGTGGACTTGCTTTATGTGCTCAGAAAAGGTGAGGTGCTGATCGAGGATCACGCCTAGATATTTGGCTCGCTTCACCCATGGGGTGTCTGAACAGGGTCACAATGACATTATAAAAAAAAAAACTAAAATACATACTTTTGTAGCTATCCAAACTACAAAATAGAAAATAAATAATCGTTTAAAAAACACGCTTTGTTTCTATGAAAACGTGTTTTTTAGTTTTTTAAACTATTATCTATACTAATATTATAAAGATGAAGAGTTTGTTTCTTTGTATGTTTGTTTGATTGAAAGCGCTAATCTCAGGAACTACTGATCCGAATTGAAAAATTATTTTTGGTTGGGTAGCCTATTTATCGAGGAAGGCTATAAACTATAAAATAAGAAGAGCGGAGCAGTAATGAAAAATGTTGCAAAAAACGGGAAAAATCGCACGGGTAAATGAAATGAAATGAAATTGAAATGAAATTTATTTTGCAAGAATTGTATAGGGTAGGCGATTCGACGCGACGGGAAAGGTCGGGGGAACAAGAAATTTAACGCAGACGAAGTCGCGAGCAGAAGCAAGTTTTGAATAACGGAAGAAAGGTAGTGTAACTCATTCGTGTATGACCAACATAATTGTGCAACACACTATTAACCACAATTTGGATCATTTGAAAGAATATTGCTAATCAATGGATTAGCAATATTCTTCACTGAGCAGAAAATATCTCCTCCGTAACGTAAATAACGCAATGAATATTGTTGAATTATCAAAATGAAAGTCATTCCGGACTACTGTTAGCGTATTACGCATGCATCCAGCAGATGTATGAACGTAAACGAAGCGAAAGGAGTATGTTAGGGTCCTAATAGCAGGTGGCGTTCTACAGTTTCTGCCTACTCTATGTAATGTTTAAACACTTTCTTGGGCATATTTATGATATAAGTACCACCTTCATGGGAGAGTGGTTAAACTAAAATACAACCTAGTTATTTACAAACATATATATTAAAGATCAAATCTGTGCCTAAGATATTTATACCGCCGCTGCAGTCGGCCCGGAAAGCGAGGGCAAGATGACCAGTACGCGTACCGCGAGGGCTGGTTCTGGTGGCGCAGGAAAAGAGTTCCTAAAAGGACTTGGGGAAGGCTTTTGCACAGCAGTGGGACAGTATAGACTAAACAAAAAATTCGATGAAATTATGGGCACAATGTCTATTAACCACTGTAAATAATTATTAAGACAATAAATACTATGACTATTAATGACTATAGTTCTGTAGATATATTGGAAGATGCAAAAGGAGATAGTAAAAAAACATGGATGGCTATTAACTACTTAACTACTTTACATAAAACCGGATCCCATAGAGTCACTAAATAACGTGAATCAATACTTCACGAAAGTAGGTGAGCAGCTTGCTAAAAAGACTTTGCTCCGAATTAATAAAACTGAAACCCATCTAGCGAATCCTTCTTTGCCACACCAACAGACGAAATTGAAGTTAAGAAGATCATAACAAACCTCAAAGATGATTCAGCACCCGGATGCGATGGAATCACGAAAAGGATACTTAAGTTGTGCAGAAACGTTCTTGCTGCACCAATTACCTTCTTGTGCAATTTGAGTATCTCGACTGGCAAAGTTCCTACGCTAATGAAAACCGCGAATGTGTGCCCCATCTTTAAATCTGGTGATAAAACAGTTCCATCGAATTATCGACCGATATCTCTACTCACATCCCTATCTAAAATCCTAGAGAAGATTATGAACAGCAGACTCCTCGCTTTCCTTGAGAAATACGGTTTGATATCAGAAAATCAATATGGCTTTCGTAAGCACAGGTCAACGGAAGACGCAGTCAATAACCTAGTCGATTTTGTGGTGAATAAAATGGACAACGGTTATAAATGCACTGGAGTCTTCCTTGACCTGGCAAAAGCCTTTGATACGGTGTCAAGGCGTATTCTCCTTAAAAAGATGGAAGCTATTGGTGTTCGAGGTTTGGCTTTGGAGTGGTTTCAATCATACCTATCAGACCGCACACTAAGTGTACGCATGAATGACAAGTGCAGCAACTCTGCCATTCTAAACTATGGGGTCCCTCAAGGTAGTGTGCTCGGGCCAACACTCTTTATTTTATACATCAACAGCCTTTGCAATTTAAAACTGGACCGAGCCAAAATATTTGCCTACGCTGATGATACCGCCATAGTTTTCTTTGACAAAACTTGGGAAGGAGTCCAAGAGGCTGCTAACACGGGTGTAAACCAGGTCTCCAGTTGGCTCACTCACAATCTTCTTACACTCAACGTAGACAAAACGAAGGTTGTGAATTTTAGCGTAAGCAGTAGAACATCCTGCCCTAATCATCTAGCAGTCATATTGCATTCTTGTGATAGTAAACCACCATCACGATGTACCTGCCCAACCCTTCAGCAAGTCAACCATATTAGGTATCTTGGTGTCCACATAGACCAACACCTTAACTGGTCAAAACAAATTGAGCATGTAAGTGGTCGGGTTAGAAAACTTCTACATATTTTCAAAAAAATGGGACGTATTGCTAGTAACACTCTTCTGAAAATGCTTTATCACACACTCTGCCAATCTGTTCTCAACTACTGCATTGTAGCATGGGGTGTAGCAAACAAGACGCGTCTAATGAAAGTGGAGCGTGCGCAACGGGCTCTTCTTAAGGTAACCTATAAGAAACCTATGCGCTTCTCCACTGACATTCTGTACCATGAGGCTGGTGTTTTGCGTGTACGCCAATTGTACATAATGGCAGTAGCATTGAGATACCATAAAAATGCTCATAATTTGATAAGCTACTCCAAAGTGCGCTTTCTTAGAAATGCAAATAAGCCCAAATGGCATAAACCTAAATGTAGACTCATTTTTGGCAAGAGATGCTTTCGGTATATGGGACCATTTATTTACGGTAAGCTCAATAACGAGATAGATTTATTACCACTGACCAAGAACAGATGCAAAAATCAACTTTTAAAATTTCTGTCAAGAATGGACTATGAAAGCACGGAAAAATTTATTAACACATGAGCACAACATACACATTCATTCACACACATACACGAAGATCGATTTGGAACAAGACGAGTGAATGCCTATAGGGTGGGAGTATTCTCTCGTGGGTTTATTCAAGCCTAGGGGAAGCCTAGGGTTGACAGGGAGTGCTCTCATACGTGGTCTGATTGGCCTCGTCTGGTCCAAATCCATCTTAACTCACTCATTCATCACACACTCACACCATACACGTACATAATACACTAAACACGCCTTTTAAAATCATTTTAGTTTAACACTCATTTAAATATGCTAATTTATTGTTTAGGCATAATATAATTTGGTTATTGTTATCGTTCCAACCAACATTACATATGTGCCTCCCTACTGTGATGTAATAGTGTAAGACGAAAGAGACTGGCCTCCACGACACAGGGAATCCTAGTGTGGAGGCTAGTGTTATTTCAATTTGTACATAGCAGTTCTTGAACAATAAAGTTTTTATTATTATTATTATGTGTACCTAAAGAAATGAAAATAGTTTTTTAATTTAGATTCCGTACTTCTATCAATACCGGATTCTTTTGTCGTTATTGGTAAGCAAAAGGTTGGCCATCCCTAACGTATGGCTACAGCAAAGCAAGGTGTTCAACTAACAGCCAATCTACTGATTGCTGATTGTATTTACATAATGAAATGGTGCTTCTGTTTGCATTGATTTTAAAGGGAATTGGAGTCATTATCTGGTCTGTGTGATGCCGGACGTAAAGAACAGCACAATTCCATTTCTGCCCGTGGGTGTCATAAGATGCGACTAAGGGACTTAACACAGAATGAGCAGCAGCGTTCTCTATGCATTTTACCACCATACTGTGATCGCCAACCCGTTTGCCAAGCGAGGCGATTATTTCAAACCGCTCTCAAATTTTAGGAGGCCTATGTTCAGCTGTTGACGTCTTACGGCTGAAATTATGAAGTAATAACAGCAGCACGTATGTATAATCGAAGGTTAAGCTAAACTTGTCACGGTCATTTCGTGGATAGGTGACTATCCACCATCCATTACATGTGCTTCGTGCCTCAGAAAGCACGTTTAGTACTTGGTCCCGACTCTCATTCGAAGGTCTCGGACGGAATTTTGATATTTTTTACACGCTATTATATTAGCTTCACTTGTATTTTTGTTTGTAACCGACTCCTTATAGCGCGATTTTGACCCACTTTAAACGATCAGATTTCATTTAAACTCTGTAGACTTATCGAGGACCGATGACAATACTATAATTTCATAAAGTGCCATTATCCTAGCCAGGGTTACCAGGACAGCAAAAAAAACTGTCTTGGAAAACTATGCTGACATACATCACAAACTACGCTGACATACGTCTCAAAATTCGAAACACCCTAAAAAATAGAAAATAAATAATAGTTTTAAAAAACTAAAAACACACGCTTCCATAGAAAACCAAACTAAGAAGTAGAAAATAATGGAAAAAAAGCGTGGGGTGCCTGATATCAATAAAAAAATACCTTAAAAATCACCCCACGCTTTTTTTCTATTATTTTCTTTTTTTAGTTAGGTTTTCAATGGAAGCGTGTTTTTTAGTTTTTTTAACTATTTTTTTTTTTAAATGTACATTTAAACAAGCAATAACATTTCACCGATTGTTATTCAGATACTGGATTGCTTCGATTCTGTTGACTATTAAAACTATAAATATTCTAACTATCTACCTGGCAAAATGGTAAAGGGAAAAACCAAGTTAGGCGATTTTTAACTTGTTTCCGTCGACGTGGGTCGAAGTGAAATAACACTAAACTGTTTGAAAGCTTTTTAGTTTGTGATTCAAATTGAATTCACGAGAGTTTTCATTTTTAAGTTCTTTAATTGTCATCATGTCTTGCGAAGCATGTGTGATGTGACTATGAATGAGGCTGAGGAATGATGTGATAAGAGAGCGGTGTGATTTAAAAGAAGATGTACAGTACTGACAGACATCTGACACTTCCCAAATTTAATGAAATAGCTCCTGATATTCAAATTATTGAAAAAAGCTCGCTTCGTCTCCTTGGGTCTCCAATCTTCGAGAATTCCTTTTCCAATTTTATTGACGAAAAAATCCAAAATTTCAATGACGTTTCGGAAAGATTGTTCCAAATTAACATGCATTCGGCTATCACCTTAATTCGGTATTGCTGTTTCGGCCCCAAATTAACATACTTCCTTCGCGCTTCCCATTTATGGAAGCACACTCACCTATTAGACAGAATGGACCAAATTATCCGGCAAACATTAACCTCGATTTTAAATGTGACCATGGACGACCGAGCTTGGGCACAAGCTACTCTTCCCATTCGTATGGGAGGCCTCGGCGTCCGCAAAATTTCTAGTATTCGTTTATCAGCTTTTATATCCTCGATCCACGGTACTGAGAAATTAATCAGGAAAATCCTAGCCTCAACACTGATTAATTTTGATGTGCCGTGCTTCACCGAGGCTATAGATGCCTGGAGACTCGCTTGCCCGAACACTGAGCTACCCGATAATCCATTTTCCCAGAGACGGTGGGATGAGCCGCTCTGCAAAGTAGTACAAGACAATTTGCTCAACACGTCTGCTACTACTGCGGAGCGTGCGCGCCTGCTGGCTGTGGGTAAGTGGGAATCGGGTTTATGGCTTCATGCACTACCGTCGTCGAACATAGGCACCTTGTTCGACGACACTACTTTCCGCCTCGCTGTATCCCTACGTTTGGGAGCTCCGTGTTGTTCTCCTCATCGCTGTCACTGTGGCGAAGTTGTCACCAGTCTAGGACACCACGGCCTGTCTTGCAGCCGAAGTGCGGGTCGATTAGCGCGGCACGCAAACATTAATGACATTATCCGACGAGCTCTTGTCACCGTCGGCGTCCCAGCTGTTTTAGAACCCAATGGCTTGGCACGCGACGATGGCAAGAGACCGGACGGTATGTCTTTATTTCCATGGAAGGTGGGTAGGCCTTTAGTGTGGGATGCGACGTGCGTCGATACTCTTGCGCCATCCCATCTTCCTGGCACGGCGTGCTGTGCTGGTGCCGCTGCTGCTGCTGCGGAAAACCTCAAGCGGCGTAAGTATATAAATATATCTTTGTTGTTAATCAGGTTAAAAACAGATCTTACTGTAACGGTAGGAGATATTGCGTATTCCATCGTAAATACCTAGTTACATCTTAAGATAAATAAAAATAAGCATATATATTAGCATATAATAATAAGCAATTATTATATGCTAATATAGCATGTCTAAACAATGGTAATTATTAATTGATCATGTTTAATTAAGCACACATTTACATTGTCTTCAGATAAATAATTATTAGGTTGTTTGTATGCCGTTCCGGTGATGTTAATTTGTCCTTGTGTAGTTCGTATACATTAAGGCTCCTACTTTATTACTTTTGGGACAGAAATAAAGTTGTATTAGCAAATATATTGCCTATGGAAAGACTGTCTTGAATTAGTATGGGTGTCCTAACAAATTATGAAGGTAGAGCCTAAATTTTATTCCGTCATAATAATAATAATATCTTAGAACAACCAACACAACGTTATCTGATCCCAAACTAGGCAGAGCCTGTACTATGGCAATCAAACAACTGATAAACATACTAATATATCTCTAAATACATACATATTATAGATAAATTACACCCAGACATAGAAAAAATTATTGTGCTCATCACACAAAGATTTGTCCTGGGTGGGAATCGAACCCACGATCTCAGTCTTAGCAGTTAGGGTCACTAACCACTAGACTAACAGGCCAGTCATCATCATTAGGTATTTATTATTTAGATACTACTGAACGTATACTCCTAATGACCGATACAGTTTTATCGGTGAAAAGGAAAATTATCATTAAAAAAACTATTTTATTTTACTTATTTAAGAATTTATTTAACTTCACTTATATGTCCTGGAATATGGCAATCAATATTTCATTCACTTCCACTGAAACTATCGGGTTGAAATTTGGCACACGTTTGATTTTCATGATAATGTACGATAAAAGCTTTTTAAGAGTGTAATTTTTTTTTAAATCTTTATCGTTACACGGTATAAAACAAAGACGCTTCCCGCATCTGTACGTTTAGAACTACGCAACGGATTTTAATACGATTTTCATAAATAGACAGAGTGATTCAAGAGGATGGTTTATATGTATAAAACGAAGCCGAGTCGCTGGCAAAAGCTGGTTATAAATAAAGATACTTTAGTTTAGTTCACAAAATACCTCATTAAAGTCACTTGTCAAGTTCGACAGAGTTCGTTAAGAGATTGTCACGAAAATTGGTCGTCAATCAGCGATGGCTTCTACTTTTTAATTAAATATTTACCCCAAAGGTCAACTGTTTAATTCGTGGGTTGTAAATTATATCTCTATAGCCACTACACACTCAGCCGCCGTAATTGTACTGTAGGTACTGTGTCCGTTTCTTTTTAATTATTCCCTTTGTGAGGGAAAAGTGGATACGATTCATTTAATTTTGAAGTTATAAACTCGCAGTTTATATTTCACCTCAGATTTTAATTAAAAACGGGATACCTGCAATTAATTTCTGAATTGAAACTGAGTGTTGATGAATGATTAATTACGAAGTAGAATCAAATTAAACCATTTATTTGCTTAAATTTTACGTAAATGAGGTTTTTTTTGGAATCACATCTCGCAGGTGAACCTATACGGTTGTCGGCTACTTAACCGGACTTACCTGTGGCTACCTTAATAAATTAAGGCCTCCAGGGATTAAAACTAGAGCAAATATTCGCTAAGCGCATCCCCTGTGGGGTACGGACCTCGGCTTAGGGCATCGCTGGTAGAGTAGAGGGTAGTAAGGGATGGTCTGGATCCAAATTATTTTTATTTAAGGAGAAATTTAAAGCTACTACATGTTCAGCGGCGCGGGCTGGCTCGAGCAAGGGTCGGGGTGGACGCAAATGAGATTATATAATACCTATACATTTTTAACTAAAGTTCTTTAACCAAAGAAAGAAAGAAAGAAATATTTCTTACATTAACCCTTCCAACGCTAGCCTATGGTATATTGCAGCTGAAATATGAAGATTCATTAATAAAAAAAAATTCTTGGGAG
Source organism: Aporophyla nigra (assembly GCA_947507805.1). Classification (NCBI taxonomy): domain Eukaryota; kingdom Metazoa; phylum Arthropoda; class Insecta; order Lepidoptera; family Noctuidae; genus Aporophyla; species Aporophyla nigra. The sequence continues at coordinate 18,933,373 of OX382302.1, read as the reverse complement.
TATAAGACTTAATCAAATCGAGAAAAATGTTCCTGGAAGGACCTAGAGGAAGCCTTTGCTAAGCAGTGGGACACTATAAACGACAAAAACAAAAAAAAAAAACATCAAATTTCAAGTATTTGTTTGAAATAAATGCCTTGAGTTACAGGCTTTTTTGAATCGTCAAGGAGTCGGTCAACCAAAAAGATGCAGCTAGTTACTCATTTAAAGCGTAGTAGGTTCCTACGTTGAAATTATACATGTGAGAATGACGTAGAAAGACGTACACGTTACCATCATCTGCCTAGCCTGTACTAAACTATGTTGGGGTTGGCTTTCAGTCTAACCGGATGCAGCTAAATACCAGTATTTTAAATCTGACCTCCACAACCCAGTTACTAGGCAATACGTTACCCCTTGGTAAGTGGCTGTTAGAGTTTTGGGCATGTAAGAGGTTGAATATTAAACTATAAGCAATACAGGAAGATTTTTTAGTCACCGTCCAAATTATGATATATTAATATTTTGCGAAAATCATTTAATACGTGTTTTTTCTTTTAGTATCACTCAATACAAAAATATTGAGATGAAAACAACAAAGTTATCTATAAAAAGTTGATGATTCTGGACACCGCCGCGCGCTAGGTAACAGTGCGGGCTATTACCTAGTGCGAATGCACCGCGCTATGTATTAATTTCGGCGGCCCACCCCGCGCGCCGCCGAAATTAATTGAATACAATAATAAACAAAGTTGCAAATTTTCCCTTCATACTCTCACGGGCGGCAAGTGTAGTATTATTAACGTTTAACTTAGTGACCACGCAGAGCGGATAATTCTTTCGAGAAAATGATTTAAAATGAAAATTTTATGTATCTTTTTTTTTTCAAAAATGGATTTATTGAATGATACCTAATGCCTAGAAAAAATTTGGACGGTGACTAAAAAATCTTCCTGTATATAATAACGGTTTTTAATGTTTTTAAAAGCTTTTTGATTTTTCAGTTCGTTCACGAACATGACGTATTAATCGACACCATTCTGTTCAACTATATTGAAGGGAACTTTCTCAACATCCCCATCATTAATCGTTTTATATGGATTGATGATCAAAACATGTTTAATACCAACACGACATGTATCCACATAATGTGTGCCATAAAAATAGCTTGATTATATCCATAATCAAGCCATTTCTTATTGGATGTGTAAAAACTTAAAACGCTACATGCTTAAAAACCTACCATACTCCTTTTGCCTCATTTATGTAATTGGAGCGAATTAAAAAACCTTTGTAAATAAAGCCAGTTACGTTTCAGTGGCAATCCAGTGAATCCCAGGACTGATTCATTAATTAAATCTTCAGTCGCTACCCGGCGTAACATAGGAGGCAACTACCAACCTAGTTTAATATGATTATAATCCTCCATGTTAATTTGCAGAGGAATTTTATCCTTTTTATTTTAACCTGATTTTACACTTCACAAAGGGAATAAAAGAGACGAGTGACCTCTGTTTGAAATATCAATAGAGCTACGGGTTCAAAAGTTTTCATAAATTAATAATTAAAAAACCCGTCCTAAATAAAAACCTCTAAATTGTTAAAAAATATATACGTATTGGCCCTTTGAGTTTAATAAGAAGTATTAGGTCATATTATAATGAAAAGCTCGTCCTGTCAAAAATCATTTTTATTTAGACCTAACTATGAGGTCGAGCACCTTCGAAAAACATGAAATGTCGACATCCATGATGAAAGAAAGAAAAATAATGTTGAAAATAAAAACAAAGAAAGAAAGATGGTTGCATGGTTGGTTGGATGGTTGGTTGAATGGTTGGTTAGTTGGTTGGTTGTTTTGTTGGTTGGTTGAAAGATTAATAAATTTTCTCAGCCGTTATCTTCGATTTTCATCATCATTCATCATTTCAGCCGCAAGACGTCCACTGCTGGACTTAGGCCTCCCCCAATTTGGGGGGCTTTGCCATAATCGCCACGCTTGGCAGGCGGGTTAGCGATCGCAGTATGGTGGTAAAATGCATAGAGAACGCTGCTGCCCATTCTCTAGTAAGTCCCTTAGTCGCCTTTTACGACACCCACGGGAAGAAATGGGGTTCGATTTTCATTTAGACTTAACTATAGGCTTCAGCACCATTGAGGAAAAAACCTCACCCAAATTGGTTCAAGTTTCGTTTGAGAGCTGTTTCGTAGATGACTTCTACGCAATTATGCGTAAAAAAGTTGCGTAGGTGGTGCGACGAGTTCGGGGGAGCCCAAATAGATGATTGGTGAGAGAACCGATACTGTTCTGCTCAGTAGGTTCACTGAACTCCATGTTTTGTGAGACCGATGAACCTAATGTGCGGTGTGCATTCATTATTTTTATTTTTACTTTTAATTACCAATATTAGTTATAAGCAAAATCATTGTTACAAACAACCTTGCCTTGCCTATGGACTTTGTTGTCTGAAATAAAAGATTTTGATTTTATTTATAGCGTTTTTGCGTCGGTTCTATTATTATTTGGAATTCATGTTTTAGACAATTTACACATATTTACACACATACCTACCTAAATACATTAACTCACGTCTTCTTCGGTAGGTAGAAACTACAGAACGCCTCCTGCTATAAAAATGATTACAAACTAAATCTATTGTATCTTTAAAACATTGTGATGAAAATAATTATTGTTGGTATTCGTACAAATATCGTTTAATTTATAATTGCCATCCCAAATAATGTGTACCTACTTACGGAGATAATAATATCATAAAGGTTGGCAGGCGTACGTGTTGCCGCAGGCTCTATTGTATCGAATTTATGTCGCGAATGTTATGTTTATTATAGGGAAATAATAATAAAGTAACTTCAAATGTTGTGTTCAGGTACGTACGCTGTGCTGATGTGTTTAGTTGAGTTTAATTCCAAGGGCACTATGCATCATCAACATCATTATCAGCCTATAATGTTCCCACTGCTGGGACGCAGGCCTCCTCTTGGTGAGAAGGAGTGGGCCCTAATCCACCACGCGGGCCCATGCGGGTTGGTAGATGTCACATGTCTTCGAATTTTTGGTTCTAAGACACGTACGTCTAATGCAGATACGTAGTTCAAATGCCAAGGTTATTAAAAGTCACTGACATTCCAACCTAAAGGTAATAGAGGGTTTTCATCTAAAAGTGTTCGTAGTTTTTGCTGCAACAGACTTCTCATGAAAGAACGAAGGAATCCCAAAAACATCCCCGAGGGGCTATTTCTGTTTTCGAATCCCATGCCTATGATATTGATGCGTAACATGGTTTTAATAATATGCTTATTTTGGATACGTCTCGCCGTGGACTGACATATAAATGTTGTAAACTATTTATAATGGTTAGGGTTATTAGAATAACCCTAACCATTATAAATAATTTAGTTTGTTGTTATTTAGCAGTAGGAGACTCCTGCCCGTGTTTTTGTAAATTAGTTTGTTGTTCCTGACTTCCGAAATTAAATAAATTTTTCACTGTATTATTACAGTTGGTTTTGATAAATTACATCCTAACTTAACGCTTATTCATTTTACACTTGCAATGTATTTTAAGTAAAAGAATAAAGATCTTGCAGTAGATTTTTATAACGGTTATTCTATAATTAAACTAATATTTAGTACGTTTTGTATAAGAGCGTATAGGCAGCAAATTATCTACTAAAATTCATACTAATATAAATAATAATAATAAATACTTAGGACAACCAACACAACGTTATCTGATCCCAAACTAGGCAGAGCCTGTACTATGGCAACCAGACAACTGATAAACATACTTATATATTTCTAAATACATACATATTATAGATAATTTACACCCAGACACAGAACAAATGATTGTGCTCATCACACAAAGATTTGTCCTGGGTGGGAATCGAACCCACGACCTCAGTCTTTGCAGTCAGGGTCACTAACCACTAGACTAACAGGCCAGTCCAATGCAAAATATTATAAATGGGAAAGTGTGTGTGTTGTTTGTCCGTCTTTCACGGCAAAACGGAGCGACGAATTGACGTGACTTTTTAAGTGGAGATAGTTGAAGGGATGGAGAGTGATATAGGCTACTTTTTTTTTCTTTTTTGGTGGCTGGGGTGAACTTAGAAAAGCCGTGCTTTTCCCATGACAATTGTATGTAGCATGTTCGCGTGTATCCAATGCCCAGAATCTTCAATTCAATCCCCAAATGGAAAGACATACAGGATAAGTTTTTATTCAGTGCGCAAACTGTAACCATGAATTCAGCATATCATGCTAGACCCCCTAGCGTAGAAATTTTTCGTCGGTTTTACAAAAAAAATATCTGCTGTTTCATAGAAAAATGCAATACCTACAGGGTCAAAATGTATGGCACAGCTGATTTTTATTTTGTTTAACCGACGAAAATTTTCTACGCTAGGGGGTCTAGAATGATAAATGCTGAATTCATGGTTACAGTTTGCGCACTGGATAAAAACTTACCCTGTGTAATATCGTCTACAGTAGCGTATTAAAATAACATTCTGTTCCGAGTTCTCTTCTGTGTTCTAAATCAGGAAAGGGGAATAATAATAATAATAATAATAATAATAATAAACCCGCAGGGCAGCATGTGGCGTGCTGTGGGGCAGTAGCGACCCCACGGACCCTATCTCCCGGGAGAATTCTTGCTCCTCATCTCTGGCTTGCCTTTATTGGCCGGCTGGAGTGAACAATGAAGAGGTTCAGAGCTCCCACCTCATTCTTGCCTTTATTGGCCGGCTTGAGTGGAGATTCGCAAGAGCAAACGTGCTCGGGGAAAGGAAGTATTCCAGTAAGTGCTCGTAGGGATATTGACCATCTTCCGGGCTCTGGGATTGTTCTGAAAGCCGTAGAATACCTCTCCACTTCTCAAGCACCTCAGGAAGTGTTGCCCCCTTGTCGCTGCGTCACTATGTGCCAGCGATGGTTTCCGGGGGCCCATTATTGAGTGTGCAAGTCACCCCCTGCCATTTAATCCGTGTAAATACAAACATTGATGCGGCAGGGGCCATAGACCTTCCATAGTTCTTGGTAACCAGTCCATTTTAGCCAGTCAAATACATAGTCCAACATCTTGGTTTCCATATCCTGCAATAGTCCAACACCAACCGGAGGTTGTCCTTGGGTGCACTTGCACAGTACATACGGGGATAACCGTCGGTTAGTGCCTCACTTCATTTAAATTTTCTAAGGGGCCTCTGCGAGTTGGCTTCGGCCCCTCGTACGCCTTCTAAAAGACCGGGATCCTAGGATCCCGAGATATATAAATATATAATAATAATAATTTATTTAATAAAAACGATTACAAAAAGAGTACATTTAGCATACAGTATTAAATTTTACATACAATTATTGTGCCTAAAGATAAACTATTTCTAAAATATTTTTATCACAAGTGCAGATGATGATTTATTGGAATTAAAACGTAAGGTAGCGACCCGCCCGATCTAGGTTAATTCAAACCTGTGTTTCGGGCCGGGGAATCAGGAGGTGTTACCCCGAATTTAACGCGAGCGAAGCCGCGGGGAAAAGCTAGTGTAGATATATTATGAGATCGCGTGCGCAGTGATTACAAATCATATTATTTTATTAGCAGCTGGGTTATAAAGTTATAATTTTAAGTTAATCCATATGGAGTAGCATCATGTTCGAACGTTTTAAACGTTTGTAACGTTTCAACGTCATGTCTATTTAGATAACCTTTGGAAGTACAAAAGTAGTCTATGACAATGTCATCAGACTGCAACTAAGTTTTTCAATGTCATAATGACATTGAAAAACTCAGTTGCAGTTTGGAAAACCAATTCAAAACAAAAGAAAAGTGGGCAATACAGAATTTACAGCGTCTGCATTGTCTATTGTTTGTCCGTCTGTACTGCGGCCTTTCAATATATTGCAGAGCGTCGCTTTTGTTCTGAACTACTCGTGGTGTGAACGAATGTACGGCTCGGTATGTTCTCGCTTCATTTCCGGAAGGCGAGCGATAGGACTTAATAAAGTTGAGAGTACACGTGCTAGTAGTTTTCAGAATATCATGCATTTGCTGGCATCGCCAATCTAGTCTTAATGACATAACAATAAGCATTGTTTTCTGTTTAAAAAAAAAAATGATTTAACCTTTTTTAGCTGTAATGCCAATAAATGTATTTCTCTTTTCTGTCTTTGTTTCAGTGCGTATAACATGTATACATATATCTAGCCCTATGTAGGGACCAAGATTTCTGTGTTATATCTGATTATTATGAGTTATTCTCGCATAAAATTTTCGACATAAATGCTCTAAATGATGGCCAAACTGTATAAAAGTCCATTGTGAACAACCATTGTGTATTGTAGAAGATCTAAGAGGTACCACCGTTGGACACGAAAGCACCTTGGTTGTATACTATGTATAGATATAGAAATACAAGTGATGTGACGGGATACGCTCTTATATCGTTAAATAGAAAAAAAAAATGACTTGCAAATAAACATTACAAAGTGAAAAATTACTTTTCCGGACCTTTGATGACCCTTAACGTCGAGGCCCGAAATGGTCTTGGTATGTAAAGATGGTAGCCCATCCACCAACCGCGACCAGCTTCACCTGATCGATCAATCTGTGCAACAATAACCCTTTCAAAATCATACAAAAAAAATTATTGACGAATTTAGAATCTCCTCCTTTTTTCAGGCTCGGTCCAGTTACTAACAGCATATACATATTACACACACACACACAAACACATACCACACACACACACACACATACACAACACACACACCAACACACACTAAACACACACACACATACACACACACACACTAATAACACACACACACACACATACTAATTATGTTTCAACTGCTGTCAACTCAAACGCTATTCCGATATTTGAAGCCCCTTCAAATATTTAACGAGTAGGTACCCTAAGCTCCGGATCTGATTGCCTTTAATCTTAACACCAGTCAAGTTTAGACTTAATCTAGCTTATTTATTTACCGAGAGGCGTAATTGCAAGCTTTAACTAAACAACATTATGTATCTCATATCCTGTACATATGTATCAAGTAGTGATGTGCCAGATCATTAAAAATGTATATCCGTGTATACGGATCCGGATATGGATATTAGGTGTTAAGATCCGCGGATTCGGATACGGATGTTAGATTTCTTACTCAATCCGTGTCGATGTGCGTGGCCTTGAAACGATAGTTCACGCCTCTTGACGCTTTGCTTGACAGGACATGTTTCGACTTTGTTTTGTTTATAGTTTAGATTATTTTTAATTCTTCAAATCAAACTTGTAGTAGGTTTGATTTGAAGAACTAAAAATAATCTGAATGGAATTTAATCGTTTTTCTTTGCTACCTAATCACCTATATATACAGGGTGTTTGGGAGCACGTTGAACATACGAAAATGGTGGATAAGTGGGGTCATCTGCTACTTACTCAGCCCTAATTTATTTGGCCCTGACACACTAGATATTAAAAAAAAAAAATCTTTCCTCTTGTTTCACCACTTTCTTAACTTTAAAGTGTAATTTTTATTAAAAATGGGTAAAACAGGCAACATTTTGTTTTTTTAAAGTATTTTTTGTTGCCTGTTTTACCCATTTTTCACCTATAATAAAGTAAAAGATCCGGCAAAAAAGTCACGGATCCTTCTTCTCCCTCGGATATCCGCGAATACGGATACGGATATCGGGCTCTTCACTACTATCAAGTAACAAGATAGCAAACCCGTTATATTATGTAACAACGTTATTTACATACATATTGGATGGTATATTGGAAGGCCTGTCTATGCCTAGGGATAGACAGTCGGTCAGAAATACCCTGTGATGTGTCAAAGCATTGTTTGCTATATAACGCTTTGATTGGCATTTGTTTTGGGTTTTGCTTTGTTCTATATGGGAATTAGGCTGAAGATATTGACAGTGAAATGTCTAGTAAAAATAGGTGTAATCGGATGCCGCCGAATAAAAGTATTTTCGTACCACTTGCTCAAAAAAGTGACATTCTATGCCACAAAAAGCGAACATAACAATAGTTATTTTTAATCTGTGAAGAACAGGGAAAGAAAATTGTACTGAATTTTATTCATCCTCTAGGGGGAGAATGTGATTTAAATTTGGAATACTTACCGAAATTTATACTGAACTACATCTCGTCGGTTCAGATGAACAGGGTATTAACTCAAAAAAGCCTATTTTTCAGGAGAGCGATTTGAAGTTTTCAAATCAATATATTTCCATTTCCGTTAATAATTGGTTAACCTCACTTATATATCTTGTAAACTTACTTTATTGATAACGTTTTTGTTCTCTACACGAGTTTGTTAATTTTGTTATTTCTGAGAAAAAATAGAAAATCTACAGGCAAGAATATAATAATACCTTTTTACACAAAAAATACTTATAAACCAAAATACTAACTAGAAAATTATATTTTCATAAAATGCAATTTTGAGAGTCTATGTTTGACCTTTCGATTATTATTTTTTTGACATTTTTTTTAATATAATGTTTATTTTGCTATGCCATCCTATTTTTTCATGATTTGTTAATTCATTTAGTTATGAGTAAGGAGCATTCATAATACTACCATGTTCCACAAACATTAGGAGTAAATTTTCAAAATAATATTTAATGAAAGCAAACATTTATTATTATTAATTATATAATTATTGATAATATTTTTTTTTTGTAATTTTTGTTTTTTTTTAGCTAGTGTCTTAATAATTTATTATCAAATGTTTATTTATTTTAATAATTCACATTAAAATAGTTTTAACATTTGTTTTTTTAGCTTTGTTTTTACGTTGTTATGCAACCATGTTCGTTAGTTAGAAAGATCGCATTATTTTTAGTAGGACTGTATTTTTAGGTCAAAAATCGTAAATTTTGAGTTAATACCCTGTTCATCCAAACGAACGATCCTGTGTTTACAGCATTGAGTTTGTATATAAAGCATTATACATCTTTTTGAAAAAAAGAATACGCATTTATAATGCAGTTATGATTATTAAATAAAATTACGAAAACCAACGAGGCCGTATGAGCTTGATGCCTTTGCTTTCCGACAAAAAAATATTAGTCTAGGAATTTGCCGCGTTTTTGTTTTCTTCAAATACATAAACGTTAAGTTTATTTTAATTTATTTTTAATTGTCATTATTTTTAATAAATGCTTATCTCATATTATTATTGTGTTAATTTTTTCGCAAATGGTACGAAAAGTAGAGTATTTTCCTCGGTGATAAAGCTGTCTTAGTCTTGGGTGAACTTAAATCACTCGCTACGCTCGGGAGTAAACCTCGAGTCCTTCGTTACGCTTGCGATTTAAATCGTCACCCGCGACAGAAGACACTGCTTTATCCCCTTGGTTAATAATCTACTATTACACAAAGTGCCACATCACGACGCACATCAGTACATACCACAATACCTCTTGATAAACATGATAGTCAGACGTTTGGCTTCCCAGGGTCGCGAGATTTGTTCAAAAGAGTTACCGTGGCTCTGGCATATAGGCAACTGAAGGAACGCGGGTGAGTTTTAGTCAGTAAAGGTCTGACACGCCCATCTGCTCCACCCAGAGCGGGAGACGTCAATTGATGATTTCCCACCCACAAAAACAAAAGAAGAATTTTGGCCTTCTAACCGCCCGTTCCATCTTGTTCTAGACTGCTCACTATGATTATGAAATATTTAAAACTCTTAAAAAAAAAAAAAAAAACGCAATGACTGTCTGACTTAAAATTGTTTTTCACTACAGATTGAAAAACTACTATAAGTTCCTAAGTGTCATTTGGTGCCTTTGGTTTTGTTTTTGTGCTACCGACTTCCGAAATTTAAGATTGTTTCCATTCTGTGGTGTTTCATTTTTCACTTTTTAGTTATGGTACCAATAATAATATTTGTTTACCAATACTTGGTATATAAACAACAGAGACAGGAAGCAATGAAACCCTTCAAGTCGGTTAAAAAGTAGCTTAATACCGAGTTATATTTGGAAGATAAAAAGTAAGGTAAAAGGGAAAAGCACTAGTCATGTCAAATGTCAGATTACGTCGGTTCAGTCCCAGATTCGTTCGCTCAAATAAAAACTCGGTGCCTGAATACCAATATACTGAGGTAGATATTTTCTTCTTTATTGAATGGAATCACCTGTGAATTGTAGCACATCTATTTTTGCAATAATTATAAATATGTGAGCATCATGTATCTATCACATAATTAATTTACCTACATTGCTTTAAAAAACATTCTGTATATCTATTTTCGTATAATAATTTTATTCTAGGTGCGTTGCCTTCACATATGAAAATGAAATTGTTAATATATTTCTATTTTTTCCCATTCTTCTCCGTAAGAAACCACCTGTGGAAGGGTCAACTATAATCAAATAAAATATCGTTGTACCAAATTTAATTTTTGCATGATTGAGCAACAAACATTCAAAAATCTAAACATACAAACTTAAACATTTATAATATCACTAGCTTTTACCAGCAGCTTCGCCCACGTGGAGGTCAAAAATTTACCCACGGAAACGTACAGACGCCAGCACTTGAAGCTACTACAATTTGTCAAATTTCTTAATTAGGTTTTCAATTTTAACGCTAAAGTATATGGTTCAAGATTGATTGGGAGAAATTGTCAGTTTCGGGTACCTTGATGTGCTGGCGTCTGTACTATCGAGATAAAAAGCGTCCTCATCATTCATTCTCCTTCCCTTATTCCAATTTATTTGGGGTCGGCGCATCAGTAGTCTCAGTAGATAGGAAACATCCTATGTGATAGATAATCCAGGCTATAATATATATTAGATCTGTGCCAAATTTCATCCAAATCGGCCGTTTTTGCGTGATTCAGTAACAAAGATCCAGTCATACAAACTTTTACATTTATAATATTAATAGGAAGTAGGATATAAGTAAGATTAGACCAACAAATGAGTTAGCAAAAGCCACATCTATTAAGTAACTAACACATAAGTTACTTGATTAAATACAACTTTCACAGAGGTTAACTTAGTTACCCACAGCTCAATGTCGCCACTTGGCGAGCACAGCCCTGTATTGAAGTCGCTCGGCCAAGCAGAAGGGCTACAACTTAATGAGAGCCTCAGTTGCGACAACAGAGCTGGGATCTGTAATGTGGACTGGAGCTTGATAATAGGCTTTGTTATATTCTCATATACGTCTATCATATATGCCTATGAAGCGAATGTGTTTTGGTGGTTGCCAAGGTAATCTAAACTAATATTATAAAGAGGTAAAATTTGTATTTTTGTTTGTTTTTAATGGATAAACTCAAAAACTACTGAACCGGTTTTAAAAATTCTTCACCATTAGAAAGCTACATTATCGGCAAGTACTATAGGCTATATAACATCACGCTACAACCAAGAGGAACGAGCACAAATGAAAAATATTGCAAAAACGGGGAAAATCGCACGGGTAGGCGATTCGACGCGGCGGGAAGGGTCGGGGGAACACGAAATTTAACGCGGATGAAGTCGCGGGCAGAAGCTATTTAAAAATAAAGAAATAGTTTTTTCTTTTATTGAATTGAATAGCATAATTAAACTAAAATTTTCCTGCTGCTAATCCACCACGCAGGCCTTGTGTCGATTGGTGAACGTCACATTTTTTGTTTGAATATATTCTGGTTTTCTCACGATGTTTTCCTTCTCCGTTTTTAGAGCAGTGGCGATGAAATCAAATACACAAAGTAAAGTTCCGTCCTGGGTTTGATCTCACGACTTGATCGTAAGTCTGGGCCAATATTTTATTCAATTTTGATTTTCAATTTTTATTTCTAAATCTTTTTATGTTATATTTTGCTCAAATTTTGATGTATTTTCTCTAATTTTAATTTTTGGTTTACCTAGTTATATGTGCATGCTGTGGTCTCCTGTAATTGAAGGAGCACACGTAAAAGAAACCGTTATAACTGTGATTTTTGTAATGTGTATGTGTATCCTTTGTTGGAGATCCTAAATAAATAAATAAATATCACATGGCTACCTATGCTATGTGGTAAATCTGTGTTCTGTGTTGTGTCTACGGGTTTGAGTAGCCAAATTCTGGGCTCAAAGTATTTGGATTGTTATCGACACGCTAGGAAGAAGAATATACATATGTGTGCATGTTCATCTGTTCCCGAACAACTTCTAAACTTTTTATCATAATTTGACGAATGAGGTATTATTAGAAACGTCTTGATCGTCCGCTGGCCTTTGCCTTAGTGACGTTACCTTTAAATAAAAAATGGCGCACATAAAGTGATGAATTAAAACCATATCTTTTTTCGTTGATGCCTTGTTCGATCTCAAATGAAAGGGCTTAATTGTTCATTTCAATAATATACATATTGTGAGCTCAAAATAATTGAAATAAAAACTAAGTTCAAAAACGAAAACCGGTCACTGAAAAATTACGCTCCAAAAAGTATGAAACTACAAAATACTCTCATCTAAAAGCCGATCGTATGCTGACTAAATAATACATTCTAATAGTACTTAGCGATCATAAGCTTTAGGGCAAAGTGGTACGTATACTACTTTGCCAAGGTTTTTAGATGAGAGTATTTTCTTGTTTCATAGTTTTAAAGCGTGATTTTTCAATAGTCAGTACTTACTTTTTTGTTCTTAGTTTAAGGTTCATCATCATTTTAGCCGGAAGACGACAACTACTGACATAGGCCTTCCCCAAAAATGTAGGGGTTTGCCATAATCGCCACGCTTGGCAGGCAGGGTGGCGATCGCAGTATGACGGTATATTGCATAGAGAATGCTGCTGCCCATTGTCTAGTATATCCCTTTGTCGCCTTTTACGACACCCAGATGAAGAAATGTGGTAATGCTATTTTTTACGTACGGCACCACACGGAATTTCTATTAAGGTTCATTCCTAAACAATGTGTGAAAATGATTGATTGTTTTTGTTCGAAATCCATTAGTAAGACAGGACAT